>OY720432.1:16098597-16702990 GCA_963082735.1 Pocota personata
TGGTCGCCGTCATCCCGCTTAAAACTGGTCAGACAGTCACTGCTAATTGGTATACTGAATCTTGCTTACCACAAGTTTTCCAAAATTTACTAGGTCACTGACAAAAGGAGGAGCTGCGCCGCTACTTTTTGCACCACGACAATGCGCCTGCGCACACTGCTGAAAAAACCAACAACTTTCTTGTGCTCTCGGGCATCAATGAAATTCGCCCAGCACCTTATTCTCTGGATCTAGCGCCGAGTAACTTTTGGTTGTTTCCGAAAATAAAAAAAAGATTTCAGGGGAAAATCTTCACATCTAATGAAGAGATTATTAATGCAGTCAATGTCGAAATCGAAAAGCTCCAAAAAGAGGATTTTGAAAGCTGTTTTGAAAGATGGATCTATCGGCTGAAGAAATGTATTGAAGTGAATGGGAATTATGTGGGGAAATTAATAAAAAAGATGAAGATTAAATTATTTTTGTGTTTTATTATTCAATCAACGAAGCGAACTTTTGTTAGTCCTTACGTATTGCCACAAGATCAGACAGTCAACAAGGATTATTATTTGGGCGTTATGAGACGTTTGCGTAAAGCAATTCGCGAAAAAAGACCGAATTTGTGGGCAAACAACTCATGGGTTTAGCACAACGATAACGCACCGTCGCACAATGTCGTCCTTATTCGTGACTTTTTGACCAAGAACAGTATGAATACCATCCAACAGTCACCGAATTCGCCTGATTTGACTCCCTGCGTTTTCTTCTTGTTCGATCGACTCAAGAAACCGCTTCGGGGAACACCTTTTAGCAGCCGAGAGGAGATAATAGAACATTCGAAGACAGCTCTGATGGCTATACCAGAATCCGATTATAAAAAATGTTTCGAAGATTGGATCAAGTGCGTTTCAGTCAACGGAGAGTACTTTGAAGGGGACAAGATCGATTATCAAGAATAAACTTGTATTTTCAATTTTCTGAATAAATTCCCGAGACTTTTGGATCAAGGCAACTGCACCAATAAAGCACTTTTCTTTAATCCCTAAAAATGAGGCAAGTACCTAAAAAAAAACATTTTTCCGTCTAACAACTTTTTGCTCCCGTGACAGCGTGTGAAAAATTTTAACACTCTAAATGTATCATGAAACGATTGAAACCGCATAAGACAATAAATCCCCATTAAAAAATATGTAATTATTGCAACAAATTTGACAAAGTCCGATTGAAGCTATCGGGATGGTACAGGACTGGCTAGTAAGCATCGACCTAAAACTAACAGAGGAAAAGATCAAAATAGTGCTCATCAGCAGCATACGAGTTATGGAGACTATAAAAGTAACCGTCGGTGACCACGTTGTAGTGAAGTACCTTGTCGTTACTATAGATGCAAGGTTGACTTTTAAGCAACATCTGCAACACGCGGCTGAGAAGACAGCAAGAACAACGGCTACCCTGGCAAGGATCATGCCAAATATTGGACGACCTAAACAGAAGAAGAGTCTGCTCTTAGCAAGAGTTGCGACGTCAATGACGCTTTACGGCTCCCAAATATGGGCAAGTGCCATGAAGACGAAATCGTACAGAAGGAAGACGGAGGCGGTCTACAGAGCCAATGCCTTGAGAGTATGCAGCGCCTTTCGAACAACCTCCTACGACGCGGTATGCGTAGTGGCTGGAATGGTGCCAATAGACCTCCTCGTTAAAGAAGCCTAACGGAAATATCGTGCCAACAGGACAATGGTGTCAACAGCGACGAGTCGAAGTGACACCGAAGTACCGCCAAGAACAAGCTTCGAAGAATGGCAAGAGAGATGTAACTATTCTGACAAAGGCATGTGTATGCAGATGTTGATCCCCAATATAGACCCTTGGATCAATAGGAAATGCTTACTGGTCATGGATGTTTCAAAGCCTACCACCACAGATTTGGACACGAAGACAACGCTTATTGTCCAACGTGCTCGGAAGCAGTCGAGGATGCAGAACACATCATGTTCCAATGTGCACAATATCACGAAGAACGTAACTTGCTGACGAACAGATCGACTGGGTGTGGACTTAACACCACCAGACAGATGACGAGCACGCAAGAAGCTTGGAAAGCAGTAAGCAATACTGTGGCTACTACCATGAAAGAAGAACGAAAACAGGAGTGACAGCGAAACATCGCACAGACGGATGCCAACACGAACGAGCCGAGCATGTAAGGATGAAGTCGCCCTCGCGATGAAATGCTTGACGACAGTGCCGCGAGGATCAACGGTAAGAGGGGAAGAGGGTTTAATGGGTGGAAATCCCACACTGTTACTGAGTATGGGCTCAGTTTCGTGTTTGAGAGATTCCCACTTTCCAACGCAAACAAAAAAAAAAAAAAAAAAGACGTCGAATCGATTCGTCCGTATTGAATCGATTCAGGAAGCTTTAATTCAATTAGGCGTGGAAGAGTTCATTAGCCACTGGATAGTGCCTATGCTACGAACTACAATCATCCAATCGACCCTCGGTAACAGCACTTCCAACAAATCTATAAAAGAAGTACACCTCAGGGAGGGGTTATATCTCTTCTTCTATGGCTTATGACAATCAACAAGATCCTGTCAAAGCTTGACAGAAACGTAATTAAGGTTGTCGCGTATGCGGATGACGTGGTAATTGTAGTATACAAGAACGTAAGATCTACAAAACAGAATATAGCAGATATTGGTAGAATTGTAACGATTAGTACAGGCCACTGTCCCACTGGGGTTCACGCGGTCAGAAATTACTCGTACATCCAATGCTCATTGTCGCAGCTGCAATACTGTAAGCGAGACAGTAACTATCTACCATTTCCCCTGCAAGACAGCGCATACTAGGCAAATCTTTCTTTGACAACCTAAAGGAAATTGCGGAAAAAAGTTGGGGAAGATATCAGCTTCAAGACCAACTGATAAGGTTTCGCTCTCTTCCATCCAACAAGAATGCTTCACATAAGTATCTAGGGACGATGTTGTTTAAATGGAAGAGTCAGTGTAAGCTCAAATAAAAAGTAAGCCAAAAGTGTCATGGTCTCGTACTAGAATGAACTATCAAAATAGCTTCTCCTAACAATTTTACCCCCGGATGTTTGTCAGACGTTTGCAGGAGGTGGGACCTTAAACAACTTTTTTGTGTTTTCTAGGACTGGACCTTGCATCTCCCGCTCAGTGATCACTCACTTAACCACTGTGACATGGCGCCCAATTATTGTAAGATAAGGTAGGACCTTGAAGGCGACTTAGGTTCACCTAAGAATTACGATTACACGACTCTGCTCACCGCACGATGGGAGTGTTTACACATGCGTTGTCGAGGAGGTGTAACAGCACCTAAGTTTAGTTTTATTAGAAGGGTTTGGCCGTTAAGTACTCACCAGTATCAGTATGGGACTAGAGGCAGATATGCGGTGCTAAACGGAAAGAATGTTGCACAAGGAGAGTAGAAGTAACATAGGTGATGAGTCATACGTCTGCACCGATCTTGCACTAAGCAGTTTATTCGCTGTCGCGATGTAGAATTTCCTGCACGATTACTGTCGTAAATGCTGATAAGTTGTATGCGCTAAAGAAGCAGTATAAGTTGACGAGTGGGCATCGTGCAAGCTCTAAGTGTAAGTAAATACAGTGGAATTTAAAAGGTTCGTATTCCGAGCCCAACTAGGAAATATATTTGTATAGAGAGAGAGTGCACATCAACAACCTTCGGAATATTTTCTAATTTATCCCGGAAGGACAAAACAATAAAGAAAGACCTTACCAAAGATGGCGCGCACAAGTGAAAAGGGAACTCAGTCAACTTCGCGTACAAAAATGGAGACGGCTTATTAAAGATGAAGCTGGCTGGATAGGCTTATTGGTTGAAGCACAAGTCCACCCTAAACTGTAGCGTCATCTAAACTAAGTAGGTGTTGGTTGCCATTCCCCGCTCGGGCTAGAACCTGCACAGCTCGGGTCACAAGCGAACACGTAACACCGTGGCCACGCTGCAACTTAATGTCAACTTAATGCGTTAGGAGACGGTTAGAGAGGTTTCATGTTTTAAGCCCAGGTACTGCAGGCACTTTAGCTTCTAGTAAACTTACCTTAAGTATCGTTTCCTCGCTGGCACTTCCAAAACGTTTTCTCATTGGTCGCGGTGATTCACTGCCACTGTTCGAGGAGTTATTATTACCCGAATTTGAATTACCATTCGAATTCGAGCCTCCAAGTTTATGTGGCAAAGTATTTGATTTCTCCCATGGTCGTTGCTTGGAATTCTGTTGAGCTTCTTCCATTGGATCTGGCTAAAAATGTAGAATAAAACCGATTAGAGTAACTTCTTAAAGCAAACACCTATCCTTGTTTACATCTTTTCGTTCAGCTTGAGCTCTTCGACGTGCCAAGGTTTTGGCCATTTCGTCCATCATGGAAGCCATACCCTTTGAGCTACGACCAATTGTTCCATAGTTTCCACTGCCACCGCTTGATGTGCTGCTTCCACTATTCTCCGCCGGTGGGGGTGCAGTCTTTACATACAAAAGATTGTTAAAATAAATTTTACTACGCATGATCAAGCCTTGGCTTACCTTATTCTTTTTAAGTCGTGCCTGTTGTAATTGTGCTGCCAAGGAACCCATCAAATCACTTGCTGGATCGTCTTTCTTTTGCATTAGCCCGCCCATCGGTGGCGGTGGTGGTGGTGGAGGCGCTGCTGGCCCACCTCCACCACCCATCATTGGTGGTGCAGGTGGAGCAGCTGGAGGTTGTGGTGGTGGTGGTATACCACCTGCAGTCGGTCCTCCTCCTAATGTGTTGCCAGCGCCACCATTAAACATTGGTGGGCCACCACTAGCACCGCTACCACTACCACTACCACCTCCAAACGCTGGTGGTGGTGGTGGAGCAGCTGGGGCTCCTCCACCAGGTGCTACAGCTCGATTCATCATCGGTGGTGGCATAGGAATACCATTGTTTGGACCTGCCATGGATGGCATCATTGGTGGTGCCATTGGAATCTGACTGTAGAGATTTTCTGTTACTGCGATACTCGGGCCATTCGTTTGACCATATTGCACTCCGCTAGATGGCTGTATCTGCGGTAATTGTGGTGGCTGCGGTGGTTGCGGTGGCTGTGGTGGCTGTGGTTGCAGTTGCTGTTGTTGTGGTGGCTGTTGTGGCTGTTGCTGCGATTGGCTAACATATACTACACTATTGGAACTCGCTGACGATGGAATGCCTTGACTTTGTGACGAAACGTATATGGGACCGTTTTGCATGTTTTGTTGTGACTGCTGTTGTTGTTGTTGTTGTTGTGGAGGTAATGGGGGTAATCCTCCTAAGCCGCCGCCTCCGCCTCCGCCGACGCTCTGTTGTGAGTATTGATGATGATTTAGATTTGGATTAGAACTAGATGACACATAGATGGGTTGCTGATACTGTACACAAATGAGAGAAAATAGATGTGGCGATGGCGTTGCAAAAGCGAAGAATAAATGGAAAAAATAGGAAAACGATATAAGGAAATGCGTTGAGAAGCATTGCATGACACAAATGTGTATCTGGCAAGGAGGAGGGTCCTTCAGCGGTCTTGTTAAAACGATCGCTTATGCCCTATAGCTCTCCAAATAGGACGACACATTCCTACTCCTCCTTTCCAGATATTAAACAGTTTCAACAAAAAGAGATCTTTTGACTTACCTGATTCTGTTGCTGGTATGAATTGTTGATCATTTGTTGTGATGAATATACGGGATGTTGATGCTGTTGTTGTTGTGCAAGCTGTTGTGGGGCATGATACTGATTTTGTTGTTGTGGCTGTTGTTGTTGTTGATGTGATTGTTGTGGTGGAACACCTCCTTGTGGAATTGGTGGCGCTTGTGGGGGTTGAATCATACCGACACTTACACCACCACCACCACCGCCACCACCACCGATAACACCATTCTGCTGAAGGATACCATTGCCAGTTACTTGATTTTGGCCATAAATCTGTTGTGGCATCGACATTGGAGGTGGTTGTGGAGCCGGTGGTGCACTAAGGGAATTTCTTTAATTTGTTATGTTTCGTTTCATAGTTTTTTTGTGAGACGGAAAGGGAGAAGAAAAGAGGGAAATGTGCAAGGACGAGAAAAAGAGAACAAGAACAAGAACAAAAAAAATCATTTAAATTAAAAATTAAAAATAAAATAAATACATGTATGTGTGTGTTTGTGTTTGTAAGTAAATTAAAATCTACAATAAAAATTTGCTTATTCACTAGAGTGTAACGGCGGTGGAGATAGTGTTATTAAAATAAAAATATTTTTTAAAATCAAAACTTAAATTTCAAAATTCCGTTGGTAGGAGAGTACTAGTCAAATGGTATTTTTTGGGGCTACGGAGAGATTTGAAATTGGCATCATTTCTCACAGAGATGGTTTTATTATGTGAAAGTTGGCAATAGTGTTCTGCTGTCAATGTCATTTTATCATGGAGAGTTTGGCGCTACAACAACGTGTTTTGGTGATTAAAACATTTTATCAAAATTGTTCATCAATTATTGCAACAGATCGTAAAGTACGTGATTTTTTTGGTCGACGTGGAATGCCTGTAAAGAGCACTATTCAAAAAATTATCCACAATTTCGAGTACCTTTACACAGTAAGTGATTTACCGTCGTACAGCGTACACACAACAAAACATTAATGCAGTGATTCGTCGTCGTTCTCAAAAAATTGGTACTTTTCCAACGTCTAAAGCGGCCTGCATTACTTTCCGTACAAAATTCAAGTGGCTCAAGAACTTCAAGAAAATGACCACCAGGGACTTGAGACTGGAGTGCAAAATTTTACCAATGGTATAGAGATAACCCTGAATTTTTTCAAAAATTAAATATGAGTGACGAGGCGCATTTTGACTTGAGTGGAGTTGTAAACAAACAGAACAGCCGGATATGGGGAGCGACTATCCACGAGCAATTCATGAACTACCTCTTCATCCTCGTAGAGTGACTATTTGGTGTGTGATTTGGGCTGGTGGGATAATTGTACAATTTTTTCGAAAATGACGAAAAAAACTATTACTGTTATTGGCGATCGATATCGTGCGATGTTACAAAATTGTTTTTGCCTAAAGTTGCTCGGCTTCGCCGAAACATGTGGCTTCAACAAGACAACATGACATATGTCATACAGCCAGATTAACAATGGAAATTGTGAAACACTATTTCCAGGCAGGGTCATGTTAAAATTTGGGAATATCAATTTGCCGCCGCGCTCACCAGATTTAACAGCGATCGACTTCTTTTTCTGAGGTTACTTGAAGGATCGGGTGTACGTTACCAATCCAACAACATTGCAACAATTGAAAGACAATATACGCAACACAATTGCAGATATTCCGGATGTCATGCTGCAGAATGTGATGAAAAATGTGATTGAAAAGGCACGCGTTTGTGCCAGTGCTAGATAGAGGTGGTCATTTGGCCGATATTATTTTTCATCATTAATGGCATTGGATACATGATACATTTATAACAAAACCCAAGGATTTATGTGTTTGATTTTTAAATGATTCCAATTTCAAATCGGACGCAGTCCCACAAAAAATACCCTGTATGATACATATCATAGTTCGATTGATATTATGTTATCATATAATAGAGGTGACCTAGATAGATCTTTGGTATTTGGCTCTTGGAATCTAAGGGGATTAGATTGGACTTTGTGAGAGATTTAAGCTTGGTGGTATTGGTTAGGTTAGATGAGTCCCTTATCGAGGTTTTTAATTTGTTGCGAACAATGGCAGCGCATACACACAAGATGTGTTCTTGATCTTCAAGGCAGAGTCGGCAAGTGACCGAAAATCATTTGCTTAACAGCTTTATATCACAATTGTTGAAGAAAAACAGTTCTTGTCTTCTCCTTTTATCGGAGAAGTTAATGAGTGAAGTTCAACATTTGCAATTGCTCTTGTAGCTTCCAGGAGTTGAGCTCTAGCTTCAAGACAGGTGGGTACTCTACTGAAGTGTTCATAACTAACGAAAAGCAGTTGTCATTGATACTTTGATAACCCGGTAACCAAGACAATTAGCCTACGTTTAGGGCAGTAAGGCTGTCCGAAAATATGTACCTACATATGCATATGTGTGATCTGCGGAGGTTGATGCACACTCTGCCACACAGCTCTATCGCATATACATCCGCTTGAAAGATACTGCTAGTTTGAAGTTGGGACCGTATATGGCAGCACCAACTACACACTCTATTTTTGATCCATCTGTATACCACGTGTATGTGATTTGTTCTCCCATGCACTGCGTTCCAGGATGGTAATTTGAAAATGATGATTGAAGTTAGTGGATCTAGACATGGAGTCCATGATGCCTGTCGCTAAAATAGAAGTTGAGGAGGAATCAAATTTAAGATATGCAGGTAACTGGGCACCTGCATATCTTAAATTTGATTGCTTCTCAACTTACTATTGTCTACGTTACTGGATTTCAAGCTGCCCATTTGATCGAGTTGGAAACGGCTACCTCACTTATATGGAGTGATGTGGCTCTAGAAAGATTTTCAGTGCAGCAGCTGGACAGGAGCGCATAACACCCGTAATACTGATACAGGCATGGCTTTGGACGGTTTGCGTGCAGAGGTCTGTTTGACTCTTAAGCATCAAATAAGCAAAGTGATTGTCCCACATTATTGGGACAACAATGGTAAGGTAAGCCCGGAAAATCATTTTTAAATTTTTCCCGAAAAAGCCTTAAACAAGCTCAGAGGGATGATTTTGCGTTGCTTAGCGTTTTCTCCACCTGAGGGTTCCAAGTAAGCTTTTTGTCTAGAAAGACCCTAAGTTATTTTAACTCTATTGAGCGATAGAATTGAAAGATTTAGAATTATATTTTTTATCTTTTTTTTAGGTTTATACTAAGCACTTTGAGTTGGCACCAATCCCAGGCTTTATTGAGGGCAGATTATAATAAGCCGATTAGAGTTGCTTTATGCGTGCCTCTAAGAATTATGAGTCTAACATCAGAGGAGTCTTGTACCGGATGCATTTAGATCATCTAAAAGTTGGTCCATGGCAATGGATCACAGCAGGGAGAGGAGGAAGAGAACACCCCCTTGGTAGAAGCCAAATGAGTGTTCTATTTTAGCAGAGACGGCTCTGCTTTATAAAATAGAGCCAATCCAGTTGATAGTGGGTTCGTTGTTACTATAGGTAGATCCAATAGAAGAACGTAAGATATACTGTCAAAAGCGCCACTAGAATGCAACAGAGTGCTTTCCGCCAAAGACCCTACAATACTTTTACTATATGGTGCAGGGCTGTGGACTTACATAAATGCTTGATACGCAAATTGATTGTGTTATTTAGCGGGTGCTCTATAAAGATGAAATTACGGGTACGATGATTAACAATTTTGTTAATGGACTATAAAGAAGAATGAAGGGGAATATAGCTTAGCTCAAAACTGGATCTAAAGTGTGCAACTAGGGATGGAGTAAGCAATTTTAAACCTTGTTCTAACAAGGCAGGGAATATTTCATCTCCTTCTATTGATTTGTAGGAGCAAACTGAGGGTTTCGCTGTAGTTATTGGTCAGTCTTTTTTTTAGGATTTCACTGCCGTTATTATTGTATTTCGGGAGGACCTTTTGTACACCCTCGTAGTGGTGGGTAGGACTTCAGTGCTTTTGCAAAAGGCTCTCCATGGACTTTCTAATGGTGTTGTTGTTGGCTATGAGCAGGCTGGATCTTTTAGCTGAGTTAAATAGCGTTCTGGCTTTAATTTTTAGGGCGTTCAGCTTGCGTTCTGATCTTGCAGCTAGATTCATACGAAGAAATAATGTGAACATTTGTAAGATTGCCTTATCGAGTCGATTGAAATGACCGCGGTATAAAGACCACTCGAATATGCCTCTAGTTTTGACATACATGGTCTAATAAGATGCAGCTTATAAAATCATTGCGATTAGTATGTCTTGCCGGGGAATTTATAAAATATTGCATTGGGCATCATTGCATCCCGATTTTTATCTGACCTTCATCCGAAAAAACTCAATTTCTCGAAAACTACCTATTGCAGTTCGAATTCAAATACAGATTTACAGCAAAACAAGCACGAATGCAACGACATAAACAGTATTGCAATAGGCGTTATTTTTAACGGACTAGCTTTCGAAAAAACTGAATTTTTTAAGCTAACTATGAGGAGCGGCCTGAGATACTCAACAACGAGTCATCTTCTCATTAGTGATAGCACTAACTGCGGCACTCACACTATAAATATCACCTAGTTTCAATAATAATCTCACTTCGTTATTATCTGTGGTAGTATAAACATCACCATGTCATCCGAAATCGGAAATTCTTGCAATTTTGAACACCGCGCCGTGAAAAAAGGAAAATCGAATAAAGAAATTTTCAAAGACAAGGGCGAGAGAGCTGTTAAGACTACCCCCGTCCAGGACGTCCTGTGTCGGTGGCCACTGAAGAAAACGTCGGAAAAGTTGAAAAATTAGTTCTGGCCGACCGAAGAATAAAAATATGGCAGATAGCGGACGAGGGTACCGAAAATGCTCACGTTCGACAAGTAACGACGACACGAGTGCTGCAAAGATTTTTGGGATTTTTAGCCGGGGACAATCTAGACGAAATTTGCAACCGAATCGTAACTGTAGATGAGACTTGTGTCTACGCAGTGGATTGAAAAAGGGAAAAAGCCTCTGAAGGATTTCAAGGTGGAAAAGTCGGCTTCAAAGCTTATGGCACCTGTTTTTTGGGACAGCGAAGGTGTTTTTCAAATTGTTTGACTCGGGTACGTGTAGCGGTCGTACAGAAGCGACGTGGGAAACTCAGGCACTGAGTGTTGTTTATGCAGGAAAACGCGCCTGTTCACACGCCGCGGGTTTCAAGACAGGCCTTGAAGGACACAGGTTTTTCAACGATGGACCACCCACCCTACAGCCCAGACTTGGCACCGATCGACTTTTTCCTTTTATCCAATTTGAAAAAGGAGTTACGAGGCCAGAGATTTGCAGATGAGAACGAGATGAAGGCGGCCATAGAAAGTACTTTTGAAGGCAAAGAAAAATAATATTTTTTTCGGTGGTATTAAGGCACTGTATGCCCGATTATATTGAGAAATACCCTTTTTAAACGGATCTCTTTTATCACTTAATTCCTTATTCCCCTACCTCCGATAAAACTTATCACAGTTTGAATTCGAATATAGATTTGCATTAAGGAAACAAGCACAAATCCAACGATATTTTTACAGCTCACTGCTACCGGGTGATCTTCGACTTAAGTCGAATTCTAATTCAATCAACCTGTGATGTGCAATTGGAAGTAGTTAGAATCGAGTTGAAGTTTGAAGCACTCGAGAATACATGACATACTACAATAAGTAAATAGGGATTTCACTCTTCCAGATTTGGACTTATGAGACGAACTCAATGCTCCAGCACTGATATGCTACGAAAGAAAGAATATCACAGAATTTCTTACAACTCCCACGACTCCATGTAAGAAAGTAGTTAAGATATTGTTGCTTGTTACAAACTATGCCAACGTGGAAGGAAATGGAAAACGAAAAATTAAAAAAAAAAGAAAAAGAAAAAAATACAAATACAAATTTCATTCCAATTACACAGCTAATCTAATCCCTAATCAAATTGTAACACATCCAACAAACCTGCTTGTGCGATGATGGCCCTGTGGTGTCGGTGGGCTCTGTGGTATGTTATTCTGATTCGTCTGTGAGGTTGGCGTTTGTGCCGAGGGCGTTACATTACCCGACAATTGCTGTTGCTGTTGTAGTATTGCTGCATCCTCACGTGTCATCGTCCGATAGCCCATATCCTCCTCATAACCATTCCCATTGGTGGGCTGTGCTGGTGTATTCGCTGCTACACGTCCACTAAGCACCTGTCCAAAATTAAAGCCACCAATTTGATTAATTTCAAAAAGACCCACAGAAATCTAATAAACAACTCACCTCTAGCGAGTGCATCATGGCGCGTGCAAACGCTTCCGCATCCTGTTGACTGGAAAAATTCAATCCATAAACAAATTTCGAATCTCGCCATTGATGAAATGTCGCTGTCGCTTGATTGTATTTCAATCCCTTTAGTATGGAACAATTGATGACCACTTCGTGATCCTGTAGCTTTCGACCGACCACACGAAATGTATTATTCTGTTGATGATGATAGATTTGAACTTTACTGAGACCAGACGATGAACCCGATGGTACCCATTTCTTTTGGGTATCATCGTACACCATAACCGAGGCACGTGCCCCAATAATACTTTGTTCACTGGAAAGAGAAAGAGAAAGAGAAAGGGATGGTAGAATTTAATTTCATCTAATGAGGACATCATTTGTTCTACATTCGTAAGGAAAAACTGAACGCTTCGCCTTGGGAAATTAAAATAAAACCAGAATTCCAGGAAAACATTATAATTAGTGAAATAAGGAGTCATTGCGAAAACACACTTAACCAGCTGCAAGGAATAACGCATGTGTACACGTGTATATTTGCCGTTCAAGTTAAAGTGGCATTCGTGAGATAGCTTGAGGTGATTAAGAAAATAACCCGTTGTGCATGCACTCGCACTTTTGTTAGTAGAAAGAAAAGTAAAACTTGACTACAGTATGAGTCACAAGTAAAGACAGTGGTGCAATCATTTGATATTTACAGAGCGCGTTAAGGCATTTGCTAGTGATAATGTAACTGGCATCGAGGTTTCTTCGATTACGAGACTATGAAAATGGACTTTACATGACATAATAACTTTAAAACTGTTGTACAACGAAAACAGGAAACACAGTACGCGGACGACATTTCAATTAGTAATTTAAAATCACTTGAAATTGCTTAATTAAGAGATGTGCGGTTAAAAGTATTACTTCCTCATATTTAGCGAGCTCTTGCTGCCTGGAACACAGCAAAAACCTTGTGGAGTCTTCAGTGGAGATTTAACACACAACAAATAAGTCACCTGGTAGACAGGCCACTAGTTGACTCAATTTAATATCTCTGCGTACTAGAACAGTACCAATAGTGCTTTGAAGCTTTGTCGTGGCTGGTAGCCTTACCAGCAAATAGCAAATAGTGTCTGCACATCAACTAAAAAGAGTGCACTGCTTTTCCTTTCCAGTCTTATTCGGTTTGGAACCTACTAAGCGGATGGTCGTTCAGCGAATGACCTGAGCTAATGTTCAACTGCAAGTCAGAGTACTGAAAGGCTAATGGGTAACTCAGTCACTAGCTTCAAACGGCGGATGTCTAAGTCCCTACCGATTATAATACGGAGCTGTGCCAATGAAGACATTGTCTTTTCTAGCAACGCATGCAGAGTTGGGTAAATCGATTTCTGTTTACATGATTACAAAACGCCCGACTCCCCAATCACGACATCTGACAAATTTAAAGTAAAAAAAGTTGCATTGATTGAACTGAGGGAAGTGATTAAAAATCTAATGACGAAAAAAGCAGCGGGTTACGACTTGACAACGGCGCAGTTGGTCAAGGAATTGCCGAATAAAGCTCTTACCAAACTGCTTTATTTGTTTAACGCTTCGTTCAGATTACTCTACGTTCCGAGACAATGGACAGTCGCAGAGATTATAATGGTCCCGAAACCAGGCAAACCTCTGAATGAGAAAAAATCATATCGACCTATTTCCCTATTGCCGGTTATATCTAAAATATTCGAAAAACTACTTTCTACACGACTACAACCCATAATCGACGAAGGACGTCTCATTCCTGACCACCAGTTTGGATTTAGAATCAAACATTCTACAATCGACCAAGTCCACAAAATAACTGACGTGATTGAGAGAACTCTCGAAGAAAAAAAGATTTGTTGTGGTGTATTTCTTGACATCTCACAAGTTTTCGATAAAGTTTGGCACGAAGGCTTGGAGAATAAATTGCAACTATTACTGCCACGGCAACTCTTTCTAATCTTACGATCGTACCTCACCGAAAGATTTTTTCGTGTTAAGCATGGAAATGATTACTCTGACTTCGGCCGGAGTCCCACAAGGAAGTGCCCTTGGCCCGCTTCTATATGTACTCTACACGCGTGACATCCGTCGTCGCCACGTTTGCGGATGATACGGCGATATTGACAACGGGAGATACAATTGAAGCAGCAACTGAAAAGCTGCAAAGTGCTATTAATAAAGTCCACGTTTGGATGAATTTTTGGCGTATTGGCTGAACGAAAGCAAATCTACTCACGTCAACTTTACTCGTATCTACAAAAATGTGGAAAGATTTCCCGTATATTTAAACTCGGTTCAAATACCGTACGCGAACGAAGCAAATATCTAGGAATGACTCTAGATGTTAAGCTTAAATGGAAATCGCACTTAAAAAAGAAACGCAACGAGCTCGAAAACAAATACCGACAAATGTACTGGCTACTCTGAAAACATTCGAAGTTGAGCCTACATAACAAACTGCTTATCTATAAGCAAATGCTAAAGCCAGTGTGGACGTATGGCCTACAACTATGGGGTTGTACCAGGAAAAGCAATACAAGAGGTAATCTATTATATTTTATAAATTACGATAATTTTTTTCTAAGCTGTAATTATCTTACCGAAATTACAATTAAAAAGTAATCGGTAATTTGTAATTGTAATCGTAATCGATTACAACAAAATTTTATTTCAGTTTCAAGAGGATGTTTGTATGTGTTGGATGGGGTGAATATGGAGTATAGAGGGTGAGGTAATTTTATAGAGAACGTATGGGTGAAAATGGAATGGAAATTGAATTTAAAAGGTGTGCCTGGGCTTTTTAAAGCTGCGTGAGTGAAAATGGAGTGTGTAGTGGGCGGATGATATTATCTCCATCACGTCTCTAATTATCCAACTAGCAACTTCATGAAACTTCGCTAAATGAATATTAACAAATCTAAATTATAGAATTCAACTATAGTAAAATAATTGCGAAAACAAGAGTAATAGTAATTAATTAATGATTACCTGCAATGAAAATTACATGTAATCAACACTGAATTACTAAGTAATTGCGACTACAATATATTAAGTCATCACATGAAATAAATTTCCACAAATTTTAAATGACGAGCAAAAAAGGCAGATTCAGAAACTAGAAAATATGTATGGAGCCCAGAAGGTGCAAGTCCCCCAATTAAAGCACGATAACAAAAATTAGCAAAAATTAGCAAAAAAAGGAACAAAAATTGAGTTCCAATGAGGAGATCGATCATTAATGCGTCATTCTCGAAATTAGAAAGCTCTAAAAAGACCATTTTGTGGGGTGTTTCGAAAGATGGCTCTATCGTTAAGAAATGTATTTAAATAAATGGTAATCATGTAGAGGAACCAACTTTCAACTTTTGTTAGTTTCCTAGTATACTTGGAAATATTTGTTGGTAAGGTGTTCGAGGGGGCGGGTGCATATATACAAGGTGGGGCAAAAGTAATGTCATAATGTGAATTGGCTGCCATTTTGTTAGAAATGAAAAAAATTGAGCGCTGTTTTCACGAAAAGTTTATTTGAAGGTGTAAAATTGATGAGATTAAGTTGAAAAAATGGTATCGGTCAAATGACCACCTCTTGATGAGATGCACATTTGTGCTCGTTTTACGGCATTTTAAATTGGTGATCGCGAAACATTTGGCTCCAAATTGGTGATTTCTTCTTAAATGTTGGCTTTCAAGAATTGCAAGGTTTGTGGTTTGTTGTGGTAAACGTGAGATTTCAAAAAACCCCAAAGGAAGAAGTCTGGCGCCATCAGATCTGGCGATCTGAGCGACCAGTTTAAATCGCCAAAACGGGAGACCATACATCCCAGATATTGGTGATTCAAAATCTCCATCGTTGCCCGAGCTGTGTGAGCGGCTGCTCCATCCTGCTGGAACCAACAATGATTGAGACCCAATTCAGCAACCTGTGATAAAAATAAACTCGCTTAACATCTCTCTGTAGCGCTTACAAGTTAAGGTGGTGCCGTCGGCGTCCGCAAAAAAAATGAGGGCCAATCACTTTTTCACTGTAAATGCTGCACCAAACAGTCACATTGAGGGGATACAATGGCTCTTCGTGCATTTCATGTGGATTTTCCGTGGCCCAGAAACGAAAATTTTGTTTATTCATATAACCACTTAAGTGGAAATGGGTTTCGTGGCTCATTATAATATTGGATACGAAATCATCCTCTTCTTGCACCAGTTTTAACAAAACATGGCAGTAAGTTAACCTCTTGACGGTCAGCAGGCAGCAATTGGTGAACGGTTTGCACTTTATAAGAAAACATCTTCAGGTCTTTCACCAAAATTCGACGCAACGAATGTCTACTTATGCCAAATTGTGTGCATCGTTGTCTCGTCGATGTTTGTGGACTCTTTCGGACGTTCTCGGCCACTTCTAGCAATATCTCTAGTGCACCCAGTTTGAACGAGACGCTCAGCCAAGCCAAACGCTTAATTGTTCGCGCACATGGTGCAGGACGACGAGGAATTCACGCTGCTTTAAAACAACAGACCAGAAATTGATCAAATAAGCATTAACAATAACTCCACGTTCTTGAAGTGTCTATCGCTCTATTGCTTGTTGTCAACTAGAGAATTCTCTATCTGTCTACAACATAAATGTCAAAGCATAATGACATTTGACGCCATTTGCAAAAACTATGGCACATTCACATTATGACATTACTTTTGCCACACCTTGTACAAAATATAAACTTAATGCAAAACGCTCGTCTTTGGGCTTAAAGCAGGCCTTTAGTCGCTTAAATGTAAAGAATGATTATATTTAAAGAACTTATTCGCTTCAACCAGCCATCAATCAGAGCACTCATCTCGTTATATGGAAAATTGGCCATAGCTTCGGTCAGAGAACGCTTTAGGGATTCTAAAACAGTCTTATGGTACAACTTGGCCGATGTTTTGACACATCAGTGTCAGTGTCTCCATCATAAGTGACACTTCATCAAACCGTGAATGTCTCTGGATTGTGTTCTCCCTAGACCCTAGAGATCAGGACTGACTGAGATCAGGACTGACGCTTCCTAAGATTACCGTGCATAAACCAGTCATTTTGTTTGTTGAACTTTTCCTGCACGACTCGTCGGTAAGCAGACCAGCAGCGAATTACGCTAACAGTCGTTTTAATTTCTGGACCCTATTTTATTTTTTTTAAGGGCAACAGTCAGCAATCGTCGAATATTGAGGCACACAGCCTTAAGTCTTTCTTAACAATGTGAACCATTGACTTGTGTATTCAATTCATCTCACGAGCCAGTGTCTTCTGCTTTCGGAGAGGATTCTTTTGAATTTGTGCCTTGAAGACTTTGATGGGTTTTTGCGTTCGTACCATGCGTAAATGGCCAGATGAACCGATAAACAAACATTTATGTCATACCGCACTTATGAAGCGATACGACGGTTGCGATTCGCTTTAGCAGACTATTCCATGGCGAATGCGTAAGCAAATTTGGAATACTGCTATAAACTGGCAAACATTTTTAGGTACGCCTAACTAAATTTAATATTTAAGTTATGGTGGACATAGTAAAAAAAAAAAAAACATATAATGGTACTTTACTGACTTTTATTTGACCGGTTTTTGAAAATTTATTATTTATCGGTTATGAATCAATCGATTAATATCTAAACCATGGTTGACATATGCAAGGTCATGGCAATGTCTGTCATGAATCAGGCACTTTTAAACGAAGTTTGACAGTTGTGATCAGTTGTTTTTTCGAGACTCGATGAATGAAAGTTGGCAAGGTATAGATGAGTGTTGAAAACTTTGTGTTTCCGGGGATAGGCGGCGCTACATAAGAGTACCGAATAAAGGTGAAAGGAAACCAATGAAATGCAAGAAACATTCTTTTAAAAAGTTGAAATCCGGTCAAGCTACATTCGAAATGCTAAGATCATGTTTCGTCGGGTCGTGAACTGCTGTACACTGCTTAAGGTTTTATGTATGTATGCAGAACCGTATTAGACAATGTTGTACCCAATAAGGTTTGTCAATAAATTGGCAAGAAATGGTGGAGAAGTAATACAAAACGGAAAAGTGGACGTCAAACCACCCTCGTGCTCAGTAAGGGCAATAATTTTAAACAAAATGGCTAGCCAAAGGTGGCCTAACATACTTTGACATAGGGTATCCAAGGATCTACGGTCGACGTTCGATTGAAAGAGCTACGGACGTGAATGTCACGGTAAAAATACTTTACAGGGCATGCCCTACGAGCAAATGATGATTCATTGAGAACCATAAATTTCAAAGCCTTAATGTGCAAATTCTTGAGACAAATGAAAGTTAGGCATGAGCATGAAAATTATTTAAGTCCCATCATCTAGTCATTCGAAAAAAATCATGAATCATCTGGAAAAAGAAAATACATTTGTGCGTGTGGCATCACTGCTCTGAGATATTATGTAAACCAGAGTTGAAGAAATGTATTTTTATTTGAAATCTACCGGAAATGTTGTTATTCATTTAATGGTCTTATCACGAATGCAATTGCGAAAGAAATTCTTACAATCACGAGACTTGCAACGTGATGCCTTATGTTACACAAAAACATTCACCTTTTACCTACTTCCAGCCATATACTTTCAATTGCATGACCCTATTTGATGGCTCTTACATAAATATAAATAAATTTCATTTAAAATACCACTTAAAAGTCACTCCATCTCCACTTAGGCATTCGAGTTCCTTCGTTGGTCGTGCATTTCCAAAAAACGATTGCGGTCTAAAAACACCCGACGACGACGACGACCCTCGTTCACGATCCAAATTTGTTGCACCATTGCGATAGATACTCTCTTGCCTCTTCATCATCATCCCACCAGCAGTGCAATTTCGTAAAATTGTTGTATTACTTCGAATAGATATTTTGACTGGCACCGAATACAATGCGGCGACTTCTTCTGCTGTCATCTTCATCGACGACGACGACTCATCGACACTAACAGCATCACTACTATTACTTACGGTCGTTGACCAATCACTGCTTGTTGTCCTCTTTGGGGCCAATGACTCAATCGGAGAAGTTGTATTTGCCATGCTAGCTTCCAAATCCGAAATGGAATAGTAATGATGCTCCTCCATGGAGCAATAGTCATCATCTGCAGCAGCAGATACAGTATCCCCACCACCATTGCTGGCTATTGAATCTATTATTTTATCTGAACTCGTATTGCAATTAGTTGTTGCCGATGCATTGTTGTTGGTAATAGACAACGACGAAGACGACACAGATGATGATACTGATGACGATGATGACAACAATGACGACGACAATAGTGATGGCAATGGAGATGTATCCTTGGATTCTATTGCTCTACTTGATGATGATTTTTCTTTGTTTTTCAATTTTTTATTGCTTAACTTTTTCATTATTTCTCTGTCTTCGTTATCTCTTTGTTTTATCCGAATAAGGATTTACTTGTATCTAGATAGAACAGTTACCACTTAGTTAAGAGAAAAGAGAAGACTCATCGATACTTTGTAACACACAACTAGCTTATCGTTTCTGCACTATTCAAAAATTCGTTATCACTAATGGAGAAAACAATGGAAACGAAAAAAGAAAAAACTAGGAATAGGGACACAAAACACCCACAAAAAACTCTGTCAATTGCAAAGATCGACGAATGGAACCAAACTGAGATGAGGAATTTCTATAGATTCAAGTTTTTGCTCATGCTGGTCATGATCTTTCTCATTAAATGAGATGGAGAGTATACAATAATGTTGTGTAGTTCTTTTGTTTGTTTTGTTATCAAATTGGGCGGACGGGTCTGAATAAAGGAACTCGGGGGTTTCTAGAGAGCCAATGATACGAGAGAAGTGGGCATAGTATATCGCCTTATGTATAAAAAAAAAAAGATTGCATTCTCGCTCCTCATGGATATATGCATATCGTTGACATTGGGTGCGTGGAACGTATGTACGTTGTAGTCGTCTAGAGAATTAATCATGAATGCATTGATGTTTAAAAAAAAAAAAAAAAAATAAATCGAGAGTTCTAAAGTAATTTGCGCACTGACCAAACCTCTTAAGCTGATGTTTCAATGCAAGTAAAGTATCCCAGTCGTATACATTATTCCACAGGTGTAAAACACCTTTAGTGTTTTCGATTCAATAATTTTTACTTAAAGTGGTAACAAACTTGTGTTTGACATTCCATAACAATTCGCGCTGTAATTGACATTATGTAGCGTGATTTTATTTAAACCTAACAAGCCAGTGGTTCATTAAAACGAATCTTAGATAGCGGGATTTTTATTGTTGTTGTATTTGAAGATTGGTACTTGTGCCTGTCATCGGCTGTCAACTATCATCGCCACAAGAAGGGACTATGTTCGTGAAGTAGTAGACGATATTTAAAATGTTTATGTATAAATATAGTTATTGAGCACAATTATACTAAGGTTCACAATTAAGTAATTGTCGATTTCACACATAGATGTCTTTGGCCATATTTTTTAATGGCTTCTGTCAATGACATATTTTTTCCTTTTGACATTTGTTAGCTGTCAGTCTTACTTTGCTTTAGAAGCAAATTGCGCGTATTTTTGTGAAAAGGTATTAGTTTGGTGTCAGTTTTAATATGTTTTTTATTTCCGTAAAGGAAAAAACGCAACGCAAGCTGCTAAAAATTTACGTGATGTGTATGGTGAAGAAGCCTTAAAAGAAAGACAGTGCTGGAATTGGTTTGACAAATTTCGTTCCGGAGATTTTTCACTGAAAGATGAACAACGATCAGGTCGATCAGATGAGCTTGATGATGATCAAATTAATATCGAGTCGGATCGTCATTTAACTGTAAAGCTTGATATTTGGGTTCCACATGATTTGAAAAAAAATGCATGAATCAATGAATCCGACCCTTTTTTGAAACGAATCATCACTGGCGATGAAAAATGGGTTGTCTACAGTAACGACAATCGAAAACGATATTGGTCCAGGCTTGATGAGCCAGCACAATCCACCTCGAAAGCTGATACCCACCAAAAGAATATTTTGCTCTCAATTTGGTGGGATTGGAAAGGTGTGGTGCATTTTGAGCTGCTTCCAAGGAATCAAACCATCAATTCAGATGTGTACTGTCAACAACTAAACAGATTAAATACAGCGAACAACGAAAAACGACCAGAGTTGGCCCATCGAAAAGGTGTCATTTTTCACCAGGACAACGTTAGGCCACATACATCGTTGGTCACTCGCCAAAAATTATTGGAGCTTGGTTGGGAATTGATGTTACATCCACCATATAGCCCTAACCTTGCTCCTTAAAACGTTAATATTTTTGTTTTCAGTCCACGCCCCTCTAGTTGCGCCATCTAGTGGTCCAATCGGGTTCTGGTTTACCCACACACGCTTCAAAGGCCTCAAGAAAAACTTTTCGTTATTCCAATGAAATCTGTTTCGTAATTTTCGCTCCAAATATTAACAAACATACATACATATGTATGTTATTACATAGTTTGGAGATATTATACCATTTTGGAAGCTCCAAAAATTTGTAGTGATCACCATCGAAAAATATGTAGGTCTGTCTGTCTGTCCATTCATCTGTCAGTCCATATATCACCAGTTTTTGGCCCCAAACATTTTGAGCTAGGAAGATCAAATTTGGTGCATACCTTTCTGGAACCCGAAGCAGTACAAATGAAGACATTTTTGAAATCCTCCACAAACACACCCATTCTTCAAAGTGTCATTTTTTAAATATTCCTTCTTATTTACTTAACTTTAAATAGTGCTACAGTCCGGGGTGGACCAGAGCCTCAACCAACAAGTGTGTCCAGACAGCTGAATCCTGTGCTAGCGAACTCCAGTTTTGCACACGAAGTTGGTTGAGATCTTTTTTCACTTGCGTACGTCAGCCTTAGGCGAGGTCTTCCTTTACCGCATCGTCCCTCCGGGACGAAGTCAAAGGCTTTCCGGTCCGGAGCAATGATGTTAATTCGCTTTACATGTCCTAAGCATCTTCTTTTTCTTCTTACGGCGAAGTTATGATCCCGAGTAGAAGGATCACAACCTTCCCACTTTACTTCATCCCTACTGGTCCGCTTGTGGGGTTTGCCTTACATGTCCTAAGCATCATAGGTGATGAATTCGAATCCTTCGCTGTACAACCGGTATAGTTCATTGTTGTATCTTCTCCTCCATTCCCCGTCAAACGGGACCAAAAATCACTCGAAGAATTTTTCTTTCAAAACAACCAAGGGTGTTTTCATCCGCCTTTGATAAAATCCATGCTAATGCGCCTTATAGTAGGACTGAGGGTCTTATATACTCGTAAAGTCACCTTAGTTGCTACTCAACTGCCTTCTTAAGCCCAAAGAAACAGCGATTACAAAGACTGATTCTTCGCTTGATTTATGTGCTGAGTCCTTAATTATCTCAAAGTTGTAGCTATCTATTGTACCGTTCTGTCCAAGTCGCCGATGTTGGCTGTCCTATTTTTATGACAGCATTATTTTGTTTTGTCCTCGTTAACCGCTAAACCTATTTTCGCAGCTTCTGTTTCAATACTCCCGAAAGCACTGCTGACAGCCCGCTGCGTTCTTCCAATTATGTCAATGTCGTCGGCATACGCGAGTAGTTATACAAACTTTTGGAAGATTGTACCACTACGAGTAAGTTAACTTCCGAATTTTGTACAATTTCGTTTGTACCTTGTCGTAGTCTTTTTCTGACATCAAAGACATCGGCGCTGATTCTTCATAGTCATCCTGTATAGACAGACGAATTTGGCAGCGAAGCCAAAACTAGACATGGCTGCTTATAGCTCGTCTCTATAGACGCTATCATAGGCGACTTTAAAATGGATGAAATGGTATTGAGTATCGATTTGGAGTTCCTTGGTTTTTTTTCCAAGGTCTACCGCAATGTGAATATCTGATCCATGGTGGACTTTCCTGGTTAAAACCACACTGATACGGACTAATCAGATTGTTAACAAAAAGGTTAAAGGCGTTCACATAATATGAGAGATAGGATCTTATACGCGATGTTGACGGGATTAATACCTCTGTAGTTGGCGCAGTTCAGAGGGTCTTCTTTCTTGAGGATCGGGCAAACGGTGCTGAGGTCCCATTCGTCGGGCATACTTCCATCCGACCATATCTTACAGATGAGTTGATGCTTGCTTCATACCAAATCATCCCCAGCTGCTTTAAATAGCTCAGCAGTTAAACCGTCGGCTCCAGCAGCATTGTTGGATTTAAGCTTAGATATTGCTATCTTCACTTCACTTTGGCGGGTGGATGGAATTGTTGATCGTCATCGTTCGAGTTTAATTTACTAGAACCTAAAAAAGGAAAACGACCAAATAAAATAAACTTGATATTCCCATCAACTTTTGGGGGACATTTTCGTCAAAAAATTATATTTTGCTTTCTCACAGCTATTTACGGTAATGATTAAATCTTATTGTGAATATCTCATTAGAGTCCGTAAACTTTGGTTACAAATTGCGACAGTCATGCTCGCTTTCTTGTAACTTTATTGCATGTTTCTACTTAACTTGGTGTCTCCCGCGGGGGCTTGAACCTGCGCCGTTTCAGTCACAAGCAAACACACTACAAACTACACCGTGGCCAACCACTGTACCCCGGTTGTGTTGTCCGGTAAGAAAAGAAGTAACGACACAGATCTTTGTGCATCCATCAGAGAATAGCATGTCGATTTATGTATGTTTACGGTTTTTGAATTTTACGAGTATTCAAAAAAAAAACATTTAGACGAATAAGAAGTAAAGTAGATATAAATTTTTGCCAAGCGCCTAGGTTCAAACAAATTAGATGAGAACTGTCACCTTGAAACACTTTTGATGTATTCCGGAAGAGAGGACGGAACACCAGAGAGATTTTTTTGGTCGGGAGATCCTGTCATGTCCATCTTAGAGCACGAATTCTAAGTGAATTGTGTGAATATAGCCCGTAGACGTTCGCCTTTGTATCTTCGCTTCCATACTCCCGTCCTTACAAATGAGAGCGTAAGTAGACATTTACCATTGGAGTGAAACATTGTCCTCCCATCATGCAGACACTTTAAAAATCTTACTGTTGGCGTCTGGTTAAATAGACCCTTTAGCTATTTGGACTTCAGCTGCTTGTGCTTCCCAGTCATTCTTCCGACTACTCAGCTTCGCAGCCACAACGACGTAACAACCCGTAGGAAAGAAAAGGAAATAAAAAGGGAAAAATTCTACAAAAAAAAATCTGTTTATCAATCGTTTGCAAATAGATTGTTGTAAATAGCAATAGTCATTTATACACCTAATGCGCCACCTGTCGGCACAATTTAGTTTTAATCATTTCAGTATTTTTTGCTCTAGTTGGTAACAAAAAAAAACCCTTGAGCAATAGGGTCGGGAGACCCTAGTTCATGTGTTTCACTGGAGTGTATAGAATCAAAGTCGAATCTATTGAGACGCGAGAATTCTTTTAAATTCCATTTTCACTTTTTCAATAATGAATGACAGTGTTTGACGTGATTTCAATTCTCAACATTTATATCCCTGTGAACTAAAACGATTTTCTTACCTAACACCTCCGTCACACTTTGCCTAAGGGATCGGTAGATAAAACTTTGACAAAACCACACGAAGAATGTGAATTTAAAATGCATTAAGTTGTATCATCTCCGCCTGGCGGCTGCTCTTACCCAACACAAACGGGACGGGCACCGCCACAACAACAAACAGGTTGATCCTCCAGAGGGAGAAATTTCTGTTTAGTTTAGTTTTTAGAATGTAATCGTCCCCTTAAGGGCGTTGTTTTTTTCTCACATTTTTTTTTTTTTATGGGCGTCGACTTCATTTGTATACATAAATATTTTGGTTTCATTTCATTTTAGGGTGCGGTTTTACCTTGGTTTTGTTTTTTTGTAGTTTTAATGAAATTAAAAGCTGTTTCCTCTGAAACTGAGGAGTGTTTCACGAAATGTTACGTGGTTTTTCTGCAATATGGGATGGATGACGAGATGAAACTGGGTCAAAGGAAATGGATTCTGAATAGATTATTTTCTACTTTATAAGA
Source organism: Pocota personata (assembly GCA_963082735.1). NCBI lineage: Eukaryota > Metazoa > Arthropoda > Insecta > Diptera > Syrphidae > Pocota > Pocota personata. Next base: position 16,123,626 of record OY720432.1, read on the forward strand.
TGTTATATTGTAATTCTTAGTTTTAAGTTTTTATATTTATTTGAGTTGACAAGTCCAATGATTTGGGGGTGCCTTAGGGATGTGACTAGAATGGTGGCAATTGGTCATGGTAAATCAAGGGAAGAGTCCGATTGGAATTATGAGTTGAAGTTGTTATACGAAGATTCTACAAAGAATTAGATTATCTTTCGTTAATCCCTTTTGTTAGCACTAATAGTCAGGTTAAGCAAATATTACCTAAGTCCTGTAAAAGCCTATGATTGATGTACTATGAAAAATGCACGGAAGTATAAAAACATATAGTATGGTGCTAAAGTAGAAATTTTGTCCAGCTCATCTGATATAGACATTGCCATATGGTTTTGTAGTATACTCCCGGAACAAATCAAGGCAGTTCAAGTAGCTGCGATTTGACTTCCAATGAACATATTTGTACATACTATATGTACTTATGTAGATAGCAAAGCACTGATAAAAGCCTTGAATACCATCCAAGATTATAAAGTAATGCCTTAGATCTTTTAATGAGTCATGTTTCTAAGCCACCGGGATGTCCCACAAGCAATACGAGGGCAAGGTGAAAAGTTCTCGGCCTGACGCAGAGATGGCATTCCAATCAGCAAAAAATTATGTTTCCTGCCTGGGTGCACTTCTCATTAGTTCATATGACAAGTTTCAACTTGTTCTCTCAAGTAGTTTCTTTACACGAATTTTTGCAGTAGACGCCTTGCGTGTTTTTCGTTAAAATGGATAAACTTGAATATCGTGCGGTAACAAAACTCTTCGTTTTGGATGGGTTAACCCCTAAGGAAATTCATCCAAAGTTGACAAAAGTTTACGGGGGCTCTGCTCCTTCCATATCAACCGTTAAAAAGTGGGCAGCTAAATTTAAACGTGGTCGCACGCCTACTGCGAAGGCATAACACTGGCAGTAGGGCGGTCATATGGCTAAAATGCAACTTGATCGTGATGATGACATCAGGAGGACGGACAAAAAGTACTGTGAATCATGAGCAACGACAAAAGCAAAAACAAACAAGCTCCCCAGTTATCTGGACAGCCACCCTTGGAGTTCACTGAAACTTAATACCAGCTGAGTTTCAAACCAACTACACCAATCTGTCTTTCTCTCTGTCTCTTTCCCTTTCCTCAAAAAAAACCCCCGTGTCCTAAAAAATTAGTATAAGGATATTCACACCCGCAAATTATAAAAAAAGAGATGACCCACGTGAAGGACGGCTAAAAATCGCAACCACACCCGAAACCATCGAAAAGTGCATGATATCGTGTTGGGCGATAGGCGAGTGAAGGCGAGTGAGATAGCTGAGGCTGTGTGTATATCGGAAGAGAGGGTGCGAAACATCTTGCACAAAAACTTAAGGATGCGAAAGCTCTGCGCAAGATGGGTGCCGCATTTGCTGAATGCCGATCAAAAGCAAATGCGCAAACAATCTTTGGACCGATTCAATAGGGATCCGACCGATTTTGTGCGGCGATTTGTCACTACACGCCAGAAACGAAACGGCAGTCGAAGCAGTAGGTGGAAGCCAGTGGTTCAGCGCCAAAGAAAGCAAAGTCGATTGCATTTGCCGGAAAGGTCATGGCAAGTGTGTTTTGGGATGCGAAAGGGATCCTGTTAATTGATTACCTTGAGAAAGACAGAACAATTACAGGCGAATATTACTCCAACCTTCTTGATCAGCTGGATGCCAAAATTCGCGAGAAGAGGCCTGGCTTGAAGAAGAAAAAAATCATCTTTCACTGTAAACAAGTGTTGGTTGTTGATTTGGGATACGATTTGCTCGGCCATCCCCCCTATTCACCTGCTTTGGCATCCATCTGTTCCCAAACTTGAAGTAATTTGTTTCTGGGAAGCGCTTCGCATCCAATGCAAAAGTTGAGAGGGCCGTAGATGAATATCTTCAAAGCCTTCCAGACTCTCACTTCCGAGAAGGAATACTGATGTTGGAGAAACGCTGGACCAAGTGTAAGTCAAGGGAGATTATGTAGAAAATTGTTTAACTGAAAATCGCAGTCTTTCATTGTCAGGCTGAGAACTTTTCACTTTGCCCTCGTAGGTTCGAACCTCCCTAATAATAGGCAGAAACTACCTATTCCCAGGCAATCCGTCAAATTCAACTACATTGAAAAATGTGGGCTTCTATTGACTTTGCTGTAGAACATAATTATGAATATATGAGTATTAATGAAGGATGTAGCTATTCATACAGGGTTTCTGTTGTTTAATATGGCATTTATATTATAGTATTGCAAAGTATTAAACATCAAATAGCTGAGGGTCACACAAAACTGCTGGTGTTGCTCAATTTTTTATAGGAAAAGCGGCAATAATGGCTATTTTTCATAGCTAATTCTCGACATCGAACTCTAGGCATACCCTTTGTCCACAGGGTGGACTTGAAATCCTTTTGCTTCAACAACCTATTAACACCATCTAAAAAACAAGGGCACGTGAGTTGTGGTACACAAAAGGGCGCTTAAGTGCACTTACAGCCGGTTATTGAGAAACAAAATCTTATCCCTGATCACCAGTTTGGGTTCAGAATCAAGCATTCAACCATTGACTAGGTACATAGAATCACTGACGTAATTGAGAAAACTCTTGAAGAAAAAGAGATTTGTTTAAGCGTATTTCTTGATAAGCTGTTCGGGTATTCGTCCTACTCGTTCAGGTTTTGCAAAACGGAGTGTAATGTTTAACTATGCGTTAAAGGTTTCTGAGAAATTTCCTAATGAACAAAGCGAACGGTGCCGTTCTTGAGTTAACACGTTGCAATGCATAAAACAGACATTTGTGCAAAATCAGCGATGTAGCTCGAAAAAAGGAACGTAGTGGCTTAAGCAAAAATGGAAATCCTATAAAAATCGGTTCAGTAGTTTTAATCACATGTACGAGGGTGGGTCAATAAGTCCCTGAAAATTAACACAAATTGTGTCGTCACCATAAATTTAATTGTTTTTTTTTTGTCAAGAATCATCTTTCAAAAAAACGCACCCAAATTTTCAGACAGATCTGTCAAATAGTTTTGTTGTGGCAGCCATTTTATATAGACGCCTACTAACATTTTCATTAAAATGGAAAAAAGTGAATTTCGAGTGCTCATTAAACACTATTTTTTGCGAGAAAAAACCATCACGCAAACCAAACAAAAGCTTGACAAATATTATGGGGACTCTTCACCATCGATTGGAACCATTCACCACTGATTTACTTAATTTCGGTGCGGTCGTTCAAGTACAAGCGACGCCGAACGTTCTGGTCGTCCAATTGAGGTCACCACACCAGAAATGGTCGACAAAATCCATGGTTTGATAATGGACGAACGGCGAGTGAAAGTGCGCGAGCTTGAAGAGGCCACAGGCTTATCACATGGCTCAGTGACCTCGATTTTACATAAATATTTGGACATGAAAAAGCTTTCCGCAAGATGGGTGCCGCGTTTGTTCACAATCGACAACAAACGCATACATTTGACAACTTGAAAGGTGTGTTTGGCGATGTTCCAGAAAAAATCGGCTGAGTTTTTGCGCCGTTTCGTAACCGTGGATGAAACCTGGATTCACCACAACACACCAGAAACCAAGGCACAGTCAAAACAATGGACTTCTCCTGGTGAATCGAAGCCGAAGAAGGCCAAGGCGGGTACAAACCCGCATACTTAAATACAAACAAGGTTATGGCGACAGTTTTTGGGATGCGCGCGGTGTTATTCATATCGATTACCTTGAAAACGGTAAAACGATCACCACGACGATCATTACGCAGAGCTGCTGGATCGATTCCAAGCCGATTTGAATCAAAAACGGCCGCATTTTGCGAAGAAAAAAATTCTATTTCACCAGGACAAGGAAGTTGTCATCGCTGAAACAAAAGCTTATTTTGAGGGGCTCGAGAAATCGTATTATTTGGAGGGCATCAACAATTTGGAGAAACGTTGGATGAAGTGTATAGAGCTAAAAGGAGACTACTCGTATGTTGAAAAATAAAATGTTTTTATACCGAAAAGAGTGTTCCTTATTTAATTTTTCAGGGACTTATTGACACACCCTCGTACATACGTGTACACATGCATACTTAAATACAGATATAGCACGCCATTTAATTTTATAGTAAGTAGAGAGAAGAGTTTAGAACTAGCTTCTACCAATCTACGTGAAAACATTGCATCATCTACCGACTGCTCGTAGATGGTCGAGATACTGTTCTTAAAAACTAAAAGTGGTATCTAGATAGTTCGGCAAGCTTCGCAAGTACGACGAAAGAATATCCCCATCCCCGCACAGCTTTTGATTGAAATATTTATTATACACATTTTCGGATCTACTCCCTACTAGAAGAAGCCTATAATTTCCGTCGTTCAGGAATATGTGCCATTCCAATTTCAAATCAGCTATATAAAGTCGACTGTTACCACGAAGGTAATCGATATTTACAACTTTTTGTAAACGTTCCTGGTTTTGGGGCAATATCCAGAATTTGATCGCCCACTCAGACTGTAGGCATCAAAAAGTACAACAAAGGAAAACACAAGTTTCGATAAGAGTGAAGGAATTTCCACATCACAAAGTGTAGAAGCAAACAAATACTTGACGACGAAACAGGAAAAGGTTTTTTTTTTTTTTTTTTTCTTCTTATCGACATCTGTATTAGATTGCTTTTCTCAATACTGTGCTTGAAGCAATTACAAGGAAAAACAATTATGCCTCAGCGTGCGGAAGGTGTGACATGAATCTCAAGGTTGAAATAAAATCGAATTGGTTGTCCAGGAAAGTTTGTTCCACGTGCCTGATCTGAGGGTACACGCAGATTCAATTGGAACACCACCATTCTCGAATTACAACTCAATTACAACAGAGGAATGTAATTATTGTTACAGCGCTAGCAGAACAATACTCATGTAATTGTGTTTGACTATCGGATGTGAATATCGAATCAAGTGATTGGTGGTTAATTGATTTTTAAAAGTTCTAACTGATTTTTTTTTTGTTTTGAAATGTTAAAGGTTATGAGTGTGTTTGATACTCATTTATCTAATGTGTCAAGAAATTATTAATAGTTAGATGGGGGGGGGAGTCAACGTTGTAATAGACAATTTGGATAAATTATGTAATTTTTGTTAATTAATAAAGGTTCCTTAATGGGATAACTTAGGTAGGATGGGCTATCACTATTGGGATAATGTTTCACGCAATACTCTAGTGATTTTGAAACTCTGACGTCAAGGATAGGGAACAGATCAATGAGTGCACGTGTGTTGTTCACAAAGGCCAAGCATCAGGTTTCGAAAATCGACGATGTTAAAAAGTTTTATTTGATGGATACACTAATACCTACGAGTACTCGTATATGACACATATTTCCATACACACTGTCTATAACCTGGACGTAACGATTTTCCCTTCCACTTTTGGATTCATATCCCTTATCTTTGTGACAAACTACGTATTTATCTTAGCCGTGCGGACTTATCAACATGACTGGGGAGTCCAAGATATAAATACCTCAGTCGCGAACGGAATATCCGATTACCTGGGGTCCTGTTAGAATGGCAACCAACTTTCAAAAAATCCTACAGGAACACTCTGGTTTTTTCCCCTAGTCGCAATGGAGGTAGGACCATGTGAAGCTTATTACATGCTCCGACCAGATCTGATCTATTTTATTAACTATACGAATAAGAAATTAATAAATCTAATCCATCTAGATAGTTGCTCAGTGGGTAAGTGCGTTCTTGCCCTATGAGCAAACAAAACATATAGGAAAGTTACAATCCGTCTGGAACGGATCTTATGGTACCCCATCCCTCATTTTCTAGCCCATACCTAATGAAGAGGGCGTGGCGTTCTGAAATGTTCAATTCAATTTTAATGATATGCTTATCTTTCTATTCAGAGTATATTTCCGCGACTTTTAAGAGATTTTATCTGAAAAACTGATTTCATGGCTTCTTCTTATAAGAAAGTGGACATTGCTGTAACTATTTGTTATCGAAGTTCATGCAATCTCATGAGATCTTAAAAATAAAGCTTATCCATCCCCGTAAATAGCTTAAATATCACAATATGTTTTTTTTTCAAGAAAACGCCCACAAAAAGTAGGCGTGGTATTGTACAAAATACGGACAAATTGTAAAGAATGTGAACGTCTATATATTTCTAAGACGATACTTTTCAGTTTCTGGTAAAAGTGTTGACAAAAGGGCATTTTTTCAAAGGAGGCGTGTCCATGGGCGGGTTTTAATAATTTGTACACATACTGCTTCGGGCTCTAAAAAGCTAATACACCAAATTTAATTTGACATATAGACATATAGATATAAATATACATATAGATGTGACAGATTGGAAAACGCGATCGATGAAACAGGAGGCCTCGCAGACCGCCAGTATGGTTTCCGTAAGGCACTTTCTACGATTGATGCCATCGACGAAGTCGTAAATACAGCGAAAAAAGACATCAAAGGAAGACGATGGTAGGGCGGAAGTAAACAGTACTGCGCAATCATAATGCTGGACGTACAAACTGGAGCACTTACCGCCAAGAGAATACCGGACTACCTACAGAAAATGCCGGACTATTTTTGAAATAGAATATTGTACTATTGCACCGACGATGAAATGAGGCAGTATAACGTCGCAGGTGTTGTCCCCCAAGGCTCTGTGCTAGGTCCACTATTGTCGAATCCCAAGGTCCTCGAAAATAATTGGCTTCGCCGATGACATAGCGATCGTTGTAGTGACCAAATTGCTTTAGGAGTTGAAGCACGACTGTAATTAAGCTATCGGGATGGCACAGGACTCGCTAGTAAGCATGGACCTAAAACTAGCAGAGGAAAAGACCGAAGTAGTGCTCATCAGCAGCGGACGAGTTATGGAGACTATAAGAGTAACCGTGGGCGATCACGTTGTAGTTTCCAAACCAAGAATTGATGATTCTTTACGCTCCCAAATATGAGCAAGTGCCACGAAAACGAAATCGTACAGAAGGAAGACGGAGGCGGTCTACAGAACCAATGCCTTGAGTATGCAGCACCTTTCGAACAACCTACTACGACGCGGCATGCGTAGTTGCTGGAATGGTGCCAATGGACCTCCTCGTTAAAGAAGCCGAACAGAAATATCGTGCCAACAGAACAGTGGTGTCAACAGCGACGAGTTGAAGTGACATAGAAGTACCGCCAAGAACAAGCCTCGAAGAATGGCAAGAGAGATTGAACTTTACTGACAAAGGCAGATGGACGCAGAGATTGATCCTAAATATAGACCCTTGGATCAATAGGAACCATTGAGAGCTGAACTTCTATCTGACGCAAATGCTTACTGGTCATGGATGTTTCAAAGCCTGCCTCCATAGAGTTGGACACGAAGACAAGCCTTATTGCCCAACATCCACGGAAGCAGTCGAGGATTTAGAACACATCATGTTTCACTGTGCACGATATCACGAACAACGCAACTTGCTGGCGAACAGACAGGGTGTGGACTTAACATCAGAGAACACCACCAGACACATGACGAGCATGCAAGAAGCTTGAGAAGCAGTAAGCGAAACTGTGGCTACCATTATGAAATAATAACGAAGACAGGAGCGACAGAGAAACGTCGCGCAGACGGCTGCCAACACAAACGAGCCGAGTATGTAAGGCTGAAGCCCTTCTCGTGATGAAATGCTTGACGGTAGTGCCGTGAGGACCAGGGGTAGGAGGGGAGGTGGGTTTAGTGGGTGGAAATCCCACACTGTTACTGAGTACGGGCTCAGTTTCGTCTTTGAAAGATTCCCACCTTCCAATACAAATAATATAAAAAAAAAACATATAGATGTAGACGTTCTCTACAATTTGTCAATACTTTGTAAAGGGTGTATTTTTTAGAGGTTTGTTTTTTCGAAATGCCAATACTTTTCGAGAGATAGCCAATTTTACAGCTGACAGCTGATTTGTGTTCAGTTTAGTTTCCCATTTCAACACGAATAGACTTAAACCAGAACAACGCAATGCAAATTGGGCAAATTTATTTCGAAAATCGAAAATCGTGATTCAGTTCGCGAAACTTACCGTCCATTTTACAGTCGACATAATCGTCCATCCGAGCAAGTAATTCGAATAACCATGGATCTTTTTCGCACCACGCACACTCTAGTTGATAATAAACATCCGCAGATATGTCGTACAAGTGCGCACTAAAGAAGCTGGACCGAAGAAGGAGGAATCGAATAAGTGGATTTGCCATCGTGCACAGCAATTGGACCTGTGCCCATCCACTTTATGGAAGATTTTGCAGAAAGATCTTGGTTTACGAGCTTACAAGATCCAGCTCGTGCACAAATTGAAGCAGCTTGACCATCGTGTGCGTCGTACGCTCGGTGAGTGGGCCGAAAATAAGTTCCCCAATTAAATGGCATTAATGTGGAAGAGCTGTTGTTTCAACAAGACATGCCACACAGCGTGCGCCACAATCAATTTATTGAAGGAAACATTGGAGGAGCGCATAATTTCGCGTAATGGACATGTGAATTGGCCTCCAAGATCGTGTGATTTAATACCTTTGGATTATTTTCTGTGGGGATATGTGAAGTCGCTAGTACACGTCAATACACCAGAGACGATGGGGGACTTGGAAGTTATTGCCGATATATGACCCCAACTACTCGAAAAAGTGATCGAAAATTGGACTTCCAGATTGCGCTTTATTCGAGAAAGGAATAAAATTACGAGTATCTTTCCAATAAAGCCAATACCATGGCCATTACCACGATTCATATGTATTTTATTTCATTTTAAAGTTCTATACCTCTAAAAAAAAAAGAAAAAACTTTATATAGTCACACCCAGTTTTTGTGGGCGTTTTCTTAAAAATTTATTTCTCAAAATTATTTACGATAACGGTTAAGTCTTTCTATGAATACGTGAACTTTGGTTGCAAATGGTGACAACCATTCTCAGTTTTTTTTTTAAAAAAGTAGTAAAAACAACCATTCTGATACAATATCTTAAAAATCGCGAAATGGAAATCCATACCAAACGGGTTGTGACTTTATGTATGTTTTAGTATTAAGTGCATCATTTAAGCAATTATATCATGTTTTCCATGTGAAGATTTATATCTTCCTCTATTTTTGAGTGTGAAGTAGGTGACAGAAAATGTCATGTCTGATGTGGCCAAACGAACTGAAGAGAATGTGTAGCTATTATTGTTTATTGCTTGAAAATTATCTAAAATTATCTAAACTGTACTTAGGACAGGATTTGACTTTTTTCCGAAAACTCGAAAGCTTTAATAGCATTGCAGCCACCCAAGGAAAAGTTGCGAATGGTTTTCTGAGTATTTGCTTCTCTGAATATGAAAGATATCGTTAAACATATTAAGATGTCAGTACTAAAAAAGCTAAATTACAGAAAATACAAATATTCAAATTTTGAAGGAACTTCAGTGAAAGAATAAAAAAAAAGACCGTGTGAGGCGTGGAACTCTACCAATGAGGAATCCCTTGACCTGTTAATTGATACTCACTTTCCCAGTTATTCCAAGGTTGCTGCTGGTCGTCTACAAAATATTTACAACCAGACTATCGTCAAGCAGTTTAAACCGTTTTATCACAAAGACCAAATCTGACACCTCAACTCTCTCCCTCCTGCTGTCTCGTAAAATAAGTTGTCAGGTGGGATCTGATGTTCAATGAAATTTGCAAATCAAAGAGCCAAAATATTAAGGTCCAAAGGGCTGTCTAGAATATAGAGATGATTGAACAACCAGTCAGAAAGGATGCTACACAATGAGAAATCTTCATAAAAAAAATAACAAGCATTTACGTCAAGACTTTTACGGCGAGAAGAAAGATACTTTCAAATGATAACGATCGCTGGATTCTAATGGTAGTAGATTAAATTAAAACCATTTCACAACCTTTCGCCCACTCTGTACCTTCTGATGGTACAATCTATCTCAAACTAGGTATTCTACTTTATCGTCATTTTAAAGTTACCGATGCTGTTGACATTTTTCTTTAAATCTTCCGATAGACCACACCCACCATCAGTTTCCCTGTTTCACTGTATGCACATTCGGTACTCCTTCGCACTGAATAAAGGGATTTATTGAAGCGAAATGTTGATTTGACCCAGAAACACAAATTTGCTGGAGGAGAATAGTACACTTTTGCTTCTATTTGGAGTGGGGTTTGGGAAATTGTTACGTTTGTTTTATTGAAGATGTCTGAGTAGCTATACGTACTTGTATTTATAATGCCATTGCCATTGTTTCGAATTGAAATTAATCAATTCCCTATACCATGGTACTCAATTATTTAGGTGATGTAAAGTAGATACACAAATTGGAATTTCCCAGTTCTGAACCTACGAGGAGGGTCATAACAAATATATGCGACCTTACAGTAATTCATTCTTATTCAACTACTTGCGTAACCTACAAACTTATTTCATCCAATCTTTTTATGCGACAATTAACAATGGCTTTCTTTCTCTTCCTCTGGCCAGTCAAAACCTTGTGCCTCTGAAAGAAGTTTATTTAATTTAATTAGCGCTTATAATATGTAGAACTATCTTTACCCATTTTAATTGGATATCAATAGCTCGAAGTGTTCTCCAACATTATCGACAGTATTCATTCAAATTACACTCCGCTCCACTTACTGAGTGCGTATATCTGTGCTATTAACTATTAATAGCTATCTACTATCCCTAGAACTCATCGAACCTCTTCGATAGAATCGATGTGAAGCACTTTCAATTCAATTGAATTGAATGGGAATAAAAAAAAGAAAAAAAAAAGTCTGAATACTACTTCTCCATAATCGCTGAACTGCCCTCCGTATGTGCATATTGAATATTCTGTTAGCAATTATATTGCTACGCCACAATGATTGCTTTTAGGACAGGAGGAGAGACAAAATATTGAAGCTCCATTTATGGAATATCATTATGTAGAGGAATGTAGGCAGGGGGCCATTTATGGGTTATCATTTGAAGTAGCTGAAGTTGACAGGATACTTTTCTTTTAAGGAGTTTGGAGAGTGTTAATTTTAAAAGCGAAACTAACGATGCAAAATGATACCGACCGGAAGAATGATGAAAGCAAAATTCCTTTTATCCGGTGAAGATTCTCAATTTTTGTTTCATTTTTTCAAAATTAAATATAAAAGTCGGCCTTGATAGGGAATTTTTACAAGTCACAAGTGATACAAAGGCTACTTAATAGGGTAGAATATTTCCATTGAGCTGATTAAAACGCATGTACTTGCTGACGTATCAACTCCCAAACGATTTCCATTAATTTCGGGCAAAAAAAATGTTGTTTAATTTTTGTTTATAACTTTAAAACTGAAAATTTGGATCATGGTTAGGTTAGGTTGGTGGGAAGTGCACCTAAGTGCTTATCACGGGGCCATACGATCCATTGTGTTTCCCTTTTTGTTGTGTGGAACCTATATCTGAAACCTTTGTCTTCCGGTGTGTTCTGTAGCAAACCAGCCTGCGTTCTTAATGAAGCCTATCATGTTCCTAAGTGGAACTTGTACGAGATAACCTAGTTCGCCAAAAAGCCTGTTTCCCATATGATGGAGGCGGCGGTTTTGAAGATTTGGGCAATCTTGACAGCTCCTGCAGTGGTCGGGTGTGTTGATGCCTAGTCTGGCAGCCATTTTCCCTATCGCGCAGTATCCTGTTAGCACGCCTATCAAGACTAGAATTTCTTTTTTATTCCTCGCCAATAGACTTTTTGGTCTGTTTTCATCCACTGTCGGCCATAAGCTGCGAGATATGACACAGTCGCTTCTGGCGGACCATGTGGACTTTATCAGTTCTCTTGCTTTTAGGTTTATTTTCCTTTTTAGTTCACCTACAGGAACCCAGCAGAGAGTTACGTCATGGGTGTTGCATATTCTGTTCAACGTATTACGGCATCTACAAACTGTTTTCGATCTGACTTCCTCGCTGTCTAGTGCTTTGATTGCCACTTGACTGTCCACGAAAATTGTAATCTTTGAAGGATTTAATTGTTTTGCTATGTATAGTGTGTGCACCGTTATCAATGGCGAAGACCTCAGCTTGAAAGATGGTACAGTCATCCGGGAGTTTTTATGAGTGGTTGATTTTAAGTGACTCGCAAAAAACTCCAGAACCAGTTCCGATATCCATTTTAAACCCGTCGGTGTAGAACTGAATGTCCTGTACATTAATTAATGTGTTGGAGTCCCACTCTTGTCTTTCGGGAATAAAAGTGGAGTAGTTCTTGTCGAAATCTATGTAGGGTATGATATAATCTGTTGTTCTGTCGAGATCGGTTATACTATACCTGTTGAGTATAGATCCGTGTCCAGCTTTGCTTCCATGCGCCCGATTGTTTGAGACGATTCGCACTTCTGGCAGCTGTGCACGGTATGTAGTCATCTAGGGGAGGGATATTTAGCATCATCTCTAAACCCGCTTGTGGTGTTGAAATTTGGATCATAGTAATGCTTTTTTTTCGTAGACATACAACGTTTTCAAGATATGTAAACTCAAAGATGGATACTTTTAAAAATTATATGCAGTTTTCTAAAATTGTGAAAAATTTAAGAAAAAATTCGACCAGAATATTTTTTTTTTTTTTTTTTTTGCAGGCATACCGCTTTTGAATATATTTTGGAAATTTGGAATATTTTTTGGAAATTTTTGGAACTTCAAAACCTAAAATTAATTAATAATTTGCTCTTCGGGATATCCGCGCTAAAAACAAAAAACAATGGTCATTAACTTTCGCAGGACTCACCCACGTTTTCGAGATGTTCGCACTTTTTTTCGAGAGGTAACATCTCTTATTGGCTTCAGCCAAAAAGCAGTCGTTTTAGGAAATTACGCACAATTTTTGAATTAACCAGCACTCATCTTTTTATGTATTAATTCTGTTCGTAGGGCGCACCGTTATCGAGATATTTACACTAAAAAGTATTTCCATTAACTTTGAAGTTTCATATTTTGTTTTGGACAGAAGTTTTGGCTTTTGTTCATACGGCACCTTGTAAAGAATTTCAAAACCTAAAATTTCGAACGGTTAAATCCCAACCATACCATTTAAGAAATGGAGGGGACTTCAGACTACCTCCCTATCTATCAAACGCAACATAAAACAGTATTGTATACAAAGGTTTTCAATTATTTAATTCAATGCCTTAAGAAATCAAAAATGTGAGAAACTTTGCAACATTTAAAAGAAATACTATAAGTTTTATTAGATGTAATTATCCTCACCCATGAGGATATCTTTAATCTAAAAATTATAAAATGAAGTTCTGTGAAATTTTGTAAAATGAATTTAAATAGTGGATTATCCGCTAAATAAATAAATAAATAAAAAATAAAATAAAAAAAAACAACAGTGTGAGATATCAAATTGATTTGGCTTTATTTTGAAGCTACATTCATGCCATTATGTATGGAATAGCAATTGACGTAGCCCCAGAGAAAATAATCGAGGGGTGTAAAGCCGCATGATCGCGACGGCCAATTGATGAACGCTCGACGTGAGATGACCCAGTCGCCAAATTTCTCCTTCACCACTTCGAGCGTTGCGTCACTTGTATGGCATGTAGCGCCTTCTTGTTGGAACCACAGCTCGGAGCTCTGTCCACAGAAAGTCGGTTAACATCGCTCTATACCGAGGACCATTGACGGTAACGGTGTCTCCTTCCTCATTTTGAAAGAAATAAGGTCCGATGATGCCGTGGTGCCATAAACCGCACCTTAAGGTCCAAAAGAGTGTACTCACGCTCAAACTTTTCCACGGTGCGACGAATTGCCTGCACACTGAAGCTAAGATGACGACCGACCTCACGACGAAATTGCGTATTTACAACTGACGTTGAGTATTTACAACTTAGCCGGAATTTCGATAATATTTTTTAATAATTTCCACACGTTTGGGAAGCGTCAAACGATGCATAATGAAATGGCAAACCTTACTAAATATTTTGACAGCTGGATGTCATTGGTAACTTTGACAGCTGCTGAAACATAATAATTGAAAAAACTATCAAACACAACTATCTGGTCACCCTTTATAATGTCGGATACCCAGGTCTATAAGATTTTTACTTTATTGAGCTTTTGCACGGAACTTGTCCAGGGTATGACGCAAACATTGTACTCGGAGACTTTAATGCCAAAATTGGTAAGAAAAATATTTTTGCTGGGCTATTTGGAAAGCAGAGACTCCACGACATGACACGACTAACCGATTTAGCAGCAGCTTGCAATATGACACGCATCCAAGCATATATTGGATGTCCAACTTTCAGCCCGATTTAAAGCTCAGCTATCTAATGATAAGAAAATACGATCTACGCAGAAGAAGAAATCCGTAAACCCAAACCCCATCGGCCATTGAATCTAGGGAGAAAGACTAGCGAGGAATGCGTACCCAGTGAGAAGATTTTTTGAAAAAAACAAAGTACTGGGTAACAAGAGGAAGGAAGAGACGCAATCTCCCAACTCAAGGAGGTCGAAGTCTCGAATTCGAGACAATTTCCGGAGGTACTTCAAGAAGGCCAAGCAACTCCAAGATAATGAGAGAAACCTAGTCACCGATTCACAGGGAATAGTAGATGCTTTTAGACAGAACTTGAGGTAGCTACTAACTAGGCACCAAATATAAAAAGTCGTAAGCCCAGAAAACCTAGAGCCAGTTCCTGAAAGAGCAGTGAAGCTTCAAAGAATGTTTTTTGTATTTATCTGATTGAAAACTCTTCAATAGGGTGCACCAGAACCCACTTCATCTAATTACAGCTTCTCCCATACGTTCACTAGCCATTCTATAGTGATAAGCAAACACTTTATTGTGTCTAGTGCTTCTGCAGTTGTTTGTCTATTTAGCTCAACGGTTGTCGGTGGTCGTATAATTTTCGCTTTATCGTTTCTCATTGCACCGCATTTGATTATAATGATATCGTGGAATGCTGTTGCAACAGTGCAATATGATGAGCAAGTATGGTGTTTACTGCGTTCACTCAATTAAGGCCGGTAAATTAGCATATACCGCACATAGAAGCACATACGATCAAATGAAATAAACTACAATCGCTGGATGGCTCGTATAAAAATGCTAATAATGCACATTAACCGTGTAAGTTTCACTGGGAACAATAAATTCGAGACGCTCCACCCCACACGCCGATGATGGACAACAAGCTGGGTGCCGCATTTTTTTTTTTTTTTTGAATAATATTTTTCCTTTTTATTATTATTCTCGGAAGAAAATTGCTTGATAAGCGTTTGACACTTTTTTGTATTAAATGGGAAGGAAGCTTGAGAATGATTGCTGGAAGGTATGAACAGAAGTTCTGTAGAAAGATTCAGTTTTATGTAGTTTAAGAGATCTTTGATGGGGTTTCCGTTTATAAGGAAGGTTTCATGTTTGAAATATGAACATTTAATGGCGATGAATCAGTATCGGACCCATATAAATGTTAAATATTCTTCAAATTGGGACCGAAAAGGTGAAAGATAAAACAGGTTAAAGCAGTACCACGTAATGGCAAGAGGGGAATTACTGTCGGTGGGGCATTTGCATTAAGTTCCAAAGTACTTTGAAGCTGGCTTAAGTCCAAATAGTTGTACAGGGTATCCCAGGTAAAGAGATCAACCGAGTCTGCTCTGATCAAAAAAACTTACAAATCTATCTACAGCAGCTACGTATCAATTGTGCTAAGCAGACAATTTCAGTCTACATGACAAAAAGGAAAAAGAAGGTTGCAAGAAGCCTTGTCAATCGTGATACCTATAAACTCTACAGGACCCTTTAGTATCCAGATAAAAATGTCGCAGACCCATTAACTTTTCATAGATTTTAAAGCTGCAAGGGGAATGTAACAATAGATACATGTAGTTTTGAGGTGGCTCCGCTAGTAACTCTGACAAAGACACCAGTGCAGACAACAATTACCAATCTGTGTTTCGAGTTTGGAAAGCAATCTCTCGAAAGACTAAGAGTATATACAACACTCGCCCGTTTATAGTACAGGGACAGGTACACTTTCAAAACTGTTAATCGTTTCGAGAAGAACGTTATTTCGAATACATATATTAAATTATCTTGTGAATGTGCACGGCTATCGAGAGACCTAAATTCCGGTTCACGCAAAATCTGTACGCCATTCGATGATTATTACAGCGCCTCTAGCGGTAAGTAACGAACTATTGTGACACACACGTTTTCAGTAAAACTTAACTGTTAATTGGTCCATTTTTTGTTTTGATTGAACATGTATCAGTGGTTCTATGCGCAATGGAAATTGAAAGTCGCAAAATAATAGTGAACAAATTTCTCGAAAATCCTTCGTGGTCAGGTTCAAAGATTGCAAAGGTATTAAAATTACCGAAAACTACAGTGTGCAGTGTTATAAAACAGTATAAATAAACATTCAGTATAAAAAGAGCTAAAAAAAAAAATAAGAAAACGGGATGTAAGAATTCAAAACTGGTCTCAAAGGTAATGAGATCTGTGAAACGTAACCCCGGGCTATCGGACAATGATCGAGCAAAAAAGTTCAACACAAGCAAAAGTACACCAAGACGTATAAGTTTGAAAGCAGGGTATAAATCGTATCGTGCAATAAAATATTCCAACCGGTCTGACAAACAAAATTTAGTAGCGAAAAAACGGGCTAGAATCCTTTATGACAAACTTTTAACGAAATTCAAAGGCTGGTTAGTAATGGACGATGAAACGTATGTTAAATTTGACCTTAAGCAGCTACCAGGTCAAACATTTTATGTTTCCACGAATCGTGGCAATGTCTTTTCAAAGTTTAAGTATATAAAAGTGGATAAATTTGCTAAGAAGGCAATGGTTTGGCAGGCGATCTGTAGTTGTAGCCTTAAGAGCAGGGCTTTTGAGACAACTTCCATTTGACATCGGATGTTTACATCAAGGAGTGCCTAACAAAACGACATCTGCCTTTCATACGTCAACACCATACAGCAGTAACATTTTGGCCTGACTTAGCCAGTTGTCACTATTCCAGGGCTGCCATGGAGTGGCACAACAGCAACAATGTGGATGTTGTACCCAAAAACAGGAATCCACCAAACTGCCCCCAGCTTCGACCAATAGAAAAATATTGGGCAATTGTTAAATTTAAATTGAGGAGGAATGCAGGAATCGTCAGAAATTTGAATTCAATGTTGATTAAATTGAACCATGTTGCAGCCAAAGTCAACAGGAAAGATGTTCAAAAGCTTATGGGGTCCATCAGGAAAAACATCCGAAATTTTTTGCACAGCAAAGAAATCTAAGATTAATTATAATACTACTTTTAAGCTTAATAAATAATTTTTAATTTGAGGTATCATTTGTTTTTTTCGAAGTATTGGTTAAAAAGATATAATAGCATATACGCGTACAGATTTTGCGTGAACCGCACTTTATACTTATAGCAGAGTAGCATGTTTGCAAACTAAGGGTCATCTCAAAAGTGCAAAGGCTGGCTTGGAGATATCAATGCGATGAGAACTACACCTGCGGCAATACTCGAAGCTAACAAAGTCGGCGGCTATAAGTGCTTTAAAATAAGAGCCAATCAGCTACCTAGAAGCCGAAAACGACGGAACATACTACGATCCTACATAGATATCTAGGCAAAGTAGTTTAGTAGTACTGAACACATACGAGTAACGCCGTACTTGGACTTTCTAAGACTTTTTCAAGCCTTTATCCGAGTAAAGAAGAATTGATATTGGACATTCGTATAGGTACAGGGTATCTTCGCTCGGCATATCCAAATTGGTTAAACTTTCAAACCACAGTAGCGTTTTCCAAGCCGGAGTCCTAACAGTGACAATAGGCGACCATAAGATTGCGATGAGGGCAATACCACGATAGGTTATCAGGTTATTCATCGACAGCCAAGCAGTAATAAAAACGATGTCTGCTATAGAAGTTAAATGAAAGCTTGTGAGGTGCTGTCGAGAAAAGGTAATGGTTCTTGGAAAACAGCAGAAGGCAAGACTCTGCTGGGTCCCTGGGCACGAGGACATACTAGAGAATGAGAAGGCTGATGAATTGGCAAGAAGAGGTTCGGCACTAAGCCCGGAGCAAGCCGACCTCTCGGTGAAAAACTCGCCTTTCACACTTAGGCACGAAGCAGGGAAAAACAATAGATGGGGTTGTTGGAACTCTTGTGTGGTAGCAAGGCAATCGTGGCCTCTGTTAAACAAATGTATTGGGTTGGCAAGAAAGTAATTTTGGTTTTTACAAGTAGATGGCGTTTGATTATTTTTCTTCTGTCATTTGATAGCTGTCACTTTAAAGCTTACTTTAGAAGCTAATCGAGTTTAATTTTGTTTACACCTGTTAGTACAGTGTCAATTTTACCATGGAGTGTAAAAACGAACATTTTCTACATATTTTGTTTTTTTTTTTCTATTTCCGTGAAGGCAAGGCTGATGTTCACAAAAGTGTTAGGTTGGCAAGAAAGTAATTTTGGTATTTACAAGTAGATGGCGTTTGGTTTTTTTTTCTTTTGGCATTTGATAGCTGTCACTTTAAAGCTTACTTTAGAAGCTAATCGAGTTTAATTTTGTTTACATCTGTTAGTACAGTGTCAATTTTACCATGGAGTGTGTAAAAACGAACATTTTTGACATATTTAGTTTTTTTTTTTTCGTTAAGGCAAGAAAGCTGCTGAGGTTCACAAAGAGATATGTGAAGTTTACGGTGTTGAGTACTTAACAGAACGCGTGTGTCAGAATTGGTTTACGAAATTTCGTTGTGGAGATTTTTCACTCAAAGATGACCAACGTTCTGGTAGATCAACTGAAGTTGATGATGACCAAATCAAAGTCATAATTGAATCAGATCGTCATATGACTGTGTGAGAGATTGCAGAGAGATTAAATGCATCACATGCGACAATTTGGTGGGATTATAAAGGCACCAAACGATCAATTCAGATGTTTACTGTCAACAACTAATGAAACTGGAGTAAGCAATCAAAATAAAACGGTCAGAATTGGCAAATGGAATCGTGTTCCACCATGACAACGCTAGACCATACACATCTTTGGTAACTCGTGAAAAATTATTGAACCTTGGTTGGGAAGTGATGTCACATACAGCCCCGACCTTGCACAATACTCTGCGGTATCATATGAAAAAACTAAAAATAATTGAAGAAGAACTCTGTAACCCACTTTGTTTGTCATTGCCCAGGACTCTACCACCTAAGAAAATTTCTCGGACGATACTTCTTATCAACTCAAAGCTGAGTGGGTCATCTGTCAGAAGATATATCAGCCGGGGTACCCCTCAAGGGGGCATCCTATCCAAACTTCTTTGGAATCAGGTGATCAATGAATTACTGTTAATCCTGGAAGCTGAGGGTTGCGAAGTTATCGCTTATGCGGACGATGTTGCTATAGTAGTCTCCGTGGTCTAGGAGTGAACCCCCACAAAACCGAACTAGTCCTCTTCTCCAGGAAATACAAAATCCCACCTATTGACCCTCCATCCCTTAATGGAACAAGCTTAATTTTCTCCAACGAAACAAAATACCTGGGTCTTATTTTGGATAGGAAACTATGCTGGAAACCTAATATACAGGAAAGAGTTAAGAAAGACACTGTCGCACTCTTCTCTTGCAAAAAAGCCATTGGGAACACATGGGGCTTACAACCCAGATTAACTCATTGGCTCTATATCTCGGTCATCAGACCGATCCTTATGTATAAAGTAGTTGCCTGGTGGACTACCTTGGATAAGGCGATAAACCAGAAGTTATTAAGCAAAGTCCAACAGCTTGTCTGTTCATTAGCGGAGCACTACGAACGACACCTTCCGCAGCTATGGACACTCTCTTTCATCAATACCTCTCGACATTCTTGGTAGGCAAATGGCAGCTAACTCAGTTATTCGCCTTAAAGCTACTTAACAGTGGTCCAAAAAGGTATATAGCCACTCCTCCATCTTGAACAAGTTTAATATCTTCCCTGAAGACATTGACTACACCATACCCAAGCTAAATTTTTGATTTGGGATATGCTGGATCTGAAACGCTCTAGAAATATGATTTCTCTAAATAGAAAACATATTAGCGCTGTTATAGGTGTCATAACTTTACACTGTCTAATAGGCAAGCATGCAACAAGGCTTGGCGTCTTCTCAAATTATTTTTGCAGAAGCTGCATGGACGAGGAGGAGGAAGAGGCTATTCTGCACCTTATTTGCACCTGCCCAGCTCTCTCCCTCTGAATAATATTGACGTTAGATACATTCTACGCTTCATCAGAAGCTCCAAATGGTTCAACGAATAGGCTAGAGGCCGCGTCTCAAACACATGTGGTATCACAATGGACCTATTATTGGTCTAAGTGTGTTGGCTTCTTTTTGCTGACTGCCATTTCAACCTCACCTAACCTACTTCTTTCGGGATGTTCAAGAACTATCCGAAAAACTGGTGAACAGCATCTGCAGATACATAAATATTGTAATATGCGAGCTACGGCTCGAGTAGATAAAACGATATTCTGTGAAATTATATTTCTTTATTTTCTAGTCTATAAAACAATTCAAGTTCACACTATACTATTCTTCGCAAATTCTTTTCTTACAAGGTCTCTTTCCTCTCAAATCACTTTATCTCCTTTCTTCTACTTAATTCACAAATCCAAACTAATTACTTCTTCTTGTTCACTCTCAACTTTCAATTTATCACCAAATTACAACTTCGCCCATTATCACTTTTCCAATCTCTTCGCCACGGTTCTAAACCAACTGCCCCTTTTGATCGCCATCTGTCCTTATATAGCAGAAGTTTCTGATAGCCAGAAACTTCTAGCAAATTCTTCGACCACTGGAACAAGAAAAATTCTGATGTAATAATTCCAAGATGACAATCATTTCTTGCAGTTATAATTCTTTCTTATCCGTGATATTATCCGTCTCTTTCGTAGACATGAACTGTGGAGACTTAACCGCAGACACGAACCACGAATGAAAGGACACTTCGGACCAAAATTCTGCCAGAATGAAAAGACACTTCGGAATTTGTTGCATTATACTTTTAGGGAGCGTAGTTATTATTATGTTACAATATATTAAATCCACAGTATGGTTTGTATTACATGAACAGTAAGTAATACTTTACACATTCCAAATATTTCCTAAGTAGGATCTAATAACAAGGGATATCTCTTATTTTCCCCAACAATGGGTTTGGAGTATTTCTCCGACTCACTTACCTAACCTGACCTAACCTAAGATCTTTGAACTCGGTGTGAACAAGACTCAGAAAGTTTTGAATCCGACTCAAACAGAACGCTCAACATACATACATATGTAGACCAGACTGGAACTTGAGTTGGTGTGATTTAACTTGTATCCCTAGTTTAGGTTAGGTTAGGTAACTGTGTGCTCTTGTTGACATGGTTGTCAACAGCTCACTTAGGCCACTAAGAGTCCATTGTGCCCAATATTTAGAACACTGGGACCCTAGAGATTCCAATCTTCGACCGTTAGGCTAAACCACCTAGATAAATGTATGAATCTCAGGAGTTTTCTTAGCTCAATGCTACCTAGCTCATCAAGCTATGAAAATAAGTATCTGCCAAAAGCACGACTTCTTTTGCTGGCCAAAGCTAGACAGTCACACAGGAGATGGTGAACGGATTCTTTTTCCTCTACGTCCCTATATAGGGTGCTGAGCGGTATACTAGCCTCGGAAAGGGCCCGCGAAGGGCTTATAAGTGATCCTTCTCTGGCTAGTGCGTCCGCTTTTTCGTTACCGCAGATATCCATGTGGCCCGGTACCGCAGCACAGGGTCACCGTGTTGGCCTCTGAGATAGCATCCAGTCGATTTTCTACATATTTTTACGAGCTTGGATCTTAGTGATGTTGACTGTAACGCCTTAATGGCCGCTTAGCTATCAACATAGACACGAGTATTGATTATTTGCCCCGAAATATTTCCCTCAATAATCATATCCGCAGCTTGTTTTATTGCAGCAATTTCGCCTTGGAAAACACTGCAACCATCCTTAAGTCTAAACGAGCGATGTATATTTCGAGACTCACAGGCCGCCGTCTAGGCACCAGTACCGGCAATCATTTTGGATCCGTCGGTAAAGATGGCCTGTCCATTCTCGAAACAGACTCTTCCCTCATCCCATTCTTCCCTGCTAGGAATTCTATAAGCGAACTTTCAGTTGCAGTTTGGAATGGGGATAATGTAGTCCGTTTCCGTCCGGAGTCTCAATGTATTCATTTCATTTCAGGCATGACCGTAGGGTTTAGCTTTCCATAGACCGGCTTCCCTTAGTCTTAGTGCATTTTTAGCTGCCATGTTTCTGCAGTATATGTCATGTGGAAGAAGATTCAGTATTGTTTCCAGAGCTGCTGTCGGTGTTGATCTCATCGATCCCGTCACCCCCAGACAGCCCGCAAGTTGAATCTTTCTAACGCTTTCAAGTTGGTATTTATTTGCCAGCGTTTTCCACCAGACAATCGAACCATAGGTCAAAATGGGTCCTACTACCGCAGTGTATAGCCAGTGTACCACTTTAGGCTTAAAACCCCAAGATTTCCCCAAGGCTCTTCTACAGGCATACTCGTATAGTGCACCATATGCCTTCTTGATTCGATTGTCAATGTTAGCTTTCCAGTTTAATTTGGAATCCAGTATTACGCCGAGATATTTTGCAGTTACTTGAGGTATCAACTCGATACCATTCATACGAGGGTAATTGTATTCTTCTCCTCGTAAATAGCACTAACTCGGTTTTCGCCGGATTCACTTCTCTAAATACTCCATAATTTTTCAGTCCATAAATTGGAATAAATTATCTGAAGTATTCATTCTTTTCTCTTGCAATTAGGTTTTGTAAAGAGACTTAAAAAAATAAATGTTTTTGAATTAGAAATTGGAGAACAGGAGATTGGATTGACTATAACCACCACAATACTATAGGTATGTAATGTAGGTATCTATTATTTACTAAATTTTAATACTAATATTAATGATACTTACGTCATTTTGTATAAAAAGCAATATCAAAGTGCTAAATGATATTCGTTGAATGTTTTTGAAGAAATGCGTTATATAGTAAAAATCCTTAATCCGAAAATTCTTCACATTCGATTAGCAATTGTTGAAGATTCCAAGGGAAGCAAATGTAAGAAGCGGCGAATTTCTGTAAAAAAAATAATAATAAATAAATACATTTAATTTATTCAATAAATACAGCTATATAACAAATATAAATGCACGCGTTATCATAATAAAAGTAATTAAGTTGATGGCTACGAAGAAAATTACAATAATTTATATTTTTTCCAATTCTCTGTTCTTCTTTCCTCAGTTACAATATTAAGCGTGTTTTTTTTGTTTGCGATCGCACCCTTTTGTAAGATTTTACGTGTAACATGTACTAACAAATCTCAACCAAGATATCTCTTATAAGTGGCGCTAAGACAACGAGGAGTTCCAGAAACCTACGTGCGCATGATCATGGACATGTAAGATGTCCCGCGGGAGTCACCCAAGATTCCCAATCAAAGTCAGTGTACACCAGGGAAGCATCCTAAGTCCATTGCTATTTATTGCAGTCCTTGATTATCCGCTTGAAGGAAAAGTGACGGACCCCAAAGTGCATCTGTTATTCTTTGCTGACGATGAAGCTATCATAAGTGAAGATCAAATGTCCTTGCAACGAGCACTTGATGTATGGGTGGATGTTTTGGAGGGAAATGGGTACCGTATTAGTTCAAAAAATACCGAGTATCTGTGCTGCCTGTTCTCTGATCCACACCAGCCTATTCCAGACATTTACTTGAATGGAAAGGTGTCTTCCAAGTGCGAAAAGTTCAATTATCTGGGATCTATGATCAATAGCGAAGCAACTTGTGATGATGACATCAATAATCGTGTAAGGGTAGGGTGGATGAAGTGCCGGGAAGAACCCACAATCTTATGTGACCGAAAAATGTCCCCTAAGCGGGAAGGAAGGCTCTACACCGCAGTAGTACGCCCGGCTCTCACATACGGTTCACAATGCTGGACAATGTACAAAAAGTGTAAGGGCAAATTAACGGCAGTTGAGATGAAGATGCTTCGCATGACAGTAGGAGTAACAAAGCTTGATAGGATAAGAAGTTCGAAGATTCGAGGAAGCCTTCATGTAAAAGAACCCATCACAAGCAAGATAGAGAACGACCGGCTCAGTTGGTATTGTCATATTCAAAGGAGAGATCCTTCGAACCCCGTCAAAAAGGCAATATCAATCAACGTTCCTACACAATTGCGCAAAAAGGCAGACCAAAAAACAACTGGATCACACAAATGCAAAAACACTGAGGCATTTACATAATTGCCTCAGTGACGAAATGATCCGAAACCGGGAAGTCTGCCGGTACTTCCTGAGGTCAAACCGGCAAACCCCACAGCGGACCAGTAGGGATGCTGTAAAAAGGGAGGGTTGCGATCCTTCTACTTCGGATCATAACCTCGTCGTAAGGAAAAGAAGAAGAGAAGATGTACTAACAAATCTTGTCTCTTGTGTCATTAAAATTGTGCAATGGAATGATTGAAACAAATTTGACTCAAAGAGCGAAAAAGTCACTTCTAAGCAGTAGTATATCCAAATCCTGAAGCAATCAGACTCGATTTTCGGTAAATTGTACTACCAGGCGGAAACCCCTTTTTAGTGCAATGCAGTTGGCCACTGTTCCCCACTTGGGCTCAAACCTCGAGTCACAGACAAACACACTAACCACTATACCGTGACCGCGCTAAAACGGTACACGCTTCCAAAAAACAGCTCCTTAAAAGTTGATTGAAAAGTATTTTGACGTCGCTTTACTAATGTGAAATATACATATGCCTGAATGGCGTTATGCAGTATGCACATATACGAGGGACGAGGGCCATTAAGTGAAAGAAGAGATCCGATTAAAAAATTTTATTTCTCAATATAATATCCCTCGAGTGAAATGCATTTCTCACATCGGGCATACAGTGCCTTAATACCACAGAAACTATATTCTTTTTCTTTGCCTTCAAAATGAGTTTTTACGGTCGACTTTATCTCGTTATCATCCGCAAATTTCCGGCCTCGTAACTCCTTTTCAAATTGGAAAAAAGGAAAAAGTCGATCGGGCCAAGTCTGGGCTGTAGAGTGGGTGTTCTATCGTTGAAAAACCTGTGTCTTTTAAGGCCTGTCTCGAAACCCGCGGCGTGTGAACAGGCGCGTTATCCTGCAAAAACAACACTCCGTGCCTATGTTTCCCACGTCGCTTCCGTACAACCTCTTCACGTGCCTGAGTCAATAAATTTACGTAATATTGACCATTCATCGTAGTGCAAAACACCTTTGCCTTCGCCATAAGCTTCGAAGCCGACTTTTCCACCTTGAAATTTTTTGGCGGACTCCCCTTTTTCAATCCACTGCATAGACTTTGTTTAGACTCCGGATCGGCCAATCAGATCACCTGAGAATATTGAGGCAGTGAGAGCTTCAATCTTGCGATCCCCATTTGGTTCCAACAGAACGGAGCAACGGGTCACACTTCAAGGGCATCAATGGCTGTTCTGAGGTAACACTTCCCGCGTTTATGTCAACCGTCCAAGGACCCTTCCACACCTGAAGGCAAACATCCGGGCAGAATTTGCCAACATACCCGCTACCCTATATTATAAACATTAAATTAAAAAATTTCTGATTTATAAAATGGGTTTTATTGCGTTTTAAAAAAAGGAAGTTATGTTGCCGCACCCTGTAATAGACCATCATATCTGAGTTGACATATTCAAGAAACACCCTCTAAACAAACTCCAATTCGCCTATCAGACTGATAAATCTACTGTAACTGCACTGTCAGCAAAATAAAGGTGTCTCCCAATGCCAGGGAAATAGCAATATGCGTATTTCTGGACATTGCTGGAGCTTTTGATAACACCTCCAATGCCTTCACCGAAAGAGCTGCAGCTGCGAAAGGCGTAGACAAACCAACTATCAGATGGATAAGTGCGATGCTAACTAGCAGGACCATTTCTGCCAAACTGGGACACGCATCTGCCACTATTGGTACAATTAAAGGCTGCCCGCAGGGAGGCGTCCTAACACCTCTACTATGGTTATCGACCAACTCCCGAACGACCTAAACAATTCCGAATATACAACTCGAGGCTATGCAGATGACCAAGCCATAATAATCAGAAGCACACATGAAACTACTATCCCTAACCTCATGTAGAATGTCCTAGATAAAGTGTGGGAATGGTGTCAACTTCAGGGACCAATGTCAATCCTAATAAATCACGCGTGATCATAGACTTAATTGAAACAAACACCTAGACAATACTATCAAGAAAGCCACATCTATACTATGGGCGTGCTCAAAACTTTTTGGAAGGCAATGGGGACTAAGATAATTAATTGGACCTCTCTTACCATAGTACAGAATGCACTACAAAAAGTCCAAAGATCAGTCTGCATTGGAATTGCAGGCGCTATGTGACCCTGTCCAACAACCGCATTAGAAGCTCGCCTACAGTTTCCCCATCTTCATATCGGGAGTCAAAAAAGGGGCAGCGATAAGTGCTGCAAAACTTCACCTAGTTTCAAATTTTAATTTGGGAGATCACAAGGGCATCTAAAAATTCTAAACAGGTTCCCGCTACTTTCCAGGTCAGCTATGCATTTTCCGGACTTCGTGTCCCTAGAAATAATTCTTTACCGCCCTTTTAAAATAATGATCCTAGAGCGTGATAAATGGAACGGGGTCCTCCTCCTCAGAACTACCCTCACTCAACATAGTACGCCAATGGATCAAAGATGGTACACGGAGTTGGTGCGGCAATGATCGGACCTAATTTCCAATTGGCAGTCCCTTTGAGACATTCTACTTCGATTTTTCAGACCGAAACCTACGCCAGAGAATGTATTAGGCGCAACCTCCGTAGATCCAATATAAACATCCTGCCTGGCAATCATTCGGATATTAAAGCCCTATACTCCTTCTACTACGGGTCTAAGCTGGCCAGGAATTGCCTAAATACCATAAAGTAGCTAACTGCTGACAATAACATCACAATCATTTGAACTCCTGAGCAAAACTTGTACCAATATCTAAATGGAACGGAACACATAGCCTTCGACAGGCCAAAACATTATGGAGCCGTATCTTCGGAAAAAAAAAGATGCCAAAATCTTAAGACTACCTTACGGGTCACTGATCGCTCAATTATAATCTACACAAAATAGGTAGGGCTGCATCAAATATCTGCTGTCTATTCCTGGAAAATCAAGAAACGTGAACATATTCTATGCGAATGCCCACCCGTAGCTTCCAGTTGACTCAGACTACTCGGAAGGGGATTCAGTTCCTCCTCCGAAATCCAAAACCTACCTGCAAAAAGCATACTCAGATTCCTTTAAGAACTGAACCATTTGCAGGATCAAAACCCTATGTAACAAACCAAGGGAATGACACTAGCGATCTCTTCTAGACGAAGTTTTAATAGGCTAAATGTCTATACACCCCATCAACTAATCTAATCTAATCTAAGTCCTCTGACCCTTCGTGGGGCATAGGGCGTTAACAACGCAAACGAGCCATCGTGTTCAGAGTTCTGCAACGAGCTTGGGCTCCCTGCCTAGGGCGGCCCACTCGTCTGCCAGATTGGGTAAGTGGATTCCATTGCATGACGTACTTCGCAAGGGAACTGTCCTAGCGCTGTTTTAACGTCTATTGGTTCGATATACGGTTCGGTCAGAAGATCCTTAAGATATTGCGAAGACATCTATTTTTGAATGTCACTTTCCAGGCACAACATCCATAAAGTAGCATTATTTCCACGTTTGATCGGAACAGTCTCAGCTTGTTTTTTTGTGCTGAAAACATTGCTTTTCCAAATTTTAGACAGCATACCGAACGCAGGCTTTGCTTTGCGAATTCTGCTGTTCATATCCAGTTCGGTACCACCGTCTTCTGTGACCATACTTCCTAGATATAGAAAGCTGCTTACTTTTTCGATTTGCTGTCCGGTAATGTTGAGTTGAGCGGCGCTGGTGTTATGTTGAGAAATTGAAGTGCTTACGGCCTTTGTTTTTGCCGTATTTGTTTTGAGTTTAAGTTATGCTTTATCCTATGTGAGAGCAAGCAAACATCATCAGCGTATTCATGATGTTTGAGATACGATGTCATAGTCTATCTCAGTCACACCTGCATCAACCAACCTTAACTTGTAGTTTAGGAAGAGTGGCAGTCCAACATCAAACACCTTATCAACAGGCTTTCAAATCGGCTGCAAAAAGTCATCAAAGCTAGAGGATATATAATATCACCATTAAACTTCTATTTTTCTAAACCTGAATGATCGAGGACAGGAATACGCCTACGTACTAAACGACACCCTGCACAATTCGAACCACTCTCCCCGAGGGACTACCGTTAGGTATTACTTCGCGGGCTATATTCTCTTCTATGTCTTTTGTGTTTTTAGGCGATTGGCACTCCACTGTTCGGATTATTCGCGATACTTTGTCAGGTTACGATACTGCGAATTCTTTCGTATTTCCTTCTTTCGTTGCCTGCCCTACCATTTCGAACTCGTTCGCTTTTTAGTCTTGCCTTTTCTTTAGCGAGTAAGTCGATGGGTAGCATTGAAGATACGACGAGTCATTGTTCGAGACAGTTCGAAAGGCACTGGCGACCCTTAGTGCGCTAAGACGTACATATGTATAGAACTGGCAGCTCCTACAAGCAGAAGTCTTTTATTCTGTTTTGAGCCTCCGATATTATTCATTAGCTTTGAAAGTGCACTAATAGCTTTTAAAGATTTTTTGCGTGGTCACTCCAAGGTACTTAATTAAACGGTTGAGAAACCACTTCGTGCCGCTCGACTCTAAACGATATCGATTCTCGAATTTTTCTACTTGCAATAAGCACCGCCTCTGTTTTATGGTCGGAAAGCAGTAAACCAGCGTTAGCTAGCCAATAGCGTACCGTTGTGAATGTCTCGTTGCAGTGGAGTTCAACTTCTTTAAGAGTTTTTGCTACAACCACCATCGCGACGTCGGACGCAAAGCCGGAGACTGACACTCTTCTTGGAATCGGTAGGCGTAGAATTTCGTCATACATAGCGTACCACAGCAGGGGGCCAAGGACCGAGCCTTGTGGGACACATCTATCGTGGAAACCGTATTGATGTTCCGAGAGATCTCCTGCTGTTTTGACTGCTGGAAAAAGCCTATTGTAAATTATCCGCTCAAGTATTTTTCCGACCGTATCGAGCAAACAAAGAGGACGATATGACTAAGGTTCGTTTGGACTCCCTTTTACTTTCGGCAGTAGGATTAGTCGTTGGCGCTTCCAAGGCTCACGAAAAACGCCCTGATTATTAAGTGGTTCACGAAGATCCTTAAAACAAACACGCTTGCTACACTTAATCGCTTTTTTTAACCGAGTTCTCGCTTCTCGATATGCGTTACAGGTGGGTTGCAGTTGCTGTTCATCTGCATATCGCGTCTGAGATCGCTGGTAAATTCTTCGCGCTCGGTGACATACCACTCTGAATTCCGCGATTTCTGGGATCCACCAATATACTGGAGGTTGATGTTTTCCTGTTCCCAGCCTGGACATTGAAGACACGCACTGACTAATAGCCGTGATACTTGCGATACGAATTCCTCTGTAGTTCTGGCTTCAATTATCGCCTCACTAATGACGAAGCTTAGAAGGACTTCATCTAAAGTATTTACATTCGGTTTAGGATGCTTAAGAGCTGTCCGGCTAGTGCGGATTGCTCGCCCGGTACCGGCGTTGAATAGTATAGCATTGTGATCACTATACGCATAGTGATCGTTCACGCGCCAGTTAGCAAAAGTGATATCAATAATAGATCCCGTTCTAGCTATGCTAAAGGTATTTCTGCTTCCGTTGTTAGCTAAAACGATATTCAAATAGGAAAAGGTTTCCAGTTGAACAGTCCCTCGACGATTCATATATGAACTTCCCCATTCTGTGAGCCATGCGTTGAAATCGCTCGTTATTATGACAGGACTCCTGTCCGTAATGTCGGTGACTAGTCTATCCAAGATCATTTCGAAACTTTCGATAGTTGCTCTTGGCTTTGCAGAGCAAGCAATTCGGTCTGTCTTTGCAGTACTTCAATTTGTGTCCGTTTTCTGCGCATCTAATGCATAGAGCCGATCGGTCGTTAGGACTTTTGCATGCTTTCGCCAAGTGTCCAAACTCGAGATAGAATATATTGTAAATTAGTGAACGGTTAATTGTGGCGGTGAGTGTACATCATTATTTTCTATAACCTCATACTCGTACTGTTTATTAATCTATAAAAATGGATCACATTAAAAGTGCATTGCCAGAGAGATGCCCATTACAAGTGGCAGATAAATAAAATTTATGCCGACAAAAACTGTTTGAGATAATCACCTGTAGGTATACAAAACCATTAACATCACTTCACGAGCGCATACAAACAAAGAAAGAGGAAACTTGTTAGAAAAATCTCAAGAAGTCAAGAAGCCCACCAACATGTCCTTGTACGGATTTTTTCTTTCTTTACAGTTCCTTCTGTTTCTCATTTGTGGTTTAGTGGGAAACACTATGTCGCCTGCTTGATTTGCCTCATTTTCTTCTCTTGCGTCACATTCTTATAAATTTTTCTTTTCTCCTTTTTGTGTGACAAACGCCAAGCAACAACTGCGCGAAACAGCAAAACTATCCAGAACAAAGTGAATGAGGTTAATGTCTTATGATAATAGACTGACTTTGCCATTTTCCACTCTCTTACACAGAGTTCACATCCGAATGTGTTTCAACGCCACACCATCATTCGAATGGCAAACAAATTATATAATAAAATATATCCCGGGGGATGGATGAATGGAAGTAGTGTGGTGCTCTGGAAGAGACAGAAGTCAGGTTATTGCCCCAAAAAACACTCGTACAAACAATCGGAGCTAGTATCGAGCATATTAGGGTGGTAGTGGGTGGTGATGGGTGTTTGCGAGCAAGCAGGAGATTCACCCCAATCTCGGGAAGGATTTAGTGTTACACCAACATATGTATAACGCCGACTATTCTCTGATTGTCATTTATTGATTTTTCATCATCAACACCATGAGCGAGATTTTTTTCGTTTTGTCTTGGGTAGCGAACACGATGAATGTTCATGCGTTTAGTCATTTTAGCTATAGTCCTGTTCGCATTTGGGACGAGATTCCAATCTGATATTGAATTTCACGAAGCTCGTTTTTCAATTCGATTTTTTGTTTACCTACACATTCACTTTCAATAAAAACCTAATTAAGGAAATCGATAGTTGGCAGAGGTTGATAAAAGATTATGTCCGTCCGTTGTTTGGTTGTAGAGGGTGGAGGAAATTCGTGTATTCGATTGGCGAAAGAGGCTGGACATTAGACGGACATGTGCCTGATAATATTTCGTAAAAATATTTCCCATTAGAGAAGCGTTTTATTAATTAATTTCTAAAAGTTATGTGAATAGTGTTGGCAAAATGAGAGATGAAATACAACCAATAACTGACACGATATCATTTAAGTATGTGGCTATATACTTCATAGCTTGCTTCTGATATATTTTTAACAATGAAGCCCTCAGGGTGTGGCAAAAGTTCTAGGGGAAACTTTTGTTTTGATGGTTAATTGTGATGTGGTGTCTGATCTACATATATACCCCGCGCACCTTATTTAATGGTTCTTGTAGATTTATGAATGAATTCGAGGAACATGAAAGGTTGCGATATCTCCTCGAGTTAGAAGCATGATATTTCTAAAGCCGACCAAATCATTCCACCTTGAATGAACAAAAAGAGGTTTAGTAAGAGTAACATGCAGAATTCACCTAGGGGTGTACAAAGACGTAAATATCACTGACATGCAGCTACATAGTACTGTTTTTTTCCCCTGCAAGGGGACATCGCTAAGTTAAATGAGGGATGCATGCTTTAACTGAGATCGGACGTTCTTGCTCCTCACAATGTTACAATAAAAACTGCATTGCATCAGGAAACACCTAAAAGAACTTACAACTTTCAAGTTTTTATTATGAGTCGATCACATTATTAATCTGTGGATCTAAGGCTGCGTTAAGGAAAAGCTTCCTTCATAATGCTATAAAGTGGATGCGAGTTTGACTCCCATGAGAGTCTAGAAAATTCAAAGTAGGATCTGTCAAGTCTGGAAGTCATTTACTAACTTACTCTGCCTGAGACACCCAGCCTTTCATTATTGTCGAATCCATGAACGCACCCACTTTCAATTCTCTATACCAAGTCGTCGGGCATCCGCGATTGTTCGGTCTTTAGAATGAATGTTCCGTCTTGTCGAACCTGGAATATCCTTTTGACTTGATCGCTGCTGGCCATTCACTTGGTATGAGCGAGTCAATGTAATCGTTGGTAGGACCGAATCCACATTTTGGTACAGGCCATACAACTCACGGTTATGTATTCTCCTCTATTCGCTCTCTTCGGACAAACAGAACCAAATAAGTAGGGAAATTTGTTTCTTTGGGATGAAGCTAATACATTTTTTTTTTATAATATGCGCGCGCCAAATGGGATGTGAATACCATTAAATTATTTCAGAGCACGGACGTTTGAAGAAATTGAGAGAGAGAGAGAGAGAAAGAAAGATTGGTGTAGTGGGTTTGAAACTTAGGTGGTATTAAGTTTCAGTAAACTCCAAGGGTGGCGTCCAGATAACTGGGGAGCTTGTTTGTTTTGCTTTTCGTCGTTGCTCATGATTCACAGTATTTTTTCCCTCCACCTGATGTCATCATCACGATCAAGTTGCATTTAAGCCATATATCCTTAGCTTTCCTGCTTACAGTCCAGCACTAGGCTCCCACCAATCGTAAACTTTCGATTTTTAGCAAACACATAAACCAGTTCTTATTTTCTTAGCAAAAACATTCACCTAACTAATTTGTTTGAAAGAAAAACTTCCCAATCAATGAATCAATCGCCATTTTGTGATAAACTTAATTCAAACTAAACACACACAGCTCATCTATGCGTAGTTGATGGCAGCTATTGTACATGTAAGTGCCCAGGTTTGAATGGAGCACAGCTAGGATTATCGATTTGTAGAACATCAACTTTATTCTCCAAATTAGGGGATTTGAACCCAGTTGTTTTACCAAAGTAGCGGTTTCCTAGGTCAGTAGTCGTCGTTATATGAGGTAGATGAACTCCTTAGCTGCTACAAAGTTGGAGTTATCGGCAGTGAGGTTTTGTCGTAGATAGACCATGGACAAATGTTTCTTTTGTTTGTTGACAACATATACACATTTGGTTTTGTTCTAAGGACCAATTCGTTTCGCCTGATCTTGAATTGTATTGAGGGCTTCAGTTTGACTAAGGTGTTGACACTAGTGCTGAGCAATATCATTTTCAGCATGACATGACAGCGCATCCCTTTGTCGAAATGCGATGCATGTTTCGAATAACACGTATTTTCCAGAGTTATGCGGCTGGATTAGTTTGTTCGGAAACTCGAAGTTGCAGATTTCTAGACCATGAATGATGTACAGATTTGAAATCTAAGAAAAATGTTGGGTTCCGAGTTTCGACTTGAAATTCGTTGGTCTTTTTTAAGATTTGTTTCTGAGCCTAATTGGTATAAACTAATCAGTATGACGTAGAAAAACCTTCACTTACGCTGAATAGGATCTTGTACGCCATATTTAACAGAGAATTGCATCGATAGTTGCCACAAGACAAACGCCATTTTTGCAGATGGGTCATTTAGTAGACCTGATTGATACTCCAGTAATCAGGCATGGTTACGTCATATTGGCGATTTTGTGGATGTATTCTATCAAAGCATCACCTCCGTGTTTAAAAAGCTTCGCTGATAAGTTATCACAGTCAGCGGATCTCCTTACCCCCCTTCTGAACTCGGTACTCTTCTCTTGCTGCTCTTTTTCTGGGCGGCTTTCAGCTTACTAAAAAATGGTTTGAAGCGACGTTGACATCGATAAGCATGACTTGGTTCGACCATATCAAAACACTTTGGTTGTTGTGTTAATTCGAAGGTGACGAAATGTAATGCTATTAATAACCATATTAAGAGTAAGCAGCAGTGTTTAGTTTACAGTTGGTCCGTGGTCCTTATCCAGGAGGTCGTAAAATGCTACTTCGGTAGGGTTTTCGGTCTCGTCGGTAGAGACGTGTGCACATGTTACGCTGATGTTATGCTTAAAATCAAAACCCTCGCATACTACCATGTGCAGTCTTTTGTTACTGATCCTACTGAATGTACAAGATGCCTACATTCCAAGCGTACCTACAATGAACGTTTAGGGTCGTGTTCCATTTTTATATATGACTTGTGTGTCTCTCATAACTATGTACATACATATATGTTTTAACGTGGTCCAATCTGGAGATCCAATTCCTTGTTTAATATCCCTATGACAAGTTGCCGGGTAAACCACTACCAGTAGCCCACTTTGAGGATGCGAAAGCTGTCGTTGACCCATTTAGGGTTCATCCACCACCACCTCTTTTTCAAAACCCTGACTAAGTCTTGAAAAAATGTACAGAAATGAGTCTCAAATAATGCTGAAGTAGCCCATGTAATCCACTAAATAGCTCAACCTGACTGGAAGTAACCCGACTTGATTTAAGTATTTTCTCACTACTCTGTGTTCCGATACATATCCGCACCACGGACGGATATAGCGTTCAACAACACGTGCAAATAATAAAATTGTGTTATCAAAATGGGTGTTCTGTTCGGGCAACGTTCCGCGCACTTCGGCCATTTTACGGTCGCCATAATCGTCCTTCCGAGAGGACTATTCGCAGTTTGGTGGATAAATTTGAGTCTACTGGTTCAGTAAACCAACACCCGTACGTCGACGAAACGCAAGATCTGCCGAAAACATCGCCGCTGTCCGTGAGAGTATGCAGGAGAATTCTAGGCAGTCGATTTCGCGTCGCTCATAAGAACTCGGCCTTTCGCAGTCCACAATTTGCCGAATTTTGCGTCGTGACTTGGGCCTGCACCCACCCGTACAAAATTCAACTGACCCAGGAGCCGAAGGTAAACGACCATACACAATGACGTGTGTTCGCTGAATGGGCTCTGGAGCAGTTGGAAACTGACCCTAATTTTCATCGAAAAATCATCTTCAGCGATGAGGCCCATTTTTGGATGAATGGGTACGTCAACAAACAAAATTGTCGAATTTGGGACGATACCAATCCACATGAGATCCAACAGCGTCCAATGCATCCCGAAGAAGTCACTGTTTGGTGTGGATTTTGAGCTGGCGGCGTCAGCGGTCCATATTTCTTTGAGAACTACGTTGGCCAGGTCATCACATGCTATGCGAATAAGCCACAAACCACAGCGGCCCTCAAAGCCAACATAACCCATGCCATCGATCAAATTCAGCCTGATTTATGCGATTTATTATGAGAAGCCTCGGCCGACATTTGAACGATGTTATATTCCATACATAATGGCATCGATAAGCCTTTCAAACGAATATTTCGATGATATCTCACACACACTTTGTTTTATTTAAATTTAAAGATAGGAAGCGCTTAATGAAAGACCCTTTATTTGAGGAGTACCAATATAGTAACGCTAGTCTTACAAAATTATGCAACAAGTATAAATTGTAAGGATAATAGCTCAAAGCTACAGTCCAATCAGAAAAGTCTGTACAAGATGCGGCAGGAAAGCCTTGTTTATCCTATTGTTAATATTAAACTTGAGGAAACAATGTATAAAACTTGCTGAATTACCAACACTTATTCCTTCTCAATGCATTGTTAAACTGTTGACCAAGCTAATTCGAAAAAATCAAATTTTAAATGTCCGCCCTCCCATCAAGCCATATGCTAACACTTGCCTAAGTAAAACTTTTTATTAATTCAATGAGTACATTGCATAAACTCTAAACGCCTCACGAGCCCAAGAGAAGACCACACAGGTCCTGCCATTTACACGTGTGTTAATTCTCAAACAAAGATTTATAGAGGAAAACTTTGCTATCATAGTATACTGTGGTGGTGCACAACAAACCACTTGCCGCCGCAATAGAAAAGGATTTCCATTGCGAAAATTCAAGTTCCTTTTATGAGTATGGTTAGTTTTTCATTTCAATTTGGTCTAACTGCAGGTACTCTACCGGAAAAGAGTTCTATACAAGTTTAATTTTATAACCATTGCAGAAGTTTAATTTATTTTGATGAACTTCAAAGCAGCACAATGAATAAATTTGAAAGAACTAATCCCGTACTGAACGAAAAAGAATTTAAGGAATGGCTTTGTAAGGGATTCAAAGGAAAAAACAAAGTTTTTATTTCTTCCAATCTCTCCTTCTATGTTAGGCTGCGAACACATGGACCGCACTACGTATAATTGCGTTTGTCTGTTATCATTTTAAGCAAAAAACTACTAAACCGATTTTAATGAAAGAAAAACAGACGTATTTTTTGATATCTCAGGAGTGTTCTTGTAAGGGCCAGAAGAAGGAGAAGTTGACGCAACAACTAGAAGAATAAAAGTGTATTTTAACCCAGACATAGATGGCGCTGTAAATCCAAAAATTACGCTTTAGAGCAAAAGCCATCAAAGTGATATAAAACAAACTAATTAAAAATAACCAAAAAAAAAAAATTGTCAAGTGCAAGTCGGGCTCATATGTTGTCCTCACACGGCTCGCTTAAGAACCACTAAAGACATTCTGATGAAATTTAATTTGTATTCATGTATATTGTAATATGCGAGCTACGGCTCGAGTAGATAAAACGTTATTCTGTGAGATTATTTCTTTATTTTCTAGTCTATAGAACAATTCAAGTTCACACTATACTGTTCTTCGCAAATTCTTTCCTTACAAGGTCTCTTTCCTCTCTAATCACTTTATCTCCTTTTCTATTACTTAATTCACAAATCCAAACAAATTACTTCTTCTTGTTAACTCTCAACTTTCAATTTATCACCAAATTACAACTTCGCCCATTATCACTTTTCCAATCTCTTCGC
This sequence comes from Pocota personata, assembly GCA_963082735.1. Lineage (NCBI taxonomy): Eukaryota > Metazoa > Arthropoda > Insecta > Diptera > Syrphidae > Pocota > Pocota personata. Next base: position 16,160,685 of record OY720432.1, read on the forward strand.
CACGGTTCTAAACCAACTGTCTTTTTTTGATCGCCATCTGTCCTTATATAGCAGAAGTTTCTGATAGCCAGAAACTTCTAGCAAATTCTTCGACCACTGGAACAAGAAAATTCTGAAGTAATAATTCCAAGATGACAGCTGCAGCCAATAATCTCTTGCGGTTATAATTCATCTTGGAGTTATTTCCAGTGGTCGAAGAATTTGCTAGAAGTTTCTGGCTATCTGAAACTTCTGCTATATAAGGACAGATGGCGATCAATAGGAGAGACAGTGATTTTTAAACTGTGGCGAAGAGATTAGAAAAGTGATAATAGGCGAAGTTGTAATTTTGTGATAAATTGAAAGTTGAGAGTTAACAAGAAGGAGTAATTAGTTTGGATTTGTGAATTAAGTAATAGAAAGGAGATAAAGTGATTTGAGAGGAAAGAGACATTGTAAGAAAAGAATTGCGAAGGATAGTACAGTGTGAACTTGAATTGTTCTATAGACTAGAAAATAAAGAAATAAATTTCACAGAATATCGTTTTATCTACTCGAGCCGTAGCCTGCATATTACAATATTCTAATATGTAGGTCAATTTTTATAAAAACTGTCAAAATCGACCAAAGTGTGAGTGGATGAGGGGGCGGGGTTTCAAAAAGCTTTAAATCATCTTTGTTACTCCTAAATGGATTTCAATGAAATTTAACACGTAACCTTAGACTGATACGATAGTAGTTCTACTTAAATTGATTTCGCACTTTCAAATAATTTCCCATACGCCTAACCCAAGCACCACCGAACGAATGATGAAATTTGGATTTTGAGTTATATCAGATATGTATTGTAGATAATATAAAAATCATTGAAACCCCACAGGCGGAACTGTAGGGATGCAGTAAAGTGGGAGGGTGTGATTCTTCTACTCCGGATCATAAATTGGCCGTAAGGAAAAGAAGAAGATAAAAATCATTGAAACCGGATAAAGACGGGGTAAGGTATGGTGGGGTGACTTTTCACCCCACGTAGTCCAATACTTTTCAAAAAGTTTGTACCAGAGAATTTGTTATAATTTCCGCCCCCTCACAATTTTACATCACCAATTTTTTTTATTCAGGAAACTTTATCCAAAAAAAAATTGTTTATATTTTTGGACTCCTTATAAGTTCAGCTTTAATATGATATGTCGCATGATGGGGGGTAAAAATATTTTTTTATTGCTCCGTACCAGAATGTACTCGTAAGAAATGGAACACTAATAGATTCAACACGGTGTCCATCTGTCAGAGTGTCTGTCACACGCTTGTAATTTTTGAAGAGAGCTGAAATTTTGCAAAAATAGAACCTAGTGAACCAAGAAGAATCAAGAAACAAAAATTGTAAAATACATGTAGTTATTGGAGGGCTTTTGGGGGCCCTAAGAAAAAAAATATTTATAGACCCCATTATGCGACATATCGAATTAAATCTGAACTTCCAAGGAATCCAAAAATATAGAATATATTTCTTTTGTGATAAATTTCCTTGAACAAAAAACTCGCTCCTTCCTCCTTTTTCTCGGAAACTATTAATGCGACAAACTTCAAAAAGATTCAGAGTGTGTATATTTATGAGTAGGTAAAGAGTATTCTGACACAAATAGTTCTAGAAAAATACCCGAAGACGTGGGATACAAAGTCAGTTATATATACAAGACAACTGGAGGAGAAACTACAAATGCTACAGAATGGGGACCTCAGCAAATTGGAGGATATTATTAGAGAGTCGTACTTTATATAAAGAGAAAGCATACAAAGCGGCACTGCAAGGAAGGACAAGGGCTGCTCGTGAGCTCTACGAGCAAAAGAGACGGGAAGTACATCGGCTTCTCCAAAAAAAGAAAAAAAGAGCATGGGAAATCCGCGATCGAAGATATTGAAATGCTATACTCCAGGAATAATGTACGGAAGTTTTACCAAAAGGTAAACAGAACGTGTCACGCTAACCAAACCTGCACAGAAACCTGTAGAGATGAAGAAGGAAACCTCGCAGTAAAGTCACAGTCAGTGCTGAGAAAATGGATAAACTTCTTCTGCAGACAGTATAACGGCGACGAAGACCAAAATACCGCTGTCAGGCAGATTGGACCGTTCAACATTGACGATGATAGCCAAAACTTCCCTCCACCTGTAGTATCCAAACTTAAAACCAACAAAGCTGCTGGACCTGATGGCCTACCGGCCGACTTGTTCAAAGCAGCTGGAGATGACGTGGTAGAGAGCATACACCAACTCATTTCAACAATTTGGTCAGAGTGTATGCCTGATGAATGGAATTTCAGCATCGTTTGCCCGATCCACAAGAAAGGAGACCCCTTCAACTGCGCCAATTATAGAGGCATCAGCCTCCTTAACATCGCGTACAAGATATTATCAGCCATATTGTGTGAACGCCTGAAACACTTCGTTAACTTATCTGATTGGCCCCTAACAGTGTGGTTTTAGGCCAGAAAAGTCCACAGTCGATCAAATTTTCACACTTTGGCAGATCGTGGAGAAAACCCAAAAAGACCAAATCGATACCCACTAGCTTTTTATCGATTTTAAGGCCTCATATGACAGCATTTATAGAGACGAGCTATATATAGAGCCATGTCTAGTTTTGGCATCCCTGCCAAACTCGTCCGTCTGTGCAGGATGACGATGGATAATGCTCGCTGCTCCACCAAAGGTGGCCGTGGTGCAGTGGTAACATCATCGCTTGTCACGCTCTTGGTTCACGGTTCGAATCCTGATGTCAAATATATATATTTCGCATGAAATAAATAAAAAGTCGATCAATTGCGAAAGCTTATGTCAACTCTACTGCGAAGGCATAACACTGGCAGTAGGGCGGTCATATGGCTAAAATGCAACTTGATCGTGATGATGAATGACATCAGGACGACGGAAAAAAAATACTGTGAATCATGAGCAACGACAAAAGCAAAAACAAACAAGCTCCCCAGTTGTTATTTAGATTTAGACGAGGTGATGCGCTATCATGTGACTTCTTTAACTTGAAAGAATTGTGCGAAACTCACTCATAACTCAAAAATCTGAGCAACTACTAGCGTATGCCGACGATATTGACATAATTGTTCTCTAGCATTGAAACGGAAGCTGCCAAAATGCGTTCAGCGGTAAATGAGGGCAAAACCAAGTACATGCTGTCAACAAGAAGGGAGGCTGAGAGGCCAATTGAGTAGTAAGGCCCTATCCCAAACAATTAAGGAGACTCTATACAAGACCTTAATCATCCCAGTCTTGCTTTATGGCGCTGAATCATGGACACTGTCGAAAGCGGATGAAGATATCCTCGGTCGTTTCGAGAGAAAAATTCTTCGTAAAATATTCGGTCCCGTTTGCGTTGACGGGTTTTAGAGGAGAAGATTCAACGACGAAATATACAAGCTGTATAGCGACATTAGGTGGCGCGCACAAGTAGAAAGGGACCTCATCCGACTTGGAGTGTGCAACTGAAGGCAGTTAGCTAAGGAACGAGCTAACTGGAGAGGCTTGTTGCTTGAGGCAAAGAAAGTCTCATCACTCTCCAGGAAGTTAACAGAGCCCTGAAGTATTTGAAAACCGGGAAAGCTGCAGGATCGGATCGGATTCCTCTTGAATTCTATAAGTATGACACAGCAGACGATTGTCCCACAACGATTTAAAGAAGCGCTGATCCCATTCACAGAAAAGGTGCTCCATCAGACTCAGCGAATTATCGAGGGAATTTCAAGCTGGATTTAGACCAGGATATTCCACTGTTGATCACGTCTTTGTTCTAAGGAGTATTGTGGAATCAATCATTCCTTTAGCAGAACAAAAAGCTCTACGCATTCTTTGTAGACTTAAGGCGGCTTTTAATTTGGTAGATCGAATTGCTTTATTTTAGAAGCTTTATTCCACTGGTTTGTCACTAAAGTTTGGACGTGTCTTTGAAAATCTCAGCGGTATGGGATTGTGAGGTGTATCCAAGTGGACCGGCGATAGACAGGGTATGTATCCTGAGCCTGAGCTTGTTTGCTCTTCTTCTTATTGAGGATATAATTGATTTTCTGTCAAGAAATTTAACGTACGCATGTCAAAGTCCTCATGTTTGCGAATGATATTATCATTTTAGAAAACTCAACTCCTTGCAGATAATGATCAATCGCCTACAGGATTACTGCAGATTATGGAACATTGTCGTTAATTTGAATAAATCTAAGGTAGTGTTATTTCGAAAGGAACTGGTCCAATGAAAAATGGCATTACAATGGAGAAACGATTGAAGTAGTATAGGGATGTAAATACCTCGGGGTCAACTTTACAAAAAAGTACGGAGAGACATCTAGTATAAAAATTAAATAGTTCTAAAACTGCCATCAATACACCACTGAGGCATTGTTTTAATAACAAACACATTGCACGCAGTAGCAATGACAGTCTTCAAAATTGTTTCCAAATCTAACCTTTTCTATGCGGCGCAAGTTTGGGGAAGCAAGAAATACGATACTGTTAAAAAATTACTGAGGTATTACCCAAAGAGAACTTTCCATCTGACGTCTAACACTCTATCTCCTCTTTATATTGTAACATAATGTAGCATAATAACTACGCCCTCAAACACGCAACAAATTCCGAAGTGTCTTTTCATTCTGGCATAATTTTGTTCCGAAGTGTCTTTTCATTCGAGGTTCGTGTCTGCAGTTAGTCTCCACAGTTCGTGTCCACGATAAGAGATGGATAATATCTAAGACAACGTCACGAAATTTGGAGAGAATTATAACCGCAAGAAATTATTGTCACCTTGGAATTATTACATCAGAATTTTCTTGTTCCAGTGGTCGAAGAATTTGCTAGAAGTTTCTGGCTATCAGAAATGCTGCTATATAAGGACAGATGGCGATCGAGGCAAGGCAGTTGGTTTTGAACCGCATGAGGAGATTGGAAAAGTGATAACAGCCGAAGTTGTAATTTTGTGATAAATTGAAAGTTGAGAGTTAACAAGAAGAAGTAATTAGTTTGGATTTGTGAATTAAGTAATTGAAAGAAGATAAAGTGATTTGAGAAGAAAGAGACCATGTAAGGAAGGAGTTTGCGAAGAATAGTATAGTGTGAACTTGAATTGTTCTATAGACTAGAAAATAAAGAAATAATTTCACAGAATATCGTTTTATCTACTCGAGCCGTAGCTCGCATATAACAATATGCTTAAGGTGTTAAATATGCACGACTACCGACTTTCAAAAAAGCAACCCTAGAATCTATACGAGGTAAAACTGGATCGTTCAATGATTGGCTGAAACTTGCTCCTGGAAAGGAGTTCAACGGTGAAACTTTTGATCGCCGAACAAAGTCCCAGCTGTATCGTGGATAGCGTTTTGGAACCAAGGTTTATTGCTTTGCTTGACATCGACAGAATTAACAAAGCATCACAGTTAGACAGATCAGCGATCTCTTGATTCTAAGAAGGCTATCGTCTAACTTCATGGTAGGACACCTCCTGAATTTTGAACTGCTTTAGCTTTTAAGGGGAGAAGTTAATATAGTTAAAACGGTGAGCTCTAGTGTACGCGCATAAAAAAGAGAAGCGATTTCAAGCAGGCCCTTAGAGCAAGGAGCTGTTGAAAAATGTTGAAATATTCATTTGCGTTAAAAGTGTATGTAAACACAATTTCTTGTTCAGCAGGCACCTTGAAGCTGTGTGGTAACTTATGAAAGTTCTAAGGACGCTATGCGAGATCGTGCTTATTATACGGTTTGCGGTGAGGGCCAGGTCAGGTCTCTGAAATCAGGCCAAATCAAAGAGTAACCCTCTGACGTAGTGGACAGTTTATTTCAATAACTACCGTGGGTACACATGAAGTAAAAGAACTTAAATTTTTGAACTATGCGGGATATCACCGCGACTAATATGGCAAGAACGCAACAGAAGGGCGGACTTAAGTCGAATGAGAATAATTCGAAGGCAGCTAAGCAGTCAAAGCCATAAGTCGAAAGAAGAAGGCATAGAAAGACAGAGGATGGATTCTATCACGAAAAAACCAAAATCCCCCAGGAGAAGGAGTCCATCTCTGGATACGGCACGATCAAGTAGACGAGTAAACAAGTAGAAGATTCCAAAGAAGAGAAGACCTTATACTCTACCAACACTTGGCCAACCTGGAGAACTAGATGTCTGAGTGGATCAGGGACAGGTACAACCTGCGTTTTCTTGCTGAAAGTCTTGCAGAAGCTAGGAAGAAAGTCGAGGAGAGGGAAACTGAGGCCGTAACAACCACTCGCGAGAACCAAGGGCAAAGTAACATACAAAGACCAAAGAGCACTCTGAGCTGGCCCAGAGACTAATCAAGAGACTCAGGTTTGAGACTGGAGCAACGAATCTGACCAATCAAAGTTACGAAAGATACGATACAAAGTTGTATCTGCAAGTCTGTTTCATCTATGTTCAAGGGGTTGGAAAAGAGAACCTTGCTGCTATTAAAGAGTAAAGCTGTTTCGCGTACAACATTCAACTCAAATCTTATGATTTGCTTTAGCCTACTTTTCATCTTTCCTGATCTAACAACAAAGTTGCTGAAATGACAAAAATCAGTTTGAATAGCCTATTTCAACTATCTACACTTCAAAGGACCATCTTGTTTTCTTGTTTAGTGCTAGACGTCATTAAAAAACGCTTTCTAGACATTATACAAAACCATGAACATTGCACTGTCATTAAGGGGAATTTCTTCCTGTCTACCGTCACCGAAAACCTTTGCCTGACCGAAATAAACTAGCAAATTCAGCACACTTCCGTCACCAATTTGAAAGAAAAAAAAAAATATTAACTTGTACCAGCTAGTTGGTTAGGTTAATTATCCCTATGCCGACAAATTCACTTAAACATCAATACGGCTTCCTTTTTCCAACACCCAAACAGCGAGACGACAACCTTTTACTAAGTACCCTCAACCTGTCCGTGAATGAGTGAGTTTTCAGCACAACACTTACCACTCATTAAAATTTCCTGAAACTGTATACTGAACAATAAAACCAGGGTATATAGCACTGAAAAATTTAAATATGTTCCCTCGGAATGAGTGGGTGTACACAGCAGGAATGAGGAATATAAGCCAAATCCTCTGAACAAAACAAATCTCATTAAGCCGATGAAATATTTTCAATGCGAATTGCACGCCACCACCATCCACCACTGAGGGTGTTGAAATATTTTGCAAACATCAGGGGGAGGCATGTAGGACACGGGCCCGCACATAGAATGACGTGTTTGGTTACCAGGCTGACATGGGGTGAATTCTAGAATCCTCTAGAAACCTCACAGAGTTCTGGAAAGTGCGAGTCAAATCAAACTTCAGAGCGCAGCGCGTAGGTGACTAATACTAAGATGGTATGAGTTGCTACGTGGCGTTGTGTCCTTTTTTTTTGTTTTTATTATTATTTGTGTGTGCCCTTGTGTGTGATTCACCAAAGAATCCAATGTCTTCAAACAGAGCCGGGAGTCGCCTCCTTTATCCATTTAAAAATATATATATATTTGTTTTTCTATTTTGCATTGGGTGAGTCCCTTTCCATGGAAAATGGGATTGGTGAAGAATAATAATACGAAATTGGAGCATGGAAACTCTTCAATGGTGGTGCAATGCTGAAAATGTCTTTTATTTCCGCCCCGCTGAGGCGTATTCAGAGTATGCGTAGAGAATTTCATTCTAATGGAACCCATAATCTCTGGTTTTTCTGTTGAGTATGGAGGGAATGAACATCTGGAAATAGGTCAGTGAGTATGGGGAGGCAGCATATCTGTAGTGAGATAGAGCATACATAGTGTATGTGCTTTCCACCCACTATTTATGTGAACTGGTCTTGTGCCCATGAAATGATAAGAGTTAGAGATTAACACGAGAAGTTTTATTTTATTGTTCAGGGACTCATTTTTGCGATACGCTCTATCGAGGTAACACATTGCAAACTCCAACTTTAGAGGTTGTTAGCTTCGTCGAGATTTGTTTTGCATCACGGAAATGAACATTTGAGATAAATTAGGGATAAGCGTTAAGTGGGCGTTATACACTGAAGGCCAAAAGTTTGAGGCCTAACTAGACAACTGACTTTATTCATGCATGGAGATTGAATTTTATGACTTACATTGGTTTTTTTTTACCTAAATTGTCTACCTGAATAATACACAACACATTCAGATAATAAAAGCCGGGTTTTACACCCGCGTTTTGTTTACAAATGTGGGAAAAACCACTTTTGTGGTTTATTGGGAAGTGTTTAGGTTTTTCATAATTATTAAATTGTATGCCTTTTATGACGGAAGTGAAGGGATATATAGACGTTGCAAAGGTCTCGCGAAGAAGAAGTGCGCTCAATTTCCAGCAAAAAGTATGGAAGGCCTCTATCGGGAGTTAGAGGAAATATCGTCTTCGGTGTCTGATAGGAACCAGGCTACCCAGGAGCTTCGATAAGACAACTTGAATAAGGGAACAACTATCTTCAAAATAGCCGCCCAGAGAAGAAGAAATGCTTAGCAGATTCGTTTCCCAAAGTTCATTAACAATGCTTCTTGTGGAAGACGACAAAATTTTCCACAGATGGCAACAGTATTGTGAGAGACTTCTGAACGAACGCCGCTCCTAACCATGACGAAGTATCCGACATTACTGACATGCCGTCAAATACTCAAAAAAAAAGAAAAGACGAGATAAACTCTGAGTTCTGGAAAAAGATGGAAGACATCGGGTCCAGATGGCTCATGAGTCTTATCTCCAAACTTATGAGCGGTGATCCAATGCCTAATCAGTGGAGGGTTAGTTATCCAATCCAAAGTATAAGGATCATAATGGAAAAACATCGTGATGCCTTAAAGGACTTGCATATGGTGTTGGTTGAATTTGAAAAAGACTTTGATAGACAACCAAGAGATCTCTTAAGGGTGGCGCTAAGACAACGAGAAGTTCCCGAAACCTACGTGCGCATGATCATGGACATGTATGAGGGAGCAAGGACAAGGGTAAGATGTCCCGCAGGAGTCACCGAAGAGTTCCCAATCAAAGTCGGTGTACACCAGGGAAGTGTTCTCAGTCCTTTACTATTTATTGCAGTCCTTGATTATCTGCTTGAAGGAAAAGTGACGGACCCCAAAGTGCATCAGTTAATCTTTGCTGACGATGGAGCTACGAGGGTTGGTTAATAAGTCCCTGAAAATTAACACAAATTGTGTCGTCACCTTAAATTTAATTTTTTTTGTCAAGAATCATCTTTCAAAAGAACACACCCAAATTTTCAGACAGATCTGTCAAATAGTTTTGTTGTGGCAGCCATTTTATATAGACGCCTACTAGAATTTTCGTTAAAATGGAAAAAAGTGCTCATTGAACACTTTTTTTTGCGAGAAAAAATTATCACGCAAACCAAACAAAAGCTTGACAAATATTATGGGGACTCTTCACCATCGATTGGAACCATTCACCACTGGTTTACTCAATTTCGGTGCGGTCGTTCAAGCACAAGTGACGCCGAACGTTCTGGTCGCCCAATTGAGGTCACCACACCAGAAATGGTCGACAAAATCCATGGTTTGATAGAACAGAAACCAAGGAACAGTCAAAACAATGGAATTCTCCTGGTGAATCGAAGCCGAAGAAGGCCAAGGCGGGTTTGTCAGCAAACAAGGTCATGGCGACAGTTTTTTGGGATGCGCGCGGTGTTATTCACATCGATTACCTTGAAAAGGGTAAAACGATCACCGGCGCATATAACGCAGAGCTGCTGGATCGATTCCAAGCCGATTTGAAGCAAAAACGGCCGTACTTGGCGAAGAAAAAAGTTATTTTTCACCAGGACAACGCACCGGCGCAGAAGTCCGCATTCGTAATGGCAAAATTGCATGAGTTTGGCCTACGAACTCCTCCCTCATCCAGCATATTCCCCAGATTTAGCCCCATGCAACTATTTCTTGTTTCCAAACATGAAGAAATGGCTCGGAGGTAAGAGATTCGGGTCGAATGAAGAGGTCATCGCTGAAACAATCGCTTATTTTGAGGGGCTCGAGAAATCGTATTATTTGGAGGGGATCAACAAATTGGAGAAACGTTGGATGAAGTTTATAGAGCTAAAAGGAGACAGTTACTCGTATGTTGAAAAATAAAATGTTTTTATACCGAAAAGAGTGTTCCTTATTTCATTTTTCAGGGACTTATTGACCCACCCTCGTACTCGTAGATGGTATGAAAGTATTGCGCTAGCTAAAGCTGCACACAACCAAAACATAATTTTAGGGAATCGCTTCCCAATTCTTGCCACAGAACCTGTTGCATGCGTAGAGCGTCCTTGTACACAAAACTCGGAGGTTAGGACGCTGAAGTCGTTGATTAAAAACATCCAGAAATTAATCAGGGATAACTACAGACTTTCTATAAATTTGCATTGGAACAACAAAATTCGGGCTGGAAAAGCCAACAACCCGAAATGACCTTCCGTGTCTTCAGATCGCCCAAACGACAGACAATATACTGATAACAGCAGGTATAGATACAGATAACGCAGTAGACGATGACAACTTCTTTGTGACCGAAGATCCGCAGGAGAAGGTACTGACTATTGGAGCGACTTTCCAGGAAGTGTACAAGGTGAATGATACCATCTGTTCAAACCACAATCTGGAAAATCGCGTCCTTGTGCAAAACTTTTACCTTCGAAATGATATAGAGCACTGGCAATCCGAAAGCATAGATTTTACCGAGTTCAATGACGATGTCATGGCAAATAATGTCATCGCCGATGAAATGGTACATCGCCTGTAAATATCGAAGGTGGAGCTGCAAGCGATATTCGAATCATTGAGAAGGAAGAAATCTGTGGGAATCGACGGAATGTCGAACATTGTGCATCGACATCTCCCTCAAGGAGCGGTGGACATTTACACCACTCTGTTTAACAATGCGCTGATACAACCCATTCCCAAAAGGGTTAAGGACACCTCAATTCAATTCAATTCCCACAATCCGGCAAATCTCCGGTCGATAAGTCTCCTTCCGAACATCAGCAAGGTATTCGAAAAAGTGATCAATAGAGCCCAGATTAAGTGGACTGAGGACAATAAAATAATTCCGGATAACCAATTCGGTTTTAAGGCGGGCATGCTACAATACATGCCGCGTCTAAACTGGTATCGGATAACCAATGGAACAAAAGCAAGAACCAATGCACGAGTACCTGCCTGATTGACCTGGAGAAGGCCTTCGACACCGTATGGTTAAAGGGACTCTTCTACAAGCTAAGCAGACTGGGCATAAGCAAACCACTGCTGTACATACTTCATAACATGCTCACCAGTAGACAGTTCATTGTCAAAAATGGCAATGTGACTTCTGCTGGAACATTTCTAATTAAAAACGGTCTGCAAGAAGGTGCGGTTAATTCACCGATCCTTTTCAACATTTACACGAGCGATCTAATAGGATCACTTCACCATGCCATAGCGTACGCAGACGACTTGATCGCGTACAGATCAGGACGAAAAATTGAGGACATTGCAATTCTCTTGCAACGTGACTTCGATAAGATTCAGCGATATTGCGATGACGTTGAAGATCAACTTCCAGAAATCGGAAACCATTCTTTTTAGGACGCCGTTTTCTGAGGCCTCTAGGGATACCAGGAAGAATTGGCGAAAGTTCTCAATCGTTGGACAGCACGGACAGCCACTTGCGAGTCGAACTGTTGTCAGATACCTGAGGCTCTGGTTAAACCAATATCTATATTTTAACAAACATATAGATGCTGCTCTGGACAGAGCCAAATATGCTTTTGCCCTTACAAAGAGACTTTTTTATAGCAAGCAACTCGATGATACACGGCCCTCATTCAGCCCATGCTCGTACATGGATGCGCCGTGTGGTTCAACGTGGGAGCAAGCTTATTAGAAAATATTCGGGTGTTTAAGAGTCCTTTGCTTCGGGATTTAATTCATTTTTATTTTCAATTAAATCAACATTGGTTATACGTTTCAGCGAAGTCTTAGGGGCTTTTCTGCAGAAGGTTGTGCTTTTAACATTAGTAATTGAAATTAAGTAAGCTTAGTTTAATATACATTCAATATAAAATTTACGAGAAAAAATTATCAATAAACATATGCATTTTTAGTTGCTTGAATTCAGTATATAGATTTACGTTAGGATTTAAAATTTGTATTTAGATTTAAAATTCAGGTGTAAGAATTTTGATTTAAGATAGTTTTTTAATGCTTCTTTTCATAGTTTTAGGATTTCTAATACTTTTTAGTTCTTGCAGAGTTGTGTTGGGAACTTTAGGCACACTGCATTTCAATTGTCTTCTTCCATAGTTGTTGTAGAATCGGTGTTCTTGGAGCATACCTTGTGCACGCCTTCTTGTGTTTATCCCATGGTTAATAGGTGTGATGACTCATGTGTCGTCGTAATACTCTAATATTAGCGTCATCTTGAAGATGTCTTCCACTTGAAGGACATTAAACCTTTCTCGGTCAGCAACATTTCGGTGAGTAATTACGTTTATCTTCTTCAGTGCTGCAGTTTGTAATTTTCTCAGTTTTTCTAAATGCGTTACTGATACATTGCCCCAGGCAAGTATTCCATACCTTAGCTTGGGTTCCACTAACACAAAGTACACTTGCCTTAGCACAGATGGTGTAGCATGGTACTGCAAATGAGTTAGCGCGTATAGTGCTCTTTTAAGACTCGTACGTAAGCCATCAATGTGCTTGTTCCATAAAAAGTTACTGTCAATTATGACTCCTAGATATTTGTAGCTTTCTACTATATCTATAGGACAGCTAGTAGACGTACGGCAGGAATCATTCCTAAAATATATTTGTTGTTCTGTAGTCTTGAACTGCGGGTTTCTTATGTGCATCATTTTTGTTTTGGATGCGTTGATCATTAGACCATGATCATGACACCATTTCACTGCGGTATCGAACTCATCCTGAATTATCGTTGTTGCTGTCTGCAAGGATCTATGACATACCACCACCGCTGTATCGTCGGCATAGACAAATTTTTTGGCTCGCTTGAAAATGCGAAGAAGCTCATTGGCGTATAAAATAAACAGAATTGGACCCAGTTTCGATCCTTGCGGGACTCCGTATTGGACGTGTTCTTTTTGGCTATAGGTCTCGGCAATCTTGCAATAAAAAAAACCGGTTGTGTAGGTATTCCTTTAACCAATGAGCCATTAGTCCTCGTATTCCAATATGTTCCAGAGCATCTAGTAGCTTTGAATGATCAAGCATGTCAAAAGCTTTACTGAAGCCCATGAATAGGACCAAAACGTGGTAACTTTTGTTTAGGCTTTCATTGATATGATTTGCGAATTCTCCAAGTAGCAGGTAAGCTTTTTTTTCTGAAAACCGTATTGACTTTCGTGGATGAGGGAGTGTTTACCAATAAAATTCTGCAACCTGTTTGTAACTACTTCTTCAAGGCACTTTTCAACTACTGGCAATATTGATATTGGCCTGTAGTTGTTGAGTTGACTTTTAGTACCTCCTTTGTATATTGGCTTGACCACAGCAGTTTTTAAGGTTTCTGGAATTTTTGCTTGTGTAAGACTCAAATTAATAAATTTGCACACAATCGGCGCAAAAATTTCCGCGTGAGCTTTAATATCCACAGCTCGAATTCCATCAATACCCGGCGACTTGTTTTCCCCAAGCAAACCAATTGTTTTTAGCATTTCAATGACATTTGTTTCTTGAATAAACACTGATCTGTCTAATGTTCTATTTGAGTGCATCGATGTAATTGAGTCGCAATGGTGCACGATGTTAAAAATCTGTTCGCTAAAGTTTTTTGCACATTCGCTGGCGAGATTATTCAGACACATGTGGCCACTGAAATTCTTAATTATGGTTTCATCAACGCTAGGCTTTGTCCTTCCCATTATCTCATTTATTAGGCTGCATGTTTTGCGGGGATCGGATTTTATCTGGTTGAACTTGCTTTTGTAAAAAAAGACATTTTTGTGCAGTTATTTCTCTGTTTAGTTTGTTTCGAAAAGTCTTATATTCCAGTTCATAAGCCCTGCTCAGTCTGTTGTTCTTCCACCTTTTGTATAGCTCATCCCTTTTTTACATTTAGCGATTAAGTCATGTGACATCCATGGGTTATTCTTTCTTTTATTTTTTATTTTTCTTACAGATGTCGACCTTTCATATATGCTTTTCATTTTATCGACAAGTTTCTGATAAAGAGAGTTTGCATCATTTTCATTAATCACTCCTTCCCAATTTGTTTCAGCGATTAGTTCCTTTACTTTCACGTTACATATATGCTGACTTGTTTTTCTTTTACAGCTGATTATTGAGAATTTGTGAAATAAAGGGTTGGGTAATGATCTGTGATACAGCTTTCAATCACCGCTGAGTTGAATCGGTAATCCGTTGAATTAGTTAAGATGTGATCAATTGTCGATTTTGTGCCCGTTTTCAGATCTACCCTAGTATACAGAACACCAGAGTCCCAGTACATAAAATTCTATCCCAATAAGGTCCTGTACAACAGGGCTAACCTAATAAGAGTGGATAATTTCGTTATCAAGCTGATTTGAAGGCACGTTGTAAAAGCAATGAGCTCGATAAACAACCTGATCTCCGGTGCTTATTACCCTAATTATGAGTATCACGAGAGAGTGCACCTTAACGGCTTTGTTCCCTCAGAGGCGTTCCTCTATCTTGATGAGAAGGGTCTGATTCAGGACAGATTGGCAGTGCCGCTAATCTCAACTACGACAGAGACGTCGCACACAGCGAAGGTCGCGATGTGAAGGACGTTGAAAATCAGTTCTGAAAATTTTGGTGTCTTTTTTTAATTTCCCAAAAAATGTTTCTTAGTATTCATTAATAATTAAACAATAAGACGAATAAAATATTAAGTAGGGCACATCGAAAGACATAGTTTTAAGTATTTTAAGTTTAGCTTAGAGCGCCCGCATAGGGCATACGAGTTAAGTTAATTAAGCTAGTTCTAAGCGTTTTTTATCTAGCATTTAAGTTATAATTGAATTGGTTTAATAAAAATACATTTAAAATGAATGAATGAAATGCGTAGAGCGTCATCTATGCGCTATCGCTCATTCTTCAAGACTCAGGCATTGCGCACTCATCGACAGAGAAAGAACCTTGAACCACACCAGGCTTACCTGTGCTCCCGTCTTTTCCAAATTTACTAAAATTTCGTCCACTATTAATAATCAAAGATGGGGTGATAGCACTTCTACACATTAAGTCACCCTTGTCGTCGTCACCTTCTTCGTAGTCTTATAGCTCTGATGTCATGACGCCGCTTTTATATAAGCATTCCAACCTTTTTGGTCACACAGTGTTTACCCAGTGCTTTACACGGTTTATATAGGTTTTTCCACTGTTGGAACCGCATCGCATGTTGATATGCCGACGTCCTTCTGATATTTAATTTACAGCGTACGTAAAACTTAATTTGAAACAGTAATTAAAGTGATAAAAAAAAAAGTTAAATTTAGCGAAAATTTGCTTTTCCAGTTTTCAACAATACTCGTAACCTAAACAAAAGAACTATACTGTAAAACCTTCGAAGATTTGTTTCTACATATTCATTTGCCATTTTCCTGCAAATCTGTTAAGGCCATTCTACCATTTCCCTATTACAATTATCCCATACTTTCATAGTACACTGTGAATGGGGAATTTTCCAGCTCATTGGATTTCATTAGAAAAGGATGATTGATTTCATGAAGTTTGTTCGATTCACGAGCGGAGCATCCTTACGGGAATACAAATCACTCTAATGATTTATTTTTGTGGTATATTTCAGATATATCCTCTTGGGATATACTTTTCAATCTGGATTCCGGGTTATTAAGGAGCCTCTTAGTGTAGGTGGGATAGAATCGATTGATTTCATTTTTACATTAATAAAGCCAAAATTACGCCTGTCTATCCGTTTCATATTTTCGGGTCACTAATTGACGTAGGCAAACCGTAAACAAAAGCCAATTCAAAAGACGCATAACTAAGGATAATACCCCTCGACTCATGACACATTGAACTAATTTAATTTTTTCTTTTCTTTTTCATCTCTTCTACAAGGACGATGATGTACTCGTACGTAATTTTATAATAACAACTTCTTCTACGTGTACTCGACATTGGCACACATTCAGAAGCATTTGTAATTACATCTACAAAATAACCTTCACAGTCCTGTATTCTCAGCATTGGCAAAAGGAACAATGCCAAATGAATTGAATTAAAAAAAGGTGCTGCCAAATCGACTTAAATTTAATTTCACTAGACCCTGACTTTTTTTTTACAATAATAAATTTAATTAATTTCATTTCAGTGTTGTTAACAAGTTTACCAATTCAATTTGAGTAATAAGCACTTATAACCATTTGCCATAATAAAAATATAATTACTATTGCACGAGAGACTACATTTCACAATCTTATAGTCATCATCAGGTAAATAAAACAAAAGATGAAAATTACTATGTCATGCTGCATGCCATGAAAAATCGAGACAAAAAAAAAAAGAAATGATTCACTGATGCGATGATAGATATAAAAAAATAAAATAAAACAAAACCGGTAACCGGTATGAACTTACAAGAAACCGGCATAAAGTCATTTCTGCTGCTACTGGTTTTAGAGCAAATGAGAAGAAAATGTCAACTTGTGTGACCTCATTTTCATCGAGGCACATGGAAAATTACTTTCAAAATGTGGAACCTTGTCGTAATTGCTTCGGGGCTTTTCTGTGTTTTCCCTGTGTTAAAATTAAATAATTAATCTTTCTTCTTCATTCCAAGATGTGCTTGTTGGTTAGTAGCGTCATGTCATGGTTGGTATGGAACTTATTTCTTTTTATTCATCATCTTGGCGAAAGAAACTATGCAAAAAAAAGAAAGAAAAAAACTAGAAAATTTACCCAGGTGGAACGAGAAATTCGAGGAGCCACCACCACAAATGAGCAACTCACAAACTATACGTAAGTACAAAACAGAGACGAGAAACCCTAGATTAGCGCGTCGAAAAGGTGCATATTTAAACAGCTGCTTTTGTTGGTGCTGTTGATTCTACTGCTGTTGTACTGGACTGTACTTCTAAACTACTACCCTCTGGTTATTCGTTGTTATCTTGGCGCAAAGTCTTTCTGTGGCTTGCAAACTGACTTGTAAAGAGTAAAGTCAACTACCTGAGTTACTAACCATTGATTAGACAGTATGTGCTACATGTTTTTGTGATATGTAGGTAATGTCACAGCGGGAATTCCATATTGATTTATAAAAAAAAAAATTGTCGGCAGTGGAATTTGCAATACTCGTATGTAGGTACATATTAGTAACATATGATGGTACTGTCGTCGAGTTGACGTTTAGTGTGAGCATATTTACTTTTGATGGCGCTACAGTCAAGTGTTTAACTTGAATAGGGGAACAGCTATCTTCAAAATAGCCGCCCAGAGAAGAAGAAATGCTCAGGAGATTCGTTTCCCAAAGTTCATTAACAATGCTCACTGCCAGCTTCTTGTGGAAGACGACAAAATTCTCCACAGACGGCGACAGTATTGTGAAAGACTTCAACGAACAGTTTCCCGGGTATATTTTCTAAGAGCCGCTCCTAACCATGATGAAGTATTCGACATTACTGTCGAAAAAGTTAGTGCAGTCAAATACTCTAAAAAAAGAAAAGCGGTTGGGCCGAACCAGATACCCTCTGAGTTCTGGAAAAAGATGACGGTCGTCATCATAGCTTGAGTGCGCAGGCAATTCGTCGCACCGTGGAAAAGTTTGAGCGTAAGTACACTCTTTTGGACCTTAAGCCACCAACCAGACAGAGATCGGTCCAAAGTGCAGAAAACATAGCCGCCGTAGCGACCAGTATCGAAGAAGACCCAGAAATGTCGATTCGGCGCCGATCAGCTGAATTGGGCATCGCTAGAGAGACAACCAGGCTTATTTTGCGGTTGGATTTGGGCCTACATCCGTATAAGATTGTGCTGACGCAAGAATTGAAGCCGGACGAGCATAGACAACGCCGTGAGTTCGCTAATTGGGCGCTGGAAATGTTGGCCGGAGATCCGGATTTTGGCCAAAAAATCATTTTCTCGGACGAGGCCCATTTTCGGCTCAGCGGCTATGTCAACAAGCAAAATTGTCATTATTGGAGCGACCACAATCCACAAGTGTTCGAACAAGCATCAATGCATCCACAAAGATTGACTGTTTGGTGCGGCTTATGGCACGCGGCATCATCGTACCTTATTTCTTTCAAAATGAGGAAGGAGACATCGTTACCGTCAATGGTCCTCGGTATAGAGCGATGTTAACCGACTTTCTGTGGCCAGAGTTCGACAACATCGATATATCCGAGCTGTGGTTCCAACAAGAAGGCGCTTCATGCCATACAAGTGACGCAACGCTCGAAGTGGTGAAGAAGAAATTTGGCGACTGGGTCATCTCACGGCGAGCGTTCATGCCGCCGCGATCATGCGACTTGACACCCCTCAATTATTTTTTCTGGGGTTACTCAAGTCCTTAGTCTACGCTAACAAGCTAACCACTTTAGACGAGTTCGAGACACTATTGCCGGAATAACGCCGCACATATTGGACCGACCGCTAGAAGCACTGCTAGCGAAGCCGAGGCTACCATTTAAATGATGTGCTATTCCATAGATAATAGCATAAATGTAGCTTCAAAATAAAGCCAGAATCAATTTGATATCTCACACCGTTGTTGTTTTATTTAAATTTACTTTCCTATCGTTCTTATCTGGTCAACCTAAATAAGGATCACAATGAAAAAACATTGATTCCTTAAAGGACTTACATATGGTGTTGGTTGATTTTGAAAAAGCCTTTGATAGACAACCACGAGATCGCATGATCATGGACATGTATAAAATAACAAGGGTAAGAGTAAGAAGTCCCACAGGAGTCACCGAAGAGGTCCCAGTCAAAGTCGGTATACACCAGGGAAGCGTGCTCAGTCCTTTGCTATTTATTGCAGTCCTTGATTATCCGCTTGAAGGAAAAGTGACGGACTCCAAAGTGCATCAGTTATTCTTTGCTGACGATGAAGCTATCATAAGTGAAGATCAAATGTCCCTGCAACGAGCACTTGATGTATGGGTGGATGTTTTGGAGGGAAATGGGTACCGTATTAGTTCAAAAAAGACAGAGTATATGTGCTGCCCGTTCTCTGATCCACACCAGCCTATTCCAGACATTTATTTGAATGGAAAAGTGCTTCCCAAGTGCGAAAAGTGGCGGGAAAACTCCGCAATCTTCTGTGATAGAAAAATGTCCCCTAAGCTGAAAGGAAGACTCTACACCGCAGTTGTACGTCCGGCGCTCACATACGGTTCACAATGCTGGACAATGTACAAAAAGTATGAGGGCAAATTAACGGCAGCTGAGATGAAGATGCTTCGCATGACAGCGCTAAGTAACAAAGTTTGATAGAATAAGAAGTTCAAAGATTCTAGGCAACCTTCGTGTAAAAGAACCTATCACAAGCAAGATAGAGCACGACCGGCTCAGTTGGTATTGTCATGTTCAAAGGCGAGATCCTTCGAACCCCGTTAAAAAGGCAATATCAATCAACATTCCTACACAATCGCGCAAAAAAGGCCGACCAAAAAACAACTGGATCACACAAATGCGAAAACCCCAGCATTTGATTGGCCTCAGTGACGAAGTGATCCGAAAACGGGAAGCCTGCCGGTACTTCCTGAGGTTAAACCGGCAAACCCCGCAGGGGAACCGGTAGGGATGCAGTAAAGTGGGAGGGTTGTGATCCTTCTACTTCGGATCATAACCTCGCCGTAAGGAAAAGAAGAAGATGGACCAAGGCCTCAGCCAACAAACCTATCCAGCTAGCCCAATTTCTCCCTAATTGCCTACAGTTTCACACGCCAAGCTGGTTTAGATCCTTTCCAACTGTGGCCTTTACCGAAGGTGTGGCCTTTCTTTGCTGCATTGTCCCACCGAAGTAGACTGACTCTCCGGCCCGGTACGCTGGAGTCCACACATACTACATGCTCTAGCTATCATAAGCGCTGGATTTCTACCAATTTAACCAGGTCGATGTCAATGTAAAGCCCGTATAGTTGGTCGTTGAATCTTCTCCACCACATTCCATCAATACAAACTGGACCATAAATCACACGAAAAATCTTCCTTTCGAAACAACCAAGAGCATTTTCATCTGCTTTTGTTAATGGCCATACTTCTGTACCATATAGCAGGCAGGTCCAGTTGGTACAAGAATTGAAGCCAGCAGACCACGCACAACGCCGTACTTTCGCTGATTGGGTGCTGGAAATCAATGAACAAGATCATGATTTTTTACACAACATTATTTTCACTCATGAGGCTCATTTTCATTCACTGGGTGCGTAAACAAAAAAAACTGTCGCATCTGGGGCTCCGAAAACCCAAGAGAAATAGTGGAAAAACCTCTCCATCTAAAGGGTCTTTCATTAAGCGCTTCCTATCTTTAAATTTAAATAAAACAAAATGTGTGTGAGATATCATCGAAATTTTTTATTCGTTTGAAAGGCCTATCGATGCCATTATGTATGGAATATAATATCGTTCAAATGTCGGCCGCGGCTTCTCTGTGTGGCGCGCATCCGAAATGAACAATTTTCTATAACTCTGGCGCATAAATCAGGCTGAATTTGACTGATGGCATGGGTTATGTTGGCTTTGAGGGCCGCTATGGTTTGTGGCTTATTCGCATAGACCTGCGACTTCAGAAAACCCGGCAAGAAAAAGTCTAACGGGGTCAAATCGCACGATCGTCACGACGCAAAATTCGCCAAGTTGTGGTCTGCGAAAGGCCGAGTTCTTGTGAGCGACGAGAAATCGACTGCCTCGGGTTCTCCTGCACACTCTCACGGACAACGCCAATGTTTTCGGCAGATCTTGCGTTTCGTCGACGTACGGGAGTTGGTTGATCGTTTACTGAACTAGTGGACTCAAATTTATCCACCACACTGCGAATAGTCCTCTCGGAAGGACGATTATTGCGACCGTAAATGGGCGAAGCGCGCGGAACGTTGCCCAAACAGAACACCCATTTTGATAAAACAATTTTATTATCTGCACGTGTTGTTGAACGCTATATCCGTCCATGGTGATTTGGCAAAACAGACTGAATAAATGACAGAAAATTTGACAGATGTAGCTTCAAAAATATGATTGGTGCGGGTTTTGCGCTGGCGGTATATTAGGCTATATTTTTTCGAAAATAATGCAGGTGCGACCGTTTCAGTGAATGGATTGCGTAACCGAACGACGTTGACTGACTTTATTTTGCCTGAAATTGATACTATGGACGTGGACGACGTTTATTTTCAGCAGGACGGCGCCACATGTCACACAGGTGGTGAAAAAATTGATGTGTGATTTCTCGAAATGGAGACTTCAATTGCCGCCGAGATAGTGCGATTTGACACCATTAGACATGTTCCTTTGGGGATAAGTCTACGCCAATGCTCTACCAACGATTCATGCACTAAACGAAAATATCAGAGCTATTATTCGCGAAATACAGCCACAATTATGCGAGAACGTGATGAATAATTTCATCAAAAGAATGACTATTCGTAGACAGAGCCGTGGCAGACATTTGGCAGATATTGTATTCCATTACTAACCTCAGAGTTTGTACTTTAGATTAAAATAAAAATATCACCACTTTTCATAAAAATTAAGCGTTTTTCTATTGATTTAAAATGACACCTCTTGTTGGATGACCCTATAATTAGCTTCCAGCCCTAAATGCCGGTCACCCGCATGATTAAGGACAGTCTGGTGCAATGCATACGGAGCAATGACTTGAAGGTATTGGAATTTGAAGAGCTTACAACATTCTTAAAGCTCGGTGTGCAATATATGGATCGGCTTTAACACATTTTAAGGATATGTCAGTAATGGTGGTGAAAAAAAATTCCGATTCTGAAAATTTTACGAAAATGGACTTTGATCTTTTTTTTCCACGCAACCCTTCATGTTCAATTGTAATATTATGTATTACACTTTTATTATCCATTCTTCCGGCTTGCTCGAGCTGGTTTATGAGTTCAAAAGCCTTGAGGTGCCTGTTTTTCAGGCACGATAAATCGCTGATCTCTCTTTGTTGTCAATTATGTGGCCCCCATTTCAGACCTTTTCGTGTAGGCACCAGTCCATTAGTTTGTACAAATAGCAAAATGGCTTACCTTTAGTTATACAGAAATTAGCCTGTAGCTATAGATAGCTCGGCGGAAAAAAAAACCCACAAAAAAAAGCCACTGTAACTCACAACAGTAACAACAGTAAGTGGCAACGCTACTTGTCATCCACACTGTATTTATTTACAAATCTCCGTGTTTTTCAATTCCTTTTTTTCCGAAAACATAATTAAGGAGAATTATTTTGTTCACCTTTCTTTGGCTCATTTTAGC
This sequence comes from Pocota personata, assembly GCA_963082735.1. Lineage (NCBI taxonomy): Eukaryota > Metazoa > Arthropoda > Insecta > Diptera > Syrphidae > Pocota > Pocota personata. The sequence goes on from OY720432.1 coordinate 16,183,143, forward strand.
TTCGATCGTGTGAAGTAGTTTTAACGAATTACACATACATTACATGGTATGTAATGCATGTAATTTAATGGAATAAATTATGGTTATACCTTTGAAGTTTATGGGCTATGAAGGCGCTTATGCACATCATGTATTTCCCCTTGATTGAAATCATAGATAGAATCTGTAATTACGAGTACATCGTAGTAAGGCTTATCAATTTGATGATCTGTTGTCGCTTTTGTTCCAATATTGACTTTATTGTTTCATACTGCAATCAGCTATTGTAGCCGACTCCAACTGGTTTTTGCAAGGATTCTTCAATAGGTTTGCTACATAATGTAGTAGTTTTGTAATCACTACACAATGTTTAATAAAAGTGGTCCTCGAGACATAATGACTTAAGGAGGTAATTGTGAAAATTATTTAGCCACGATAGAGTAAATTTGGTCGAGTATAACGAAAAAAATGTAACTCTTCGGGTGTAACGAAAAGATGACACGCTTATTTCCCCAAAAAATAGATAGATTTTGTACAAATTTCGTATTTTAGTCAGTCATGCACTCCACAAAATGTTATTCAAGTTTTTGGGGAACAATATATTTGTACATTACTTAAAAATCAGCTTAACCGATTTCGATGAAATTCAGATATTGTAGATACGTAATTTAGATGAGTTCTATAAAACGGCATATAAGGTTTTTGAAAATAAATGCATATAACAGTACTTCTGAAAGTTAGCTATCTGTATGTACCCACTCGTATCTCAGGAAAGGCTCAAACGATTTTGATGAAATTTCAATATGTTCCCTCATAATGATAATATTTCAAAACTTATTCACTTTAAGTGAAATTAACGATTTTGATATTTGAAAAATCTATTATTACACTGGTGGACAAATTTAGAGAAACGGAAGCAAAAAGGAAAAGTAACAACGTGCAGCATATTCTCTTTTTAGAAGTCATTTTCGATGGTCGGTAGCTGTAAATTTTATTTTAGTTATGACCAAGCGAAATGCTTTACTGCACTTATAACTAACTCAAGTGATAATTCCTGATCTTAATGGAGTTGAAGTTGCTAAGGCTGTCACTACAATCGAAAGTGGGAGTACATACATACCAACAAGTCGCCTTAATGTTGGCTGTCACAAGATCAGTTACTTTTCGTAACACAAAGGGAAACAGGAGTTTACAAAAAAAAAAAACCTCGTGGATAAAGCAGAAAAAGAGGTAAGAAATAGGCTTCAGCAAGCAATCAGCCTTGTAACCCGATTAAACGTACGTCGAAACCGTCCACTAAAGACTGAACGAAAAATAACCTCGGAAAAGTCAACGAATCCCAGTTTTCTGACGTATTCTCAGGCTGCAGTCAAAGCAACCAAACGAAACGACGGGCCACCCTCTGATCCGTTGAAAGAAATTCTGAACTGCATTTACGCTAAGTTCGAGGAACAATGTGAAACGAACAAACAAATTCTCGAACGACTCAGTAACGTCAAAAGCCTTTGTAGGGCTAACCTTATATCTAAATCTAAGTAGATATGGACTCTTTGCTTAAAATTTTAACGTGGAATGCAGACGGACTCTTACGAATTAGAAATTTCCCTAATGAGAGAAAATATCGACATATGTTTAATCTCCGAAACCCATCTAACAAGGGAATCGCAAATAAAGATAAGAGGCTACGCTGGTTATCACGCCTATCATCCTTCTGATAGAGCACGGGGCGGTTCGTCCTTATTCATTAAAACAAACATCGAACACTCGGTCGATATAAACATAGAGCTGGAAAAACTTCAGTTGTACGCGGTAAGGGTTAAAAATAAACACTTGAACTACAGTATAGCCTCTGTTTACTGTCCGTCGTGATGCTCGCTCGAAAAAGACGACTACTTTCGTGTCTTCAATGCCCTTGGTTCAAATTTCCTTATTGGTTGAGATATCAACGCGAAGCACACCTTCTGGGGTTCAAGATGTACCACTTCTAAAGGAAAAATTCTCCACGAAGTGGCAAATGAATTCGGTTGTTGTTTTTATTCGACAGGAAAACCCACCTATTGCCCAACCGACTCGGAAAAAATTCCCGATCTTATCGATTTTTTCGTTTCAAAATGTATTTACGATAAGTTTATTACAGTCGAAGATTTGATCTCTCTTCTGACCATTCTTCGGTAATTTTATTACTTGGTGAAGCGTTGATCAAGAAAGAAGGACCCCCAGGACTTACTAGCAATAGAACAAACTTGGAGGGCTTTAGAAATGATTGCGAAAGAAATATCGCCCTAAATGTATCACTTAAAACACGTTGTGAACTGGAAGAAGAAGTTGATCGTTTCGTGGAAACAATCCAAAGAGCGGCATGGAGAAACACTCCTTTTAGAAGCTATAAGATTAACCGCAACGAAAAGTATCCCAGAGAAATCATTGCACTGGTGAGGGAGAAAAGAAAAGCATGAAAGAAATGGCAAATCACTTGTGCATCGCAGCATAAAAAGGTTCTTATCCGACTGTGCAATCACCTTAAAGATAGTATTCGGGAATTTAAAAGCAATAAGATAGCGACCTACCTTGAAAATCTCTCCGCTGAAAGAGAATCAAATTATTCACTTTGGAAAACGCTAAAAGACATCCGGAAACCTCAAAAGCAAGCGCCACCAATTCGGAAAAAAGATAGAACTTGGGCCAAGAGCGACAAAAAAAAGGCACTTAGAAGAAACGTTTAAGCCATTCGACGGGCTTGTGATAACGCCCGACTCCCCAGTCAAGACATCTGACAACTTTAAAGTAAAAAAAAGTTGCATTATTTGAACTGAGGGAAGTGACTAAAAATCTAAAGACTAAAAAAGCACCGGGTTACGACTTGATAACGGCGCAAGTGGTTAAGGAATTACCGAATAAAGCTCTTATCAAACTGCTATATTTGATTAACGCTTCGTTCAGATTGCTCTACGTTCCGAGACAATGGAAAGTCGCAGAGATTATAATGGTCCCGAAACCAGGCAAACCTTTGAATGAGAAGAAATCATATCGACCTATTTCCCTATTGTCGGTTATCTCTAAAAAATTCGAAAAACTACTTTCAAAACGACTACAACCCGTAATCAACGAAAGACGTCTCATTCCTGACAACCAATTTGGACTTAGAGTCAAACATTCAACAATCGACCAATCCACAAAATAACTGACGTGATTGAGAGAACTCTCGAGATTTGTTGTGGTGTATTTCTTGACGTCTCACAAGTTTTCGATAAGGTTTGGCACGAAGGCTTGGAGTATAAATTGAAACTATTACTGCCACGGCAACTCTTTCTAATCTTACGATCGTACCTCATCGAAAGACTTTTTCGTGTTAAGCACGGAAATGATTACTCTGACTTCAAGAAAATTGCGGCCGGAATCTCACAAGGAAGTACATCTACTCTACACGCGTGGTATCGCGCAGGAAAGAAACTTCGTCGTCGCCACGTTTGCGGACGATACGGCGATATTGACAACGGGAGATACAATTGAAGCAGTAACTGAAAAGCTGCAACATGTCTGCAAAGGACAAAACCTTTTGACCTCGCGTCATAGTATACAGATTTTCCACCTGCTCTCGACAAAAAAAAAAATTAATAAATTTTTACTTGCACCTAAAATAGCAAGTATTGATATGTATGGTCGGCTGCAGCCTAAACGGCTGGACGGATTTTTTCAAACTTCATACCTGGGATCTGTAGGGTAACAATTCGAGGCAAAATCGACATTTTCATTCTAACTCCAAAATTTGTTTAAATCTTAAATATATACGAGGGGCGGCTGATAAGTTCGCGCCTGAGATACTCAACAACGAGTCATCTTCTCATTAGTGATAAATATCACCTCGTTTCAATAATAATCTCATTTTGTTATTATCTGTGGTAGGATAAACATCACCATGTGATAAATACTCATACCTCGTGAAAAAAGGAAAATCGCGTAAAGAAATTTTCGACTCATCAGGATTCTGGGCCTTCGTCATGGTCAAAAAATAGGCTCGCTTATTTCAACAAGATCGGGAGAGCTGTGAAGACGACCTCCGTCCAGGGTATCCTGTGTTAGAAGTTACAGAAGAAAACGTTGGAAAACTAGAAAAATTAGTTCTCGTCGACCGAAGAATAAAAATGTGGTCGAGGTGCTCATCAGCAACGGATTGGAGAAATTTTGCATGAGCATTTAAAAATGAAAAAAATTTGTGCGCGTTGGGAACTGACTCCGAGGGCAATCTTTACGAAATTTGCAACCGAATCGTAACTGTAGATGAGACTTGGGTTCGCCAATACGATCCGAAGTCCAAACAAGAGTCTATGCAGTAGATTGAAAAAGGGGAGAGCCCGCCGAATAAATTCAAGGTGGAAAAGTCGGCTTCGAAGCTTATGGCGATTGTTTTTTGGGACAGCGAATGTGTTTTGCTGATTGATTACCTGCCAAAGGGGACTACGACGAATGGTCAATATTACGCAAATTTATTGACTCAGGCACGTGAAGTGATCGTACGGAAGCGACATGGGAAACTCTGGCACAAAGTGTTGTTTCTGCAGGATAACGCATCTATTCACACGGCGCGGGTTTTGCAGCAGGCCTTAAAAGACATAGGTTTTTCAACGATAGACCACCCACACACAAGGCGGTCGTAGAAAGTCAATTTGCAAAGAAAAAGAAAATTTTTTCGGTGATATTAAGGCACTGTATACAATTTTTTAATCAGATCTCTTCTTTCACTTAATGTCTTGGGCCGCGAACTTATCAGCCGCTCCTCATAGGTGGGTGTAAGTGCGACACAGTCCCGTCATTTAGACTGGAAAAGTTTGACAGACCAAGGAACATATAGTGTAACGTCGTAGTCCTTACATTGTCTGACACTACTTCTGTGGCCTTTTAGCTCGTAAATAAGCCAGTACCTGCATTTAGAAAATTAATTTTGTCCGGCATACCACAACAGCTTAATTACGTCCCTCCTAGTATGACTCACTGTAATTCTCGGTTTTCATTAAATATTCCGACGAACGCGCCAATAACACATTTCTGTGCGACATGTGTCGCCAATCTCAACTTGTAGCAACTTTTTCTTGTCTCATCTATAAAAACGGAAATTGTCACTCCAGAACCCACCCTATTACCCACCTACAACATACATTTACCATACCTTTTAAGAACCACCTTCACAAAGTGTATCTGGGTCACTATAGTTCTAGGACATAACGACAAGTCAACCGAGCAAGTATGACTCGAAGCTCAGAAGGGAAACACACATAGGGATGACAATTACTTCGGCATGACAATAATCAAAAGGGAAATCTCTTACGTCCTACCCTGGCAATCACATCAAAACTAAATTGAAGCATCCGCAACAGGGGACTATAATGGTTGTGTTTCATCGTCCACTTTCCGTTTCCCTAATACTTTTTCTTTCTTTTTTTTTTCTCTCCCTTTTCATTGTTCCCTTTGCCATTCAAAAATTTATTTCAAATATCATGTATGCCCGAGGTAGATGGAGGGAACTTTGAAAATGAGAAGAAAATAAATCGATGTATGGATTTCCTTGACTGCTCTTCACCAGGACAATCGCTGTTAGTTAGTCGTCATTCTACAATGAAACCGAAACAATTATGTCCTGGCGCAGGAAGTTTCTTTTTTTCTAATATGAAATTTTCAGAAATAATAGAAACCAATCAATACTTTAATCTGTTTTGTGTATGACCATCGGTCAAGGTCAGTTAGAGGGTGATGGTGGGGTGATAGTGGTTTTATGCAAGTTCACTTGTAGTTCACATGTTGTGTTTACTTTCTTCTTTCTTGAGTGACACGCAGTGCTCAAGATTGTTTCTTTTATTTTTAGCTTCAGGTTTTAAATTTAAGATTTAAAATTTTACATTTACAATTATAGATCACGAAACACCCTGTATTTGAATATCAGAACAAACTATACAAAGTATCTTCCACATTAAAAATAACTGACTGCTGTTTGCCGGAGCCATATTACTTTGTTGGAGGAAATGTAAGTTTTGTTGGTAATGTTGTCACAATCAGCAAATGAATTTTACTTAGCAATGACATTTGAGGTTGGAGGTAAGGAGCAAAGGCGGAATACACATACAAAGTTGTTTAGTGTCTCTGACATTGAAAGTGGAATGCTTGCGAAATAGGGTGTTGGCTTTGTATCCAATTAACTTGTCACTAAAAATAATGAGAAAGTAGCAATAAAAGGTAGTTTGTTACGAAAGAAAGACCTCGCAATTAGTTGGAAGATGTTTTGAAATTTCTCAACTAGGAACTGGGGTGAATAGTGGGAAGTAAGTACTTTGGAGTATATCAAGTAAAACTTTCCCAGTCATACTAAAACTGAAAACATACGCTTCCTGTACATTAAACTCGGAATTTATGTAGACAAATACAGTAATTGATTGACTTTCTCTTCTCTTCAGACTTTGAGTTATGAAATGGAAATGTTAAGTATTCTTTGATATTCAATCCCAACATCGTGCCCCTGTCGTTTGAAAAGCTTCTTCATTTTTTTCGTCAGGATTTAAATAATTTACATTTGGACAAAAATAAATTACATAAAGCGACTATTTTGTTATTAATATACGAGTACACAATTATTGCAGTACCTTGCCATATTACTAAGCCCAATTTAATTGTTGGAGTATGACTCGTTTCGCACTTTGGCTCTAAAATGATTTGAGTTTATTATTTCATGTTTTTTGTTTACCTCGCGCTTCATTCACCTTATGCCCCTAATATTCGGCAGCCTACATTGGGAATTTCCCGTTCGGCCACCATTTTATTGAGTCCGTTCCTCTGATATCGCTTCTTGATTGTCTATGTCATCCCTCGCATATTGATAACCCCGTTTGTTCAGCCTTTTATTCACCGAGAAAAATGTGCAGCTAAGGGACAGGAACCGAATCCGAGATTCCTCTATAAACACTAGGCCAGGCGTGCGGAAAAGTTGAACTACCTTATGTTCAAATGCATGTATAAATTCATGCTAACTTATTGTTTATGATATTCAAATATCTTCATTAAGGGTGGCCGTGGTGTAGTGGTAACATCATCGCTTGTCACGCTGTTGATTCACGGTTCGAATCCTTATGTCAAAAATCATCTATTTATTTCGCATGAAATAAATAAAAAAAAGTCGATCAATTGCGAAAGCTAAGTCAACTCTACTGTGAAGGCATAACACTGGCAGTAGGGTGGTCATATGGCTAAAATGCAACTTGATCGTGATGATGACATCAGGTGGACGGAAAAAAAATACTGTGAATCATAAGCAACGACAATAATAGCGAAATCAAACAAAATACTCCCCAGTTATCTGGACAGCCACCATTGGAGTTAATACCACCTAAGTTTCAAACCCACTACACCAATCTTTCTTTCTCCCTGTCTCTTCCTCTGTCTCTTCCTCTTTCCACAAAAACACACGTGTTCTAAAAAAAAAAATCAGTATAAGGGTATTCATATCCCCTTTAACACGTACAAATTATAAAAAAAAAACAAATTGCATGTAAGCCGCGGGAAAAGGGAGGCGGGAAGGACCTGCGAATAGTGGTGGACTGTAAGTCCGCTGACTACCTGAGATCCGTAGCAGGGGTCGTCAAATTCGGGCTGGGGCACCTCAGATCCTCCATCCCCAACCATAATGACAGGCGTCGGAAACCTCAGGGTAGTGCAAATTAATTTGCATTACTCGCGTGCTGCCACAGACGACCTGCTACTCTTCATGGCGGAAGAGAATATAGACGCAGCTTTAATCCAGGAGCTATGGCTCGCTAGAGGCAACATCCAAGAACTATGATCTAAGCACTATAACCTCCCCCAACACAAATGCGAAGGTAAACCTAGAAGCTCCATTCTGGTAAGGAAATCAATTACTGTATGCGGTAGAAAGAATAGGTTTCAACTCATTTTTGAATCCGCATACTTACCATACGAAGAAGAGTACCCACCATCACCAATCCTAAAGGAACTGGCTGGCACAGCACGCCAACACCACCAGAGTTAATTTGGTACTAGGTATGGATGCCAATGCAAACCACACCCAATGGGGAAGCAAGGCCATCAACAAGAGGGGTGAGTCTATTTTTGATTTTATTATTCTCTCCAATCTAATAATTTGTAGCAGGGGTAGTCATTCTACTTTCCACAATGAAATTAGAGTACGAATATATGTGCGAATATCGCAACAGCTTCAACGAGTTTAAAAAGAAAACCAGAGCAGCAAAAAGTAAAGCCTGGGCAAATTACTGTTCCAACATTGAATCGACAACAGAGGTAGCTAGACTTCGGAAAGTTCTTGCCAAAAACCCTCCCAAGACAATTCTTGGACAGTGAACAGCTTAGAGACCCTGGAATTGCTTCTAAAAACTCACTTCTCCAGGTGCAATAATATCCATAACCAGCCATACCAACGGAAAAAAAACTTTGGAAAGACTGTTGGGCTTCCATGTAAGGAACAATCTTGATAGAAACATGGGCTTATGCAGCGCACAACACGCGTATGTCAAAGGCAGATCCGTTAAAACAGCACTACATGAGGTAACAAGTACGATCAAGGAATCCCTCAACCAAAAAGAATTTACGTTGGCGGCATTCCTTGACATCGAAGGCGCCTTCAGCAACTTGAACACGAATACCAACTTTCTAACGAACAGGACAATGCTTAACAGTAGAATCATCAACTCCAGATTAGGGGACTGTGCGGCTAAGAAATCAGTTAAGCGATTTGCACCACAAGGTGTTCTATCACCTATTCTATGGAATACCTCGAACGAGAAAATTCTCAAGCCCCTCGTCAACATGGGGATTAGGGCAATCGACTACGCAGATGACATACATAGTTCTAAAACCATCTTCTTCCCAGAATGCTCTGGAAGGGTTGGTAACTTGGAAGTTTTTGTCAAAATTTAACTTGGATATGGTATAGTCAATGTCTTCAGGGAAGATATTAAACCTGTTCAAGATGGAGGCGTGGCCATATACTTTTTTGGACCACTGTGAAGTAGCTTTAAGGCGAATAGCTGAGTTAGCTGCCATTTGCCTGCCATTAATGTCAAGGGATGTTAAATGAAAAAGAATGTCCATAGCTACGGAAGGTGTCGTCCGCAGTGCTCCGCTAATGCACATACAAGCTGAACGTTGGACTTTGCTTAACAACTTCTGGTTTATCGCTTTATCCAAGGCAATCCACCAGACAACTACCCCGTACAGGATCAGTGAGTTAGCCTGGGTTGTAAGCCCCATTTGTTCATAATGGCTTTTTTGCAAGAGAAGAGTGCGACAGTGGCTTTCTTAACTCTTTCCTGTATATTAGGTTTCCAGCTTAGTTTCCTATCCAAAATAAGACCCAGATATTTTGCTTCCTTGGAGAAAGTTAAGTTATAAAAACAATGCAACACTTTTTTTATTGTATGCAACTAAGTTCTCGCTGTTTGTCAATAGATGGCTCCAGCAGTAAGTGCTGGTCGATTTTGACATATCCAAAACGTCATGAACCGAGCTTAGACACATGGTAAACAAACTGTTTTGACACATTAGTGATTTTGTTTTGGCGTCATATACTTTTTGTTGTGTGAAAATGTCTGATTTTGTGCCAAATAATCGTCATTTGCGGGAAGTGTTGATTTTCTTCTTTCATTTGAAGAAAACGGCGTCTGAAGCGCATCGAGAGCTCGAAAAAGTTTACGGAGATGCTGCTCTAAGTGAAACAATGTGCCGTGATTGGTTCCGTCGCTTCAAAGACGGTGATTTCGATGTTGATGACCGTCCGCGTGAAGGAAGGCCAAAATCCTTCGAAGACGCTAAATTGGAGGCATTGCTCGATGAGGTTCCGTGCCAAACGCAAGGCATTAGGAATTACCCGTCAAGCCATTTCCAAGCGATTGCATGCGTTTGGAATGATTCAAAAACAAGAAACTTGGGTTCGTTATGATTTGAGGCCAAGGGACGTTGAGCGTCGTTTTTTCGCCTGGGAACAACAGCTTTAGCGGCAAAAAAGGAAGGGTTTCTTCAGCGCATCGTGACGGGTGATGAAAAATGGATTCATTACAGCAACCCAAAGAAAAGAAAGTCATGGGGACTGCCCGGTCATGCTTCTACGTTGTCGGCTCTGCCGAATATTCACGCTGCGAAGATTATGCTGTGTATTTGGTGGGACCAGGGACCAGGTCGGTGTCATTTATTATGAACTGTTGAAACCCAACGAAACCATCACTTGGGAACGGTATCAACTTCAATTGATGCGATTGAGCCGAGCACTGCGGGAAAAACGGCCACAATACTAGCAGAGGCACGAAAAAGTGATTCTACAGCATGCAACGCTCGAACTCACGTTGCCAAAACCCGTTAAAACCTACCTGGAAACGCTCATATTCCCCAGATATTGCGCCATCCGATTATTACTTGTTCCGTTCGATGGCACATGGTCTGGCTGATCAGCAGTTCCGCTTATATGAAGACATCAAAAAATGGCTTGATTCGTGGATAGCCTCAAAAGATGAACACTTTACCGTAACGGTATTCGAGCTCTGCCAGAAAGATGGGAAAAAGTTGTAGCTAGCAATGGACAATACTTTGAATGATTCATTTGTAAACATTTTTTCACAATAAAGATGCATTTTCATAAAAAAAAAACAGCGAGAACTTAGTTGCGCACCAATATATAAGGGGACTAATTTAGAAAAAGAAACAAAACTATGTTTATTCTGAGATCTTGGTAACTCATGTTACATCAGGCGACATACGAGGGCAAGGTGTTTCTCTAACATCAGTATTCCTTCTTGGAAGTAAGAGTCTGGAAGGCTTTGAACTTCTGCATTGGATGCGAAGCGCTTCCCAGAAACAAATTTCGTCAAGTTTGGGAACAGGTGGAAGTCTGAGGGTGTCAAATCAGGTGAATAGGGGGGATGGCCGAGCAAATCGACCCCAAATCCAGGGTTTTCCCATCGCCAACGCACACTTGTGTACAGGTGCATTGTCCTGGTGAAAGTTGATTTTTTTTCTTCTTCAAGCCAGGCCTCTTCTCGCGAATTTTGGCATCCAGCTGGTCAAGAGGGTTCGAGTAATATTCGCCTGTAATTTTTCTGCATTTATCAAGGTAATCAATTAACAGGATCCCTGTCGCATTTGCTTTTGATCGGTATTCAGCAAATGCGGCACCCATCTTGCGCAGAGCTTTCGCATCCCTAAGTTTTTGTGCAAGATGTTTCGCACCCTCTCGATATACCCACAGCCTCAGCTATCTCACTCACCTTCACTCGCCTATCGTCTAACATGATATCATGCACTTTTTCGATGGTTTCGGATGTGGTTGCGGTTTTTGGCCGTCTTTCACGTGAGCCATTTTCGCGAGACGTGCGATCACGTTTAAATTCAGCTGCCCACTTTTTAACGGTTGACATGGAAGGAGCAGAGTTCCCGTAAACTTTTGTCAATTTTAGATGAATTTCCTTAGGGGTTAACCCATCCAAAACGAAGAATTTTATCACCGTACGATATTCAAGTTTATCCATTTTAACGAAAAACACGCAAGACGTCTACTGCAAAAATTCGTGTAAAGAAACTACTTGAGAGAACAAGTTGAAATTTGTCGTACGAACTAATGAGAAGTGCACCCAGGCAGAAAATATAAATTTTTGCTGATTGGAACGCCATCTCTGCGTGAGGCCGCTCAATCCAAATGAATACGTTTCAAACTCTGTTCAGACGAAAAAAGTTATACGTTCAAAATTATAAAACAAGATGAAAGAATAGTTATTAGCGTTAATTATTAAAATTAAATATTAGTAAGTCAAAAAATATTTTTTTAAAAAAATCAGAATAGAAGTAACTCACGTTACTCCATGACCCTCCTTCAGATGTACAAAGAAGGTCTACCGAAAAGAGATTTTCAATATAACAAAAAGAACAGTACCCACTCTTCAACAAATCAGAAGAAAAAGAGCACTTCATCCGACTTAGTATTCCTACTAATTTAATATTTGCAGAATGTAACATCTAACGAAAATGATTTATACATTGACAGTGCTAAAGTAGTTCAAGATGGCACTGGATGTTCCCGTCCAGGTGTCTCCAATTAAAATTTAAAATTTGTATTGGGTTTATAACTTAATTCGTGCGGTTTTTTTTGTCAAAATTTGAACGTTTTTTTAAGAAAAACATGTACAATAGTATTATTCAAAGTATTGCCCATCTGAAGCTATGACTTTTTCCCATCTTTCTGGCAATTTGTGGATCCCATCCCAAAAGAACTGCGCCGGCTTGGCAGCCAAGAATGAATCAAGCCAATTTTTGATATTCTGCTCTGATGTGAACCATATATCAGTGAGGGCGTTCTGCATCGACCGGAACAAATGGTAGTCAGAAGGGGCAAGGTCTGGGCTATAAGGCGGGTGGGGTAAAACTTCCCATCCACTGTTTTCCAAATAGTTCTTAACCGGAATAGCAACGTGGGGCCGAGCGTTGTCATGATGGAAAATTATTGCCTCGTGTCTGGTCGCATATTCCGGGCGTTTTTCGGCTACTGCTCTCTTCAAACGGATTAATTGTGTTCGGTAGCGTTGTCCATTGATGGTTTCACCCGGTTTTAGCAGCTCATAATACAGCACACCCTTCTGATCCCACCAAATACAGAGCATTACCTTCGCGCCATGGATATTTGGCTTTGCCGTTGATTTGGCTGGTTGGCCGGGTTTCACATATGTTTTTTTGCGCTTGGGGTTGTCGTAATGGATCCATTTTTCATCACCAGTAACAATCCGATGCAAAAATGACTTCCCTTTGTGGCGTTCCAGCAGCATTTCGGACATGCAAAACCGCCTTTCGACGTCTCTCGGCTTGAGTTCATGTGGAACCCAATTTCCTTGCTTTTGAATATATCCAGCTGCTTTTAAACGTTTTGAAATGGCTGCTTGAGTGACACCCAAAGATTCTGCAAGCTCTTCTTGTGTTTGGCAACAATCTTCATAGAGTAATGCTTCCAGTTCTTCATCTTCAAACTTTTTTGGCTGCCCAGGACGTTCATCGTCTTCCAAGCCAAAATCACCACTTTTAAATCGTGCAAACCACTTTTGGCACGTTCGCTCAGCTAGCGCATGTTCACCATAAACTTCCACCAAAATACGATGACTTTCGGCAGCAGTTTTCTTCATATTAAAGTAATGAAGAAGAACTCCCCGCAAAAACACTTTTTCAGGCACAAAGTTCGACATATTTGAGTGAAAAAAAAATTATTGTTGTTTACCCTTCAAATGAATGACATATACTGAAATGACGTACAATGACAGTAGCTTTCCAACGCATGTTCCAATGGAATAATAACAATGGAATAATACAAGTTACGCCATCTCTTAGCAAACCGCACGAATTAAGTTATTGACCCAATACGAAAACATTTCCTCCAGAATATTACAATCGATTAACGAAATCTCGAGATGGTTTAAAGGATCTTAGTTTGGTTTGGGACTGTTCCCCGAGAATGGAATATTTTCTTCAAATGAATCGACAGCATACATCGATCTAAGTTGCATGAACCACCTAACCTAACCAAACTAGCTGAGCAGTCACGCGACAAAAAGAAAAGTTAGTCCTCAATGTTAACCCTCTGGGGAAAAGTTAAATTCAAAACTAGTGAAATTAATCCTAAAACCCTCTATTCCCATCTGAATGAACTATCAAATGCATCAGCTCCACCATGTCAAATATTCCCTATCGTATTCTTCACTAATCACTTTCCCATCCTATTTCAACATGCGGTTAATATATACAAACATGTTTTCCCACCCATCTTATTGCCAAATACACACATTTTGTGGAACCATATGTGCTGCAAAGCTCAACGTTGTTTTCCTTCTTCTTCTTCAAAAAAAAAAAAAAAATCATCTCTGTGAAATTGTCGGTTAGCAAAAACTAGGCCAAACTATACTCAAAAAAAAAAAAAAAAAACTCTCCAAGTAAACAAAAACCATCAACAGAATCTCATTAAACTTAACAACATAGAAGCAACATGACGGCAATGATGACGACGACGGTGAAGATAACGACGTGTTCTTGTTGGTTTTGTTAGTAGCAAGAGGAAAATCTGTCGCAACCAACCGCCCCTATATCATCCTTCAACTTTTGTCCTTGAGTGAACGCGCGACACAAAGAAATTTTCTAGATCATACTCGTAGATACATGGGTCCATCCTGGATAGATAGATTGTTTTTTTTTTTTGTTCAAATTGATGCAATACCTATCTTAGTCCCGCGATCCAACACTGCGTGCACCTCAGAGGGGGTTGTAAACTCCTTTCGAGATAATGACAACGATGATGACGACAAGGCACGTTGGTTATGAATTTTGAAAGTCTATGGGGTATGTGTGCAAAATGAGTGAGTGAAGGATGTTCTTTACATATTGACAGGATGTTGGTAATTTTCTCATTTCTTATAGATTAAAAAAAAAAAAAACAAAGAAAGTTGTAAAGATAATGCTTACCAAAACCAAGTGATATTTACGAGATTCCTTAACGTACCTGAAATAATAAAAATATAAAATTAGAGTAATTCAAAGAAACGATTGCATAAGTCACCCCTTCCCTCTTTAAACCCCCGCATAAATCACTCCTCTCTATCAACAAAACAAAAAACAACAAACGGCGGCGCTTTAATTACATGGTTGCAGTGTATCTTAAACGATTCAATTGTAAATGTAAGCCCAACGATGACAATTATCATCAATTTCTTGTTCACGGTTTCAATTTATTTTTCTTCCTCGTCATATCTTGAATTTCATGGCATCTTGTCTTAAATCATTGTCATGCGTTTTACTTAATTAGATTAATGAACGAGATGGTAGAGCGCAGCAATAGTCAGGGGTAGGCAATCCTAATCAATCACTGCAGGGATAGGTCAAAAGTCACATATCAGTCGGCAGAGCACAGAGTTTCAGATTGATAAGAGCTCTTTGATTTAATTTAATTAAATTAAATGTTAATGCATTCACTTTGAATTTCAACTCGAATGGAAGAGACAGAGTATGCATTGTGAATGGATGACCCTGAAGAAATGTATTTAAGGTCAAGACTATGCATGAATGAAGGTCAGCCGTTGGAATATGCAACGGATTTCCTGCGACAACCAAAATTAATTTACTGCAATGAACGTAGAAATATAATGTAGTTATGTGGGAAGAGTGTACCCTAAATGTTCAGAAATTTGGGACGACGACACATAGGCTACAATGTTACGCACCATTTCCGGATGCAATATCGCCTACGGGCGCAAAGACATTCATTCTTCAATTGAACGTGATTGAAATTCGGAAAGAGGCAGCTGGAGGGCAGATTGTTTACATAATCGTAACTGACATCAAAGAACTTGCAGATCACGTATTTTTCTATGCATTTTGGTGGATGTGATGGTAGGGCGACATTAATGATAAGTCGTACATTCTTAAGTGGATTCTATGCGAAACTTTTGACTTCAAGGTAAGTTCTTCTAAACTGTACCAACAGCGTTGACAGGTTTTGTAACAATTTAAAGATTTGGGAGACCGAGATCTCTACATCAGAATGGATTCAAAAGCTTTCAGAGAGCTTAAGTTTAGTAATGAAAAAAAAAGCGATCAAGAATTAAAAATACTTTCCCCAGACGTTTTGTTAATGTTGTAATTTAGGTGGGGAGGCTGATGAAGGCTGTAAAGTGCAAATAATACTTGACTTGCCCTAAGAGAAGAGGTTTTTTTTTTAATGTTCTCCACCACCAAGAACTGTGTTCCTTGAAATTTGTAAAACACAAAATGTACAGGGAAGAGTTAAAGAGTGGACAAACAAGGAGGATGCGCCTTAATTTTAAGTCTTTGTAAATTTCAATATTCTGGAGATATTGAGGAAAGTAAGTTATTCCACATTTGTAAATGGCTAAAAAGCGAAAGAAGTGTATAGCAGATAGACAGGCGGGACACAACTATATGAAAGGTGTCCAAAAATTCACGCAAGATTTGAATGTTGCGCCATATGTGCGGTAAAGTGTTGCCAACGAAAAAAAAAAAAAAAGAGCGTGACAGCTGACAGTTCAGGGTTATTAAAAATGGAGTGCTACATGAAAGAACAACGCGTTTTCATTGCTGAGGAATATTTTAAAAATAATGAAGGTTTGGCAGCTGCAGTTCGCAATTTTCTTCAGCATCTGTGAAGAGATTAATTCAAAAATTCAGGAAGACTCAGGATCAATTAGACACACGTGAGTGTTGACAGAGTGTTGTTGAGAGTCCAGGAACATCAATTCGGCACCGTGGTCAAGAATTGGACATTTCTTCATACATACAAAGTGTAATTGACATAAGAACTGAAGCCTACTGACCACGCACAGCGAAGAGAGTTCGTTGAATGGATTATGGAACAACAGCAAGGTGATGCTGATTTTTCAAACAAAATCCTCTTCAGCGATGAGGCTCATTTTCATCTTAATGGCTTTGTCAAATCGTCAAAATTGTCGAATTTGGAGTTCAGAAAATCCACAAGTGATTGTTGAGAAACAAATGCATCCACAACGTGTCAGTGTTTCGTGCGGATTTTGGGCTAGAGGCATCATCGGACTATTCTTCTTTGAAAATGCGGCTTTTTGTGCCTAAATTGCAAGATATGGATGTGGACGACATGTGCTTTCAACAAGACGGTGCCACATGCCATACAGGCCGAGATACGTGTAATTTCCCGTTTTGGTGATCAGAATTGGCCGTTTTTCTTTCTTTGGGGTTTTCTGAAATCTAAGGCTTATGCCAACAAGCCCACGACGACCCACACCTTGAAGAAGCAAATTGAGCGCTGTATCAACGAAATTCAGCCACATTAATGCAAAACGGTTTGGAAAATTTCGACAAAATAGTGCGTATATGCCAACATAGCCATGGTGGCCATTTACCCGATATGCTATTCCATACTTAACCCTATACTGTATACTTTATGAATCAACATTTACAATTTTTAATTAAAAACCTGTATTTTCTATCAAAATTACGTTGCATGAATTTTGGGACACCCTTTATTTCTATTAAGTTGGTCTTGCGTAAGGTCTAATATATGTATTATATAGGCTTCTAGTTTTGTCTGAAAATTTGATTAAAATTACTGGCTTACTTTTGTGTAAGTCCCAGAATGGTTCACGGCCGAAGAAGAGAGATTATGAACCTCAACTTGCATCTACAATCCCATTTCATTCGATGCCCTAATTTGGGAACCCGAATAGGGGTAATTCTGTTATAAATAGCAAGCTGCATTAAGGTGCTGAGGCAGTTTCAGACAAGTTTAGAGTAAAAACACAATGAGTTCAGAGCTTTTAACAATGCTTGGATGTCTGAGGTAGGAGGTAGGAATGTGAGCCGTCGAACAGGAGTACTGATTACAAGTTGGGACCACAAAACCACGCACCAATGCCGCTTTTCAGTTTTGATGCAAGAGTAAACCACATAGATCGGACATTTCTGAGGTTCCGTTCTTTCGTACAATATAATCCGAGATGACAATTTTAGAGGGGCTTAAAATTGATTTTTGAGGGCATGAATTCAGTGATACGCAACGTTGGCTATGTCCTTAAAAATATTTTTTTTACATTCCCACTTGGACTTATTTCCTACTAATTTGGGAGCCGTCAGCAGTGAGCATGGAGAAAGGTTCCACCGTGATATTTCAGCAATAGTAAAACGATAGCAGGGCAATTGAAGTCCAAGTATGTTAGCAGATTATTGCTAGACACTAAGGTGAAACGTCACTAAAGCAAAATACTCGTATATATGTACATATCATTATTTTCATGAATTCATTTCTTCATCAAGAATAAGAATGTTGTTACAACAAAACATTTGAAATCATTTCTTTCTTAAAAAAAAAAAACCTTGTATCTAACAGAATCAGACCTGTATAAAGCTATTCGTGCCTTCCGTAATGAAGTCAATTCCAAAATAAAACAAACCAAAAGACGTCACTGTTCAAATAGGTTCAGCACAAGTTTGTTTGAAATGGGTATTGGCCGGAAAAATGAAGATGATTTGGATAGCTTAGATCCAGATCGACTAAACAATAATTTTTTACAAATTCACTCCACTTCGCCTCTGTTTCCGACCTTGAATTACAATGAGATACTCGTAAATGGAAATATATTGCAGTTTCGAATTATTCTGTGTTGAACAAACTGACGTTGTCAAAGCTGTATTGAATGTTAAGTCAAAAGCTATTGGCTTTGATGAAATACATCCTAGTTTTGAGAAAATTATTTTGCCTCATTTACTCCCAGCTCTTACACATGTTTTTCATACAATAATTCTAACTTCTTTTCCATATTTTTGGAAATCATCAAAGATTATTCCTATTCTTAAGAAACAAGGATCGCGGATTTCTCCTCCTGAATATAGACCTACATATATCTCTTTTGCCTTTTTTTGTCTAAGGTCATGGAAAAATTAATTCACTTTCAATTGTCTGCATATTTGCAAAACAACAAATTGCTGTATAGGAACCAATCTGATTTGCGGCAGAAGCATAGTTGCATCACTGCTCTTTTAAAAGTTACTTGATTTTTCCTAGGCTTTTGACAAGGTAAACCATTTACAGTTGGTATGAAAATTAGAAAACATATACCGGATTCTCTCCGGCAGCTGTGAAACTTATAGCTTCTTATCTCGCAGAAAAGAAACAAGCAGTAGCATTAAAAAAACAAATATCCGAATTTGCAAATGTATCAACAGGATGACACTAGGCCCCCTGTTGTTTTTCATTTTTATTAATGTCCTTCCGCAAATTTATACAAGCAAATTGAGCTGCTGCAGCTGATAGGTTGAATGAGAACCTTAAGCAGGTATCACTTTGGGCAGAAAGAAATTCATTACAGTTGAATCCACTTTGAATCAAAGCGTTTAGTCATATTTAAAAATAAACTGGATACGGATTATTTTCCAAGCTATATTTGGGAAATTGAGGACATAGACAAAGCAACAAATTTAGGCATATGGACATAACCGAACTCTCACTTGGGATGATCACATTAAGTCAATTATTGGTAAGGTGTATGGCTGCCTAAGGAACTTATCTCAATCTCAATACTTTACGCCACTACTAAGAACTTAATTCTTCCACTAATTACTTATGGGCTCCAAATCTTCTGTAGCCCGAGCGCCGTAATGAAAAGAAAACTTATAGTTGTCCTTAATAACCTTATTCGTTATGTTTGTCTAATAAGGAGAAATGACCACGTCTAGGCTGTACTTTGGAAGCTTACTTGGATAACTTAGTCATAATTTATTTGCATAAAATCATTATTAGTAAGCAACCATCATACGTACATGAAAAAAAACATCTTTTGCGGTCATTTCGCTCTCTCTCTCTCTCTATATATATATATATATTGCAACCTAATTTTTCATGTCTAACTTCCAAACGTCAGTTTTTCATTCATGCCGTCCGTCTGTGGAATGCATTGCCTCTACGTAGGGACTAACAAAAGTTCGCTTAGTTGATTGAATAATAAAACACAAAAATAATTTTAACTTTAGATATTTAATGTTCATCTTTTTTTTTTAGTTTCTCCACATAATTCCCATTCACTTCAATACATTTGTTCAGTCGATAGATCCATCTTTCAAAACAGCTTTCAAAATCCTCTTTTTGGAGCTTTTCGGTTTCGACATTGACTGCATTAACAATCATTAGATATGAAGATTTTCCCCTCAAATCTTTTTTTTTATTTTCGGAAACAACCAAAAGTTACACGGCGCTAGATCGTAGGTGCTGGGCGAATTTCATTGATGCCAGAGAGCGTAAGAAAGTTGTTGGTTTTTTTCAGCAGTGTGCGCAGGCGCATTGTCGTGGTGCAAAAAGTAGCGGCGCAGCTTCTCTTTTTGTCGGTGTCCTAGTAAATTTTGGAAAACTTGTGGTAATGTCTGACCAGTTTTAAGCGGGATGACGGTGACCAATTTCGCCCTGGTGAAGTACATCGACATCATAACTTTTGTCGCTGACTTTTGTTGTTTGGCCTTTACTGCAGGATTTGCACCTTCTGGGCTCCATACCATGGACTGCTCTTTGGTTTCCGGGTCATACTTGTAAAACCAAGATTCATCACCTGTAACGATCTTATTGAAGCAGCTTGACCCTCTCTTTTCAAACTTATCCAGGAAATATTGAGCAAAACGAACACGAGCCTCTTTTTGCTCTCCATTCAAAATTTTTGGAACCCATAGAGCTGACTTCTTCGAATATTTCAGGTGATAATTTAAAATTCGTGACACAGCCATGGCATTCAAGCCCAGTTCATCCGCTATCATCTCCTGTGTCATCCTGGCATCTTCGTCAATTTTAGCCACATTTGTATCGTCGGTCAAGGATTTGGGCCGACCTTCACGAGATTCGTTCTCCACAGAAAAATGGCCAGTCTGGAATCTTCGAAACCACTTTGAAATAGTAACAAGAGATGGTTCTTTTATTCCGTATGCATTTTGGTATTCGTGCAAAATTTTGACGGGCGTGAGTTGACGTCGAAATCCGAAGAGAATGGCAACAAAACGAATTTCTTCCTGGGGAACTTCAACCGTGCTTACGGCACGAATTTTTCTCGTCTCCATTTTTACCTATTGTTCAGAAATTTGAAAATAAATATTGTTAAATTATAAGCTACAGAAATGCATTTTTTTTTTTCAAAAACTACTAAATTGACGTAAGTATCAGAAGACTGCACAATACTGATAATTATCTACTTCTTTATCTGTCTAATTGGTAGAATTATAAAATTAACTTGATTTTAATTTAAACTGTTAATACATAAATAAGCACACTAAATATATTAAAATTGACATCATTGCTTTATAAATAAATAAAATTAGTTATTGTGTCTCTCTTTTTTCAAACTCCATTCGTAATAAAATTAATTTTAATTACACTTTTACTAATATAAAGATTGTAGCAGTCTAATGTAAAAGATACAAAGTTTATAATACTAAATACTATCAGATTCAAATTTTTATGTTTCAAAAAAAAAGTTCGATTTTGTTGGCCAGTGTTATCAGCCCGCAATTATTAGATTCTTATAACTTCCGTCAGTGTTCCCACGACTGAGGAGGACTGATAAAGTCGCATGGAAAGAAAGTGAAAACTACGGTAATCACTACGAAAAGACACATTTATCTCTACGACATGAGCTCAAAAATTGCGATATGCTGACACTTTGACAAAGTTTCTATATACACTGTCGGACAAAATAAATTGCAAAAGCAGTTGATTCATTTTCAAAGTACTGTTAGTTAAAAGCAAAAAGCATTTATGGCTCAATTCTTTTGTGCTGACGTTACCTACATATGTGTTCACCGTTTTGTAAAAATTAACCGTTAATTACTTTTGTCTATTTACTATCAGTTGAGGTAATTCTGCAGCAGTTATAATTTAGACGCGACAAAATAAAGTGCATTTTCTATTTTATGTGCGACGCGTCAGATATTCACTGTTGATAAAAAAAAATAAGAGGTAAAAGCTTTAAATCAAAATTGGAAATTTTATTTTCGATGCTAAGTTTTGTTTTATGAAAATGCTTTGGTATGAAAATGCTTCACCCTAGGTGAAGAAACTGCTAGTTTTGGACCGTCAAAGTGGATTGAAATTTCCAAAACTGGCATAAAAATATGGATAGCCAATTTCTGCGGTAAGGAAGCTCTGCCTTAACTTTGAAAAATGAAGCACAGTTGTCAGTTTCAAGAGTTCTTGCGGAACGAAGCGGAAGACCACCGCATCAAGAATCAAGACCACCGAAGACCGACGAATCAAAATTAAGGCCAGGAAAACCTATTTTGTTCGGCAAGGAGTATTAAAGAAAATTAACAATTTAGTATAACACCAAGAAAGCGGATTAAAAAAGTTTGTTGCGAAGAAAAAGCCTATAATTCGTACAGTCAACATTCGAAAAACGCCTAGCCTTCGCAAAAAAGTCTTTTTAAAGCAGCAAACATTCTGGCAAAGTATAATTTGGTCCGATGAGTCCAAATTTGAGCTAAAAAATCACAAAAGCCGAAAGCGAGTTTGGTGTAGACCAACTGAAAGACTGAGCAAAAGGTGCACGCAGAAACCTGTAAAACACGGAGGAGGCTCAGAAATGGTCTGGGGATGTTTCTCCGTTAGAAGCGTTGGAAATCTGGTCAAAATCGATACCAAAATGACGGGTCCAACTTACGTCAACATTATCAGGGAAAATTTAGCTTATTCTGCTTCTAAAATGTCTTTACAAAGTTATATCGCTCAACAAGATGACGACCCAAAGCATACGAACCAAGTAGCTAAGCAGTTTTTTACACAAAATATTGTTTTTTTTTTTATAATTTGCACGTGTGAAAGGGGTGATGAATACCCTTTTACTAATTTTAGGACACGGGCGTTTTGAGGAAAGGGGAAGAGACAAAGAGAAAGACAGATTGGTGTAGTTGGTTTGAAACTCAGCTGGTATTAAGTTTCAGTGAACTCCAAGGGTGGCTGTCCAGATAACTGGGGGAGCTTGTTTGTTTTTGCTTTTGTCGTTGCTCATAATTCACAGTATTTTTTTCCGTCCTCCTGATGTCATCATCACGATCAAGTTGCATTTTAGCCATATGACCGCCCTACGGGGTTGATGTATTGGAGTGGCCACCTCAATACCCAGACCTTAACCCAATTGAGCAGGTTTGGTCCGTTTTGGATGAGAGAATTCCATTGGATAAGCGTCGCAACTTACCCTCTTTTTGGGAAAGCCTTCAAAATGAATGGAAGAAAATTCCAGGCGACATGCTGAAAAATCTGATCTCCAGCATGCACAAGCGTCTTGCAGAATTAAGAAGGAGCCACTAGCTATTAAGTTTTCTTCATTTTAAAAGCTGAATTCTGAATATTTGACTTGTTTTTGTTACTTTTTTGAATTTGCACTTTATTTTGTCTTCTTTCATGAATTTTCTTTTCTTTAAATATTGGGTTATATATTTATTTTTTTTTCAGTTGAGTTTTGCAAATAAGCTAAAACAGATGTTGCACTTGTCCAATATATAGTAAAACAATTATAAATTAAAATGAGTTGAAAAATAAACGTAATAACGCTGTAAAAACTAAAAAATGCTTCTAAGTTTAGCTTTGCACTTCATTTTGTCCGACAGTGTATAGCAGCAACCACTTTGATTACAAAATTTAAGTGACTTGACAACAAACAATCGAAATACCGACATCAATCACTACAAAAGCTTACGCAGCTTACAATAAATCAAAATCTTTGACAAATTACATTCAATTTATCAAAAACCGCCTTTCACACTCTGATGGTCGACTTTTAAAAGCAAAATGCAGTCCATTAATTTAACTGCTGCTCAAGACAAAAGACATCAAATATGAATCTCACAGTTATTAATCCAATTCATGCTCAACCTAAATGGTTCGAATAAAAATATACACATTTTTTTTTTTTTATTGTGAACCTTATTCACTTCATTGATAAAACGTTCGACTTGTACGTGCTTAAAATTCAATTATTCGATCAATCAACACGACTTGAAGACTCCCTATAGAGGAGGGAGGATTATCATAATACACACACGCACACGCTCTGATCGGTCTTCCCGCACAATTATGAAATTATTGAATACATGCTTCCCATAATGATGGGGTTTATCAGTGAAATGGAAACTGCATAAGCACTTAAGTCTTACCTCATACATTTAACGATGGGTTCTGATAAAGGAAAAAAAAAATGTCGGAGACCGGAAACACTTGAAGTGAGACAGTGCAAACAGATTCAATCGAAGGAATGAATACACAACAAACGACGCCAAATTTATCACAAAAATCTCAAAGAATAGTTATAAATTGGGTATCGTAGTCGTCGCCGATCTGTCCCGTCACAAATGCAATCAAATTAAACGCAAAGTCTGATCCAATCAAAGACCTGAAATTATGCTCTTTATCGAGTTCCACTCGAGTGGGTTCTATGGCCTGAAATTCGAGAATTTAAATTGCGAAAAAAAAAAGATTCCGAAAAACCGGGCCACAAATGATTGCCTCCGTTGGAAAGGTCAAGAAACGGAAACTACATTCATATTATGGAAAAGTTTATGTTTTTTTTCTTCGTTAAAAGATGTGAATATATTGCCGCATGATTGCACCACACCCTGGTGTATAGTTAGTTGGTAATAATTTTATTTTTCATTTTGTTGTTCTTTCAGTTCCAGATAAATGCATGCGATGCGATTTTTTGTTATTATTTTTCAACTGACCCAAATTTTCAGGGCTCTATCGTTTATTTCGGAGATACATATACGTGTACTTACAATTTGCCTCAAGTGGGTCAATTTGTATCTGGTTGAGTATAATGGGCTTAGAAATGAAACAAAGGAGAAAATTAGGATAAATGGTGATTCTGAAATGGGTAACTCAAGCAGGCACAACCTTGCTCTAGATAAGCCGTGCGTGGTTAATGCGATAACAATTTTCGGCTGCGAAAGTAAATTAAGTTCTGATTATTGGCCGCCCACAGCATCCGTTGTTGCAGCTTAATTTAGCTTGAATAAGTTGTAAACAGACGATAAGGAATTGTACGTGCTGGAAGGAAGGGACATCAGCTTTGTTTCGAGGGTAAAATTGCACAATGGATTGCTTAAGCACGAATTCTCTTTCGAATATTTCTGATGGCTTCAAAGTATCTACACTGGTGTCCAAGACCAGGAAAATACGTGCGCTCAAAGTCTGAACTGAAATATAGCATAGTTAATTGTTAAAGAGAAGTGCCATTTGTGCAAATTTGGCGTGGCGTGAAAGTGATATTCAGAATGATGTGGTATCTGTCCAATGGAGATACTACCTAGTACTATGGACAATAGTACTGTTACACACATTTATTGCTATAAAACAAAGACCTCAAAAGATAATTTAATAAAACTTTCAGGATTTATTCAGATATGTATTTTGAATATAAAGATCCGAACTTTATTTAAAAGGACTTCTCTTGCCCTTAATGCAAGCCTTTAGTCGTTTTGGCCACTCATCAATCACAATACACACCTTCGGTCAGAGCTCGCTTTAAGAGTTCCATGTTAGGGCATCGTTTGAGGCGCATAATGTCCTTTAAGACAGTGCACAATTTATGATCAAGTGGATTAAGGTCTAGGGTGGTGGAAGGTTAGTCTTTGTACCAATAAAACGGGGTACATTTCTCTGGAGCCAGTTATGGGTAGTTTTGGCCTTATGAGCTGGCGCACGATCTTACTGGAATGTTCCTTCCTTTTTTTGGAATAGGGTATGGTTAAGAAGTTTCACAAAGGGTTTGCTGGTACACTTTGGTATATGTTTCGATGCTTTTTTTTCGCAAAAATGCAGGTTAGTGTCCTTTACGGGCCCTTGAGACTGGCTCGAACACTTCCCTAGATGACCGTGCATATACCCTATTACTTTATTTGTTTAATTTTTCCTGCACCATTAAGATTTTCTCATCGGTAAACAAAATTTGACTGCACAGAACAGCAGCGTATTCCACCAAGAGTCGCTTTAATTTTTTGACCCAATTTTTGTAAAAACCACAGTCAAAATTTTTCCAGTATGGCGTTTGAAGGCCCCCAGCCTCAAGCGTATCTTGATATGTAAATCATTGACTTTTGTGTTACATTCACCTCACGTACCAGTGTTTTCTGCTTTTAGGGACTTTTTTATGCCTTAAAGGTTTTGATGACTCGTGGCGTCCGTCAATGTCGCCCGTATTCCCGAAGAATTTTATACACCGATAAGCAAACATTAGGCTAATACCTAGCTGCTGCAGTGTCTTGAAAATCGAACCTTTGTTCACACCGCACTTAAGTAGCGCTACGACAGAGCTGCGATTCACTTTCTCAATTCATTCCAGAGCGAAAGTGTAAGCAAACTTGAAATATTTTCATAAAGAAACAATTGTGACGTTAACTGCTACAAATGTTATGTCAATCTTTGGGTACGCCTAACTGTTGGCCGCGCAATGGGTGCAACAAATGTAATAACAGTATTTTTGTCCCTACTAGGTAGTTTGATGCTGATTTCGGGTTCGAAAATGCAGAGAAAGGACTCTTACATGCGTAATCGAGGGAAATGGACAAAAATCTCTATCGAAGGATAGAGAAGAGGAGCCAAACTTGTGCCCCCCAAACAGGAACGTATGAAGGAAACACCTATGAGTAGAAACACAGTCAGTATTGAACAATCTGTAGAGAGCTTTTCTGCATGCTATTAAAAGGTGATATAATACAAAATCCAACTGAACGTCTGATCCGAATAATATTTCCAACAACCTGACTGCAATGAAATCGAAGCA
This sequence comes from Pocota personata, assembly GCA_963082735.1. Taxonomy (NCBI): domain Eukaryota; kingdom Metazoa; phylum Arthropoda; class Insecta; order Diptera; family Syrphidae; genus Pocota; species Pocota personata. The sequence goes on from OY720432.1 coordinate 16,209,449, forward strand.
GATACAACGCCTCCTATATTTTGTAATATATGAACACCTAAAACCTTTTGAGACAAATTCATAGTGACGTTGGTTGGTTTAAGAGGGTGAGCTCATGCTCTTCATTTAGGCCTCCATTGGGCCCGTTGTGTTCCCTCGTCTATCGAACTGTAAGGAATGGTACTGGGCTTTGGGAATTATGCATTCAGAGGGGGTTTAGGTATTGGGATCATGGAAAATCGTCCTGTTCGTCTAGCGAACTCCAATATATCACCGATTCTATTTATTATTGAGGTGTATTATATCCGGTATCCTTGGGGATCCCAGAATCTTCAGTCTTAACCTCGCTGTTGCAGAGCAGTGGCAGAGGAAGTGTTCTATCTCTTCCTTGTATCATGTAGCCCAAGTCTGAACGAATGTTTGTTGAGAATGATGTGCCCTGTTAAAATTCTCATCATCAATCTCAGCTGTGTTCTGCTTGAGTTTAAATCTCATTTTGCTGTGTTCTTACTCGGTTCTATTATTACAGATCTGGCCACTTTACGCGTATCTAGATTCGTCCAATAGTTATTGAGCTCCTGTCGTATCTTCTCATTGATTATCATGTTAATAGTTGTCAGAGGGACCCCTATTGTCTTATCAGGACTCAGTTCTATGTTACTCGCTCCTTTCCTTGCCAGTTTATCTGCCTTTTCGTTTCCCGGTACACCTTCATGCCCCCATACCCATGTAAGACGGTCTCTATTACGCCTGGCAAGTAAGTTCAGTTTAATTTTGCATTCTAGTCGTGATTTCGACACGGGGTTTGTGATCGCGCTAATTGCTGCTTTGCTGTCCGAGCAGATGTCGATTTGCCTTTCTTCGCTGGTATCTTCTGCGAGTAATTCAGTTGCTTTCTAGGTTCTAGGTGAATAGCAAGTTCAATCGGTGGGTTGGCACAAAAGATACCATCCCCTGATTCCCCTCATATGTTAGAGCCGTCTATATACCGATAACCCATTGGAGTTTCTTGTCGTTCTTTCATACGTCCAATATTCTCTTGCGGGGAAAATTGTTTCCAAGTTGTTGGAGAACGTATACGATTTTCCAACAACATCACTGGGGCAATCGATGAGTGGTGTCATTTCTGTGATTTTTCAATGTCCCGTGTTTGCACCTTCGTTGAAATGGCCGATAGTTCTAAGCCGTGAGGATGAAAGACCAGCAATCTTTTTCGCTTCGAGGTGCACTGGTAGGATGTTTAGGATCGTTTTCATGGCCGCGGTTAGTGTTGAGGATTGTGCTCTTGTGATACCTATGCAGACAATACGTTGCACCTTTGTTAGCAAGTCTTTTGCATGCTTTTTGTTTGTCACTGGCCACCATACAACTACTCGTGCTCCGTAGAAGATGATAGGTTTTATTACGCATTTGTATATCCAGTGGACCTGTTTCGGTTTCAAACCCCATGACTTCCCGATGGCCCTTCTGCATGTCCAATACACTCTTTTGGCTTTGGTAGCTCTTTCTTCCAGGTTCTTTCTACAGGTCAGTTTCCTGTCCAATATTATGCCCAGATACTTGACGCCGTCACAGAGTTGCAGTGATGCTCCTCCGAGTTGGGGAGGTAGACTTATATTTATTTATTTATAAATTTTTAAATAATTTTATATTTTTGACTATTTCGCAGACTCATAGTCCGCCTATTTACAGAGTGCGCTTTAAATTTAAGCCTCTAATTTTTATTCAGGTATTATTTCGGTTCAGACCCCGTTGGAAAGGTTAGAACAGTATTACCTTTTCAGAAGGAGATTATTTCCCGTATTACATGCTATTAGTGTGCAAAATTTCAGCTCTCGATACCATCCAGCATCCTTTAGAAGGTACATACATACATTAGAAAAATGTGCATAAAACAAGTGGTTTTACAGTATCCTCTGCTTCGAAAATCTGAATTCTGGATGCAAAGTATTGCTTCCCTTATGTCATACAAAACGTTTGCAATGCTTCAGCTTCCTATGGTCTTCTGGAGGAAGCACAAACACACATTAAGAAATTATACATCAGTGGCGACTCGTCCATAGGAGCACGTGAAGCCTCAATCTCTTTTCAAACAACACACATTTCCCACATTAACATTTAATTTTTAAATTCTAAATAAATTTAGAATATCCTTCCACAATACATTTGTTTTCATTTTTTAATGACAACGCCTTTTCCTAACATTGTTGCAGACAAGATATTGCAGACAAGATATGTTGCAAACATTATTCCCCTAATTGTCTGAAATAAGCAAAATGGCTTTAAACTTAAGGTTAACTTCTTGTTAACGTGTGTTTGACAACAAGCACATTTATGGCATTGATACGTTGCTTCTAATAGAAAGCAATTGTGCAAAATAGAAAAAAATTGTGCCAAAAGCATAATTCCCATGCAGCATTATGGTTTAAGTTTCGCTACATAAACACTTTCGTCGCTGTCGTAGCGAAATTCGCTTATAATAAGTATAACGCTGACAGAAATTTTTGTGAATTGACCTACGAAGAAAATGTTAAGGTCGAAATTCTTTGCAAAATTTTCAACAAGATGCAAGCCGAATTTTTCAAAATTTTGGGAAGACGAAGGTACACAATCTAAAAACCGAAAATGTTCATCTTTACCCAAAAGTTAATACAAAATCGCAGTTCAGTGCGAATATCTCGCAAACGGTGTGACCTACGAAAAGTATTAATAAGATCGAAATTTTAGATTTTGAAATTTTCTACAAGATAAATGTCGAATTTGTTAAGGTTTTCGGGAAGTATATCTAGGCAATGTTCCAAAATGCTCCACTTTATCCTGGAGTTAATGAAATTTATTTTTGAGTGTCAATATCTATAAAACTGTGTTTCGTGAAAAATATTATTAGAATAGAAATCCTAATCCATTCATCTCTGCAAGATGGATGCCGATTTCTCAAAAATTTTCGGAAAATTTAGGAAAACATCCAAAATATCTTTTGAGTGCGAATATCTCGAAGACAGTCCCGTTGTGCAAACAAAAAATTCTTACGACCGAAATTTTAGGTTTAATAGATATTTTAATATTTTCCGAAAATTGTTCGAAATTGTCCAAAATGTTCGACTTTACACCGAACTTAATGGAAAACGCTTTTCACTACGAATATTACGAAAAAGTTTATTTTATTAATTTTTTTTTTGTAATTTGAATCCTCAAGCCCAGAATGAGATCAAACAGACTTCTGCACGCTCATCTGTTGAAGAAACTAGCGATAACAACTTCGTGTTTGACTTTTGTAATATTAGACGCCTGGGATTCAACATCTAGAAGTTGCTCAAACAGGACTGGCTTGTCAGAGGGAGGTATTGATACATGGCTGAAAATCGTCATTCATGGTTCTACCAAGTTTGTGTGCGCCCTTTCCTGTTCACCAAAAGTCAGCCGAAGTTATTGTTCGCGGCGACTTTAACGTCCACAACTCCAACTGTCTCCGATACTCAAATATTACTGATGAGGCAAGAAGACAAGCTAAAGCCTTTGCCATCAACAGCGATCTCACCTATAAAAGAGCCAACACGAACCCTGACAATCCTAACAACTTCAGAAACACTTTAGACCTCTTTCTATCTTCAGGGTGAGACAGTTACACCATTAAAATGTATGCCCTTTTGAGAAATTCGGACCATATACTAATATCAGCAATACACCTGATAATTACAATAATAATAACAAGATCACCATCGTCTGATTTAGAATATGTATGTTTCAAAGCACTCGAAGTACAGAAAATGTCACCGAGATAATTCACCTCGGAATGGAGCTCTACATTCCCCACTCCAACAAAAAATCAACTTCCAGCAAGCCTTGGTTCAACAGAAATTGTGCGCAAGCCATCGCTGCCAAGAATAGAGCCCATATATTGCCGCTCCTGCCCAACAGAGCAAACAAGATTTAGCTACATACGCCTCTAAAACACTTGCGTTTACGGTCGATCCCGCGAAGAAGAACTACAACGTCAGAGTCAACAACAAGCTTCTAGAATGTCCCAGTGATTCGCGACAACAACTTCTGTCACTCCTCCTTCCCACCTCTTGTAAAACAGGATGGATCACAGCCGCAACACCCAAAGAAATAGCCGATCTCTTTACAAACATGTTTTCATGCAATTCGACTGTAGATCCGGTACACCCAATACATCCGTCAGAAGTGAAATTTCGACCTTGTTTAATCCGACACGTATTGCTATTGTACTTAAAAACTGTGTACCTGAACTAGCATCGATGCATTATAAACTTTTTTCTATGTCATACGCGCAGAAAACGTTTCCTTTTTGTTCGAAAACTGCCCGCATTCAACCAATTCCCAAAAAGGGGAAAAAATGCTCGTCCCAAAACTATCGTCTCATAGCGTTGTTGCCATCAATGCCTAAATAATCAAATTTCTGGAGGGACAGGAGTTAATAAGTGACCGACAGCCGCCGTTTAACTGAAGACCAGCTGAGTTATGTAACACACAAGTGTTCAGTTGAGCACCATGGCGAGAGCACTGGACGTCTAAATAGCATTCGATCGAGTTGGCATAAACTAGTTTCCTATGGACTACCAGAACAGCTTCGTAGTGGAAAAGGTGAATGGACAGGTCAATTCAAGTTGTAGTCGATAATGTGTTTTCTGGCACTTTTACTGTAAATGCTGGTGTGCCACAAGGATCTATACTTTCACCAACTCTGTTTCTACTCCATATCAACGACCTACTAGAGTCAACAAACGACGATTTTTAGATTTTCCGTCAAAGATGCGACCAAATTAACTCATTAAACGAAGACCTGCACAAAATCATGCAGTGGGGAAAAACTAACTAAAAGAAAAGTAGACTTCAATGCGAGTAAAACCCAATTAACCGCCTTTTATAAAAAAACAAAATTACACGTCTACTGTACCAGAGCTTCAAGTGAACGAACAAACAATTCATCCCAAGTAGACAATGCATGTTTTTGGTGTTACAGTCAACTATGGTGTAACGTGGTCCGACCACATATTCAACATCCCAAAATAGGTGTCCATGAAGTTGAACTATTTATCTGTTTAGATCAAAGAGATACTTCGCAGCTAGTACAATTTAGACCGCGGCTTAAGTATTGTTCACATGTATGGATGTTGACCCCTAAACATACTCTTCACCTGTTTGACAGCATACAGAGACGAACAGTTCAGTTAATTGATGACCCCGTACTAATATCCAATCGCCAATCGTTGGCTCATAGAAAACTAGTAGCAGTCCTATGACCGTTCTATAGATACTACTACGGCAGATGTTCCGATATTTAAGTAAGTCGCCAGTGCCCATCGCCTATATATCCACCTGGCAACGCCGTGAATATCTTTATATCAAAATTCCTTCTGTAAATTTTAGAATTCACGCTCAGGAGACATATTTCCTAAAGCTTTTAATCTTCAGCTAAGAGCAGAACCAACAGGAATCTCGGATTATTTTAAGGATATGTTGGGATATTTAGTGTTATATGGGATATTTGGAATTATTTTGGGATATTTTAAGAAATGTATGGGTATTTAGTGCTATATGGGGTATCTATTGCTATGTGGGGTATTTGGTGGTATGTTGGGATATTTAAGGATATGTTGGTCCATTTAGTGTTATTTGGGATATTTGGAATGATTTTGGGATATTTTAGGAAATGTAGGGGAATTTAATGTTACATGGGGTATATATTGCTATATGGGGTATTTGGTGGTATGTAGGGATATTTACGGACATGTTGAGGTATTTAGTGTTATAAGGGATATTTGGTATTATTTTGGGATATTTCAGGAAATGTAGGGGGATTGTTGCTAAATTTAATGCTGTATGGGTACCCATATGTATTTGGGTACCCATATATATTTAAGGATATGTTTCGTTGTATTTAATATTTAATATTTAGACCGCACTACCATAAAATAATTTCTGAAAATACCCCTAAAAAATACCGAAAACTGAATGGGATAAAAAGATAAATGAGTAATGTGTGCTAGCTCCTTTATTTTCTAAAACTTCTAACATTCGCTTAGGCATACTTATATTATATTTTTCATCCATCCTGTCCCATTCTGTACTAATGGATTCTTTTAATTCAGCAATATTGTCGTACTGGTTTCCACCTGCATAAATAGCTCGGCAAGCTCTCCAAGTCAGGTGATTTTGCTGGCCAGTTGAGAAGGGATATGTTTTTTTTGTATATGTCCTTGACTTGGCGGGAAATATGGATTGCCACAAATCGTCAAAATAGTAATCCCAGGTCTACCTAAATTGAACTTTTTTTTATCTGTGAATATGACTTTTCTCCACTTTTTCTTGCAATGGTAAAGGATGCAAACAAACTCTAAACGGTACGTTTTGTGAGCTTCACTTAAAGGTGGCTTCCGAAGCAGTTTTCGCCTTTGGAGATGTTAGCATTGTTGTAAAACTCTCCTCACATTTTTTTTTTTTGTTTTAACTCCCGCTTTAGCTGCGATTTGAGTCAATACTCCTGGTCTTACAGGAGACTTTCTTTTGCCATAATTTGCGGAATCGTTTATTAAATTTGCCACTACTGTTCGACTTCTCTTCACTGACTTTGATATTTTTGCAATACTCCAAACTTCACGCATAAATTTCAAAATTGTTTTGTATTTCAGCTGAATTTAACATATTTCCGCGTCCCATATTGTCCTAAGCATTTTTGTCCCACCCAGTTTTCGATTTTTCCCCCAAAACGAGAAAATTAAATGTTTTTCCAGAATACATACTGTTAACTAATGATTCAATCCGATTTGGCAAATGTTACGCACACTTTTTTTTTTTTTTTGGGTGAATTTTTGGAAGTGACTTATCATTTTGTCTCGGAGTGTACACAGTGAGTAACAGCTTATTTGATGAACTGCTTTTTTTTAATTTAAAATCCCTCTAACTTGCACACTAAAAACACTGTCTACAACATTTTGATAAAAGTGTGCAGAAGGATGTTCAACGAAGATAATTCGTAAAACAAAACACACAAAAATATACTAACTTACCCCCAAGGGGGAAAAAAGAAATGCACAGCACAAATACATGTTACAACTTATTTGATCCAGATACTTGTGTGCGCTTTGGCGCTAGATCCACGTGACATGTAACAGTGTTTTCCTTTTCTATGTCTTCTTTATTATATTCGTTATTAGTCTGATCTCATTTGTAGTCTGATTTCGTAAGTTCGAGCACACACATGTGCCTTATTTAAAAATGGGTCCGCGCACAATAATAGAACACGTGAATTGGTTATAAACCATTTCAAAAGTGGCCAATCTCGCCAGGAAATTGCTCAAATAGTTAATTTGAGTGCCTCAACTATTCAGCACATGATTGAGCGTTTTGTGCAATAGAGCAATAGACTAGCGATACATTGTGCGAAAAGTCAAATCTAATCCGAAAATATGGGTTCCAAAGCTGGCTCTTGAGGTGCAGAGTGAAATTGGGAAGTCTTGCAGTGCCTAAACCATCCGACGTGTGCTTCACGATCATGACTTCAATGGCCGAGTAGCTCGTAAGAAGCCGTTTATCAACAAGAAAGACCAGAAGAGTCGATTTGCCTTTGCACGGGAGCACGTTTCCAAGGACTCAAACATCGCAGTTCTTTTTGCAGACGAGTCCAAATTTAACATTTTTAGCTCTAACGGGATGTTTTACGCTTGGCGAAAGCCATATACTAATCTACACATATTATTCTTCAAAATTTATAATTTGCACGTGTTAAAGGGGATATGAATACCATTATACTAATTTTTAGAACACGTGCGTTTTGTGGAAAGGGGAAAAGACAGATAGAAAGACAGAGTGGTGTAGTTTGAAACTCAGGTGGTATTAAGTTTCTGTAAACTCCAAGGGTGGCTGTCCAGATAACTGGGAAGTATTTTGTTTGTTTTCGCTATTATTGTCGTTGCTTATGATTCACAGTATTTTTTTCCGTCCTCCTGATGTCATCATCACAATCAAGTTGCATTTTAGCGATATGACCACCATACTGCCAGTGTTATGCCTTCACAGTAGAGTTGACTTAGCTATCGCAAGTGATCGACTTTTTTATTTATTTTATGCGAAATAAGTAGATGATTCGAACCGGGAATCAACAGCGTGACAAGCGATGATGTCAAAACTACACCACGGCCACCACCAATATTTCGATACTGTTCCTAGATATTATGTTATAGGCTTCCAATTTAAAACTGGCACTGGATCAAATAAGTTGTTGCCCACTGTATGTACACGAAGGCACACATACTTTTGCATTTTGCAGCAAGCTGTATCTAAAACTTGACAACAGTGCAATGTTGTTAGATACATTGAGACAAAAGTTCACGTAGTGGGACACGTTCTGAGCTAATGCAGTTTTCTCAATATTTAAAAAAATGTTCAATAAGGCGGGAGTACTTTTCAAAATGGCAGGTAACCCGCAATTGGATCATTTGCGATTTTCCTAAATATCATCTCGAACAGACCCGGAATCCTATTATATTATTTCAAATCTAATTTGAGTGGACTAAAGACTAATAGTCTAAAAGTTGTTCATATATATTACAAACCCTTTTACATTAAAAATTCAATTTTATTTCGACCGTGTGGTTGAATGACGCGCCCTTGTTAAAAACATGAATAGTGGCATCTTGCCTTTTACGATATTCTCCAACGAACCTTTCGTTACAAACGAAAGGCCCAAACAGATTTGAAACGAACCGAATTTATATCCCTTCATCATTGTTTCATTTTTCAATTCTATAGGAATAAAGGTTCTTTGTAAAATCTTTCTACCTTTTCCTTCTGAGCTACGATACGTCCTACATTTTATTACGATAACCTTTCACATTTTGCCTTATTCTGCCAATAAAAAAAAAAAAAAAACCCCACCAACATTTTTTCTCTCAGCAACAAAACGTAACACATGTCTTGGGCTCGAGCTATAAAAATAACAATCCATTTAAAGTCCTTTTGTCTGCACGAGGAAAAGTCGTCGAATGGAAAACACGAGCCAAAGTATCTAAATTTGTGTGTGTATCTTTAAGAAAAATCTGCGTTCGTTTGCATAATGTAAATATTAAGCGCCGCAAAGATAAGAAAGACAAAATATCTGCACCCAGAAAACGAATAATGGTGTAAAAATTGAAAGCGAATGTATAAAGAGGTGCTGATGAGAGAGAGAGAGAGCGACGAGGAACCAAACCACCACGAGAAGAGAGAGCTTAAGAGATCAAAAGTAATTTGCATAAAAATCTTTCAACATCGTGTAGTGGTAGTCGGAATGACTATAGCCGAACCGACCAACGACCTGTATAAACAAAGGAATCTGCATGTAGATTTCTACCATGTCGGCTTGTATCACACACCGGTATACCCGGTAGATACAGATACACACACAGTCAGTCTGATGGATTTAAATAGGTAAATCCAAGTGTTTTCCTTCTTTTCCTCGAAGTTGTAGGTATATCCACGAATGGAATCAGAAAAAAAAAATATGTGGAAAATTATTTAATTTTGTTCTCATTTTACCTTTTGCGCAAATAATTTACACAAGGAAATGAGTCAGTTTCCAGAGTTGGACATTCACTGATGTGGATGTGTTTGGATCTATGTACATATACATTTGTATCTCTCTCACCTTTGGTCTAATTCAGGATGCCTCAGATTGTATCATGGTGCTTTGTGTGCTTTTTTTTCTTAACATACACAGTCCTAAGGCGTTTTCGTGGGATGATGACTCACTTTGTTAAAGTTGGAGTCTTTTGGGTTAAAGGGTGGAAATTTTTAATTTGTTTTGATGCTTGTTTTTGAAAGCATGTGGCGCTTTTTGGTTGGTTTTCTTTGAAGATTGTAACATTTTTATCACGACTATCACTAGTTCCACTAACTTGAGTGCTTTCCATTCTTACTTCTATAGATGATGCATTCAACATCGTAAAGCGTGAACGTTTCCCTACTTATAGTAGTACTTGAGTCTTGACTCGTGGGGCATAGGGCGTCAATAACGCCTTTGGCTATTGTATTTGGAGTTCTGCAACTCATTCCCAATTGTTTTTATTATTACATAACCATTCTATGATACTCTTTTTCCGGATTGGGTGAGTGGGTATTTTTATTGCGAAATATTACAATGCCTACAAGCTCATTCTCATACTATGTCATTTGTTCGAGATACAGTTCGGCCAGAAAATCCTTAAGACATGTGGTAATATATATCTTTATCTAACGAGCAACAATAGTAGTTATTTTCCATCGCCACATTAGACCGAAATAGTCGCATATTCTTGACAACATCCCGAAGATAGCTCTTCCATTCTCTATCCTTCTGCCAACATCGAGTTCAGATAAAGAGTGATGTCAACTGATGAGTGTAAAAAAAGAGTGAAAATCATGTCTGTTATTTTACGCGAAAGCAAACTACCATCGCCACCGTAGTCCAGTTGTTTAAGGTAAGATATCGCAGGCACATTATACCTATTTCGACAACGACACGATTAACAATGTTGATAATTTACAACCTTAGGAACACGACCTGGGCAAGTACATGCAGGTACGTGTACTCGTGAGCAGATGTTGAGCGGAACGCACTTTTCTCACCAAATGGTAAAACCTAACCTCAATTTCATTATTTTCATTGACAAGACTTCGTACTTGTTTTTTCTGTAAACATTTTAAATTCCTGCAGACTTTCTTATTTAGCAAGAGCAACAACCACTTTGCATTTCCTTAGCAAAGGTAATCACCGACCTATCTTTTTGTGGGGGTTGATCGCGCTGAACCGATGAATTACACAATTCATCCGATGATTAGGGCAAGTATTGACATGTACGAGTAATCAGTGCTGCAATTTCTGCGCAGCATTTCGAGGCAAAGCGTAGCAATTTCACCTTTTAAATGTTTTTAGTTACTCGTAATCATGGTACATTTGATATATGTTGTTGGAAATTTGTATATCTGATTGAAAGTTTGCAATAAAACCTTACCCTATAGTGTTTACAAAATTCTCTGAAGAAATTTCTACATCCAATTTTGGCCCCATCAAACCAAAATTCTCTCAAGAAACCGAAAAGCTTGGAGGCTTGGTCTAGTCTCTGGTGACAGGCCATGATAAAGGCACAATGGTTAAAATGGGTAGAAAAACCAGCACGTTCTAATTGTATCCAATGTCAAGCAAATGTTATTCCCACTACCTAACCTACTGCCCTATCATTATGAGTATTTATTTATTCAGTACATCATGTGCTAGAATGGCTAGTAGTTTGCCATGCCAAGGACAATACCGGCGTTGCTGGTGTCAACGGCAAAGAAAGAGTATACTTCAGACCGATAATAAACCGACCAAACATTTAAATCTGAACTCTAATATTGTAACAGAAGCAAATAATTGGTGGAAAGTACAAGGCGTGAAGAAGGCTTAGGCGGATGTATGATAGAGCCAACTTTGGCAGCGCTGCATGTAATTCGTGACAACTAAGTGTCCATGCTAGCACTTGCCCAGGCCGAATGAAACACGAATCCCACAGCTTTGTAGAAAACTTAACACGCATACATTGTTCTCCTTATGGTGCTAGCCAGGAATCAAAGCACCACATAAAATCTAGTTTCATTTAAAAACATTACGATCTGAAGTTCAGTTTATTCTTTTGTTGATTGTTGTATCTGCAACTATTGCCACTCTTCGGATTTAATTCATTTAGGTGTTTCTTGAGTTTACAATAGTTGCGTGCGTAATAACTGATTGGGAGACACATGTTCGAATCCCAGAAACACAAAAACAAATGTTTGACGATCCCACCTCTCGCGAAAGTATGACAAACATCCAAGAGTAAAAATCTCAAAAGTTTCTGAATGCCCTTCGTAAAGATCGGCAATAAAATGTACGTCCCTCCATTCCCTGTTAGTGTTACTCGTTATCGCCCTAAGTCTACAAATGCTTTGGCTCATTTTCTGCCCCTTCCGTAACTCACCAAAGGATTATGACTCTCTTAAGGGTATGGCTGGCCCTTCCTTCGCCTCCACTTCTTCATTACCCTCTACGTGGCTTGGTACCCACATAAATCAACTGTGAGCTAGTTGAGAAGGTCTCAATGGTTTAATGGGGTCTGGGCTACCTAAGAAAATCGCAGTGCCTTGCTTGCCATAGTTTCCGTCGAGGTTAAGTGGAACACACACTCTGATCGCATGAATCTCCATTTGAAACATGAAGGGTGGCCGTGGTGTAGTGGTAACATCATCGCTTGTCACGCTGTTGATTCACTGTTCGAATCCTGATGTCAAGAATCATCTATTTATTTTCGATAACTTGCGAAAGCTTCACAACTCTACTGTGAAGGCATAACACTGGCAGTAGGGTGGTCATATGGATAAAATGCAACTTGATCGTGATGATGACATCAGGAGGACGGAAAAAAATATTGTGAATCAAAGCAACGACAATAATAGCGAAAAAACCCATAATAATAGCGAAAAAACCCAAACACCACTCCGTCTTTCTCTCTGTCTCTTCCCCTTTCCACAAAACGCACGTGTTCTAAAAATTAGTATAAGGGTATTCATATCCCCTTTAACACGTGCAAATTATAAAAAAAAAACAGCTTGCGGATAGTTCATTTGAGCTGAGGAGACTCTCGCTTAAATGACTTAGTATTGCGTCAAATTGATCCTTCCATCTTGTAAACTGATCATCATCCGAGTTCGGAGCTCTGATCAACTCTTTGGTAGTTATGTGCACGGTCCTACTGTCACATAGAGCTAACTCAGCGTGAGGGTGTTAATGCAGATTTGTCACTTTACGATGCACCTCCTTCCTCTTCATTTACTACTGGGATTGCAGTCAACTCTATTCTAAACTGTTACGACAGCAGCAATATAAGCTTTGCACACGATCTTCGATCATGTTCTCCGCCGTTTAGAACTGTGTTCTTTGGAGTTTGTAAAACCCAGCGATGGAGTGAAAGGAAAAAGATATAGAGACAAGTTAGAGAGTGGATAGATAAGAAGAGCGGGTCAGCTGGTTCCACAGAAGGTCTGGACTAACATATGTACATGCGAAGCATTGGCAAGCCAATAGATTCAAGATCAACTCCGCCCATTCTGTTTCCCCACGTTCGTGTCCTGCTTCATAGACGGGGGACAGCTTTGTGTTTATGACGCATTGAACATAACTCAGTTGTTTGCTTCAGTTTTTTCGGTGAGATAGTCCCAAAATTGTTGGTGTACTACATGCTTCGATGAAGGCGTATGAAAGCTATCATAAGATGGTTATTGGCTTAATTACCATTTGGCGCTACTCTTGTTTTGGACGTCTAAGACGCGACGCAACTTCTGAAGCGTCGCCTGATGACCAAGTGATCAATATGGCTGAAAGTTTCCTACCTAACTAACCTTGCCATTGCGGTCTCATAATCGATGTTGTCATTGTCAAGCTTGGTATTGTACACATGTTAAAGGGTGTTCTACAATGTTTGTGGTATCGTCGGCTGAATGTAGTTACTTCTATTCGCTTTGTTCTACTCCCTTTTCCACTCAATGGTATATCATTCATTGATACACTCCCAAAACTTTCGAAGACATGATCATTTGAAAGAGTAATGTGACAGAATTGAATCAACTCGTTTTCAGATTATCATCCAGAGGTGGCATTTGGAATTTTGGAGGGAGCAGTTTGAACCGGTCGTCCAAATGAGGTGTCCATTCCTGAAATGATGACTATGATTCAGAAACTGAGGCCTTAAGCATTAACGTATCCAGTCTAGATCGAATTCGGAAGCCTTGTAGTCTCGCCCGGACAAAAGGACTGCCAAATGAAACGGAAGATGATCAAGAAATTCAGTAATGGAAAATTCTAGGACATCATTTCAATTGCAACAGGTGACAAGACTCTATTATTACGACATTCCAAGAGAGTCCCAAAGCAGTGTGCTATGCTCGTTGTACTATTTGAGGAGCACTGGCATAAGTCCCTTATAGATCGCCTTCCACAAAGCCCAGATCTAGGCCCTTGTGACTTTGTTTTGTTCCTCTCCGTAAAAATGCGCCTGAAAGGCCATCACTTTTCCATCGAAGAGGAGCTAATTGGGGCATGTTTCGAGGAGTATGATTTGATACCGAAGGAGCAATGGGAATTTTTGTTTGGTGATTGGTTTCTACGTGTAAAGAAAGAATTAAAATCAACAAAAATGGTGACTAATTTGACAGAGTCTAATTGAAGTATGCCAAACGACAAAAAATATTCTATTCTATGGAATACCCTATGCAAAATGTTGCCCTCTTTATGAATTGTTGTGATTTTTTGCTTTTACTCTGAGCTACATAAGTGCGACTGCATTATTTATTACTTAAATAGAAATAGTTTAGTTATATTGCCATGATTGTGGGTTGAACCAGTATTGTTAGACTCAACAGCCAAACACGTTTTCACTTAACCAAGTCCAACATTCATTTGACCAGCTCTATCTATAATACTTCAAAATAGAGTGCGCCAATAAACGTAGAACAACTGATGCAATTACTATTTGTATTATTGTTTCTACAGTATTCACTATCCACCTACCCTCGTTCGAAATTATAGAAAAGAAAGTCATGAGCACGAACAAGGTCTCTATCAAGTCTTTGTTCATGCACTCTTAATGCACAGATTACGTCAAGTATGACAAAAAACTGCCTTCCATACCCCCAAACTAAAAAAACTAAACTAAACTAAACTAAACTAAACTAAACCAACCCACAAATACATTCACTCGAAAAGAAAGTCAGCAAGCATAGATATACATATAATCCTCTAAAATTTCAATCCTCGCTCTGTGCAAAAATTCAAAAACGTCAGCACTACGTTCACTATGTCTATGAAGATTATTACAACCCACCCACCTCTCCTATTCCACCCGCAACGCTTATGATTCCATGGTTCCGATCTGAAATCCACACCACCGCTTGGATGCACAGCACTCATTTATGGATAAGTGCAACATAAAACCGATGTAGATAAAAAAAAATATCAAGAACTAGGTGTATCTTTACGGACTCAAAACTTTTCATTATACCGGATTCGATCATGCAATAGATAAATAAAATCGAAAAACAAAAAGAAGATAAATAAATCATATCTCTATATAGTATTCCGTTCGTTACTGGACTAGATGTGCCTTCTCATTGGGTTACAGACTCGCCATAAAAACTCTCAACAACTTCTGCTAAATATCCATAGCAGCTAATTTTGTCTAAATTGTGATGCCAAAAATATTACCCTAAACTAGAAATCTCTGGCTTTTCACGCATTTTCTGACGTCATTTGTTGCAAAAATCTAGAGCCATTCAGAAATATTTAGATTCGCAATAAACAAATCGAGGAAAGTATCTCGACTGTTTTGTTGATTGAAATTTCAAATGTGGGCCGATCAGGTGAATTATTTTGTTAATTGGTAAACAATTTAATTTTTTTTCATGGACCTTCCGTTTTTTTTTTTTTTTATGCATTTGCCTTGAAGATGTTATGCAAGACCGGAGGTGATGATTTAGTTATAATGAAACAAGTGAAGCGTTTTTATGTTGTCGATAATTTTTCACGGTGAATCACTCAAAAAATCGCGTGCATAGAGACAAGTCACGAAAATTGCCCTTCTTCTTCGTTTGGAAAAGAAGATATGACTCAGATTTTTGTTTAGTTTTAAACAAAGGGGATATGACACACTTAGGTAACTGTTTGAACTAGTTACAGAAGAAGGGTTCTTTTGTTGTGTAAGGAATGTGTAGAGGTGAAATACGAATTGATATTCAATGGCACGATAGAAAACTGAATGAAATGCTCAGCTTCTCGGTGAACCATGAGGAAGCTCATAGAATTCAAATAATTTCCTTCAGAAATCAAGCAAAATTAGGGTTGCTGAAATAGTCCAAGCCGTCAGCTTCAATAGCCTCATGCACTCGTAGATGGTAGGCATTCCTACAGCTGTATACCTATTCTGTATATATACGGATTCTGATGCATGTGTAAAGATTTATAAAGATTGTTTTTTTTTTAGAGGTATACAACTTTAAAATGAAATAAAACACATAAAAATCGTGGTAATGGCTTTATTGGAAAGATAATTTTGTGCCATTAGTGTTTAAATACCATTTCGGGCATATGGGTCACGCGGCTGGTCCGAATAAAGCGCAATCGGGAAGTCCAATTTTCGACCACTTAATAAAGTCATCCATTGTCTCTGGTTTATCGACGTATACTAGCGAGTTCACATATCCCTACAAAAAATAATCCAAATGTGTTAAATCACACGATCTTGGAGGCCAATCCACCGGTCCATTACGCAAAATTATGCGCTCATCGAATGTTTCCTTCAATAAATTGATTGTGGGGCGCGCTGTGTTTCATGTTGCGCAGTCTTGTTGAAACCACAGCTATTCCACATTAATGCCATTCAATTGGGGAACGAAAAAGTCAGTAATCATGGATCTATAGTGATCCCCCATTGACTGTAACGTTCTGGCTGGCATCACTTTTGAAGAAATATGGACCAATGAATATCCACCAGCCCATAAAGCACACAAAACAGTGACTTTGTGGATGTAACGGCGTCTCAAAAATGTGTTGTGGATTTCTTTCACTCTAAATGCAACAATTTTGCTGGTTGACGTCGCCATTCAACCAAAAATAAGCCTCATCGCTGAATTAAATTTTGTGTTGAAAATGAGGATCAAGAGCAATCTCGTTTTCCGCCAATTCACCGAACGTACGACACACACAATGGTCAAGCGACTTCAATTCTTACACGAGCTGGATCTTGTAAGCTCGTAAACCAAGACCTGTCCGCAAAATCTTCCATAAAGTGGATGGACACAGCTCCAATTGCTGTGCACGATGGCGAACCCACTCATTCGGGTCCTCCTCAATACTACTCTGCGCATTGTACTACGTTTCTGCGAATGCGTATTATCAATTAGAGTATGCGTGGTGCGAAAACGATCCGTGGTTATTCGAATTATTTGCTCTGATGGACAAATGTCCACCGTAAAATGGAAGTAGCGCACGGTAAGTTTCGGGAATGAACTAAAGCGTTGTACTTACATTCACATGTGAACAAACTTCCTTAAAATAGTTGTGTAAGTTCTTAAGGCGGGTTTACACGTGCATGAGCATGGATTTGTTAGCGCCAGTATACCGCCAGTTGAAACTTCGCGCCAGTAAAAGTTTACACACAGAAACTGAATTTAACTGGCCAGTTTCACCTAAGCCTAAACGCAGTACATACTGCGATCCTAAGTGATGTGCTACATGTATCATTCTGAAAGGCATCACAAAAGCATATGCAACGAAAAATATGTGAAGCAATTTTCAGGCACAGATTTGATGTGAATTCTACAAGTATTTTGAGAAATGGATTGTAGATAGCGAAGTTGTATCCTACATAATTGGAATTCATGTCAAACGAAAAAAAATTAAATCAAAGAAACACATTTTGTTCGTTATATCCCTGCATCCTATCCGACATCATAAGCATAGCGCTTAGGTTAGGTTAGGTAACTGGGTGCCCTTGTTGACAGGGCTGTCAACAGCTCACTTAGACCACTATGAGTCCATTGTGCCCAATATTTAGAACTCTGGGAACCTAAAAAATTTCAATCTTCCACCGCTAGGCTAAACCACCCAGATAAATGTATGAATCTCAGGAGTTTCCTTAGCTCAATGCTACCTAACTCATCCAGCTCCGAAAATAAGTAGATAGATCTTTATTTCGCATAAAAGATTTACAGAGGCTAGTTACCACACGTTTTACAATTCAGAGATATGATAATTACTATCTTTCATCTGTAACATTATTATACAATTGTATGAATTTAATATATGTTAAGTTAGTATCCAAAGGGAAAAGCGAAAAAAAACCTTCAATTTAAAGAAAAAATAAATAAATAAATAAATAAATAAATAAATAAATAAATAAATATATAAATAAATAAATAAATAAATAAATAAATAAATAAATAAATATATAAATAAATAAATAAATAAATGTATTAAATAAATAAGTAAATAAATAACTATATAAACAAATAAGTAAATAAATAAATAAATAAATAGATGAATAAGTAAACATACAAACAATCAAGAACAGAGAAAAAAGAAGAAAAACATAAAGATAATATGGTATCAGCTACCATGTTGAACATGATTATCATTCAGGTTGTTCACTAGAGGATTTTCAGCAAAATTACAGCGATCTAAAAAGCGTTGACTTAATTTCTGTATTCTATCGAAGATCAATTCAACATTCGCCCTTTGGTGAATATCGAGTGTTGAATGATACCACGGTAAATTTAGAATCATTTTCAACAATTTATTCTGGGAAACCTGCAATTTCTTAATATGGCTTTTTGCGCAGTTACCCCACACTTGGCAACCATAGAGTAGAATTGCTTGGAAAATTACCTTGTGTATGATTATTTTGTTATCATTTGACAGCTTTGATCTACGATTTATAAATGGATACAAAATCTTAATTGCAATTGCAATTTTTTTTAAGGTGTTCGTTATATGAGCATTAAAAGTTAGTTTGGTATCCAGATAAATTCCAAGATATTTTACGGAAGGCTCCCAACTAATACTTGCCCCATTTACCTGGAGCTGTCCACTAGGAAGAAAGCAGGCTTTTCTTTTTCTGGTGAAACTTATCTTCATTAAGTTTGATTTTCCATTTGTTCAGATATGTCTGGAATATACTCAACCCATAGCTAAGATTCCTCTCAATGTCGAGAGCGAATTCATGAGAAGAGAATATCGCCGTGTCGTCAGCAAATAGAACTACTTCACAGTTGGGTACTGATGGTAAATCGGATGTGAACAGGTTATACAAGACAGGTGCAAGGACCGAACCTTGAGGAACACCAGAACGAAAATGGACAATGTTAGAGACATCATTATTGACGTACACTTTGAAACAACGATTGGACAAGAAACTACGGATAATTTTACAGATATGCGGAGGAAAATCAGCGTTGATCATTTTGAAAAGGAGGCCGTCGTGCCAAACTGAATCAAAGGCTTTTTCAAAGTCCAGTAGTATCATGCCCGTTGACTTACCTACTGCACGAGATGACTTTACGTGCTTGCAGATCCTTAGTACTTGATGGGACGTACTATGGTTGCGCCTGAAACCAAATTGTTCATTAGGAAATAAGTTGTTGTCAGCAATATGTTTGCAAATTTTCTCCTTTAAGACCTTCTCATAAATTTTGCCAAGAACACTTAGTAAACTAATTGGTCTGTAACTGGAAATTATATCAGGAGGCTTACCAGCTTTGTGTATAGGTACAACCTTCGCAACTTTCCATATATTTGGAAAGTATTCCATTCTAATGCAAGCATTAAGAATGAATGTTAAACGCTTAAGACCAGATTTAGGCATTTGTTTAATATAAACATTTTTAATTCGGTCAATTCCTTCAGCAATTATACGCAGCTCATTGGCCATGATTTCGGTATCTTCTACTGTTATATAAGCACTTGAGGGTGGAGCAGTGATGTTGTTTAAAAGATTATGGATTGCTCGGTTTACTGAATCAGTTGTTGCGGGGTCTCCAAGGTTCGAAGATATTTCATGGTTTTTGGAGAAGTGCGTTTGCCTGAATCTTTAAGAAAGGGTAGTTGTCTGTTTTTATTCTTAACCACTTTGACAATGTTCCAAAAGGGTTTCGAATTTACATCAAGGGAATGTAATTTTGCATTCCATTTTTGATTGTTGTAATCAAAAATGATTCTGGAAATTAACCTGTTTAGGTGGGAAACTTGGTGATTGTAGTACGGCTGACGATATCTTTGCCAGTGTCTTCGGCAAGCATTTCTTACTTTAATGAGTTCAAGTATATAAGCTGGAAGCCTTATCACAGTTTTCTTTTTAGGGACCTTAGGAATACTTAAGTCAATAGAGTCTAGTATTTGTTGACCAAAATCTGTGACGATAGAGTCAACATCTTCTGTGTACAAAATGCTGTCTAGATTACTTGGAATGTTTCGGAGTTCAGAATTTAATTCTGATCGGAAACGATTCCAATTTGCATTTTTGAGGTCTAGTACATATTGTTCCCTTTGTATACCTGATCTTAGGACCCGACAGAAGACGGGGTTATGATCTGAGCTGAGGTCGTTAATGGAAACAGGTTGGGAAAGATAACCAGGCACATTTGACAAAAATAAGTCAAGCACAGATGGACAACGATTATAACTGGCGTTATAGTTCACACAGGACATGATGAACGGATTCTATTTCCTCTACGTCCATGCAGCTTCTACATTAGTCGTTATGAGGTAACCTTAGCCGTGGTGCGTGATTACCTATCACACGCCAACAGCTATGCAGATATCCCTTCGACTTAGTTCTATTAGATTGATAGATCTCTTTTTGTCGTAGACTGGCTATAATGATTTGGCTGTAGCACATGTATCTAATCGACACCAGCGTTCATTAGTTTCCTCATTAGACTCTATGTCTATCTGCCTGTATACGGTACTAAGCGGTACACTAGCCTCGGAAAGAGCCCGCGAAGGGCTTATGAGTGAACCTTCTTTGGCTAGTTCGTCCGCTTTTTCGTTACCGGAGATATTTATGTGCTCCGGTACCTAGCACAGGGTCACAGTGTTGGCCGCTGAGATAACATCCAGTCGTTTTTTTTACAAATTTGTACGAGCTTGGATCTTAGTGATGTTGACTCTAACACCTTAATGGCCCCTTGGCTATCAACATAGATATTGATTACTTGCCTTGAAATAACTTCCTCAATAATCATATCCACAGCTTGTTTTATTGCGGCAATTTCGCCTTGGAAGACACTGCAACCATCCTTAAGACTAAACGAAAGAGATGTATACCGGCAATCATTTTGGATCCGTCGGTAAATGGCCAGTTCATTTTCGAAACAGACTCTTCCCACATCCCATTCCTCCCTGCTGGGAATTCTATAAGCGAACTGTCAGTTGCAGTTTGGAATGGGGATGATGTACTCCGTTTCCGTCCGGAGTCTCAATGTATTCATTTCATTTCAGGCATGACCGTAGGGTTTAGATTTCCATAGACCGGCTTCCCTTAGTCTTAGTGCATTTTTAGCTGCCATGTTTCTGCAGTATATGTCATGTGGAAGAAGATTCAGTATTGTTTCCAGAGCTGCTGTCGGTGTTGATCTCATCGATCCCGTCACCCCCAGACAGCCCTGCAAGTTGAATCTTTCTAACGCTTTCAAGTTGGTATTTATTTGCCAGCGCTTTCCACCAGACAATCGAACCATAGACAATGGGTCCTACTACCGCAATGTATAGCCAGTGTACCACTTTAGGCTTAAAACCCCAAGATTTTCCGAAGGCTCTTTTACATGCATATAGTGCAAGATATGCCTTCTTGATTCGATTGTCAATGTTAGCTTTCCAGTTTAATTTGGAATCCAGTATTATGCCGAAATATTTTGCAGTTACTTGAGGTATCAGGTCGATACCATTCATACGAGGGTAATTGTACTCTGGTATCGATCTTCTCCTCGTAAATAGCACTAACTCGGTTTTCTTCAGATTCACTTCCAGACCCCCGCCTTTGACCCAGTTATTCACTAGCATAATTGAGTCGCTCGCTGAGTACCGGAAGCAACTTTCCGGATACCAGGATGGCAACATCGTCGGCATAGGCCGCTATGTTGAAACCATTCCTTATAGCGTTTACTCGTGCCAATTTTAAAGTATAGTCTGACGGGACAACCTGAGAAATCAAGTTTAATTGAATTTCATTCAGTTACTCTTCGAATAGTAGATTTTTGAATATTTTTGAAATCCCACCCAATCATGATTTGTATGATTTTCAGAAGGAATAATAAACCAAATTTTATGAAATTTCTCTCAGTCGGTAGTTGTTAAGTAAGAATGATGAAAGCACCCTTAGAGCTTATCTTAACCTTACTCCAATTGACCACGTACTCGTGTACAGTAAACTAAACTAGGATAACAAATTTCTTCAAAATCGTTAGGGATTCCTGAAGTAGAAAAAAATTAGTGTGTACTTGTAATTTGAGTTTAGAATGTAAATTATTAAAAAAAAAGAAAAGAAAATCTATCCCTTTTGGATCTCATTTACCGCCCATTTTTACTATACTCGTATCTATCCTTGACATCAAAAATACACTCATAGAAATAGGTATAAAACAAACAACTCTTGTGCGCAATTCACTTTTCTTATTTTTTCATTTATAAAATACGTTTTTGTATTCTATTCAACTAATAGAAAATGCATGAAAATGGTTATAAATCCACTTTAGGAATTCACAATTATATCAAATGTGATTTTAGTAGTGCGTGTTGCCTACAAAATAACTTCGTAAATTCGGTTCTTCATCGATTTAATTAAATTGTGTTGATAATCTAATATAGTCTTTTTGCTACGCATGACGAATGACGTCTTTTAATTCACCAATGTTGTTGTATTACTTGCCGTAGGTTCTCTATGGGGTTAGGGTCTAGACTGCAGGCTGTCAAATTCCTCCTGTCCAGGTTGGAGATTTTTGGAACAGGGTCTATCCACTTCTTGGAACAAGATCTCAAACTCGAATATATAAAACTTCCAACCACGCCGTAAGATCTTTTATTTCTTTTCGCAATTTCACGATTTTATAGACCACAATCTTTATAGACCGTGGTGTAGTGGTAACATCATCGCACGATTCGAATCCTGACGTCAAGAATCATCTATTTATTTCGCATGAAATAAATAAAAAAGTCGATCACTTGCGAAAGCTAAGTCAACTCTACTGTGAAGGCATAACACTGGCAGTAGATCGTGATCGTGATGATATCAGGAGGACGGAAAAAAATACTGTGAATCATAAGCAACGACAATAATAGCGAAAACAAACAAAATACTCCCCAGTTATCTGGACAGCCACCCTTGGAGTATACAGAAACTTAATACCACCTGAGTTTCAAACTACACCACTCTGTCTTTCTCTCTGTCTCTTCCTCTTTCCACAAAATAAAGCACAAGTTCTGAAATTAGTATAAAGGTATTCATATCCCCTTTAACACGTGCAAATTATAAAAAAAAAAAGACCTATTGGACTATGCCAGTGTCTTGTATCACCTTAAGTGTGTAAGCCGAAAAAGTGTAATAGCAAGTTATGCACTAGTGCGTATCATGCCCAAAATAGGATGGCAAAGACATAGCCACTGGTTACTGTTGGCCAGAGTGGTTACGTCGATAATCTTATACGCCGCTCAGATTTGGGCCGGGGCCTGGACAGTTAAAACATACAAATCATATATCACACCTGTGTACCGAGTATGTGCATTAAAACTTCTACTTCTAACGATGCAGCCTGCTTGGTAGCGAGAATGCGTCCAATAGATATTGTGGCAATAGAATAGCAACGTCAGTACTACACAAAAAGAGAAAAAATTACGCCAGCAGATGCCGGCTACACGGAACAAAAAGCCTAAGCGAGTGCCAAGAACACTGGAATGCTTCTGAGCAAGGCAGGTAGACTCATAGGCTCATACACCTAATCCAGCTATGGATTGATAGACGCCATGAAGAACTTGATATTTACTTAATGCAGTTTCTAACGGGCCATGGATGTTTTCGATCGTACTTATTTAAATATGAACACGACAATAGCCCCACTGCCCGCATTGCACTGACTGCATAGAAAATGTAGAACACATATTTTTCCAATGCCCAAGAATCCTCGACAAAAGGAATACACTAAGGAGTGAAGTCGACCAACCAGTGATACCAGAAAACATCGGTGGTGAAATGCTAAAAAGCCAGGAGACATGGGACATAGTCGCTGCAAGCACAATACGCATACGAGTAATGAAGATTCTTAGAAACTTAGAGAAAGGAAAGAATTAAACCGGCAAAATACTACAAATGCAGAGCAAGAATATGTAAATATACTCTAGCCGAATATATTAAGCAGCTGGAGCTAGTCGGTGAGATGGATCTTTGGATGAGAACCACCAAGATGGGCTTGGTATTATAGACTGAGATTGATGCTGTAAGCAGAACCTCTTGAGTAGATTTTTGCTTTCAACGGACTTCCTATACGAGAAGGTGGCTTTTGCTCAAGGCGTGCATTCTTTGCGGGCTTTTCGAACTCTGAATGTGTAATTGCAAAGTAGAATGTGTAGTCAACTCATAACGTGAGGTAATTCGCGGGATGAATCCTCCGGTTCACTGAAAAATCTTCTTCTTCTTCTTCTTCTTCTTACGGCGAAGTTATGATCCGGAGTAGAAGGACCACAACCTTCCCACTTTACTGCATCCCTACTGGTCCGCTTGTGGGGTTTGCCGACTCACTGAAAAATCCCACTGAAATAATCCCATTTGGAAAAAAACCAAAACGAAAATGAATTCGAGCAAAGAGCCTGCTTTAAAGTAAAATACCAGTCATCTTAATAAAAAAAAAATTTAACTCGTGTGTTAAGCATAAATATAACTTGAGAACGGGAGCACTGATCAAATTGTTAAAAAAAAAATATATAAAATTATTCTATCAACAAAACAATTTAGCAATTATTAACCATGAGTTAAGTTCACTATTCGTTACAGGAGTTTAAAGTCTCTGTATAAAATAAAAAACCTTACTTTTTCGACCCAAGCGTTAAGCCACTCAAGGTTTGATTTTTCCCAAAATTCGATTCCTCCATTCAAAAACGAACATCCCTTCATTCCCGAATGTGGAGAATTTTGTCTCGAAGGATTTCCCATTTTATGTGAGTTTCCTAACCAAAGGTTTAGATCGCAGTTGAAGACTACGTAGCCGTAGCCATTTCGATTTAAAAAAAAAACAAAAAATTCCCGGACAATTTTAGGTTTAAGGACCTTTCTGTTTAAGCAAAGATCAAATCAAAAACAGTCATGAATTTTTTTTGTCAGTAAATACGTCTGGAAGTCTTAATCTTCCGATTATGATATTCGATGAAAAATGGTTACAACTGTGGCTTGGGGTTAGGCGCTGTGGGCCTGAATCTTGTCGCTGGTCCTCTGGGTTGTGATAGTGACGGTTTTTTTGTTGAAGATTCTGTTCGTCTTTGTTCAGACGATTTACCATCATTTCAGCAGAGGGTCTATTGCAATTTGAAGGCAATGAAGCTTTTCTTCCTTAAACTCGTTATAGGGACGTTTTTAGTCCCTGAAACTAGAACCTCATTCTCCGAGAGACCAATGATGCAGGTGTCCTCATCGCTGAGAATGGAGGCAAGTTCCTCTAATACAAGATTATATCCATTGGGTGGTATTGTTCTCTTGAAGGTTTCAATCCTACGGTAATTCGCGAAAGGACTTATTTGCATCCAATCCGCACTTTCCCAAATTCGGAGTTTGCAACTAGCGACTAAGTTTATCCATTAGCCGTTCAGCCCTCGGTGTTGCAGCTGATTTAGGTGAGGTACGCGCGGAAAAGGAACAGTAGAAGAAATATAGTTTCACTTTTAAACTTCAAACGCTACAGAAGTGAAGCAAGCTCAGTAGATAGGTACTTAAGTTTCCAGCCACGACAAGGCAACAATTCACTAGAAACCAAGTGTCCACTAGGATACCGTACTCGAATACTTCTCTCGTTGAGGTATTAGTGAACGCTATAACTTTAATCCACACAATCGTGGCAATCCAAATTTTTGTCGGGGAACCCTGCTGTGTTCCGTACAACAAAACCATACGAATAAAACAACAGTACCTCAGATTTGTAAATTCAATTGGCAACTGGGTGCCTTCTTTGTGTTCCACTGAACAGTCAAAATATATGTACATTTCTTGTATATTGGTGCTTCGTTCTCTGCTCCTACGATCAACTATAAAAATCTCCAAAATCTCCAACCGTGTAAATGTATCGAAGAAATAAAAAAGTGATTGACCTACGGAATACGTTAGTGCGAAATTATCTTCTTACAAGTTTAATGAGATTTCGACAAAAAATTAACTGAGTCGCCCCGAAGAAGTCAACGGCCTAGTGTAAGAAAAAAAAAAAAAAAAACCTTCACCCCCTCCAACCGACACATCAAACTCATTTTTCATTTCTCAAAAACGAAGAAGAGCAGAAAGCAACGAGACGAACAAGACAACTCGTTGAAAATTGATTCAACTATTGATAATCAATTTAACTGATTCTGACATAATGATCATGATGAAAGGAACAAAGGTTCTGATGGAACAGTAAGAGAACACAATTAAACAAACTTTAGAGTCCGATGAACCTTTAGGTGAGCGAATAACAAAAGCAATTGATACCCACAACCACTCATTACAAATGCGCCAGAGAGCGGAGTGTGTGCGGTTCAATGAATAAATTAAAAAAAGAAAGAAAAAAAAGTATTTTTAAATCGTAAACAGGTTTTGACTAGCCGGTGAGTTTGCCTAGGGAAGAAGACCTTGAAATGTTTTATGCCTTTTTTTTCTACCTAGCCTGCATAAGTAATTAATTCAATTGAAAAGAAAGAGAGCAACCGAGCGATGAATTGCAAACATATCATGGCCAATTGAAATTGATTTGATCGAAATAGATTTAAAAGGCAATCCATTATTGAAATTGATGTATGACATGCAAAGTAGGTCATTCTAAGGTAAAGTTTAATTGTCCTCTTTTCAATGCCAGATAGCCGAACCAAAAGTAAATTTAACAAAATAGGACCGGCAAAAGTGGCAAATAAAGGTTATGTCATACTCGTACATACGGTTATAAAACCTATTCTAGTTGAAGGCAAAAGTTGCAGCTTGGCGTACGTATTGAGACATCGCTATCCGGTGCTTGCTTGCAAATTCAAGGTGGGACAAAGTAATGTCATAATGTGAACGTGCCATAATTTTTGCAAATGGCGTCAAATGTCATTGTGCTTTGACATTTCTGTTGTAGACAGATAGAGAATTAGTTGACAACAAGCAATGGAGCGATACACACCTGAAGAATGGGGAATTATTATTGCAGCGTGAATTTCGTCGTCCTGCACCATGTGCGCGAACAATTAAACGTTTGGTTCAGCTTCTTGTGCAAACTGGGTCCACTAGAGATGTCGCAAGAAGTGGCCGGCCCCGTATTGCTCGTTCGGCCGAAAATATCATTGCTGTGGCCGAGGACGTTCGAGAGAGTCCACAAACATCGACGAGACAACGATGGCATCAGCAAATGAGTTTTTTTTTAGCAAGCAGATCATCTTTTCCTTGGAGGTCTGTGATATTCTTAAATTCTTCTTTATAGTATTCTGTAACATAAGGATGATCGATGAGTTAAAGATTTTTAAGGTTCCGACCCATAGAATCCATTGATCCGTTGCTGCGACATTTTTAACTGATACATAAATAGAATTCTTATGGAAGGTGGCCCAGAACCGACGCTTGTATAAACTTCGACGGATAAAGTAGGTTTACTTTCTACTTTTTTAGTCCGTTGATCCGTTGGCAGTTGAAAAATTGAGAGTAAGCACTTTCATTGGTGTAAGCATTGAGAGAGAAGAGAAACTGTCATCTCCGTTGACAATAGGTTGGCATTTCAATCTGTCAACGAAGGTATGCGACGGATTGTATGGGACTGCTCATTCTGGCAATACGTGAACGTCACCGTCAACCTTCAACGGAACGACGTCGACAGATTCTATGGGTCAGGGCCTTTATTCTTTTAACGAACAAATGCACTGCCTTTAAGACACTGCATAATTTTTTGGCTGGTATTGCAGTCATTTCTGGCCCTTCTGTAGAGACTTCGGTTTTCCGAAGGAGCGCATTCCATTCCATTCCAATAATGAAATAATATACTTTCACTTGGCTACAAACGTTGCAGAAGAATTCTACTCTCATATATAAACAATTCCGAGTCATAATAACATTTCAGTACCAACATAGAAAAACAAAATCTCTCTCGTTTAAAGTAGAAACAATGTGGCGCTCGCACGGTCGTGCGTTGACAGAATGAGTAGAAACAATGGAATCCTGTAGGGTAACACTAAATGTGACCTCAGGCATTTGGTCGGTTTTTGATCGTAAATAGCGTAAGCGCCACGTCAACGTCGAAATAGAGCTACTCTCTACTATTGGCGCGCGTTTTGACAGCTTACAGCTGTTTTGGATTGACATTGTTTTTTGACTTGTTCGATTTTAGCAACAAGGTAAGTCATTGTGTCGTGTATGTACTCCGAATTGTTAGTATCGAATATGTAAAAATGTTTAATTGCTAATTGATGTTTTTTGAACACAAATTAATTATGCTAGAGTTTGCAGAAGTTTTTATTTTCTTATTTTCCTATTCATACACATTTGTTTGCGAAGTTATTTCTTATATTTATGTTTCCTATTCAAACCATAAAAATAAAAAGAGTACATTTCTACTCTTCTTTCTGTCGCGTAATCGTGTATGGGAAATTTGAGGGAACAGAACGTAATTCTGTCATATTCCTAACATCTCAACGCGCGACAGTCTTGAAGCCATATTTGGTGTTACAAATTTTGAGGTCGCGAGTTGTGACAAATATTATCGTAAGTCAGTAGAATGCCTGTCAAACGCGGGATCGCGCGAGCGCCACATTATGTTTTGCCCATTAAGCTGAGTACAGACCTACGTATTTATCCACGATATACGATCTACAAGCTCAAACATCGTAGAAGAAATCCGTGACTAATTGATTTTCCATCGAACATCGTGACCTCATACGGCGTAAATGTGGATGCATCAGATGCGCTTAGCACCAGGTTTGCCAGGGGCGTGCTGTAATAATGTGTCATGCTGTAATGATGTGTTATCTCCTATACGCGGCGTATATGAGAATTTTTTCAAGAGAATTTGTATTGGAGTTCGTCGAATTATATATGTACTTATATGTAAAAGTTTTCATTATTTATGGAAAATTTAACACGAACAATATTCCGATCTCGATTCGGCGCTCGAAGAACTCGTCAAAAAATATACGGGGGTCTGGTACTGACGCCACTGCAAGCAATGTATCGACAGCCATCTTGAAATTATGAATATGGCCGAGAAAACATCATATAAGTTGGATGACTTTCAAGGTACGAGGAAATTATATCATCAAAGATCAAACATGGACCACGTACATCATACCACCAAGGTTATAAACAATTAACTGTCATGACGATCCTAAGGAAAACAAAATGCTCACTCCACACATTTATAAACTTGACAATATCTGTGTTTATGTCTGGAGGATAGTTGAAATTAAATGATCAAACATCTGATTGTCTCGCTACATGCAGGGCGACTCGCTAGGCTGGATAAGATGTATTGAAGCGAGTATAGATATGTAATAGAAACTTCCCTCGAAAGTGGCTTAACCACTCGCTACCAAATATCCTCGAGGCAAACTGCTAAGAGTGCGACCGCAAGTATAGAAATAATTATGTTAGACCCCCATAGGATGATGTATGTTCATATGGAAGCAAAATTTCCTACTTTTGAGTTATTAGTTTTGATACCAATCGACTCCATGGTAGAGCCGTATTCCTTTTATTTGTGTACGTGGGTTGCAATGACCATGAAAACGAATACGGAGTTTGTGAGCAAAGTTTGTACTCGTAATTTCGTCTACGACGGTAGTAGGAATAGCTACCGTGGATATCATTGTTCCTAATATATCATGGAGCATTCTCAATTGATCTCAACATTTTGTTTTGGAAAGACTGTAGAATATTTCTATTGCTTAACTTAGTAAAACCCCAAATTGTATGCCATACTTCCATATATCATAGTTTCAGTACTTGCTCATATAAAAGCAGTTTGTTATACAGGGTCTTCCAATAGGGACTTCCGAACTTTGACAGTTGATAGCGGCCATATTGTTGAAGCTACATCTGTCAAATTTGCTGTCATTTACCCAGTCTGTTTTGCCAAATCACCATGGACGGATATAGCGTTCAACAACACGTGCAAATAATAAAATTGTTTTATCAAAATGGGTGTTCTGTTCGGGCAACGTTACGGGCGCTTCGCCCATTTTACGGTCGCCATAATCGTCCTTCCGAGAGGACTATTCGCAGTGTGGTGGATAAATTAGAGTCCACTGGTTCAGTAAACGATCAACCAACAACCGTACGTCGAAACGACCGTAGACAACGACGTGTGTTCGCTGAATGAGCTCTGGAGCAGTTGGAAACTGACCCTAATTTTCATCGAAAAATCATCTTCAGCGATGAGGTCCATTTCTGGATGAATGGGTACGTCAACAAACAAAATTGTCGAATTTGGGACGATACCAATCCAGATGAGATCCAACAGCGTCCAATGCATCCCGAAAAAGTCACTGTTTGGTGTGGATTTTGGGCTGGCGGCGTCATCGGTCCATATTTCTTTGAGAACGACGTTGGCCAGGCCATCACTATACGTCGATGATTACCAACTTCTTTTGGACTGAATTGGATAATATGGACACCAACGACATGTGGTTTCAACAGGACGGCGCTACGTACCACACAGCTCACGCCACATTGGAAATTCTGCACGAGCTATTCGAGAGCATGGTCATCTCACGTGGAGGTGATGTGAACTGGCCACCGAGATCGTGCGATTTGACCCCGTTAGACATTTTCTTGTGGGGTTTTTTCAAGTCGCGGGTCTATGCGAATAAGCCACAAACCACAGTCGCCCTCAAAGCCAACATAACCCATGTCATCGGTCAAATTTATCCTGATTTATGCGCCAGAGTCATGGAAAATTGGACATTTCGGATGCGCGCCACCCAGAGAAGCCGCGGCGGACATTTGAACGATGTTATATTCCATACATAATGGCATCGATAGGCCTTTCAAACGAATAAAAAATTTCGATGATATCTCACACACACTTTGTTTTATTTAAATTTAAAGATAGGGATCGCTTAATGAAAGACCCTTTATATGCTTAATTTGGAATGTCTACCAAGTAGCAATACATTTGTCTGGATCTATTTTCGAGCTCGTCACGTTTCTTTTTTAAAGTGCGGCTTCCATTTAAGTTTCACGTCTAGTGTCATTCCTAGATAAGCTCGTTGGAGTTGCTGACTCGTCTGAACTTTCCTTTGCCAATATAGCCGTATCGTCCGCGAACATAGCTACAACGGTGCCTTCTTCTTGAAGTATGTCTCGAGTGTAGGGTAAGAACAAAACTGGACCAAGAACACTACCTCGCGGAACTCAGGCAGCGACCTTAAATTCTGAGTATTCGATTCTGTGTTTAACACGGAAAAGTCTGTTTGTAAAGTAGGATTTCGAAATCTTGTGTAACTACTTGTATTCCGGAATAACCTGTCTTAGCTTATATTTCAATCCTTCGTGCCATACCTTGTCAAAGGCTTGAGAGACGTCAAGAGTGCTAAAGTGCTAAAACATATCTTTTTCTCTTCTAGGGCTTTCACACTTTCATTGGTTATACTATAAACCTGGTCAATTGTGGAATGCTTGATTCGGAAGCCGAATTGAAGATCCGCAATTAAACGTCCCTTTTCAATGACCAATGAGGAGTTTTTCAAATAACTTTGATTTTGTGCCGTTTGGAGATTTTCCCGGTTTTGAAATTCGGCGACTTTCCACCAAGATTTTGGGGAAATTTGGTTTACACGTTTCCATAAGTTTTTCAATAGTCTTCGTGAGACGGCTAACTCACGAGCCTCTCAACGGACTTTGACGAAGTTTAGCAGTGTTTTTTGGGCAATTTTGTTTCAACAAAATTTACAAAAACAAATTTATATACACCCCCAGTTTTGCATATGTTTCATGTTGGGAGAAAAAATATTTACTTCCTTGGATTATAAGTATTCATATCATCCCCCCTAAAAGTGATCCCAAACAAATGTTTTGCATTATTGTTTCTCCTGATCATGAATTATAATTTCAGCTTTCTAAGTTAATTAAAAAGTTTCAAGTGTATAACAGACACATGGACAGGCAACAACTTCAGACACTCTTCATTTCCACCTCTAGTGAAAGAGAATATTCTCAAGCAATTCGACACTAGATCCAACACAAGCGGAGATACCAACTATCCCCGGAGGTCCAGTCATCGATGCCACATATGAAGTTTTGACCCCGTGTAACCCCCTGTAATGGTGTGTCTTTCGATATATTTGCTGTAAATGGTGGAGTGCCTTAGGGTTCTATACTTTCACCAACTCTGTTTCTACTCCATATCAACGTCCCTCTAGTCAACAAACAACATTATCTTTAGTTTTACCGATGACAGCACCCTGACTTCATATTGATCTATCATTATCATCTATGCATCAATCCTCAGAGATGCGACCAGATCAACTCATTAAATAGAGACCTGTAGAAAATCCTGAAAATGAACGACTAAATTATCCATCGCAAAGAAACCGTGCATCTTTTATCGACGTAATCCAACTACTGTGTAACATAGCACGGCCACATATCCAGCATTGCAAATTCGGCATCCATGAAGTTAAGCTACCTACTCGTATTTAGAGCAGAACGATACTTTACAGCGCAGCAGCTCCTTCTCTTGTAAAAAGCACAAGTTAGACCAGAATTTGAGTATTGTTCTCAAATTTGGATTTCGGCATCTCGAGGCGCTATCTCAGAGTTATAGACTGAGAAAAGATAATAACAAAAAAAAACATTCCGGTTGTGTTTTACATCCAGGTACTAAAAACTGAAAGTTTGTATTTCTTGTAGAACATGCAGAACTATTGGAGCTGTACTTCAAAGTAAATCTGAACCGCAACCAGCAGTGTGATAGTTTACCCAACCTAAACTTTTGCTGTCGCCATTTTATCTAAAGATGCCAAACGTGCGTCTGTTAAATTTTACTCAGAAATATCAAATCTATTATCAGTTCTCAGCCACTTGAAGTACCACTTTATTAAATAATGCGACCTGTAAATTAGTTTCTTGGAGTCTTTAGTAACTATGAAATGTACACAAGATTTAATCAGCATTGATAACCGGATATCGTTTGAATTCCTTCAAACATACTCGCACATAATGTGACATTTCTTTTCTACTCCAGCGTCACATATTCTTTTTCCTCCATCATAACCATACAAGAAGCAAAAAGATTTGAATTGTTCATTCGAGAAACAAATGACCTACTCTATTCTTTTAATTAAAATAAATTGACAAATGACAGCTCTCTACCATAGAGAGCTTGCTGTCGCTGCCAGTGTTTTTATATTTACATTTAATTCCATGTCCATCTCACAATGGCATTAATTTCATACAAAAAAAAAACTTGTTCAGTGACCCTAATCAAATCCCCAACTAATAATAAAAGAGAAATAAACGTTGCGGTGCGAATAATAATTTCCGGATCGTAATTCGTTTAAAATGTAATTTTTCTTGTACTAATAAAAAATGATGCTTTCTTCTTTTATTTTAGAGATTTTTATAGCCAGTTCGAGAGGAAGTTGCTAGATTGCCCTTTTTGACTTAATTCGGCCAACTTTTTGTTTTGAACCATTTTTGAATATGGAACGCCGAGAGAATTTATGTGTGAAAAATTCGTTTTTCATCTCTTTTTCTGGGTCAGTGGCTTGTAGCGAATATGGCGAATTTTTGACCGCAATTTGGCGTAGGTAATTTATTAATTCAGAGAATTTATTTAATAGCGACTGAAGTATATATTTTCATTAAAACATAAGCACTCATTCTATATGCACAATCATTTCATTTCAGACGGAAGGTAGAATTATTATCTTCGCCAGATTAAGTCCAAAAGTAACAATGATTTCATTTGTTTACGAATGCATATTTTTTTAACCAAAATATACGTCTGAGTAAATAACTATTGATAAGATAAAGTTTTGTGAAAGACCTATATGAATCAAAAATACTTATGAATTGACCATCCAACATAAGACGGTTTAAGGCATAGAAAATTCTCGTCACTCAATGCACTTTGTTGTTGGATTTTAATCAGATATTTTGTTGACAATAGATATTTGGTTTTTTATTGAGTAATACTGCATTAGTTGACTACCATTTTCTATGGAAATAAATATGTTTTTCAATGAATTTATGACAAACACTGTATTCTATTGATTAGATACACTAATACGATTAAGAGTACATATACTTTGAAGCCAAATACAATGACTCAAAGGGCGGAAACACAATTTATTTTCCAGTAATTGTTTTCACATTTTAATCCAGTAAACTAAACACTTTTAAGAAATTATGCCAGTTGAAATACTTGTAATTTGTAATCCAATGGTGGGTATTTTTCTCAGAAAATCACTTGTGTTCTGCACTTGGCGTCAGCATAAGTCTCTGCGACTTGAAACTCAATATTAAAATGCTAATATTATTAGTGATCAACTAAATAATTAAAAATATGCTACCAAAAAAAAAAAAATCATCCGCAAAAAATCTTTTTCCGATCGGCAAAAAATTAATTTTTGATCAGCAGGAAATAATTTATTGATCTACACAAAATAAAAAAACAAAATCAGAAGAAAAAGTAAATGATTACCAACATTTTTTGATGGTTGATTATCTGCCAAAATTCAGATTTGAAGTTTAAAAAAATCGTTAAAATTATTGTTTTCTTTTTTTCAGATAAAATTCCTTCAAATTAGAAAAAAAAAAATTAAATAGTATCTGTCAAGATATCGATTTCGAATAGAATCACCCAAGTAAGTGTATTGTATTGTCCACCAGTACAACGAGCAATACTCATTCATCAAAATATTCGTAGCATAAGAGCCTACGAATATTTTCATACTTTTCTCACTCATCTGGCATCATTGGATCATTTACCTGATCTCATATTTCCTTCTGAAACTTTGATGATGAGATTTCAAATTATAAAATACCAAATTGTACGTTTGAAGCAAATTGTAACGACTCGTATTCAGCTGGATGTGTTGCAGTTTTGTTGCATTATAAAGAAGATGGGTCGAGGTAGGTTAGGTTAGGTTAGGTAGATGGGTGCCTTGTGACAAATAGAGTCACTGCTCACTTAGACCAACAAATTCGGGTCCATTGTGCCCAATCGTTTAACCCTGGAAACGTTAAAAGTCCGCTGTTAGAACCACCCAGATAATGATATAAATCTCAGGAAGTCCGTAAGCTCTATATTACCTAAGTCCTCCAATCCCGAGAAGAAGTAACTTCCGAGAGTCCTCATTCTTGTAACGGATAGGGCAGGACAATCACACAGCAGGTGACGAACTGATTCAATTTCTTCTTCGTCCCTGCAGCTTCTACAGTAGTCGTTATGTAGCACACTGAGTCGCTCCGCGTGAACTCCAATGGCACAATGATCAGTAATTATTCCAGAAACGATTCGTGTATTATAACGACTAAGTTTCACCAGAGAAGTTGATCTCTTCTTGCTAAAGGCCGGCCATAGCGCCCTGGCCGTTGCGCATGTTTCCAGATGAATACATCGTCTGTTTGCTCTATCGATGGTTTCGTCTTCTATGGGTCGAGGTAAAATACTAATTTAAAAATTGGCAAAATTCTTTCATTCAAGCAAGAAAATTATTCTAACCGAGAAATTGCTAAACAAATTTAGTCGAGATATGTTGGACGGTCAACAATTTTCTAAAAGATCCAGAAAATTATGGGAAAAACCGAAGAAGCCGCACAGGAAGAGCGACAACAGAACGAGAACATAGGTCCATTTTACGCGAAGCTTCAAATTCTGCTGCGTCCGCTCGCAAAATGAAGGAAAAATTTGGAACTTCAGTCAGTGTCTGGACATTTGGTAGAATGATTGAACAATGTTCACATCTCCGACGGCAAAAACTGCAGAAAAAGATCGTAGATTGGAATTCTTCCGGGCTCATTCAAGCTGCAAGGAAGAATGGCAAGCCGTGATTTTTCCGACGATACTTTCACGATTTGAGGAATTCTGAGTTGACGTTACGTCGTCACACTGCAGTTGGTTCCGTCATGGTATGGACTGCAATTTCAATTTCCACGAAATGTTCGAAGGCCAACGGCGGATAACGCAGCCATCCACACAGCAGCACATGCAAAACAGTGGTCTGCAAGCAACAATGTGGATGTTTTTGGATTGGCCACCTCTATCTTCTTTACGCAGAAGGAAGACAATTCCAAAATAGAGAAGGTCTTATTAAAGCCATCGAAGATGCTTTTGAGGAAATTCCATTAAATTATTTAAAAAATTTTGATCGATCCTTAGAAAATAAACTTTTTGAAGCTGTACGCAATAACGGAGGACAACGTTAACGAACCGGTCATTACTGCACCACAAGTAAGAAGAGATATTGTGGAAACCACCGGAATAGACACCTGTGTGACAACAGTTCAACAACGGCTGAACTAGCAGGTTTGTTTGCCGCCTAGGATACAAAAAAATCGATTAGATTGGGCACGTGAAAGGCAGAATTCTCAGATGAGTCCAAATTCAACGTGGAATTTTCAGACGGAAAGACCTGAAGAACGGTTGAAGGAAGAATGTGTAGCAGCTCGTTCAAAAAGGTCCAGAAGTGTCATGGTTTGGGGAATCATAACTGCCGATGGAGTTGGCACTCTTTTGATAGTGGATGGATCCATAAATGCTGTGAAATACAAAGAGGTTATAGAAAATAGAGTGGTTCCCATTATAGAGGAAGTGAGCCAGACCATCAAGCAGTGTGTGACAGTAATCGTCGGTAAGACCTTTATATTCTATAACAGCCAAGTTGCGCTTGAAGAGCTTGGCTTAGGTACATTCTTATTATTGTCTCCTCAGAAACTCTTGCTGCCAACCACCCAGAAAAGATCACGTGCCCATGGGACGTCGCAATATTTTTTCTGCATCTGCAGTGTCAGATGTGACAATGTTCTCCAATATCTACATTTACATCTAAAGCCAGTTACTCATCATTCACTAAAATTCACTAACTTCAAGTTTGAATGCACCTCTGACAAGTTGTCAGAAAATGTTTTACTCATATTCCGGTAGCCCTAGGGCAAAAGGATATTGCGAACCAGTCGTCGGACTAGAGTAAGGAATGCCATGATAATTATTATAGGGAGGCTCAAGGCAAAGGCAAAAGCAAAAGCAATGACAAAGATGTACCGAAGACATGTCATGAAGAGAAACGGCCTTAATGACCGCAATAACAATAAAGTCTTCGACATTGTGAATCATGATCATAAAATTACTCGCGTTCCATTCTATTTATAAGCTCCTAGATATAAGTAGTTCGAGTAAATAACATACTATCCAATTTAATTAGTTTCCTTAGGTGTACCACAAGGATCCATGTTGGGTCTGCTTTTCTTTAAAATCCTTATAAATGAGTTTCAACATTGATAGATTAGTGGTTCAAAACATAGTACATACACAGATGATGTAAACTGCATTCGAGGATTTTAAGGTCTTAGCTCTCCCATACACATGAACATAATATATTCCCGTCGAACAATTTGTAAATTCCCTCACCTCTTCGCAGGCACATATATCTCATGCTCGCAAAAATCCAATACATACCCAAAAACTTATCGTCTCTAGAGTATAGCATTCAAACTCATAGAAACAAGCGGAACAAAGCAAGCCAAAGCAAAATCTTCCTTTCTTAAGTTGTGTTGAGCACACACAACCATACAAACCAATCCACTGCTACACCGCTGTTGGCGACAGTAACCGCTGATTCAAAATATTGATGATGATTTTATAAAGAAATTAAATGTGGTAAAAACTTATTCAAATGGAATAAGGTATCCTCAGCTAAGTGCTTATGATAGATCAGTCCTAATTGCTATTTGTAAGGCCTTTAGCCCTACGCCTATCACATCCCTGCTTTATGGGCTAAAAGGAACCATCATGCAAAATCTAAAGTTTCTAGGTCCAATGGTATCGAAGACACGATGATGCATGAGTCAATCAGTGGATTTTGCTTTTTATATTATTTAGCATTCGGATATAATTTTGAATGGGTATTTCGACGAAAATCAGAACAATTTGCATATCAACACAAAGACTGGAATGTCCAACAAAAGTGCTCACTCGACGTTTCTCTTCGCCGTCCGTTCCAAAGAGCAGACATGTGCATGGAACGTGATCCGTATTTTATAGTAGCCTGTAACCAGTCTCATGCGTTCAAGGACACTGTAAAGAAATTATGCTTTGTATTGGCATTTCGAAAGGAAGTTTCTACTTTACCCTTTTTTGACTTAATTTAGCTGAAACAAAATGAATTACAAGCAGGGAGTACGAAACCAACAACATCGGCAGACCTTCTGCAATCACTTCTACGGAAAGTTTAAGAAAATGACTCAAAGAAGAGAAAGATTGTCAATGTCAAGCTCCCTGCGAAGGAAAGTCAATGGGTGCTATGACTGAAAAGGTAACAGGAAAAACAATTTTGGAGCAAATGAAGATACATTACTCGTATAAAGACGCTTCTTGACCTCTTGATTTTCAATTTCGAAAAGGTTTCTGGCAGTGTCAAGGGCTTGCCTTGCGCGGGAAGGGCAGTCTAGTTCCAACTAATGATGTGCCAAATTTCCAGGTTATGCATAGAGTAGAAGGTAGAGTTCGGCAAGGTTCTATCCTTGGATCGCGCTCTTTTCTTATTGGGTAACTTTGACTACTTTGATGACTTATTCCTAGTATAACCTTTAAATGACGTTAAATGTAAGGCGGTATGCGAACGTTGCAACGCTAAATTGTTCAACCTTGTAAGTACATAAGTACTCATCGACTAAAGTAAGAATTCCTACACAACTGGCTTATGATTAAAGATCGAAGCGGAATCAGCAAATAAAACTCTACATAGGGAATGTTGTCCAAAATTGTACGAAGCAATGTAATAAGCTTAAACACCAAGTGCGTGCAGCTGCAGCTCCTTAAGAAAGGCGACCCTCTGAACTGCGCCAACTACGGACCCCATCCGTTATATTATATAAACGCCTTAAACATTTTGTCAATAATATGACTGGTCCGTATCAGAGTGGTTTTACACCAGGAAAATCCACTATAAATCAGGTATTCACATTGCGGTAAATCTTGGAAAAAAACCGGGAACTCCAAAACCAGGAACTTCAGTTTTCGAGATGTGTTCATTCATGTGTGATAATTGTGGAGTGTGTTTGAAACAGAAGCGACGAAAATGAATTCATCTGCTAAAATATCTAGGACATGTATAGCGGAAGGTCTTTCAATCCATTCTGGAGGGACAATGCGGAAACCCTCACCTAAAGTAGCGCATACAAGTTTCAACTTTGTATACTAAACTTGAAGCTGGATCAAGCTGGCTGGAGATGGTTGTTTGTTGACTTCCAGGTCCACCCGGAACTGTAGCGCCATTTAAAGTAAAGTTAAGAAAGCTGCAGACCCTTTTGCTGCAAGGTGTCATGGCCCATCCACACCTCGAATGATCACCTTTATCAAAAAAATGTGTTGGCAACCAAATAGGTACGGCAACGAAACGAATAGGAGCTTCAAAAAACCAGTCGGCCATAATACCCTGTCGAAGGTGAATGCTGATTATCTCAGAAATTTGTCAAATTTCAACAGTGTTTTGTAGCCTGATAGAAAAACAAGACTGGCAAGACTGGTCGCAGACGCTGAAAAAAGTAAAACGGGAATCATAGTTGGCTGTGATGCTAATGCTCATCACTCGGCGTGGGGTAGCTCTGACATTAACGAAAGAGGTGAGTTGCTTTTTGATTATATTTTAAAAATTAACCTCATTTTGTGCAACATCGGTAAAGAACCCACATTTATAACTAGAAGCCGTCAGGAGGTTCTAGATATAACCCTTGTATCCGACAACATCAATCAAATGATCAAGAACTGGAAGGTATCTGGTGAACACTCTTTTTCTGACCAACGATACCTTCAATTTAGTCTTGGCGACGATCCTCCCATTGGTTTACAGAAATATCCGTAATACCAACTGGCTCAAATATAGGGAAACTTTAAAGAAATTGGTTAATTCCGACACTTTAAAGTCCCCGAATAATACCCAAGAGCTTGATTGCATGGTTAAGGACCTTACCTTGGCCCTCAATAAAGCGTTGTCTTCCTTTTATCCTTTGGTTAGGGTTAGGGGCAAGAAAAAACCACACTGGTGGACCTCTGATCTTGGACCACTCAGAAATACCTGCAGAAAACTTTTCAACAAAGTACAAGAGATGCATCTGACTGGGACTCGTATAAAGAATCCCTAAAAACATATAAAAAAAAAAGAATTGAGGAAAGCCAAACGTAGCTCTTTTGTGGTAAAATAGAAGAATCTTCTGGGGCGTCTAGGCTGAGAAAAACCTCTCGACAAATTCTTCAGTGCCCAGCTGTTTATTAAAAACAGATGGGTCTTGGACAACTTCTAGGGTAGACACATTAAATTTACTTATTGATACACAATTCCCAAACAATTCCCTGACTGCCAACAATATTGACCCTATCAAGTCAAATGCTCAAAAAACCAACTTTTCAAGTCTGATTGCGCAGGACAAACTTCGTTGGGCGCTACATAGCTTCAAACCATATAAAGCCGCTGGACCAGACGGCATAACACCTGCTAAACTACAAATGTCATCTGACATTATCCTGCCAGTTCTAAAAAATCTTTTTCAGAGCTGTCTGAATCTGGTCCATATTCCGCATATATGGAAAGAAGTCAATGTGGTATTCATACCCAAAACTGGTAAATATTTACATGCCAGTCCAAAAGACCTCAGACCTATTAGTCTATCATCTTTCCTTCTAAAAACACTAGAACGAATGATTGATATCCACTTACGTGATAGTATTGACACACGACTACTGTCGACGGCTCAACATGCATACTGTAAGGACAAATCAGTCGAAACAGCATTGCATACGTTAGTCAATAAAATCGAATACTCCATGTATCATAATGAGTACACTATGGTAGCTTTTCTAGATATTGAAGGCGCTTTTAACAACGCCTACTCATCTGTGATAATCAAAGCACTGTCAAATCTGAAGATAGGCAGTTTACTTGGCGAGCTGATCGATTTACTGATTAATGGTCGGATTATCAACTCAAAGTTGGGTGGGTCTTCTGTCAGAAGATATGTCGGCAGGGGTATCCCTCAAGGGGACATCCTATCCCCACTTCTTTGGAATCTGTTGGTCAATGAACTACTGTTAATCCTGGAAGCTGAGGGTTGCAAAATTATCGTTTATGCGGACGGTGTTGCTATAGCAGTCTCCGGTAAACACCTTAGTAACTTAAAAGAGCTCCTACAAAACGTTTCCAATAAGCTATCTAGATGGACAAGCTCGGTGTGGTCTAGGAGTGAACCCCCACAAAACCGAACTAGTCCTCTTCTCAAGGAAATACAAAATCCCATCTATTAACCCTCCATCTCTTAATGGAACAAGCTTAATTTTCTCCAACGAAGCAAAATACCTGGGTCTTATTTTGGATAGGAAACTAACCTGGAAACCTAATATACAGGAAAGAGTTAAAAAAGCCACTATCGCACTCTTCTCTTGCAAAAAAGCCATTGGATGTAAATGGGGCTTACAACCCAGACTAACTCACTGGCTCTATATCTCGGTCATTAAACCAATCCTTATGTACGGGGTAGTTATCTGGTAGATTGCCTTGGATAAGGCGATAAACCATAAGTTATTAAGCGAAGTCCAACGTTCAGCTTGTCTGCGCATTAGCAGAGCACTGCGGACGACACCTTCCGCAGCTATGGACATTCTTTTCATTTAACACCCCTCAGCTATTCGCCTTAAAGCTACTTCACAGTGGTCTAAAAAAGTATATGGCCACGCCTCCATCTTAAATAAGTTTAATATTCTTCCCTGAAGACATAATTTAGTACACCATCCCCAAGTTGAATTTTGACAAAAACTTTCAAGTTACCATCCCTTCCAGAGCATTCTGAGAAGAAGGTGGCTTTACTGAAGATTAGTTGATACATTTTTATACCGACAGTTCAAAAACTAATGACGGGGTGGGTGATGGTGTCTTCTCTGATAGGCTTAATTTAAACCTCTTTTTTCGTCTCCCGAACCACTGTAACGTGTTCCAGGCGGAGATAATGGCAATAAGGAAAGACTTGTCTTGGCTGAAGGAAAACGTGATATCGACTATTAATATCCGCATCTTTTCAGACAGCCAAGCCGCAATCAAATTCTTGGAATCTTCCTCAACATATTCTTTAACAGCTCTAGACTGCCGGTCGTCTCTTATAGAGATGGCGGAGCAGTTTAATATTCACCTAATTTGGGTGCCGGGGCATAAAGATATTCCAGGGAATTGTAAGGCTGACGAACTTGCCAGACATGGAACAACAATACCCATCCTTCCGAGCAAAAGTTTACTGGGTATTCCTAACGCTACATGCAAACTTAAATTAAAGCTGGATGCTACCGTAAAGACAAATTCTAGGTGGACAAGGAGTACAACTTGTCTAGCGACAAAACAGATTTGGTCCATGCTGGATCTGAAATGCTCTAGGAATTTTTGTCTAATAGACAACCATGCAACTAGGCTTGGCGTCTTCTCTAACGATTTCTGCAGAAGCTGCATGGACGAGGAGGAGGAAGAGACTATTCTTCACCTTCTTTGCACCTGCCCAGCTGTCTCCCAAAGAAGAAAACTCCACTTAGGAGCCTTCTGTTTCAATGACCTAAATAATCTGAATAATATTAACGTTAGGTACATTCTGCGCTTCATCAGAAGCTCCAAATGGTTCAACGAGTAGGCTGGAGGCCGCGTCTCAAACCCATGTGGTATCACAATGGACCTATTATTGGTCTAAGTGTGTTGGCTTCGCTTTTGCTGACAGCCACTTCAACCTAACCTAACCTTGTAGCCTGATGATCACTAATGCTGTGAGTTTTAAAGAATACAATATTTATATTGCACTTCTGCAACCCTATAGGCACGCCAATAAGACCGTTCCCATACAAAAGTGATGAGACTCTTAAGTGAGCGTCTAGACACATTTAAGCTGGCGCGAAGCGATCTGAAAAAGGCGATCAAAGGGAATAAGACGATATGTTTCAAACGACTCTGTAACGAAGCAGACATAAACCCTTGGGGTATGGCGTACGGAATGGTGATGATACAGCTGAAAGGCCACAGGTCTCCACATAGACCACCTACTTTGTGTAACATAATCAGATAGACCAACACAGAGCACATCCCAGGTATAACTCGAGAGGAACTGTTCGACGCATGCAAGAAAATAGGCAACAGTAAAGCCCCGGACCGGATGACATCCCCAATAAAGCAGTGAAAGTGGCTGTTTAAAGGAGGCCCGATATCTTTACAACGACGATGCAAAAGTGTCTAGACGAACGAGTTTTTCCTGATCAATGAAAGCTTCAACATTTGGTGCTGCTACCAAAAGGAAATAAGGCGCCAGGTGAACCATCGTCATATCGCCAATATATCTACTTGACACTTTGGGAAAGATCCTCGAACGAATAATATACAACAAACAGCTCGTGGTAGCAGAGGAGAAAGGAGCACAGTCAGATCAGCAGTTCGGATTCAGAAAATCGCGTTCTACCGTTGATGCCCTAAAAGCGGTAGTCGATACAACAGCTGAAGCGATCCAGGGGAAAAGATGGCGAGAGGGGACAAAGAAATACTGTGCAGTAGTGACTCTGGACATTAAAAATGCCTTTAACTCGACAGATTGGTCGTTGGCCAGAATGGGTACTCCATACTACCTGTTGAGGATAATCACAAATTACTTCACAAACAGGAAGTTGAAGTACCAAACTGACGAAGGGTTAAAGTACTACAACGTCACTGCGGGAGTCCCACAAGAATCAGTACTAGGCCCTCTTCTATGGAATATTATGTACAACAGAGTCCTGCACCTAACACTGCCACAAGGAGTTAGGATAATCGGGTTCGACATCGGCGTAGTTACCGTGGCCAAACACATCCACGAAATAGAGTCAGCCACAAACGAAGCAATCGCATAAATCAAAGGCTGGCTAGTATCCGCCGGTCTAGAATTAGCAGACAACAAAACTGAGGCTGTTCTTATAACAAGTCGAAAGGCTGTTGAATATGCGAATATTCGAATCGGCAGCCAGATTATAGGATCAAAAGAAGCAGTTAAATATTTAGGAGTAATGCTTGATAATAGATTGAAGTTTAAAGCCTACATAGAATACTTGAGCAATAAAGCTTCCCTACAGCAGGCAGCCCTCTCCCGAATA
This sequence comes from Pocota personata, assembly GCA_963082735.1. Classification (NCBI taxonomy): domain Eukaryota; kingdom Metazoa; phylum Arthropoda; class Insecta; order Diptera; family Syrphidae; genus Pocota; species Pocota personata. The sequence goes on from OY720432.1 coordinate 16,253,516, forward strand.
GTACCAAACATCGGAGGACCTGGATACGCTAGACGTATTTTACTATCCAGAGTCGTCAGCTCGGTTCTCCTTTATGCTGCCCCGGTTTGGGCGGCGGCGTTAGCGACGATGGAGACACGGAGGAAACTGTCGGCAACATACAGGCTTTGCGCGATAAGAACAATCAGCGGTTTCCGAACAATATCGGACGAAGCAGCCCGTGTCATAGCTGGAATGATCCCTATCGACATCCTTGCAAACGAGATGGTAAGGATCTACGAAAGGAGAAGCTTGAGCAATCAAGAAGCAGGAATTGTCAAGAAACTGAAATAGAAAGAAAAGGCAATATCAATAGCTATTTGGCAAGCTAGGTGGGAGTACAAAGGCAGATGGACCTACAAGCTGATCCCCACCATCGAGGCGTGGACGAAAGCATGGGGTCTGCAACTACCACCTTACACAGTTCCTATCGGGTCACGGTGTCTATCAGAAGTATTTATACAGATTTGGGCACGATAGCTCACCTTTCTGTCCAGATTGTCAAGATCAAGAGAAACACACAGAACACGCAGTATTCCATTGCAGTCGCTTTGCAGAATGGAGAAATAACTTGCCGAATCCACCGCTTCTTATAGACCACATGTTGCGATCAGAGGAGAACTGGATGGGAATTTGCACACTCGTAACGAATGTGCAAAAAGAGCTTCGTTTAATTGAGAAAGCAAGGAGAGCAGAAGCAGCAATACAAGAAGCATAGCATGAATTGTTAACCAGCCCCCCAAGTAATACCTAACGGCAGTCCCGTGGGGAGAATGGTAGAAGTGAGCTGGGTGAGGATTAGTACGTAGGCGCATTCCTGGAATCGAGTAATCGGGTATCTTTAGAAGATTACCACATCCATTGGCATAGCCGTTAAAAAAAACTCATAAGTGATTGAAATCATGAACCGGCCAGTGTATTTGGTAATGTTTCGCACACGATGCTACGCAAGTGTAACTTCCGTTTCTATTTGGTACTTTCAATTAGTTAAATGCAAACAACAATAGCCATCCGCTGTACGTAGACACAAATAAGAGTTTTGCAGCATGCATACATAATGACCGCTTCACTGAGAAGCAGTGTGAGTAAAAGTAGGAAACAAAAACTCCTCGGCGACCAACATGCTCAGTCTCCAGAGTAATTTATCCCAAACGCCTCGCAAACCGGTTAGCAATATGCAGACTCGTGTGCGGACTACCATTGAAATACATTACTAGCTAAAAGCTGCTAACTTAATGTCAAGTTTCTCTCTCAACAAACGTCAAGCGTTGCGTTTTTTCGGATATACATATGTACAAATTTTGGATTGACGTTACTTAGATGTAAATTCTACCTATGAAAACCTACAGCATGGCTGCCACTGCTCAAGTGTGCATTCACTTGTGCACCATACTTTGAAAACTTACAGGAGCTGAGCAAACCTCTGTAGGTGGTTACTCACTCACTAACAAAGAAACATTACTCAAGCCTGTGTTCATTTACTAAATAACGAAACAGATTTGTACTCTGCTCCCGTATAAGTTACACGTATACAATTCTTCATTAACAGCACTAATCGGATTAAAAACAACACAGACTTAATCGCCTGAGCAATTTACAAAATTTTAAAACGTTCTGCCCAGAATTACATGGTAATAATAGTTCTCTCCACATGGACATTCAATCAACCAGAGTTAAAAGCAATTCTCCAGGCGACAACGCCATCAGATAGACATCAAGGTCGTTTTGGATATAAAAATCACCAGCCAAAGAAATATCAATAAAAAAAAATCTAAACATATTTACGGCCAATTTAACAGCACACACTAACCACGGCGAACAAATAAGTGTAGAAAGAACCACTGACACGGGGGCACAACCAGGCGCGCATTCATTATTATTTCTTGAAACCACCACCACCATCAGCAGCCTTATACTTTCGCTTAATTGCATATGTTTCAGGCCGTATTTTGCAATTAAACGAAATCCAAGTAATTAAATCATTGTCATCTGGGTTAAGTTATGGAGAACGGAAAACAAAATGTAGTTGTGTTTGCTATTAATATATGCTAACACGGAGACTTTGTTCTCCTCCTCAATGTTCCCAGGGACCGGTTAAAACAAAGATTTTTATAACCCGTGCGTTTGTACGAATATTTTCGCTGTGAATCATCTTCAGTTCTTAAGGTCTTCCTTAAGGAACAGATAAAGGTATCCCGCATGCCATTATGTGGAGGAAACGCGATACATTCAGAAGATTGCGATTTTCAAGGAATTCAGGAAATAAAGACGAGAAATTTATGCTTATGGAACTTGGCAACATGGGAGTTTTAAATGCATATGCGATAAATCAATTGAGGGAAGTCTTTGTGCGTCAACTGCATTAGTCACTATATTAATTCCAGAGTAATACTCTGTGTAGCTTCATTCAATCGATACTTTGACCCCATAAGCAACTCTCTAACATTTACCTATTGGAAGTTACTACAATCGCTAGTTAGCGATTAGAGAAGCATGAATACCTTACACTAGTTAACAAATGAGGGAACCGAGTGCTGTCATCAACGTTTTTTTGAAGTACTCGTACATCTTACTACGAAGTTCTGACTAAGCTCGAACAAAAGCGTTTAAAAACACGTTCCGCAACGTGATCTTTAGCCCTGTTTTCATTGTCATTAATAGAATGCTAAACACAACAATCAGCAACAGTTGTCTCTGTATCGATCTAATTTGAAAGATCTTATTAGCTATTTAAATATGTAGCTCAGTTGTTAAGTACGTATAACTGAGCGGATGACTCCAAGGTTCGAGTCCCAGAAAATATCTAAAAGTTTATTCACGGTCAAATTTCAAGTTTTGTCTCGGAAGAATCGGGGAAGCAAAAGCTGCGCTCGGTATGCTATCAAAAATCGAAAAAAAAAATCAATGTTTTCAGCACCAAATCTAACTTGCGATTATTCCGTTTCAATGTAGAGTCAGTACTGCTGTATGGAGAGTGACTGTAACTATCACTCATAAGCTATTGATATCTTAAGGGTTTTCTGGTCGAATCGTATATCAAACAAACAGCTTTATGCGAGAACGGGTCAGAAACCTATAAACATCACAAATTGATGAAGCAATTAGCAGCGCATCAGTCACGAAGAAAGAAGAAAAACAATTCTCCTACCCAATCCAACAGAAAAATAGTCGCTCAAAGCAATTATGACATAGAGCAGTCTATAAGGAATCGAGAACGTTGGTGAGAGTTAAAAAGCGATGCAGAAATCCAAACACGATGTCGATTTTCAACAAATTCGTTTGTCATTCGCTAGAAAAAAATAATTTTCAAAAATTCGTTGATAAGTAGCGTGGGGTTCCCCATAAACTCGGAACTCAAATATTAAATCTAAAAATTTGTGGAAATAGACGCTCTTCACAGTCGCCCATTTTGGGTCAGCGCTGCGTGGGGATCATGACTTGATATTTATTTGAAGGTGACGCCGATTTGCCGATGTGGCAAAGTCCTCCACGACTATTCGATAACTGTAAGCCATATAGCCTCAAATAAAATTGATCCATATTACAGAAATCTGATAAGAGCTACAAAAATGTATAATACAAACTTTTAATTCTATAGTAACAACAGCAATAGCAGCAAAACTACTAGAGCAACAATATTAGTTGTAGAAGAAAATATCGCCCATATCACCACACATACGATATGGCGGTGTTATGGCGGATTCACAATGCAGCGTGAGAGCGAGACGAGTCTAGCGCGAGTTGCCAAAAAAAGTTTCGATCTATGCAAATGTATGAAACAATACACAATGATGCGAGACTCGTTCTATCGCAACGCATTCTTTTCGGAAAATTGAAAAACTCTCGTGACGAGATAGCCTGTCAGCAGAAAGAGAAAGGTGGTGTGTTACCGTTGTTGCTTCACACATAGATAATACAGGGTCGCTGTCAAAAGTATCGCCTTCATTGTGAACTGGGAAACTCTGTTCGTTCGTGATATTTTTTGCCCGAATAGTGTGGACATACAATTGATTGCGGTTCTGAACGGCGGAATTTATAAGTTTCTTTTTGATTATCGTCATTATGCTGAACCTCTCATTACAGATATTTTAAGTCTTAACTTGTCTTCGTCGCTCGACCACTAAGATGCTTCAATTAATTTTATTCGAGGACATATGCCTTACGTACGACTCAGTCGATTTACGCAGTTTTTTTTTTCGAAATCGAAAATAAATACTTTTTTTTGACCATAACTCCTCTAAGATGTTCCTTAATTTTACAATAATTTTTTAAGAAAGCTTGTTAGCTACTTTCGTAGCTTATATATTTCTAACATTTATGTTGTAGACAGATAGAGAATTAGTTGACAACAAGCAATGGAGCGACACACACCTGAAGAACGCGGAATTATTGTTACTGCTTACTCGTATTTGACCAATTTCCGGTCTGTTGTTTTAACGCAGCGTGAATTTCTTCGTCGTTTTCCTCGTTGTCCTGCATCATGTGCGCAAACAATTAAGTGTTTGGTTGAGCGTCTCGTGCAAACGCAAAAAGTGGCCGGCCCCGTGTTGCTCGTTCGGTCGAGAATATCACTGCTGTGGCCGAGGACGTCCGAGAGAGTCCACAAACATCGACGAGACAACGATGCACACAATTTGGCATCAGCAGACCATCGTTGCGTCGAATTTTGGTGAAAAACCTGAAGATAGGCACTTCCTTTATAAAGTGCAAACCGTTCACCAATTGCTGCATGCTGACCGTCAATTGAGGTTAACTTACTTCCATGCTCTGTTAAACCTGATGCAAGGAGAGGATGATTTCATATCCAAAATCGTAATGAGCGACGAAGCCCATTTCCACTTAAGTGGTTATGTGAATAAACAAAATTCACGTTTCTGGGTCACAGAGAATCCACATAAAATGCACAAAAAGCCATTGCATCCCTGTGACTGTTTGGTGCGGCATTTGCAGTGAAAAAGTGATTGGCCCTTATTTTTTTGAGGACGCCGATGGCACCACCGTAAACGTAACTGGTGAGCGCTACAGACAGATGTTAAACGAGTTTTTTTTGCCGCAAGTTGCTAAATTGAGTCTCGAGCATTGTTGGTTCCAGCAGGACGGAACTACCGCTCACACAGCTCGGGAAACGATGGAGATTTTGAGCCACCAATTTCCGGGCCGTGTGATCTCCCGTTTTGGCGATTTGAACTGGCCGGCCAGATCGCCAAAACGGCATTTTGCATCTCCTCAAGAGGTGGTCATTTGACCAGAAAAATATTTTCTTTTTCGTACGGGGTCACGCCCAGTTTTTAAAGGTGTTTTCTTAAAAAAAAAAAAATGGTTGCTTCCTCAAAGTTACAAATGTATGGTGTTGGAAAAAATCTTATTTTGAATACCTCCTAGAATCTATAAACCTTGGTTACAAATGATGACAGCCACGCCCACATACTTCTAAGAAAAAGTGGTAGCAAAAGTTTCTCTAATAAAATCTCTTAAATCTTAAAAATCGCGGAAATATCTTCTTACCAAGTTTATAAGACCACGCCCACCTCATTAAAAACGGATTGTAAATTGACTGTATTTTTCTGTTAGTATCAGTGACCTCGGCAGCCAGTGGTGCCAGATAGTTGAAAAATGTGTCAATAAGAAAATTTAAAAAACTCCCAGAATAGGTAATTTTTGAAAGAAACCCCACAAAAAATTCGTTAATTTGAAAAAAAAAAAATCAGTAGTAGAGAAAAGATTATTCTAGTGTTTGAGGAAATATTATGATTTCCCCCCGAATTGTAACCACACAGACCCCAGATATGAAATTTAAGAAAAATTCCGTCTAGCCGTCTGCAGTCTGTGATACAGAAAAATGGACAGAATCGAGAAAACGATCGAGTTGTAATACAAAGATTAACGAAATTTTCGCGACAGAAAAGTTTGACAAAACCAATGCAATGAAATTTGCTCCGAAAAGCATTAAGGATGGTTCTCATACTTAACCACAAGTTTTCAATTGTATTAAGGTCGGGACTTTCTGTTGGCCATTTCATCGTTTGAAATTCTTGATTTGAAAGCCATTCCCTGACAATTTAGAGGTATACTTGGAATAGCCATCTTATTAGAATGAGATTTCAGTCCACTATAGCCTGTTGTAGGTAAATATGTTGGCAAATACCAAGGTACTCATAACGAAAAACACCCTCAGGCCAACACTTTTCCCCCACCATGTTTGACCGTCCTTTGAACTTGATGTTGTTGCAGTGGTTCCCCAGGACATGACCAATAATAGAATCTATCATCTGTGCCTACGCCGTTAACTTTCGTTTCGTCGGATCAAATATCCTTCTCCCATTTGTCAATAGTCCAATTGTTGTGCTTCTTGACAAAAGCTAACCTGGTTTTTACGTTTTTCTTTGAAAGAGGTTTTTTTGGCTTCTCTTTAGCAGTTAAACCAATCCTTTGAAGAACACGACGAGCAATCCAGTCACTAACTGGCTTTTCAATGTTAAGTGCTGCTTCTTTTGGTGTTCCGTCCGTTAGCAGTCGCTTTTGGCCTATTTTCGGAGCCGGAACATCGACTTTAGCACATTTTGAAATTTTTAAAATATCATTTAATATTTCAGCACTGCTTTAGGGAAACAGCTCTTGGCGCCAATCAAAGAAAAAAAAACAATACAAAGTTAAAATTTAATTCATAAAACTAGTCGTACATAAGAAGAGAACTTAAAGACACTTTTCGACGAGGCAACAACAAGAACGTGCAAAACTGGACAATGCACACATATTTTTATTGCCACTGTATTATCTACTTTTTTTTAAAACCTTGTCGCTAAACATGTTTATTACAAGATGTTAAAGAGTTAGAATGTAAAAAGCTTTTGCTTTCTAAAGGGTGTCCCAAAATTCACGGAAGAAGTAATTTTGATAGAAAACACAGGTTTTTAATTAAAAATTGTAAAAGGTTTATTGACTCATAAAGTATACAATATAGGGTTATGTATGGAATACCATATCGGGTAAATGGCCTCCATGGCTATGTTGGCCGTTTTGCATTAATGTGGCTGCATTTCGTTGATACAGCGCTCAACTTGCACCTTCAAGGCGTGGGCTTGTTGGCATAAACCTTAGTCCAACGGCTTTAAATCGCATGATCTTATTGCCTCATCAGCCGTTTTTTTTTTTAAAAAATGGCCCAAAATCCGCACCAAACTCGTAGATTTTTTGAACCCTAAATTCGATAATTTTGACGATTAACAAAGCCATTAAGAGGAAAATGAGCCTCATCGCTGAAGATAATTTTGTTTGAAAAATCAGCATCAACTTGCTGTTGTTCCATAATCTCTCCATAAACTCACTTCGCTGTGCGTGGTCAGTGGAGCCTACAATTCTTGAGTCAATTGCATTTTTTTATACATGAAGATGCAACTTTTTCGTGAGAATACGCTGTAGAGAGCTTCTCGAAATGTCCAATTCACGGTGCCTAATTGATGTTCCTGGACACTCAACACTCTCACGAAAGACGGCCAGAGTGTCTAAGATCACTAATTGATCCAGTCTCCCTTAATTTTTGAATTAATCTCTTCCCAGTTGATGAAGTTAAATCACTATTCCGAGCATATTTTGTACAAAAATTGCGAATTGCCAAACCTTCATGTAGCACTCCATTTTTAATAACCCTGAACTGTCAGCTGTCACGCTTTCTTTTTTGTTTGTTGGCAACACTTTAAATCTTACGTGAATTTTGAGACACCCTTTATTTACATTTTTAGGTTTTAAAACATTTTTGTCAATTTAAAACATTTGTCCGCTTTTGCTCGTTACTGTACATATGAGTAGCATAACTGACTCGATACGAAATATCGATGAGAAAACACCCCAGATTCGTCCCCCAAAATATAACCCTAACCCTGAAAAAATCCACCAAATCTGGGAAAGAAACCCTTAGTACGGCAAAACTGACGGCAGATTAAAGAAAGCTATTCTTCCTAGGCAATTCATAGCTAGGCCTGGCCGCCATCTAACATAGTAAGTGTATCAACTAAAGCAAACATTTATGAACCGATTGTGATGAAACAAACCTTTTTAACAGTTCTGGATTAGATTTATGAATAAATATAAGTTGCAACCTAAAGCAAAGACGGCTGAATCGACTTTGTTAAATCAAAAACTAAATGTATTCCTTCAAATATCAGAACTCTTATTTTTTAATTTAAACATAAATTTGACCGCTAGATGGCGGAAATAATTAAATACAAAATAAATATCACCTAAAGCAAAAAACTAGTGAATTAGTATTAATGTAACTTAATTTGTTGTATTCCTTGAAATTCCACATCTGTTCTTAGTTATTTGAATACAAATTTGAACGCTAAAGGCACAAAAAAACAAATACAAAATAAATATGACCTAAAGCGAAAATATCATTTAAAACTTCATAATTTTTTTTTCAATAATTAAAAGTCAGATTTAACCGCAATTAGTGCGAACATCTTTGTTATCACTTAAAGCACTAACTCCTGAACCGAATTTAATGAAACAAAAACTGATGTATTTCAGGATTTTTCTTAATCCTAAATACGCTGTTCGAGCAAGACAAAATTTCCTATACCAATCACGCCCTGGCAAAATTCCAAACACAATTTTGCTTGATATCTTACTTTCCGGTACGCAGTTCGAGCGAGCAAAATTTAACGCAAAGTATATACATTTTTAATAATTTTGATAACGAAAACTGAATGGGAAATGAATATTTGATAAAAAGTTGTCCAATAAACTACACGAAAGTCTCCAAAAATTATTTGTGCCTGAATTTTGTCGAATGAATTTGGAGACCGGTAAGTATGTTGTTTTGCTTGAAAAGCTGTGCCCGACCGTTAGGTGCCGCAACAAGTGCATAGATATTTGTTTCCACATAGGTCAAGAATGCTGAAAAAAAATACTAAAAATTGGCCCCTCAATAGCGCAATTAAAAAAGAAATGTTTATCACATAAAAACAAAAGTTGATATGACCGTCAGATGGCGCGATTAGTACACACATGTTTGTTGTCAACTAGAGACCGCTAAACCGATCTAAATAATGTTTCTATATATGTAATCAAGAATAAGACTTGGTCGCCAGATGGCGCAATTAGTGCCTACACAAAAAATTAAACAGGTTTCGCTACAGTCTGTTGACTTTCATGAATTAATTAGGTAAGTGTTTACAGTAAAGCGAAGGAAAGGATATTTAATGCCCTTTTCAAAGGATGAAAACACAATTGGAGAGTTGGCAAAAGGACAAGAGATCGAAAGTGTTCTTCAACCAAATTGAATTCGCCTTACCTAACTTTTTGCAAAACATGGTTACAGCTTACTTGCACAAATGATGTGCTGTGCTTCCTAGGAATACGAGTATGTATCTTCTCACCCGGTAACAGAAAAAAAGAACAACACCACTACCTGCTGGTGGCTCCCTCCCAACGGGTTGTTGTTTGGTTGGCTTTGTCTTTTTTGTGTTTTTTACAGGGAATATCTCATAGGAGACACCACGACTTTACACCACACCGACATCACAGCACCAGATGGGCCCAACAACGTCGTCGACAACACAGTAATTAAAGCCAGGAGAAATAAAACAAACACACGAAGTACATAGATGAGTGAAAAAATAAATAAAAAAAGAATTAACTGGAAAGGAGGAAACCCATAAAATGCCAAAACAGTCCGAAAGGAGGCAGAAAAAAAAAAAGACAAGTCGTGCAAATAAAACTCGAAATAATAGTAAGTACGTCTCCTGCACTCCTCTGCATACATTAGATACTCCCAATCCAAAAATGGGATCGATGGATGGATAGGCTACAGCTGGGGCTGGGCTGGGGGTGTGCGCTAGTTGCGAAAAAAAAAAAAAACCCAAGGAAGAGAGTGCGGCGCGGGTACACATCACTGAACTAGGAGAAAACAGAGCAAAAAAAAAAAAGTTAAATAAATTGGTAGCATCAACGCGCAGCAGGAACAAACTCACAGAGAGCAAAGAGACACAGACAGACGATGAGGATGGTACACAGAGAGCAAAATAGATAGCACAACCCCACCCGTCTCCAAAGATAGGATTTCTCATCATATTAATGATGGACCTTTTTTTCTTCCTCTCTGGGACCTGTTCTTGTTTTTTTTTTTTTTTTTTTTAATAAATTCGATTTCTTTTGTTCTTCTTGGGAATTTTTTACACAAAAAAAAAGTGCACAAGATCCCTGTCATTTGCAAATCTCCACTTTTGCGGAGACTAAAAAAAAGCCGAGACATTTTCCCTATGTGACAGCTGTTGTTTTTGTATCCTTTTTGGGAGAAATTTCGCAAGGACCTCCCTCTAATTAGTAAAAATTTTAAAAAACAAAAAAACTTACCTTTTTCTTCTAAGGATTCCTTCGAATCGGCAAATTGTCCTAGGGGGTAATCCACAGGGGAAATTTCGAAGCAAAAATTTTAAATTCTTTTCAACACACACACAGACTATTTCCTTTATTTTATGTTATTTAATAAAACTCTCCACTAATTTTTTTTTTTTTTTTAATTTTATTTCAATAAAATGCAATTTTTTTTTTTTTTCATTTACACTTCTTTTGGGTGATTTTTCTTTCTTTTTATTTTTCGTTGCACAAAGCAGCAGCGCACACCCTTCTTATGGATATCTTCAAAGGAAGAGAAAAAATAAACGAACGAATGAAGAACCAAAGGGAATCACAGAAATTTAAAGTAGGGAAGCGAAAAAGGGAGAGACTGACTTGGATTTCTTTTTTTTTTTTTTTTGAATTTCTCAATGAGAACTCTTTTGTTTAGGAACTTTTTTTTGTGTAATTTGTTCACGGGAATGTATAAAATTTATTTAACCCCACGGTAGCAGTAGAAAATAAAAAACAGAAAATTTTTAGAAAGAGATCCGAAATGCACACAACACTATCCACATAAACCGTCGTCAGCCATATTTGATTCGTAGTTGTTTTTTTTTTTTTTTTTACTAGTTTGTCAAAAAAAAGGGAGGCTGAGGTTCTTTTTCGGATTCGAGACAGCAGCTCCGTGGAAGTTCTTCGATACGACGCGTTATGGAGAGTGAACAACGAATGAAAACTTTTTTGCTGGGCAAAGTAGACTGTGTTTTGTTGATGAACTTTTCGTTGGAGAGATAATTTTTTTATTCGAAATTCGAAGAGAAAGAGCAGGCAACTAGGTTTTGTTGTTGGCGTTGGTGAATTGTTTCGGTTTTTTTTTTAATTGGTATGTGTGTGTTGTCCGGTGCAGAATTGTTTGTTTATTCCATTGTTAGAGAGAGAAGGATAGAGGTGCAAGTGTGTATGCGGTGTTGGTGAGGGTGGTTTTCCGGTATTTTATTTGCAATAAATTTCGAAACGTGAACTGGGTGGGTATGCGTGGAGAATGAACAGGAGTCAACTGTCAAATTTTCGAAGACTGCTTGTACAGTGCAATAAGAAAATGTGTATAATGGGGAACTTGCATGCGGGGAATATATTTATCGGTAGTGTGATTAACAAGATCAACAAAACGGTAAGAATACCCTATACCAGGTTCGTTCGTCAATATGTTTGCTATTCGGATTTGCATTGTTATACCGTGGAACTCGGCTCTTTTTTTTTTTGGAAAATGTAAGCAGAGCAGATTGTGAACAAAAACGAGCAGATTTGTTTTATTTTAGTGGAGAAAATCACTTTAAGTCCCAGTAAATATTGCAGATTCTATTAAAAGTATTATAAAATAAATAAATTTGCCACACGAATGGTTTCGATTACTATTCAATAAAGCTTGAGTAATGCATTAATTGCTAAGCTCCAAAATATCTGCAAAATTAAAATTATTTTCGGTCAATACTAATTTGTCTGGGCTTGTCTATAATACTGTAATATGCGAGCTACGGCTCGAGTAGATAAAACAATATTCTGTGAAATTATTTCTTTATTTTCTAGTCTATAGAACAATTCAGGTTCACACTATTATATATTATTATGCTACAATATTGTAACATAATGTGGCATAATAACTACGCCCTCAAAAGATGCAACACATTCCGAAGTGTCTTTTCATTCGAGGTTCGCGTCCACGGTAAGAGACGGATGATATCTAAGACGACGTCACGGAATTAAGAGAGAATTATAAACCGCAAGAGATTATTGTCATCTTGGAATTATTACATCAGAAGTTTCTTGTTCCAGTGGTCGAAGAATTTGCTAGAAGTTTCTGGCTATCAGAAATGCGGCTATATAAGGACAGATGGCGATCGAGGCAGGGCAGTTTGTTTTCGAACCGCACGGAAAAGTGATAATAAGCGTAGTTGTAATTTTGTGATAAATTGAAAGTTTAGAGTAAACAAGAAGAAGTAATTAGTTTGGATTTGTGAATTAAGTAATTGAAAGGAGATAAAGTGATTTGAGAGGAAAGAGACCTTGTAAGAAAAGAATTTGCGAAGAATAATATAGTGTGAACTTGAATTGTTCTATAGTCTAGAAAAATAAAGAAATAATCTCACAGAATATCGTTTTACCTACTCGAGCCGTAGCTCGCATATTACAATATTTTAACGTTAACGGCGAAAACCCTGCTTGACCTCGCTTCGCACAGCCACTGGTTGGTTGGTTTCGATTACTATTCAATAAAGCTTGAGTAATGCATTAATTGCTAAGCTCCAAACTATCTGCAAAATTAAAATTATTTTCGGTCAATACTAATTTGTCTAGGCTTGTCTATAATACATATATTTTAATGTATAAAAAATTCCTTCAACATCATTTACAATTTTAGTTTCTGGTTTCAAAATTGTACATATTAGTTTCAGTCAAAATGACGGCAGTACCCTTAGTTGTTCATATTCGTTCCCTAACTTACTTCTACACACTAAATTCCGACTTGGACCGCATAATGAAATGGGATTCAACCAACAGAGTGGAATTTAATGCTTACAAAACACAATGTTTTCTTCTGTCTCTTAAGCGGAACCAAAATTCTCAACCATTATCCATGGATGGTACTTGTATCATTGAAACCGAAAGACTTGCCATTCTGGAACGTTCGCATGTTCGATGTCGGCAAAAATGCTGCAAAATGTCTAGGACTCCTTAAGCGGTGGGAGAAATATTTTACCCCGTCTGATCTGATCTCAATTTATAGGGCATTCATCTGCCCGAAGCATCAATATAACGCCAACATCTGGTCTGGTGCACCTAAGAGAAATAAATAATAACTAAAGATCCTTCTCCGCAATTTTATTGAACGCTTTTCTATGACTGTGGCCAGAAACAACTGCAACGGTGTGAATCTTCTCCTATCACAATCAAAGTGGTAGCGTTGGTATGAGATTATTCCAGGCTAATTCTGTTTCAGTCTCTCAGGGTTAAATTACAAATCGGGATTAATGTTAAGCGCAATAGAAGGTAATTGCTATCAGTTTTGGTCTATCATTGGCTTTATGGTTATCATCGTAACGATGAGAACATTGAAAGAAATGTATTTTTCGCTGTTACTCGTACACACATACATTAAAGACAAAGAAATGTCAGTTGGCACGTAAATTTAATTGTAATTGTAAGTCGATCGAGTTAGGGTATTACAATTGGATACGAGTTATTCAACGTAAATATGGACTACCTCCTGGCTTTTTGAAAACATTTTGGTATCAGCAAATCACTAGCCGATGAGATTTGCCAATGGATTTTCACTGCCAGCTCTTTCGAAAATTTAATTATTCCTGCATAAAAATACACGATAAATAGCTAAACATAATAGACTGGCAGTTTCGAGCTTAGCAAAAAGTTTATTTTTCTCTTTTAATGTATTGTAATATGCGAGCTACGGCTCGAGTAGATAAAACAATTATTCTGTGAAATTATTTCTTTATTTTCTACTCTATAGAACAATTCAAGTTCACACTATACTATTCTTCGCAAATTCTTTTCTTACAAGGTCTCTTTCCTCTCAAATCACTTTATCTCCTTTCAATTACTTAATTCACAAATTCAAACTAATTACTTTTTCTTGTTTACTCTCAACTTTCAATTTATCACCAAATTACAACTTCGCCCATTATCACTTTTCCAATCTCTTCGCCACGGTTCTAAAACCAACTGTGTTTTTTTTGATCGCCATCTGTCCTTATATAGCAGAAGTTTCTGATAGCCAGAAACTTCTAGCAAATTCTTCGACCACTGGAACAAGAGAAATAATTCTTGCAGTTATAATTCCCTAATATTATCCCTAATATTATTTGTCTCTTTCGTTGACATGAGCTGTGGAGACTTCGTCCCAGACACGAACCTCGAATGAAGGACAGTTTGAACCAAAAATTCTGCCAGAATGGAAAGTCACTTCGGAATTTGCTGCATAGACATAGGCGCGTAGTTATTATTATGCTACACTGCCCCCCTCTTAGACGTGTTCGTCCCGAACAAGTGCATCCTCATTTCGGCCATTGTATCGACTCAGTCGGTCCACATGAACCACTTTCATTTTGGCCCTTGGTCCTCGCTGGATGCGGTAGACAACATCGTTGATGCGGGTTACTATTCTGTAGGGACCTTCCCAGTTCCGCTGTAACTTAGGTGATTTCCCCTTTTGGCGATGGGGATTATACAGCCACACCAGATCTCCTTCCTGGAATCCTGACGTTGTTGCCTTGGCATCATACCTGGTCTTCATGCGGTCGCTCGTCATCTTAATCTGGCTTCTGGTCCTTTGGTGTATGTCCCTAAGCCTTTCCCTAAGGTCCGCCACGTACTCTTCTTCATTTCTGGGCTCATTGGTAGGAGATCCAAATTTCACCTCACTGGGTAAACGAGCTATTCCACCAAATAAGATTTCGAACGGCGTATGTCGAGTAGTGCTATGCACGGCACTTCTATAGGCCATCAAAAACAAGGGAATCTGCCGGTCCCAATCCCGTTGGTAGTCACCTACGACCTTCGAGAGATGTTCGTCCAAAGTCCTATTGAAACGCTCCACCATACCGTCCGACTGTGGATGAAGCGGGGTTGTCCTTGTCTTTTTGATTCCGAGTAGTTGACACATCTCTTGGAAGATTCTTGACTCGAAGTTCCGCCCTTGGTCAGAATGCAATTCCAAGGGCACACCGAATCTGCTAACCCAATTGTAGACGATCTGCTCCGCCACGGTTCTGGCTTCCTGGTTAGGGATCGGAAACGCTTCCGGCCACTTACTGAAGTAGTCCATCACTACGAGTATATACCGATTACCATTGTCGGTTTCCGGAAAGGGCCCTGCGATGTCAATGGCGATTCGTTCGAAAGGTGCTCCCACGTTGTATTGGTGCATCTTACCTCGAGTTTTGATTCTCGGACCCTTGCTAGCTGCACACACGTCGCATTTTCTGCACCAGTCTTCGATATCTTCCTTCGCTTTTAACCAATAAAAACGTTCTCGTACCCTTTCTAGCGTCTTATTCACTCCCAAGTGGCCTCCGGTCGCCCCGCCATGCATTTCCTGTAACACCTCCTTGACCCTCGTCCGCGGTACTACAAGCTGCATTACAAACGATTTTCCGTCGGAGGATTCCCATTTTCTTCTCAGAACACCTTCTTGGACATGGAGGGAGTCCCACTGCGCAAAATATGCCTTTAAGGTCGGGCTTCTGTGAGAGATGTCCTGATGATCCGGTTTCTCCATGTTCTCCTTCCAGGCCAGAATCGGCTCGATATCGGGGTCTTCCTTCTGAGCGTTCCGGATCTCATCTACGCTCCAGCCGGCGATAGGTTCGGCTCTCATTCTTTGGATGGAAACCAGCTCCCGTTCTTCCTGACGCGCACAATGTTTACAATCCGTTCTGCATGGTCTCCGGGACAGTGCATCCGCATTAGAGTGGAGTTTTCCTTTACGATGCTGTATTTCGTAGTCGTAGATTTGCAGCCTTTCGATCCATCTTGCGACCTGACCCTCAGGACTCTTGAACTGTAATAGCCATTTTAATGCTGCATGGTCTGTGCGAAGAACGAACTTCCTCCCGTAGAGGTATTTGTGAAAATGCTTCGTAGCCAAGATCAAAGCTAGAAGTTCCCGCCTTGTCACGCAGTAGTTCCTTTCTGGCTTAGAGAGCACCTTGCTGAAGTACGCAACCACCTTCTCTTGGCCGTCATGCACCTGGGAGAGTACGGCTCCTACCCCGACATTACTAGCATCTGCATCCACAACGAACGTTTCCCCGGGAGTGGGGTAAGCCAGTATCGGGGCATCGCATAGCCGTTGTTTAAGTGCCTTGAAGCTCTTCTCGCACTCAATTGACCATTTGAATTGTTTTCCCTTTTCCGTCAACTGGTGCAGGTTCTTTGCGATCCCGGCAAAATCCTTCACGAACCGTCTGTAGTAGGTGGCTAGGCCCAGGAAGCTCCTTAGTTGGTGTTTGTCTTTGGGGACTGGCCAGTTTTTCACCGCTTCGACCTTCTCCGGATCGGTTCTCACTCCTTTCGCTGAAATCATGTGTCCCAGGTACTTGACTTCCGCTCTAAACAGGGCGCACTTCTTGGGGTTGAGCTTCAGGTGGGCACTTCGAAGCCTTTGAAACACATCCCTTAGATTGTCTCGGTGTTGCGCAAACGTTTTTCCTACGACGATGACATCATCCAAGTATACCAAACAGGTTTTCCATGTTAACCCTTGCAGGACACATTCCATCAATCGCTCGAAAGTCGCCGGAGCATTGCACAGCCCGAATGGCATTACCGTGAATTGCCATAGCCCATTTCCTGCGGTGAAGGCGGTTTTCTCCCGGTCTTCTGGATGGATCTGTACCTGCCAGTAGCCACTCTTCAAGTCGAGAGTGGAAAACCATCGGGCTCCTGATAGTGTGTCTAGCGTGTCGTCAATCCGTGGCAGAGGGTAGCTGTCTTTCTTGGTGACGTAATTGAGCTGCCGATAGTCCACGCAGAACCGCGTGCCGCCATCTTTCTTCTTAACCAGTACAACCGGTGATGCCCACGGACTTTTGGAACTTTCAATCAGACCTTCTTTCTCCATTGCCGACACCATCTCTGCAACTTCTGTCTGCTTTGCCAATGGAAGGCGCCTAGCAGGCTGACGAATTGGTCTAGTATCACCAGTGTCTATTCGATGTTGTACCAGGTGTGTTCGGCCGTATTCTCCGTCCTGTGAGGCAAATACATCAGCGTACTCATTGATAAGATTCTCTGCCATAGTTCGCTGCTCCTGATTCAGCTCACTGGACTGGAGAATCGTCTCTCTCGCTTCCGCTGTCCAAGGTGATGGGAGAAGTTTTGGAGCATCACGTTCAGATATTGTTGCGACGGCGGTAATCGGCGTGCATTTTCCAGTCACCTCCCCTCGCCTTAGTTTGACAGTGTGTGGTCTTGCGTTCAAAACCCTCACTGGAACCATGGTGTTCTTTGGTTCGACTAACGTCTTTCCCACGATGTAGTCTTGAGAATTCTTCTCTGGGTCTGGTTCTACTATGTAGAATCGGTGGCTCCCAAGATCACCTTCCAGCTTCGTCCAAATGATTGTCTCTGAAGACGGCGGCAAAACTTCGTCTTTGCTGATGACTGTCCTGAGAGTTACGGCATTCTCATTTCCGTACACCATCGGAATCTCCACATTTCGATACCTCAGTACTTGCATCCCGATGTCCAAGATTACTTCATTTGCTTTCATGAAGTCTACTCCGATGATGCACTCGTCGCATATATCTGCCACCAGAAACGCATGGGAGAACGTCAGTCCTGCCAGAGTAATCGTAAGACGAACTTCTCCAAATACCTTCGCCATTTCCCCTGTTGCAGTCTTCAGGCAGTAGCTGTTGGTGTTGTGCAGCCAGGAGCTTTTGACGATATCTCTTCTTACAATGGAGGCAGTGGCACCTGTGTCGATGGTGGCTACGCACTTCTTCTCGTTGATTAGTGCCTCCACTGTCAGGCTCTTGTTACCCCGTTTGGTTTGCGAAACTTGAATGGTGGTCCTGGGGGCCTCGATTCCAGTAACCAACTTCTGCCCCGCGAAGTTGGTCCTTACGCATCTCCCGACTGCTGGTTTTGGGAAGTCTGACCGACAGGATGCTTCCTCTCTGCTTCTCCTACTTCCGCAATGTGGACAATTTCCTCGTCTAGGTGCACTTCTGCACTGCCGTTGTAGGTGTCCGGTTTGGTTGCAATTCCAGCAACGGATTTGACTTCCGCGAGCTTTGACGGCTGTTCTCTGGCATGAGCATTCCACGACGGACATTTCCCTGACACGGTGTATTCCCTGGTATGCTTGGTCCGCAGCCTTCATTGACAAAGCGAATGCCAATGCCTCGGGGAGTGTTCGCTTTTCAGCCATCCTTACAGCCATTTGCAGTTGTCTGTCCTCTATGGCCTGAATAAAAGCTTCCACCGCCATTTCGTTGATAAGCTCCTCACCGGCTTTAGGGTATGAAAGATGGGCTAGTCGCTCTATATCCGCTTGCAACTGTTGGAGCGTTTCCCCCCTTTTCTGGACTCGACTACGCAGCTGAACCCTGTACACCTGCTGCATGTGTTCATCCCCAAACCGCATCTCGATAGCCTGAACCAGAGAGTCGTAGTTCTGCTGTTTATCTTCCGGGATGGTCTGCAAGAGCTCCGCAGCTGGACCCCTCAGTGCAAGTGTGAGTGCAATGGACTTCTCTTCATCGTCCCAGCTATTGGTCATTGCGGCCGCTTCGAATTGCCTTTTATAAATTGGCCATGATGTTTGACCATCGAAGATAGGAGGCTGCATCTCCTTTCTTCTCAGACCGTCAGTGGAATATTCCCGTGCTTTCTGTCTCTTCACGTTGCTGAGCTCCTTAGCAAGATTTTCGACTTGCTTTCCTACTATCTCGAATTGCGTATCCACTTTTTCAAACTGAGTCTCTATCTTCCCGAACTGAGTTTCATGTTTCTCAAAATTTTCATCGAATCTAATTTCGACTTTTTCGAGTTGCGACTCGACCTTCTCGATTTTTTCTTCGATCACTTCGAATTTGGATTCCAAGTTCTTGTTTTGCTCATCAAGTTTACTTTCCAGAGCATCTAGAGAATTCTTTTGTTCGTCCATTGCTTTCTTTTGTTCGTCCATTGCTTTCTTTTGTTCGTCCAGCTTAAGTTCTAGAGAATTCCTTTGGTCGCCCATTGCTTTCTTTTGTTCGTCCATCGCTTTCTTTTGTTCATCCAGCTTAAGTTCTAGAGAATTCTTTTGTTCGTCCATTGCTTTCTTTTGTTCGTCCAGCTTAAGTTCTAGAGAATTCCTTTGGTCATCGAGCTTATGACTTTGATCTTCTATTGCTTTCTTTTGTTCGTCCATGACTAACTTAAGTTGCAGGAGCAGACTTGTTATACCCGGGTCGGCTACTGTACTTGCTGGTTCCTCTTCCACGTCAAACTCTATGTCATGCGGATTTTCACCTTCCTGCGTTACTGCTTCTTCCAGACGAATCAGTAGGGCATCTTTTCCCCCAGTTGTGTCGAGGTTCCGCTTACTGAGTTCTGCCTTTAGTTGAGTTATAGTTAGTTTTCCCAATTTGCGACCCATTTTGCGCAACTAATTAACTCAACACAGAAATCGTTTTTTTTTTTTTTTTTTTTTTGTGCAATTTCACACCACGGAAATAGTTATTCACAGAATAAGTTTTATCCCGCTTCTGACACCAATGTAATATGCGAGCTACGGCTCGAGTAGATAAAACAATTATTCTGTGAAATTATTTCTTTATTTTCTACTCTATAGAACAATTCAAGTTCACACTATACTATTCTTCGCAAATTCTTTTCTTACAAGGTCTCTTTCCTCTCAAATCACTTTATCTCCTTTCAATTACTTAATTCACAAATTCAAACTAATTACTTTTTCTTGTTTACTCTCAACTTTCAATTTATCACCAAATTACAACTTCGCCCATTATCACTTTTCCAATCTCTTCGCCACGGTTCTAAAACCAACTGTGTTTTTTTTGATCGCCATCTGTCCTTATATAGCAGAAGTTTCTGATAGCCAGAAACTTCTAGCAAATTCTTCGACCACTGGAACAAGAGAAATAATTCTTGCAGTTATAATTCCCTAATATTATCCCTAATATTATTTGTCTCTTTCGTTGACATGAGCTGTGGAGACTTCGTCCCAGACACGAACCTCGAATGAAGGACAGTTTGAACCAAAAATTCTGCCAGAATGGAAAGTCACTTCGGAATTTGCTGCATAGACATAGGCGCGTAGTTATTATTATGCTACAGTATTAATTATTCTTTATCGAATGGTAAAGAAACTTTGATTTACCACGACTTACAAGTTGTTTTCCTCAGTATAATAAATCAAATCTACTCGCATTTTCCCGAATCTGCTTTGGTGCTATTGTGAAAAAGTGTCAGCTGTGCTGTCGAAAAACGTGCTGAACTCTATTCTGCTAGCCGGCTTAGGCCTAAGCCAGTTCCACAACGCGCTCATCTCTTTTGGAACTAAGACATAGGTGACAGACTGATTTCCTGATTGCGATCAGTGAGTTAAGCAGGATTAGCCATTTTGGTATGTCATTGGTTTAAGATTCTTAAGCTGAGTAGGTATACAGCCTCTGGGTCACAGAATCTATTACGATAATTTTTTTGTTTTTTTGAATTGATATGAATATTAAATTTAATTCTGTTTCACCAGCATAGACTGTAAACTTTTACCTCATCTCTCCCGGAATATCTGCAATTGCGTTACGTATATTGTCTTTTAATTATTGCAATGTTGTTGCATTGGAAGCCTACACCCGGTACTTAAAGTAACCCCACAGAAAGAAGGCGGAGGCTGTTAAATCTTGTGAGCGCGCCGGCCAATTGATATCTCCAAATTTCGACATGACCCTGCCTGAAAATCCTGTTTCACAATTTCCATTGTTAATCTGGCTGTATGGCATGTGACACCGTCTTGTTGAAACCACATGTTTCGGAGACGAGGCGGAGTAAAAAAAATGTTTGTAACATCGCACGATATCGATCACCAGTAACAGTAACAGTTTCGCCATCTTCATTTTCAAAAAAAATTGGTCCAATAATCCCACCAGCCCAAATCGCACACTAAACAATCACTCTACGAGGATGAAGAGGTCTGAATTACTCGTGAGTTTTCCAGCTATTCTGTTTGTTTACAGCTCCACTCAAGTCAAAATGCCCCTCGTCACTCATAATCAATTTTTGGAAAAATTCAGGGTCATAACTATTCAATTGGTAAATTTTTGCACTTCAGTCTCGTCGTCCCTGGTGGCAATTTTCTTGAAGTTTTTGAGCCACTTGAATTTTGTAATGGAACAAGTGCAGGTTGCGATGCATAATTTTCCGCATAGACGTTGGGAAAATCCCAATTTGTTGAAAATCCCGATTCAACGAATCCAAGTTTGCGGACTTTCACTCACATTATCCCTCACTGCATCAATATTTTGTTGTATACGCGCTGTACGACGTGGTCCAGGCTTCGGTAAATCACTTACTAAGTTAAAGTTCTCGAAATTGTGGATTTTTTGAACACTGCTCTTTAGAAGCACTCCACGTCAACTAAAAAAATTACGTTAATTACGTAATTAACGCTGTGTTGCAATAATTGATGAGCCATTTTAATAAAATGTTATAAACACTAAAACACGTTGTTATGGTTCTCCATGATGAAATGGCATTTACAGATGAACATCTCTGTGAGAAATGGCGCCAATTTCAAATCGGCCGCAGTTCCAAAAAGCACCCTGTATTCCATGAAATTTCTGTTTTTATTGTACATCAAATTGCATGTTGAAGAGTGAAGTAGAAATTCATCTTATGAATTTGAAATCCCCATAGTCCTATTGTAATATGCGAGCTACGGCTCGAGTAGATAAAACGATATTCTGTGAAATATATTTCTTTATTTTCTAGTCTATAGAACAATTCAAGTTCACACTATACTATTCTTCGCAAATTCTTTTCTTACAAGGTCTCTTTCCTCTCAAATCACTTTATCTCCTTTCAATTACTTAATTCACAAATCCAAACTAATTACTTCTTCTTATTAACTCTCAACTTTCATTTTATTACAAAATCACAACTTCGCCCATTATCACTTTTCCAATCTCTTCGTGCGGTTTACAACCAACTGCGTGGTCTCGATCGCCATCTGTCCTTAAATAGCCGCATTTCTAATAGCCAGAAACTTCTAACAAATTCTTCGACCACTGGAATAAGAAAATTCTGATATAATAATTCCAGGATGACAGCTGCAGCCAATAATCTCTTGTTCTCTCTTATCCGTGATATTATCCGAACTGTGAAGACTAATTGCAGACACGAACCTCGAATGAAAAGACACTTCGGACCAAAATTCTGCCTGAATGAAAAGACACTTCGGAATTTGTTGCATTATGCTCATTATGTTACACTATTCTTCAATTAGATTTCTATGGTCTCAATGAATTCGTCGACGGACAGTCCGTCCCCGATCTTCATCATTACATGAAGAGGAAAATTTTCTTTTTTCTAGAATCGTAATAATTATGCAAAGAAAAATCTCTCAACTGCTTCGATGTCTTGTGTTGAACGACTTGTTGAAGAATGGCCAGTGACTAAAATCACTATTGATCCAGTCTACCTGACTTTTTGAATTAATCTATTCACGGTTGATAAAATTAAATCACTATTCCGACCATATTTTGTACGAAAATTGCGAACTGCAGCTGCCAAACCTTCATTATTTTTAAAATATTGCTCAACAATAAAAACGCGTTGTTCTTTCGTGTAGCACTCCATTTTTAATAACCCTGAACTGTCAGCTGTCACACAAATGGCGCAAAATTTAAATTTTGCGTGAATTTTGGGACACCCTTTACTAACCATTCAAATTCAACTGTTACTGTTTACGCACTCCTCAGCCCTTGCATCTGCAACACGACCGAATAATAAAGAAAATAAAACAATTGAGACCCCCTCTCCTGCCCCTTTATCACTCTTTTATAATAATAAAGAAACTAGCCCTCTTCTTAGGCCCCAATAATATCCCCTCAAACTCAACAACCAACAATAACATAAAAACTCACAAAAGCTCCATAGTAAATCACCTCAAATTCAACTTCTAATCCTATCCTAAATTATATATCGCAATAGCTTTGTCGCGTGGATGCTGCGGCATTATTAATTTTTAACCAACGATACATAAACTAACACACTTTTATTGCTAGCAATGCAATATGAAAGGATATTTAAATAATTACGATGAGCTAAATATTTGAATTAAGGAGTATTCCTCCCTGTATAATTTCTTTGCAAGAAACACATTGTCCCCTTACTTCCACAACTTCCCTACCAACGCAACATCAAAACAAGGCATTGGTGTTTCAATAAAAAGGAACATTCATCTTAAAAGATTAACTGTCAGTTCAAACCTGCTAGTCATTGCTATCAAATTAACTATACTCGTATACATGGCAATAGGGGCATTGGTCGGTACCCACCAACAAAGCTTAAGTCTTTTTTCGGTTTTGGAAATGGAATGATGCATGCTATCTTCCAACTTAGAGGGATACACTCGGTGGAGAGGATATTATTGAAAAGCCTTAAAAGCCTTATTTTTGCATGGAGTATAATATACAGTCCCTACAAGGTGATTTACTTTCCTTAAGCAACTATCGAGCTCATTCAGCTAAATGGGATTCTCTAGGTATGTGTTGAGCTGGGCAATTGGTTTCATTATACGAAAGTTTGATGGAAAGTTTTTGTCATTTAATTCTTCGGACCAGATTTTTGCAAAATAGAATTTTCTGATGGGGGAATAGGGGAAATTAAACATTTTATAGTTCTAGGGACATAATCCCCTATTAAACAGAGAATGTTGCTCCAAATCTTTGTCGGTGAGGAGTTTCTATTTATGGATGAGGTTGCACGAAAACTATTGGTTTCCAGGGTATGATGTTTTTGTTACGTAGATCCGCTAGTACCGGGTTCCACCAAGGCATTTTATGTTTTTGTGGATTTGAGCAGGTTTGGGGCGTTGTACCTCTAGGATTGGTTTTCAGTGAGTCCCACAGTACACTCCATGCGCTCATCACATCTCCAATGAGTAGAATAGGGGTATTAATATCATGCTGAAATTCTACAAGGTCGTTTTTAGAGAAATGCCGATCGTTTAATACGAGTATATGTATAAATAGACACAATAGTAATGTTATATGTACACTGCAGGCCAAAAGTTTGAGACTGCCCTCAGGGCTCGAAAAATAAAATCTGACATCGAAAAAAACTCTTTAGTAGAATAATAATCATGTAAAATAAACGGGCAACATATATGAAACCAAAATAAGAAGAAAAATATTTTCATTTTGTACTTAACAAAGGAATTTATTAAAAAGAAGAAAAAATGGCTTAAACCGATTTTTCAATTCTTGGCATTCTAGCCATCAGTTTTAGAATTTTTGACTATGACGGACCCTTCTATCCAGTTCCTCCCACTACATCTCTATAGGATTTAAATCTGGCGATTGCCGTGGCCATATCATGATTTGTAAGATTTCTTCAGCTTCCCTCTGTTTCAGGTAGTCTTGACAAAGTCTTGACGTGTATTAAGAGCCGCTGTCCTGTTGAAATACGAATCCTTAGCCAATTAATCTTAGTCAAGAGGTCACAGCGTTTTCTTCCAATATTGTTTTGAATGCCTTCTTATTCATTTTTCCAATCACTCGAGCCAGATCTCCCACTCCATTTGAAGAGAAACATCCCCAGACCATAACAGAACCGCCTCCATGCTTGACAGTAGGGACCACACAGTTAGCATCTTTTGTTCGGTACTGCGTCGAACGAAAACTCTCCGTTTTGTGCCAAATATGTACCTCGAACTTGGATTCATCGTTTCATAAAATTATGCTTTTTAGCTAATTCTAACCTGGTCGCAGCAGGGGTTTTCGAACAGCAACTCACCCAAATAGACCAGCATGTCTTAATCTTCGTTTGTCCGTTGTCAAGAAAAGCGGTTTATTCCGTGTTTCATTTATTTCGGCGCCTATTTCGGGTCCTGTTTTTCATCTCTTTCGTTTGCATGCTGTGATTATTTAGTTTAGTTGTAGCTCTATTCCGTCCTGACCTTGGTTTATCCTCAAGACTGCCGGTTTAAGCGTCGTTCAATGGTACGTTGAACGTAGCAGCTTGATATCTTCAACTGCTAAGCAACTTCCCGCTGCGATTTGGCTTCTTTCAAAAGGGTGATGATTGCAGATCGTTTCTCGATTGTGGTTTCCGCGACTTTTCCCATTTTTAATGAGTTTTTTACTTAAGACGTGAAGAATCTCAAATAAATTCTTATGACTTCCAAGTGTGGCTTTTATGTAAGACCCTTGCAATCCAGGTCGACAAATTTTGGGATTTGAGAACTCTTTCAATGTAAGGAGTCATAAACAAGTGCTGAATCAACAACTAAGTCATAAAATTTAACAATTATGAAAAACCTTAACACTTTTCAATAAACCACAAAATCGGTTTATCCCAGATTTGTAAACAAAACGCTCACTGTTTTAAAACGTGGGTGTAAAATCAGACTTTTATTATCTGACTGTGTTGTGTATTGTTTGGGTAGAAAATTGATGTAAAAAAAACCCAATTTAATTCATAAAATTCAATCTCCATGCATGAATGAAGTCAGTTGTCTAGGTAGGCCTCAAACTTTTGGCCTACAGTGTATATGTCCCTTCCAAGTGCAACGAATTAGAAAAATCTAAAGACCTCTTTACTATTGTTATAAAGGATATACTACAAGTCTGGTGCTTATCATTTGAAAAATGATTTCACATATGCGGAAAACGATCTTGTTCCGAATTAATAAATAAACTAAAAATATTAGGTTTAAGTTTTAAAAATAAATGCGTGTAACTAGATCTCTTGTTCTAAGTAAAATCAGTTACGCTCTATGTATCTATGGGAATTGTCCTAAGTCAACACTACAACTTATCAAACTGGTCTACCACCAAATAGCCCAAAGTATCATTAATGCATTCCCAGCCACTACAATAAAAAACATTTTAGTCGAGGCTGGTCTTCCGACAATTGAAACGCAGGTCGCGAAAACAAAATGCAAGACATTTGCGAAGCTTGCTTTTTCAACAAAATCTATAGTAGACAAATATTTTAAATCTACAATATTCGTACGATCACAGATAATAAACTACCAATTTTTCCTTGGAGACAATTTCCTTATGCCTTTTAATATTTTTAGTATATGTATGTAATATATATGTATGTTAGTAATTAACCTGAAAATCTAAATGATTGATATTCGAGCAAAATCTCTCAAACCTTCTCTTCATATACAACGCATACGTGTTTGAAAAACTTCCATTCATGAAAATTTATTCTTTTGCTGCGGTGGTATGGAAATCACACCGTCATGCATCTTCATGCCCCTTCCCGCATACCCCCTTACACTTCCTCACCTCGTTCGTTTGCATGTCACAACACACGATGAGAAAAATAACTTTTCCTACACAAGCGAACGGAGTGAGGAAAAAGAAAAAGCTTTATTTGTTGTACTTATTCTGGAAGCTCTTTGTCTGCTACCACGTTGTCTGCCACGATAAAAATATGCTTCATTTTTTTTATATGACACCTGGGTAGTTTATTATCTGTGGTACGATCCTCAAAACAGTTCCCATCTGCAATCTGTCACAGCACTGAAACAGCTGCCCAAATAAACCTACTGCAGAAACTACTCGTACTGCCATTCTCGAAGCAGTAATATCGATGCAAAAATCCAACGGAAAAAATTAGTATTGCCGACAGCATTTCAGTTATTAAAGCA
The DNA here is from genome assembly GCA_963082735.1 of Pocota personata. Taxonomy (NCBI): domain Eukaryota; kingdom Metazoa; phylum Arthropoda; class Insecta; order Diptera; family Syrphidae; genus Pocota; species Pocota personata. Next base: position 16,280,283 of record OY720432.1, read on the forward strand.
ATATAAAACGATACATATAACACTCCAATAATCACAAAATTATAAATATCCTTATTCGTTTTAAACACAAACCACGTAGGGATACAGGGAAACGAATATGCAGACAAAGCAGCTAACAACGCTCACAATATGGTCCTGCATACGAGTATGTTTGACTCTTTTCCTTAAAAAGATTTAGATTGAGTTGAGAACCACAAAAGAAACATGACCTCTGGAAGTTATATCATCACCATTATATCATACAAGTCAACCCTGAATGTTCGCATCCTGTTTATCCTAGGACTACCTCGAAGAGCGCCAACACCAATTTCGCAAGGCTTCGCCGGGCCATACGAGTACTGCTATCAGTCATCAGCACATACTACGAAAAGAAAATTCTCCTATCTGCACTACTTGCAATTACACAGTAGACATAGATCGCATTTTGGGCCTAGGACACTGTAAATTTCCTACATCCATTATACAGGACATCTTCAAAAACTTTTCCTTACTAGATATTTTAAAACATCCTAATAAGTAAAACATAACCCTTATTGAACTCTTTGTTGTTAAATGAAATGTTACTCGTATACTATAGCTATTTCTATTTTTATAATACCTTATTTGTTTAACTTATCCACTAATCTAATATTAGAGCCATAAGCCTCTGCAGCTAGTGCTCATTAACAGGGCTGTAAAAGAAAGCAATCATTGCGGAATGCATTCATTGAAGTCATACTTGTAATGGAGGGTGATTGAGTTGGGGTGGGGGAAAGATAATAGTCTACAGGAGACTGAAAAAAACTTGGGGGAAAGAGGAAATGGGTATGGATAGAAGGAAAGGAAGGGAAAAGGAACTGTGGTTTGCTCGGTGCGGGCGCATGCCTTGATGGTCTCAGCTTCGCTCGTCGGAGGGTGGGTTCTTGCACCTACGCATCCCCACGATCACCACTACATAAAAAAATTATGCATGCATGAATCCAAAAAAAAAGAAAAAAAAAAGGTACCTAACATCCTAACACTACCTTGGAAGGAACTGCGGCACAGACACACGAAGGCCACCGAAAGCGAGCACTGCTCCGGAACGAGTTTCTTTTTTGTTTTGTTTTTAAGGAGCACCGACACTATTTCCCGATTTTTTTTTTCACTGGTCTGAGTTGCGCCACTAGCACTACTCCTTGTTCACTCTCACCCTTCACAAAATAAAATTCGTGTCTTTATTTGTAAATTCGCGAGATAGTTTCACAATTTGTGTTTTTTTTTTTTTACTACTTTCGGGCAAAAAAAACAAATTTTTTTTGATTTAACAAAACTATGAATTGAAACTTTTGCCGTCTGCGACCGTGTGCTAGGGTGTTGATAAGTTGCGCCACCGGCCGCGAGCACTGCTCCTCGTTGACTGACTGTCGACGCTTTGGCCTTCGACTATCCTCCTAGTATAGCACCAAAAAACCACTATTCGCACGCTCTCTCCTATTTTCCTTACTGACCAGCTAATTATCCCAAATAGCGAGTGTCGCTTGCTGATTTTTCGCCTGATCAGAGGAAAGGAACGGCGGTCTGCTGGTCCCTCTCGGGCCCGTTGCGTGATTCCCCAGAGACAACAGCATCAGGTTTGGAACACAATTGACCAAGGGTCGAACGATTTTGCAGATCTATCGCCTGATCAGCTCTATGTATTAAGCTGTATGGGCTGATCAGCTTCAACAACAAAAAAAAACTCGAGTATGAACTTGGTGTATGTATGTATCCAAGTCCGCTGCGTGTGTTCTCTGGAGAGGCGACCGTTTGGCAAAATCGGTGGGTAGATGGGTGGAACCAGATTTCCGAACAGTGCAGCAGTTCAACTGGGTAAGACAGCCAAAAGCCATAGTTTGGAATCTGACCATTACATACTAAGAATTCACGTGGATTTGTTTCAATTCAATGACTTTAATAATGACTTTAACTTATATTAGAAAAAATAAATCACCATTCATTCTGAAGTCATGATTTAGCAATCATTTTCTGCAATCATAATTTCGAAGTCAAAAAGAATGCAATCATTTTGAATGGTCTGCATTCATTGTATTCACTTGCAGTCATTGAAGTCTTTGAAGTCTTGGAAGTCATCTGAAGTCATTGAAGTCTTTTAGGTGCAAGCAAGACAATGTATACTAACTGTGTAGTGTTAGGCTAATGTTTCTTGATCAAAACATTCAATGAGTAACTACTATTATTCACAATTATAATGCAAGTACTAGAAAAAATACTGCTTCAAGCGATGAACAACAAGAAAAACACTGAAGATATAAATTTTCCATTTAAAATATACAGATGGGTGACCTGGTTGGATTAGGTCCAATGCAAAAACTTAAATGAAATGAAACATGCTACAGTGGTGGAAATAATTATAAAGGCAGTAAATAAATCATAGTTGCTTTCTACCAGATCTACATAATGTAGCAAGGTGAATCTGATTTTAAGAATTCCTCAGAGTACCAGGGGCCAATTTAGATAAGATTTAATAATAACTATATTCCCTTATTTAAAAGAAATTACTTAAACATAAGAACGACCAATTTCAACTGGAAATAAATATAAAGGCATAACTTTATTATTATTATTTTTCTTACAATTAATATTCAGTGTGCCCTCATTTGCCTAAGATAACTTCGAATATTCTTTTTGGCATCGATTCAATTAAATTTTTGATAATAATCCCATCTAAATTGGACCATTCCTCCGCAATTTTTCGCTTAAGAGCTCCCACGCAATCAAATTGACGTCCATTTGCGGACACCTTTCGAGCAAGAATACCCCACAGATTTTCTATGGGGTTTATATCTGGGCTTCGAGGTGGCCAATCTAAAACTGCAATTCCACTGTCTTCAAACCACTTCATAGTGGCACGAGAACGATGTATGGCTGTATATCAGTGGAGTTTATTTTTGTTAAAATGAACTCAATTGACAATATTCCATTAAAATTAAAGGCACCCCACACCATAACAGAGCCACTCTCGAAGTTTCTGCTCATCAAAACCTCGTTTTTAGACCTTAAGTTGTGCCAGTAACTCCATATGCCATCAGGACTATCCAAGTTAAACTTCTTTTCATCGCTAAAAACCACTTGGCTCCATAGTTCTGCCCAACTCATATATTTGTTTGCGAATTCGAGTGGTGCGGATTTATGAGCAACGGTTAGCATTGCACTCTTTATCATTTTCTTTAAAACTAAGTGGTTATCCACTATCACAAGTAGTGTGTTCGCTTGTAACCCGAACTGTGCAGGTTCGAGCCCGGACGGGGAACAGCAATCACAGCCACCCGAACATATAAGAGAAACGAATAAAATCTAAGTTTCTCCAACCACTACACCAAAAAGGAGTTTCTGCCTGTTAGTACAATGGATACAGCAAAATGGAGTCTGAGTGCTCCGGGATTTGGAAATTTCCTTTTTTTTAAAAAAAAAAAAAAGTATTTATCTGCTTTTAAAATTTGCCTGATTCTTTTGAACGCAACTGGAAGATCAAGTTTACTCTCGATTTGACTTGACTAGTTTATTTTTCGAAGCTTCATGTAAAATCATTTTCTTTCGGCGGGGTGTGAGTGACGACTTTCGACCCGACCTTCGATTTTTGCCATAATTTTCCTGCAGAGTAACGAAGTTATCAACTACTGTTCGAGGTCGGTTTATTTCCTTCGCTATGGCCCTGTTCGATAAGCCATCTTTCTTCAAAACTCGAAACAGTGCTTTCATGCAGTTTAAGCTGAATGTTTTGTTAGGACACTCTTATTTTACGGAGTGGAGTAATCATCTCAACATTTTAAAACTACAATATATAGATGATTATGATACGGATAAGGAACAGGATATAATGGATGTCTAAAGGTTTCGATACAAAAAAGGTCGATGTTGCTTAAAACCAAGTTCATTTAAGGTCATTCAAGGTGACCAGCCAGTTTCCCTTCTGATCTCTACAACTTCCATCCTCCTATCACTAACCGTTTTCGAGCAAACAGACGTAACATTTAAAAAAAACTTGCAATGTATGTGTATCGTTCTTAATAACGCTAGATTTTACAAACATTTCAAGGATCTCTCTACCTACTTTTGGAAATGGCGATTCTGGGCTCCATCTCCGCATCTCCTTTAGGTCGTGTGGGTTTTAGTTTTGACGCAGGGTGAAGTTAGCTACATTTCAACATGACTTTTAACTGAGTACTTTAAAATTTGAATAGCTTTGTTCAGTCACATTGTACTGCACAGTCGAGCATAAAAAATTACAGGTTCTTGCGTTCAATGAGAAAATATTTCCTCCAAGTGTTCTTCGTTTTGTTCAATGACTCTGTACCGCACAGTCCAGCACACGATTTTCTGCACCTACTCTTGAGGTAGAACACATTTGTAAGAAGTGTCAAAATCAGCTATTTTTTGTGGCAAGGCTGTAATTTTCTGTTCTAATCTGTTCTGACAGCTTTCACAAACTTGTGCTGTTCTGTGCTGTGCTGTATTACTTCTTCAGTCACTGAACAAAGCTACTAACTTACCCGTATATTCTGCTATTTCGTATCTCCAAGAAAGAAGTCATTGCACTCCTATCTTTACTTATCTTTTCACAAATAGGAATATCGTCTTTGCTGCATGTTTTTTTCTAGGAAAGTCTGCTCACATACACTCCTCCACAACTGGTTGAGACACCCCCCTCATAGGTAATCATTACCAATTTCTAAGAAAATTCTAATCACCATAAATCCTGTTTTTCCCTAAAATTTTCTTGGAATTTGCAATTTGTTCCTAATTACCCGCGACAAGTGCTTGAGACAGGGTATAAATACTTTGGAATTTCAGTTGCGGATTCTATTCGCAGTGTGAGTTGTTGGACAGATTTAATTTAAAAGAAAGTATTTAAACACGTCTTAGAAGTAAAAAAGTTAAAAATGGGATCTGGTAATAGGAGATCCAAAACATTTTAAAAAAATGCGCCAAAAGGAATATTCTATCAACAAACTTGCAAATCTTTTGAGCCGCCGTCGTACAGTTAATTCAAACTATTTAAACGATCCAGAAAACTACGGGAAAAGATACGTACCTGGACAAAAATATAGCTTGACACCAGCAGATCGGCGGTCAAATTCTACAGCAACAACAACGGCAATGGCGGTATCAGCAGGGATTTCGAATGTGGACAGAAAACTAAGGACTTGCATTAAACTTAGAAAGTAGAATATAAAAATTGTCAATTAGTTTAAAGAATAGCCGAAATCCCTAACAGCTAGAGCTATATATTGTAATATGCGAGCTACGGCTCGAGTAGATAAAACAATTATTCTGTGAAATTATTTCTTTATTTTCTACTCTATAGAACAATTCAAGTTCACACTATACTATTCTTCGCAAATTCTTTTCTTACAATGTCTCTTTCCTCTTAAATCACTTTATCTCCTTTCAATTACTTAATTCACAAATCCAAACTAATTACTTTTTCTTGTTCACTCTCAACTTTCAATTTATCACCAAATTACAACTTCGCCCATTATCACTTTTCCAATCTCTTCGCCACGGTTCTAAACCAACTGTCTTTTTTTTGATCGCCATCTGTCCTTATATAGCAGAAGTTTCTGATAGCCAGAAACTTCTAGCAAATTCTTCGACCACTGGAACAAGAGAAATAATTCTTGCAGTTATAATTCCCTAATATTATCCCTAATATTATCCCTAATATTATTTGTCTCTTTCGTTGACATGAGCTGTGGAGACTTCGTCCCAGACACGAACCTCGAATGAAGGACAGTTTGAACCAAAAATTCTGCCAGAATGGAAAGTCACTTCGGAATTTGCTGCATAGACATAGGCGCGTAGTTATTATTATGCTACACTGCCCCCCTCTTAGACGTGTTCGTCCCGAACAAGTGCATCCTCATTTCGGCCATTGTATCGACTCAGTCGGTCCACATGAACCACTTTCATTTTGGCCCTTGGTCCTCGCTGGATGCGGTAGACAACATCGTTGATGCGGGTTACTATTCTGTAGGGACCTTCCCAGTTCCGCTGTAACTTAGGTGATTTCCCCTTTTGGCGATGGGGATTATACAGCCACACCAGATCTCCTTCCTGGAATCCTGACGTTGTTGCCTTGGCATCATACCTGGTCTTCATGCGGTCGCTCGTCATCTTAATCTGGCTTCTGGTCCTTTGGTGTATGTCCCTAAGCCTTTCCCTAAGGTCCGCCACGTACTCTTCTTCATTTCTGGGCTCATTGGTAGGAGATCCAAATTTCACCTCACTGGGTAAACGAGCTATTCCACCAAATAAGATTTCGAACGGCGTATGTCGAGTAGTGCTATGCACGGCACTTCTATAGGCCATCAAAAACAAGGGAATCTGCCGGTCCCAATCCCGTTGGTAGTCACCTACGACCTTCGAGAGATGTTCGTCCAAAGTCCTATTGAAACGCTCCACCATACCGTCCGACTGTGGATGAAGCGGGGTTGTCCTTGTCTTTTTGATTCCGAGTAGTTGACACATCTCTTGGAAGATTCTTGACTCGAAGTTCCGCCCTTGGTCAGAATGCAATTCCAAGGGCACACCGAATCTGCTAACCCAATTGTAGACGATCTGCTCCGCCACGGTTCTGCTTTCCTGGTTAGGGATCGGAAACGCTTCCGGCCACTTACTGAAGTAGTCCATCACTACGAGTATATACCGATTACCATTGTCGGTTTCCGGAAAGGGCCCTGCGATGTCAATGGCGATTCGTTCGAAAGGTGCTCCCACGTTGTATTGGTGCATCTTACCTCGAGTTTTGATTCTCGGACCCTTGCTAGCTGCACACACGTCGCATTTTCTGCACCAGTCTTCGATATCTTCCTTCGCTTTTAACCAATAAAAACGTTCTCGTACCTTTTCTAGCGTCTTATTCACTCCCAAGTGGCCTCCGGTCGCCCCGCCATGCATTTCCTGTAACACCTCCTTGACCCTCGTCCGCGGTACGACAAGCTGCATTACAAACGACTTTCCGTCGGAGGATTCCCATTTTCTTCTCAGAACACCTTCTTGGACATGGAGGGAGTCCCACTGCGCAAAATATGCCTTTAAGGTCGGGCTTCTGTGAGAGATGTCCTGATGATCCGGTTTCTCCATGTTCTCCTTCCAGGCCAGAATCGGCTCGATATCCGGGTCTTCCTTCTGAGCGTTCCGGATCTCGTCTACGCTCCAGCCGGCGATAGGTTCGGCTCTCATTCTTTGGATGGAAACCAGCTCCCGTTCTTCCTGACGCGCACAATGTTTACAATCCGTTCTGCATGGTCTCCGGGACAGTGCATCCGCATTAGAGTGGAGTTTTCCTTTACGATGCTGTATTTCGTAGTCGTAGATTTGCAGCCTTTCGATCCATCTTGCGACCTGACCCTCAGGACTCTTGAACTGTAATAGCCATTTTAAGGCTGCATGGTCTGTGCGAAGAACGAACTTCCTCCCGTAGAGGTATTTGTGAAAATGCTTCGTAGCCAAGATCAAAGCTAGAAGTTCTCTCCTTGTCACGCAGTAGTTCCTTTCTGGCTTAGAGAGCACCTTGCTGAAGTACGCAACCACCTTCTCTTGGCCGTCATGCACCTGGGAGAGTACGGCTCCTACCCCAACATTACTAGCATCTGCATCCACAATGAACGTTTCCCCGGGAGTGGGGTAAGCCAGTATCGGGGCATCGCATAGCCGTTGTTTAAGTGCCTTGAAGCTCTTCTCGCACTCAATTGTCCATTTGAATTGTTTTCCCTTTTCCGTCAACTGGTGCAGGTTCTTTGCGATCCCGGCAAAATCCTTCACGAACCGTCTGTAGTAGGTGGCTAGGCCCAGGAAGCTCCTTAGTTGGTGTTTATCCTTGGGGACTGGCCAGTTTTTCACCGCTTCGACCTTCTCTGGATCGGTTCTCACTCCTTTCGCTGAAATTATGTGTCCCAGGTACTTGACTTCCGCTCTAAACAGGGCGCACTTCTTGGGGTTGAGCTTCAGGTGAGCACTTCGAAGCCTTTGAAACACATCCCTTAGATTGTCTCGGTGTTGCGCAAACGTTTTTCCTACGACGATGACATCATCCAAGTATACCAAACAGGTTTTCCATGTTAACCCTTGCAGGACACATTCCATCAATCGCTCGAAAGTCGCCGGAGCATTGCACAGCCCGAATGGCATTACCGTGAATTGCCATAGCCCATTTCCTGCGGTGAAGGCGGTTTTCTCCCGGTCTTCTGGATGGATCTGTACCTGCCAGTAGCCACTCTTCAAGTCGAGAGTGGAAAACCATCGGGCTCCTGATAGTGTGTCTAGCGTGTCGTCAATCCGTGGCAGAGGGTAGCTGTCTTTCTTGGTGACGTAATTGAGCTGCCGATAGTCCACGCAGAACCGCGTGCTGCCATCTTTCTTCTTAACCAGTACAACCGGTGATGCCCACGGACTTTTGGAACTTTCAATCAGACCTTCTTTCTCCATTGCCGACACCATCTCTGCAACTTCTGTCTGCTTTGCCAATGGAAGGCGCCTAGCAGGCTGACGAATTGGTCTAGTATCACCAGTGTCTATTCGATGTTGTACCAGGTGTGTTCGGCCGTATTCTCCGTCCTGTGAGGCAAATACATCAGCGTACTCATTGATAAGATTCTCTGCCATAGTTCGCTGCTCCTGATTCAGCTCACTGGACTGGAGAATCGTCTCTCTCGCTTCCGCTGTCCAAGGTGATGGGAGAAGTTTTGGAGCATCACGTTCAGATATTGTTGCGACGGCGGTAATCGGCGTGCATTTTCCAGTCACCTCCCCTCGCCTTAGTTTGACAGTGTGTGGTCTTGCGTTCAAAACCCTCACTGGAACCATGGTGTTCTTTGGTTCGACTAACGTCTTTCCCACGATGTAGTCTTGAGAATTCTTCTCTGGGTCTGGTTCTACTATGTAGAATCGGTGGCTCCCAAGATCACCTTCCAGCTTCGTCCAAATGATTGTCTCTGAAGACGGCGGCAAAACTTCGTCTTTGCTGATGACTGTCCTGAGAGTTACGGCATTCTCATTTCCGTACACCATCGGAATCTCCACATTTCGATACCTCAGTACTTGCATCCCGATGTCCAAGATTACTTCATTTGCTTTCATGAAGTCTACTCCGATGATGCACTCGTCGCATATATCTGCCACCAGAAACGCATGGGAGAACGTCAGTCCTGCCAGAGTAATCGTAAGACGAACTTCTCCAAATACCTTCGCCATTTCCCCTGTTGCAGTCTTCAGGCAGTAGCTGTTGGTGTTGTGCAGCCAGGAGCTTTTGACGATATCTCTTCTTACAATGGAGGCAGTGGCACCTGTGTCGATGGTGGCTACGCACTTCTTCTCGTTGATTAGTGCCTCCACTGTCAGGCTCTTGTTACCCCGTTTGGTTTGCGAAACTTGAATGGTGGTCCTGGGGGCCTCGATTCCAGTAACCAACTTCTGCCCCGCGAAGTTGGTCCTTACGCATCTCCCGACTGCTGGTTTTGGGAAGTCTGACCGACAGGATGCTTCCTCTCTGCTTCTCCTACTTCCGCAATGTGGACAATTTCCTCGTCTAGGTGCACTTCTGCACTGCCGTTGTAGGTGTCCGGTTTGGTTGCAATTCCAGCAACGGATTTGACTTCCGCGAGCTTTGACGGCTGTTCTCTGGCATGAGCATTCCACGACGGACATTTCCCTGACACGGTGTATTCCCTGGTATGCTTGGTCCGCAGCCTTCATTGACAAAGCGAATGCCAATGCCTCGGGGAGTGTTCGCTTTTCAGCCATCCTTACAGCCATTTGCAGTTGTCTGTCCTCTATGGCCTGAATAAAAGCTTCCACCGCCATTTCGTTGATAAGCTCCTCACCGGCTTTAGGGTATGAAAGATGGGCTAGTCGCTCTATATCCGCTTGCAACTGTTGGAGCGTTTCCCCCCTTTTCTGGACTCGACTACGCAGCTGAACCCTGTACACCTGCTGCATGTGTTCATCCCCAAACCGCATCTCGATAGCCTGAACCAGAGAGTCGTAGTTCTGCTGTTTATCTTCCGGGATGGTCTGCAAGAGCTCCGCAGCTGGACCCCTCAGTGCAAGCGTGAGTGCAATAGACTTCTCTTCATCGTCCCAGCTATTGGTCATTGCGGCCGCTTCGAATTGCCTCTTATAAATTGGCCATGATGTTTGACCATCGAAGATAGGAGGCTGCATCTCCTTTCTTCTCAGACCGTCAGTGGAATATTCCCGTGCTTTCTGTCTCTTCACGTTGCTGAGCTCCTTAGCAAGATTTTCGACTTGCTTTCCTACTATCTCGAATTGCGTATCCACTTTTTCAAACTGAGTCTCTATCTTCCCGAACTGAGTTTCATGTTTCTCAAAATTTTCATCGAATCTAATTTCGACTTTTTCGAGTTGCGTCTCGACCTTCTCGATTTTCTCTTCGATCACTTCGAATTTGGATTCCAAGTTCTTGTTTTGCTCATCAAGTTTACTTTCCAGAGCATCTAGAGAATTCTTTTGTTCGTCCATTGCTTTCTTTTGTTCGTCCATTGCTTTCTTTTGTTCGTCCAGCTTAAGTTCTAGAGAATTCCTTTGGTCGCCCATTGCTTTCTTTTGTTCGTCCATCGCTTTCTTTTGTTCATCCAGCTTAAGTTCTAGAGAATTCTTTTGTTCGTCCATTGCTTTCTTTTGTTCGTCCAGCTTAAGTTCTAGAGAATTCCTTTGGTCGCCCAATGCTTTCTTTTGTTCGTCCATCGCTTTCTTTTGTTCATCCAGCTTAAGTTCTAGAGAATTCTTTTGGTCATCGAGCTTATGACTTTGATCTTCTATTGCTTTCTTTTGTTCGTCCATGACTAACTTAAGTTGCAGGAGCAGACTTGTTATACCCGGGTCGGCTACTGTACTTGCTGGTTCCTCTTCCACGTCAAACTCTATGTCATGCGGATTTTCACCTTCCTGCGTTACTGCTTCTTCCAGACGAATCAGTAGGGCATCTTTTCCCCCAGTTGTGTCGAGGTTCCGCTTACTGAGTTCTGCCTTTAGTTGAGTTATAGTTAGTTTTCCCAATTTGCGACCCATTTTGCGCAACTAATTACTCAACACAGAAATCGTTTTTTTTTTTTTTTTTTTTTTTTTTTTTTTTTTTTTTTTTTTTTGTGCAATTTCACACCACGGAAATAGTTATTCACAGAATAAGTTTTATCCCACTTCTGACACCAATGTAATATGCGAGCTACGGCTCGAGTAGATAAAACAATTATTCTGTGAAATTATTTCTTTATTTTCTACTCTATAGAACAATTCAAGTTCACACTATACTATTCTTCGCAAATTCTTTTCTTACAATGTCTCTTTCCTCTTAAATCACTTTATCTCCTTTCAATTACTTAATTCACAAATCCAAACTAATTACTTTTTCTTGTTCACTCTCAACTTTCAATTTATCACCAAATTACAACTTCGCCCATTATCACTTTTCCAATCTCTTCGCCACGGTTCTAAACCAACTGTCTTTTTTTTGATCGCCATCTGTCCTTATATAGCAGAAGTTTCTGATAGCCAGAAACTTCTAGCAAATTCTTCGACCACTGGAACAAGAGAAATAATTCTTGCAGTTATAATTCCCTAATATTATCCCTAATATTATCCCTAATATTATTTGTCTCTTTCGTTGACATGAGCTGTGGAGACTTCGTCCCAGACACGAACCTCGAATGAAGGACAGTTTGAACCAAAATTCTGCCAGAATGGAAAGTCACTTCGGAATTTGCTGCATAGACATAGGCGCGTAGTTATTATTATGCTACAATATGCTTCGTGTCGGGGACGAAGTCTCCACAGCTCATGTCAACGAAAGAGACGAATAATATTAGGGATAAAAGGGAATTATAACTGCAAGAATTATTCCAGTGGTCGAAGAATTTGCTAGAAGTTTCTGGCTATCAGAAACTTCTGCTATATAAGGACAGATGGCGATCAAAAAAAAAGGACAGTTGGTTTAGAACCGTGGCGAAGAGATTGGAAAAGTGATAATGGGCGAAGTTGTAATTTGGTGATAAATTGAAAGTTGAGAGTGAACAAGAAAAAGTAATTAGTTTGGATTTGTGAATTAAGTAATTGAAAGGAGATAAAGTGATTTAAGAGGAAAGAGACATTGTAAGAAAAGAATTTGCGAAGAATAGTATAGTGTGAACTTGAATTGTTCTATAGAGTAGAAAATAAAGAAATAATTTCACAGAATAATTGTTTTATCTACTCGAGCCGTAGCTCGCATATTACATTGGTGTCAGAAGCGGGATAAAACTTATTCTGTGAATAACTATTTCCGTGGTGTGAAATTGCACAAAAAAAAAAAAAAAAAAAAAAAAAAAAAAAAAAAAAAAAAAAAAACGATTTCTGTGTTGAGTTAATTAGTTGCGCAAAATGGGTCGCAAATTGGGAAAACTAACTATAACTCAACTAAAGGCAGAACTCAGTAAGCGGAACCTCGACACAACTGGGGGAAAAGATGCCCTACTGATTCGTCTGGAAGAAGCAGTAACGCAGGAAGGTGAAAATCCGCATGACATAGAGTTTGACGTGGAAGAGGAACCAGCAAGTACAGTAGCCGACCCGGGTATAACAAGTCTGCTCCTGCAACTTAAGTTAGTCATGGACGAACAAAAGAAAGCAATAGAAGATCAAAGTCATAAGCTCGATGACCAAAAGAATTCTCTAGAACTTAAGCTGGATGAACAAAAGAAAGCGATGGACGAACAAAAGAAAGCAATGGGCGACCAAAGGAATTCTCTAGAACTTAAGCTGGACGAACAAAAGAAAGCAATGGACGAACAAAAGAATTCTCTAGAACTTAAGCTGGATGAACAAAAGAAAGCGATGGACGAACAAAAGAAAGCAATGGGCGACCAAAGGAATTCTCTAGAACTTAAGCTGGATGAACAAAAGAAAGCAATGGACGAACAAAAGAAAGCAATGGACGAACAAAAGAAAGCAATGGACGAACAAAAGAATTCTCTAGATGCTCTGGAAAGTAAACTTGATGAGCAAAACAAGAACTTGGAATCCAAATTCGAAGTGATCGAAGAGAAAATCGAGAAGGTCGAGACGCAACTCGAAAAAGTCGAAATTAGATTCGATGAAAATTTTGAGAAACATGAAACTCAGTTCGGGAAGATAGAGACTCAGTTTGAAAAAGTGGATACGCAATTCGAGATAGTAGGAAAGCAAGTCGAAAATCTTGCTAAGGAGCTCAGCAACGTGAAGAGACAGAAAGCACGGGAATATTCCACTGACGGTCTGAGAAGAAAGGAGATGCAGCCTCCTATCTTCGATGGTCAAACATCATGGCCAATTTATAAAAGGCAATTCGAAGCGGCCGCAATGACCAATAGCTGGGACGATGAAGAGAAGTCCATTGCACTCACACTTGCACTGAGGGGTCCAGCTGCGGAGCTCTTGCAGACCATCCCGGAAGATAAACAGCAGAACTACGACTCTCTGGTTCAGGCTATCGAGATGCGGTTTGGGGATGAACACATGCAGCAGGTGTACAGGGTTCAGCTGCGTAGTCGAGTCCAGAAAAGGGGGGAAACGCTCCAACAGTTGCAAGCGGATATAGAGCGACTAGCCCATCTTTCATACCCTAAAGCCGGTGAGGAGCTTATCAACGAAATGGCGGTGGAAGCTTTTATTCAGGCCATAGAGGACAGACAACTGCAAATGGCTGTAAGGATGGCTGAAAAGCGAACACTCCCCGAGGCATTGGCATTCGCTTTGTCAATGAAGGCTGCGGACCAAGCATACCAGGGAATACACCGTGTCAGGGAAATGTCCGTCGTGGAATGCTCATGCCAGAGAACAGCCGTCATGGATGAAGACAGAGCTCGCGGAAGTCAAATCCGTTGCTGGAATTGCAACCAAACGGGACACCTACAACGGCAGTGCAGAAGTGCACCTAGACGAGGAAATTGTTCACATTGCGGAAGTAGGAGAAGCAGAGAGGAAGCATCTGGCTGTCAGTCAGACTTCGCAAAACCAGCAGTCGGGAAATGCGTAAGGACCAACTTCGCGGGGCAGAAGTTGGTTACTGGAATCGAGGCCCCCAGGACCACCATTCAAGTTTCGCAAACCAAACGGGGTAACAAGAGCCTGACAGTGGAGGCACTAATCAACGAGAAGAAGTGCGTAGCCACCATCGACACAGGTGCCACTGCCTCCATTGTAAGAAGAGATATCGTCAAAAGCTCCTGGCTGCACAACACCAACAGCTACTGCCTGAAGACTGCAACAGGGGAAATGGCGAAGGTATTTGGAGAAGTTCGTCTTACGATTACTCTGGCAGGACTGACGTTCTCCCATGCGTTTCTGGTGGCAGATATATGCGACGAGTGCATCATCGGAGTAGACTTCATGAAAGCAAATGAAGTAATCTTGGACATCGGGATGCAAGTACTGAGGTATCGAAATGTGGAGATTCCGATGGTGTACGGAAATGAGAATGCCGTAACTCTCAGGACAGTCATCAGCAAAGACGAAGTTTTGCCGCCGTCTTCAGAGACAATCATTTGGACGAAGCTGGAAGGTGATCTTGGGAGCCACCGATTCTACATAGTAGAACCAGACCCAGAGAAGAATTCTCAAGACTACATCGTGGGAAAGACGTTAGTCGAACCAAAGAACACCATGGTTCCAGTGAGGGTTTTGAACGCAAGACCACACACTGTCAAACTAAGGCGAGGGGAGGTGACTGGAAAATGCACGCCGATTACCGCCGTCGCAACAATATCTGAACGTGATGCTCCAAAACTTCTCCCATCACCTTGGACAGCGGAAGCGAGAGAGACGATTCTCCAGTCCAGTGAGCTGAATCAGGAGCAGCGAACTATGGCAGAGAATCTTATCAATGAGTACGCTGATGTATTTGCCTCACAGGACGGAGAATACGGCCGAACACACCTGGTACAACATCGAATAGACACTGGTGATACTAGACCAATTCGTCAGCCTGCTAGGCGCCTTCCATTGGCAAAGCAGACAGAAGTTGCAGAGATGGTGTCGGCAATGGAGAAAGAAGGTCTGATTGAAAGTTCCAAAAGTCCGTGGGCATCACCGGTTGTACTGGTTAAGAAGAAAGATGGCAGCACGCGGTTCTGCGTGGACTATCGGCAGCTCAATTACGTCACCAAGAAAGACAGCTACCCTCTGCCACGGATTGACGACACGCTAGACACACTATCAGGAGCCCGATGGTTTTCCACTCTCGACTTGAAGAGTGGCTACTGGCAGGTACAGATCCATCCAGAAGACCGGGAGAAAACCGCCTTCACCGCAGGAAATGGGCTATGGCAATTCACGGTAATGCCATTCGGGCTGTGCAATGCTCCGGCGACTTTCGAGCGATTGATGGAATGTGTCCTGCAAGGGTTAACATGGAAAACCTGTTTGGTATACTTGGATGATGTCATCGTCGTAGGAAAAACGTTTGCGCAACACCGAGACAATCTAAGGGATGTGTTTCAAAGGCTTCGAAGTGCCCACCTGAAGCTCAACCCCAAGAAGTGCGCCCTGTTTAGAGCGGAAGTCAAGTACCTGGGACACATAATTTCAGCGAAAGGAGTGAGAACCGATCCAGAGAAGGTCGAAGCGGTGAAAAACTGGCCAGTCCCCAAGGATAAACACCAACTAAGGAGCTTCCTGGGCCTAGCCACCTACTACAGACGGTTCGTGAAGGATTTTGCCGGGATCGCAAAGAACCTGCACCAGTTGACGGAAAAGGGAAAACAATTCAAATGGACAATTGAGTGCGAGAAGAGCTTCAAGGCACTTAAACAACGGCTATGCGATGCCCCGATACTGGCTTACCCCACTCCCGGGGAAACGTTCATTGTGGATGCAGATGCTAGTAATGTTGGGGTAGGAGCCGTACTCTCCCAGGTGCATGACGGCCAAGAGAAGGTGGTTGCGTACTTCAGCAAGGTGCTCTCTAAGCCAGAAAGGAACTACTGCGTGACAAGGAGAGAACTTCTAGCTTTGATCTTGGCTACGAAGCATTTTCACAAATACCTCTACGGGAGGAAGTTCGTTCTTCGCACAGACCATGCAGCCTTAAAATGGCTATTACAGTTCAAGAGTCCTGAGGGTCAGGTCGCAAGATGGATCGAAAGGCTGCAAATCTACGACTACGAAATACAGCATCGTAAAGGAAAACTCCACTCTAATGCGGATGCACTGTCCCGGAGACCATGCAGAACGGATTGCAAACATTGTGCGCGTCAGGAAGAACGGGAGCTGGTTTCCATCCAAAGAATGAGAGCCGAACCTATCGCCGGCTGGAGCGTAGATGAGATCCGGAACGCTCAGAAGGAAGACCCGGATATCGAGCCGATTCTGGCCTGGAAGGAGAACATGGAGAAACCGGATCATCAGGACATCTCTCACAGAAGCCCGACCTTAAAGGCATATTTTGCGCAGTGGGACTCCCTCCATGTCCAAGAAGGTGTTCTGAGAAGAAAATGGGAATCCTCCGACGGAAAGTCGTTTGTAATGCAGCTTGTCGTACCGCGGACGAGGGTCAAGGAGGTGTTACAGGAAATGCATGGCGGGGCGACCGGAGGCCACTTGGGAGTGAATAAGACGCTAGAAAAGGTACGAGAACGTTTTTATTGGTTAAGAGCGAAGGAAGATATCGAAGACTGGTGCAGAAAATGCGACGTGTGTGCAGCTAGCAAGGGTCCGAGAATCAAAACTCGAGGTAAGATGCACCAATACAACGTGGGAGCACCTTTCGAACGAATCGCCATTGACATCGCAGGGCTCTTTCCGGAAACCGACAATGGTAATCGGTATATACTCGTAGTGATGGACTACTTCAGTAAGTGGCCGGAAGCGTTTCCGATCCCTAACCAGGAAAGCAGAACCGTGGCGGAGCAGATCGTCTACAATTGGGTTAGCAGATTCGGTGTGCCCTTGGAATTGCATTCTGACCAAGGGCGGAACTTCGAGTCAAGAATCTTCCAAGAGATGTGTCAACTACTCGGAATCAAAAAGACAAGGACAACCCCGCTTCATCCACAGTCGGACGGTATGGTGGAGCGTTTCAATAGGACTTTGGACGAACATCTCTCGAAGGTCGTAGGTGACTACCAACGGGATTGGGACCGGCAGATTCCCTTGTTTTTGATGGCCTATAGAAGTGCCGTGCATAGCACTACTCGACATACGCCGTTCGAAATCTTATTTGGTGGAATAGCTCGTTTACCCAGTGAGGTGAAATTTGGATCTCCTACCAATGAGCCCAGAAATGAAGAAGAGTACGTGGCGGACCTTAGGGAAAGGCTTAGGGACATACACCAAAGGACCAGAAGCCAGATTAAGATGACGAGCGACCGCATGAAGACCAGGTATGATGCCAAGGCAACAACGTCAGGATTCCAGGAAGGAGATCTGGTGTGGCTGTATAATCCCCATCGCCAAAAGGGGAAATCACCTAAGTTACAGCGGAACTGGGAAGGTCCCTACAGAATAGTAACCCGCATCAACGATGTTGTCTACCGCATCCAGCGAGGACCAAGGGCCAAAATGAAAGTGGTTCATGTGGACCGACTGAGTCGATACAATGGCCGAAATGAGGATGCACTTGTTCGGGACGAACACGTCTAAGAGGGGGGCAGTGTAGCATAATAATAACTACGCGCCTATGTCTATGCAGCAAATTCCGAAGTGACTTTCCATTCTGGCAGAATTTTGGTTCAAACTGTCCTTCATTCGAGGTTCGTGTCGGGGATGAAGTCTCCACAGCTCATGTCAACGAAAGAGACGAATAATATTAGGGATAAAAGGGAATTATAACTGCAAGAATTATTCCAGTGGTCGAAGAATTTGCTAGAAGTTTCTGGCTATCAGAAACTTCTGCTATATAAGGACAGATGGCGATCAAAAAAAAGGACAGTTGGTTTAGAACCGTGGCGAAGAGATTGGAAAAGTGATAATGGGCGAAGTTGTAATTTGGTGATAAATTGAAAGTTGAGAGTGAACAAGAAAAAGTAATTAGTTTGGATTTGTGAATTAAGTAATTGAAAGGAGATAAAGTGATTTAAGAGGAAAGAGACATTGTAAGAAAAGAATTTGCGAAGAATAGTATAGTGTGAACTTGAATTGTTCTATAGAGTAGAAAATAAAGAAATAATTTCACAGAATAATTGTTTTATCTACTCGAGCCGTAGCTCGCATATTACAATATATATTAATTTTATAATTTATTATAAGTTGCTAGGACTTGCCAGCGTGTGTTAGCTGAAGCGGAACATCTTCAAAGAAAGCGTTTGAAAAGAAAACCCGCTCTACTACAACGTCATCGAAGCGGCCGTTTGACCTTGATGGACCGATAGATTTCGTCATTATTTTCATGATTTCAATTTCAATTTCAATTTATTTTAAAACAATCATACACTTAAATACAAAACTCATTATTGTGCAGAGTTAAACAGTGGAAGTGAAAAAAAGTTGAAAGCAGATCTAAAAACTAAAATAAACATACAAATTTCATTTAAATTAATGTAGAAAAAAAATCCCTAGTAACCTAGCCTTAATGTTAGCTTACTCCCTTACAAAAACGACGACGTAAACCATTGATTTTCATGTACTCAGATGCTGCTTGAGCCCTCTCCTGAAGTCACCGATTCCCTGGTATCTCCCGTCCATAGTCGCACAGCATATACAAAAAATTGTTTTTCGGTAGTGTTATACCTAAAGGTTGGCAAAATAAAGACCCGACTTCTTTCGGAAGATGCATATTGAATTCTATGGTAAAGGTACTCCGGGATTTTATTTTGTTTGAGTTTGAAAAGAAAAACTTAAACGTTGAAATCCAAATATTCTTGGAATCCCGTGCCAAGAAAATCTTTAACATATCCAGAAATATGATAATGACGGCGAACATTGTACACAAATCTCACAGCGCTGTTGAACGCAACCCTTAATTTTCGTGAACTAAGGCTGCTCAAATCACAAAACACTAGGTGTGCATATAGCAACATTGGCAAAATCAAGGTCTTCACCAGTGTCGCCTTCACCCTAGTTGGAAAACAGTAGCCAGATTGGAAAATGTGCGTAGACCACCGTATACCTTGCCCACAGTAGTAGCCACGTGATCGTCCCAGGTTAGATTTCGATTAAAGTTTAGCCCTAAGTTTTTTACCAGCTCAGCATATACAAGGTGGACACTACTTCTATAAGGGGAAAACAGGATACATCTAAGCTGGTACGGCTTATAACGATAGCTTGGCTTTTGTCACAATTGAGTTTAAGCCTGTTTGTTTGGGCCCAACGAACCACTAATCTTAAATCCTCATTTATACGTAAAGTCGCATCTTCTATCAGTCCGAGGGGGTAGCTGAGGTGCAATTGAACGTCATCGCCGTACATCTGTACTTTACAGCTATGTATGATTGAGGGTAAGTCGTTATTAAACATAGAGAAAAGTAACGGTCCCATAATAGATCCCTGTGGTACCCCAGCCTTCGATTCGAGAAAGTCCGACATCTTACCATTGAATGAAACAGCATGAGTGCGATTTGCTAAATAACTTCTTATCAGTTTTAACGCAATTTCATCAAAGTTGAAGTAATGTTTAAGTTTAAGTAAGAGAATCTCATGCGGAACTATATCGAATGCTTTCGAGAAGTCGAGCAGAACTAGTTAGGTAATATGATCCCTATCCATCGCTGAGCGAAAATCGTCAACCAGATTCAGCAGGGCGGTGGTGCAGCTATGTTGTTGTCTTAAGCCTGATTGGAACGGTGAAAGGAGATCGAATTGGTTCAGGTATGTATATATTTGCATGCTCATCAGCTTCTCGAACACCTTGGAAATAAAGGGGAGTATGGAAATAGGACGGTATTCTTTTTCTTCGGCGACCGTGCTTTTTAAAACCGGGATTATTTTTGAAACCTTCCAGGATTTCGGGTAAGCTGAGTAGGACAACACGTTGTTAAAAATGTATGTCAGGGGAATTTAAGAAGAAGCGACGAGAACAAGGCAGAGGTGTTGTCTTATTAGGGCAGGAATATCATACTAAAATAAGACCAATATCCGCTTCGTAAATGGCAGGACGAAAAGTGACGACTACCTTCAGATCTTAGACGGAAAGATGCTGCATCCAAATTTCATCCTACAATAAGATAATGCAGCAATCCGCATAGCCCGGAAGGCAAAAGAATACTTCGAGTGTAACAACGTTTCTGTTCTTGACTGGCCAGCATTGGCTCCAGACCCCACCATAATGGAGACATATCTCCAGAGCTGTTTACCAAAACGGACGACAATTCAATCAACGTAGGAGACCTTAAAGACGCCATTGAAACTGAATGGGACAAAACCCTACGGAAATTAATTAAAAATCTGTTTTATCTCCTCCATCAAGAATGTTAGAGGTTGTAAGTAATAAGTGAAGAAGTACTCATTACTAACAAAATAAAACCATTATAATAAAACTCCAAATTGTGTTTTCATTTTAAAAAAACCCAATTCTGTCTCAACCATTTGTCGCGGGTAATTAAGGACAAATTGCAAATTCCAAGAAAATTAAGGAAAAAAAAAGGATTTATGGTGATTAAAATCTTCTTAGAAATTGGTAATGATTGCCTATACCTAACAGTAATATTTGCAGAACATATAGAACAAAATTATCGAGAAACGCTGAAATCAGGGGGGTGTCTCAACCAGTTATCGAGGAGTGTCTATTGAGAAATTTGTACGAGATGTCTGGCATTTTACTTAAGAAGTGTTAAGACCAGTTTTAAAGTTGGTTAGCATCATCTATCTACGCAGTTAAGGCATGCAAACAAAACACACTTTTGAAGCTAGATCAGTACTTATAAAATTTATTCAAGAACAAAAGTTAACTACACACAATACTCGTAATTCAAATTGACTAACACTTGACAAAACAATTTTATATCAATATAATTCTCATTCCATATATCCACTAGAGCTATGCTGGTTAAAACCCTCATTGTTCCATTAATAACTTATGGATGCGAACTCTTTCCTAAACGGGACTGTGTTTGCCAAGTTTTACAATTAACCAATTTAGTTCCTCTTTATTTTAGATTTGATATACACATACAGTCACGAAAACACTTTTTCTTACACAACTTATTAAAACTTCTTACAATTCTAAGACACTGGCCGTGTTTTCTTGAAAGCGCATATACCATTGCTTAAAAGGTTGTCAAAAATGATTTATAATAGATTTTAATATCATTTGGTTCCATTTCTCTTCCTCTTTGTTATATTCTCAGTCAATGGGTAAACTGATTTCACACATAACAAAAAAGAGAGTGAGGTAAATAAGTTTTATTTAATTGTTTTAATATTCTATTCATTCGCTCTTAATAAAGCAATACCAAATATTACAAGGATATATACGCTTACAAAAAAAAAAAACAAAGACTACTATTTCATTAGAGTTAGAACACACAAAAGGTATTAGACTACCAAGTTTTGACAGACTTCGGATCATCATACCTCACACCTGACGGCATCAATAGAATGACAAAGTTTCAGACAGTTTGGTTATGGTCAAGCAAGTCAGATGTACCTACGTATGCATAGGTCATGATAAAAAAAAATACAAATTTAGCAAGGAAGCTAATTCGTATTCGATATTTTGATGGCTTACCGCACATTCTACGAGTTTTCCTGATTATAGATACTTTTTCCAATAGAAGATGTTAGGTGTTATCAGTGGCAAACGTCAGTTTAAAACAGCGTCCCTGCAATAATTCGCTGAACTATCCGAACTTACAAGAAAATGTTTTAGACTAGAATAATTGTTGAAAATTGTACTCTTTGAAAGATTGCGGACCGCTGTTGGGCGCCATTTTTGTAATGGAGTGTTCTTCGAAGATTTCTCTAATTTAAAAATAATTCAAGACCAACAAGCTCTTAAAAAATGTTTTTTTGAAGTTTTCTTATACGAGGGGCGGCTAATAAGTTCACGGCCTAAGGCATAAAGCATTAAACAATTTTATTTCTCAATATAATCTCCCTCGAGTGAAATGCATTTCTCACATCGGGCATACAGTGCGTTAATAGCGCCGAAAAAATATTATTTTTCTTTGCCTTCAAAATGACTTTCTACGGCCGCCTTGATCTCGTTCTCATTTACAAATCTCCGGCCTCGTAACTCATTTTTCAAATTGGAAAAAAGGAAAAAGTCCGTCGGGGCCAAGTCTGGGCTGTAGGGTGGGGTTTTTTTTATAAGAAGGAAATTTCTAAATTCCGGAGCACTCAGACTCACACGAAGTCCATTGTACTACCAAGCAGAACTCTTTTTGGTGTAGTGGTTGGATTTTATTCGTTTCTCTTTTACGATGGGGTGACTGTGGTCGCTGTTCCCCGTCCGGGCTTGAACCTGCACAGTTCGGGTCACAAGCGAACACACTACCCACTACACCATGGCCGCCCCCCTTAGTAGGGTGGGTAGTTTATCGTTGAAAAACCTTTGTCTTTTAAGGCCTGTCTCGAAACCCGCGCCGTGTGAACAGGAGTGTTATCCTGCAAAAACAAAACTCCGTGCCTGAGTTTCCCACGTCGCTTCACGTGCCTGAGTTAATAAATTTGCGTAATATTGACCATTCATCGTAGACCTCATTGGCAGGTAATCAACCAGCAAAACACCTTCGCTGTCCAAAAAATACAGTCGCCATAAGCTTCGAAGCCGACTTTTCCACCTTGAATTTCTTCGGCGGCCTCTCTTTTTTAATCCACTGCATAGGCTCTTGTTGTATTGGTGAACCCAAGTCTCATCTACAGTTACGATTCGGTTGCAAATTTCGTGTAGATTGTCCCCGGCTAATTCCAAAAAATCTTTTCAGCACTCGAGTCGTTTTTGCTTGTCGAATGGCGTGAGCATTTCCGGTACCCAGCGCGCACAAATTTCATGTTTCACATTTAAATGCTCGCGCAAAATTTCTCCAATCCGTTTTTTGCTGATATGCAACTCGGCTACATTTTTAATCTTCGGATTAATTCTTCAAATTTTCCGAGACGGGGGTCTTCTTCACAGCTCTCTCGCCCTTGTTGAAATAAGCGTGCTCATTTTTTGACCATGGTATATGAAGGCCCAGAATCCTGAAGAGTCGATGACATGTATTCGAAAATGTATTTACTCGTAGGCGATGTACTTTATCACGGCGCGGTGCTCAAAATTGCTAAATTTCCGATTTCGACTGACATGGTGATGTTTATCCTACCATAGATAATAACAAAATGAGATTATTATTGAATCGAGGTGATATTTATACTACTAAAGAGTGCCGCAGTTAGTTATTTTATGAATGACAAGATCATTCGTTGTTAAGTATCTCAGGCCGCGAACTTATCAGCCGCCCCTCGTACATATCTTAGGCATTACAATGCTGAAGTTTGAGTTGATTCTTTTTTTTTTTTAATAATTTTGGTACAACAAATAAAAACATGTTTCACGAAATTCTGCATGTCTCTTTCTTTTGTCTTGACCCAACATTCCACATACAATTCAAAATTAACATAAAATACTTAAAGAGTCCTGAGTTTGATAATTTAAAAATTTAAACTAAAGAAAAACGAAATTAAATTACTTATAAGTTATCTGTTTGTAAGTAAAGAATACTAATTAATTAGCCAAACATCTTCTAACTGTGATTTCAATAAATAATAATAATCTTTTTAATTTAAATAGTTATTACTAGCTTAGAACTATGATTACGTTCATAGAGCATACAAGTATTCACATTGAAAAAACAAAAAAAAAACTGACAATTAATATTTTTCATTCACAATTTTTGTATCACTATTAATTATCATGTTGAATCGCAACAGAGATCTCTTGTTTTCAATGTTTTATGTTTTCTCTTAGAAGACCTCATCTTTATAGTTGTCAACAAATTTTTTAACTATTTCTGGTAGATTTGGTGCATTACACAAATATTTGTGACCATAATTCAAAGACGCATCAAAACGATGAAATTCAACTGGACCCCATGATTTACCGCGAGTATCCAACGCGATTCGATACAATTTGTAGCCCAATTGGAATGGTACAACGTAATCATCTTCGGCATGTAATATCATTACTGGTTGACGGAATTCACTAATATGCTGATCCGATTCGAAACGTAGTGAATTAGAGTACATTGGATTGGCTATGGTCATGTCGAACCAGGGAAGATCCTTAAAGGGCTGGAGAAAAAATAATAAATAATTAATATTAGAAAATAACAAAAATTTAAAGAAGTTTGAAGATTGTTTGATTTTTGTAGAGAATAAAACTTTCAATAACAGATTTAGCTTCCCAACTGACTACAGCATTAAACAGAACGAAAATAGACCAGACAACCGAAAAGTAACTATGGTTATGCTTCTGTGTAAAAGTCGAAAGTCCAAAAGCATAGTTTCACACTATTTAACTTATTCTTTATGCCCTTTGTCGTTTTATCGATCCTAGAACATCTATCAATCGCTCTCATTATTGAGTACGGTTTCTCTGGTCATTCTTTAATGGCGGGACTCCCCAAAAGGCGTCCTACTTCACAGCGAGTAATTTTTCTTCTATTTCCGATTAGTGGGATCCATTTACTTAACTTTGCTTTTGCTTTATGCATTACAATCGCATCAATGCGTTCGTGATCCGTTTTATCATGCAGAGGTTCATACAGAACAGCTGTAGTATAAAGGGTGTAGTGGTAACATCATCGCTTGTCACGCTGCAGGTTCACGGTTCAAATCCTGATGTCAAGAATCATCTATTTATTTCGTATGAAATAAATAAAAAAGTCGATCAATTGCGAAAGCTAAGTCAACTGTACTGCGAAAGCATAACACTGGCAGTAGGGTGGTCATATGGCTAAACATGCAACTTGGTCGTGATGAAGACATCATGAGGAAGGAAAAAAATACTGTGAATCATGAGCAACGACAATAAAAGTAAAACAAAAATGCTCCTCAATTATAAGGACGCCACCCTTGGGGTTTACTGAAACTTGATAACACCTCAGTTTCAAACCCCTACACCAATCTTTCTTTCTCTCTATCTCTCCCCCTTTTCCCAAAAAAACGCCCGTGCCCTGAAGTAGTATAAGGGTATTCATATCCCCTTTGGCGCGCGCAAATAACAAAAAAAAATAGTTACCCTTTCAAACCATACGTTACATATTATTACAACAAAAAGTAATGGCGATAACAAACAGCCTTGTGGGACACCGTTTTTAATCTCAAATTTCTCCCACACAAATATTGTCTTGCCTTGGTTATAATTCTCATCGTGGAATCAATTCAATTCAATAGTTTATTAGTTATGCCCTGCTACGGCAAAAGTACGAAGAAAACCCTAGGTGATTACTTTTTCAAGACTAGATATCTGCAAAATCAGGTCATCTTTTTTCCAGACTTGACATCTGCAAAATCAAAAAAGTAATTTTCCTATTCAAATAGTTTTACGTATAAGTGGAATCGGAAGTCTTGACGGCCTAAGTATGCCTTTACCTAAGCATGAGTAACCATCTAGCCTTGTCTTGTATGGTCGTAACGAGAGGACCGGGCAAGTACTAGCCCTTGGAATTGATCAGGAGTCTTTTGATGCCATTAAGGCTCAAAACGGTTCTCAGTGCTACCGGTTTAGCAGGGTGGCGGTGAGTGGACTCAAGAGATAGGAGGAGAGTGCAGGGCAAGGTATCATCTCGAACCCAGTCTCGCAGGGGACACAACCAGAAGTTCTGCCAGAGGCTGAAACACCAGCTCCTACTGTCGAACAGGATGCCCGGGGTACTGATGAAAGTATGTCCATCTCAAAGTGCTCGCTCTCTGATGAGGACCTTAATCAGACGGTGGTCTCTCTCCCTCAGGGTTTCGATCTTGAGGAGGATGGGACTCTACTAGCGGAGAATGGGACATTTGTCTCCGACCAGCATTAGCTCGTTAACATCCGAATTCAAAATTAAGGTTGCCCAGATAAATATTCACCACGCAGAATGTTTACCAAACAAAAAATGGGCATAGCACTGATTCAAGAGCCATAGATCTTGAAAGGACTATTATGTAAGATGCAAAGTTAATTTGGGATATGACAGTGGCCAGTGCAAGGGCCTCCATTCTAATAAACAACAAAATTAACTTTCTCCTACTTTCACATTACATGACGCGAGACTTGGTGCCATTACAGGTCACTCTAAATATAGATGGAGCACACCGCACCATAATCATCGCATCTGTATTCTGCGCTGGGGATGAACCAGCTGTTCCAAGGGAACTGCAGCGTCTATTGGGGCACTGTAACAAGCTCCAAACGCCGTTGCTGATTGGATGGGATGCTAATGCTTACAATGTCATCTGGGGGAGCACCGACACCAAAATCAGGGGTGAGTCTTTCTTAGAATTTATTTTAAGTTCATCTCTCGATATATATATAATATAGTGAATACCCCAACATTTGTTACTAGAGTTAGATAGGAAGTTTTCGATCTCACGCTAGGCAATCCCAGCATAAGTAGGTTAATTAAGAACTGGAAAGTATCCAGTGCGCCGTCACCTTTGAAAGTAATAACCTGGAGCTCCAACTCATTACTTAGAGTTAGAAAACGCGGTAGAGAGCATTAGTAGCGCTATCACAAACGCGTTTAAAACAAATTGTCGCATAAGCAACAACAAGGGTGGGAAAGATGTGCCATGGTGGAGCAACAATTTGACAAAATTAAGATCCGTAACACGGAAATTGTTCAATAGGGCAAAACGTAACGGAGACTGGCAAAGCTACAGAGAGGCACTTACACAGTACAACAACGAACTGAGAAAAGCCAAAAAGGAAAGCTTCAGGAGATTTTGCGAGACCATTACTAGCACTCCTGCTGCAGCAAGACTGGATAAAGCTTTGACAAAATCGTGTGGAATGCAAACGGCTCAACATAAACCCGGCAAAAACTACAATAGTACCATTTACGAGGAAAAGGAAACTTGAACTGAAGCCAATCCGGCCGTCGGTCACGGAACTGACACCAGTAAAATAAGTGAAATATCTAGGATTACACATAGACAGTAAACTCATGTGGAAAAAGCACAAAGAAGGGCCACGCGTGCTCTCATGATATGTAGGAGCCTAGCGGGTAAGTCTTGGGGACTTAACCCGAGCATTATAAGATGGATGTATATCGCCATTGTGAGACCAACGATCACATATGGAGCGATAGCGTGGGCCAAACGAACTAGCCTAGCCACAACAAGGGAGGCACTCACCAAAGTGCAAAGACTTGCTTACCTCTGTATTACTGGGGCCATGAGAATATATCCAACTGCTGCCATAGAAGTATTCCTGAAACTAACTCCGCTTCACATCGTAGTTCAGCAAAACGCAAAGCGGACGATCCTAAGGATGACAAAAGAGGGCATCGGGAGGGAGAAATGCATCAGTTCGGAAGAATATGATGTAATTCTCAATAAACTCCCCCTTCTAGCAATCCCTAGGGACGATAGAATCAGGAAATTTAACTTTGATAACAAATTCCGTATGAGGTTGAGTAACAAGAAGGCCTGGAGCAATGAATCCATAATATACGGATTGAGTGACCACACAATAAAGTGGCAGGTGTGTTTGGGCCAAGAACAAAGTACTCAGAATAGCAATATTGTCAGACAGTCAAACAGCTATCAAGGCACTTGACTTCCATTTCATTAAACCAAAACATATGTGGGAATGCCAATACAAACTTAATGAATTGGGTAGCAGTAACAAGATAACCCTCTATTGGATACCTGGGTACGCTCGAATGGATGGCAACGAAGAAGAAGATTGCTTGGCAAGACAAGAAGTAGCAGAATCCTTTATTGGACCTGAACTATTCTGCGGAATAGGAAATCACACCATACACGAAGAATTCAGGAAGATGGAAAAAGAAAACAGGGCGAGAACCTGCATTAATACTCCAGGTCTGAGGCAAGCCAAGAATGGGACACTACAACCGGAAGAGAATAACCTTAACAAGAATAACCTACGTATCCTAACAGGCTTTCTAACGGAGCACTGTAAACTCGGGGAGTATCTAAGGAAACTAGGTATAACAAACGAAAGCCTTTGCAAATCCTGCAATGAGTCCAGTGGGCACTGAACTACAAAAAGTTGAAATACTTGGGCAAGTACCAACTATCAGATGAGGATATGCCAACCATGGACCCACTTCTCATTCTCAGATTCCTAAGAGAAACCGGATTAGAAAGGGTGTTCTAGGGCGAACTATCCTTGCCAAGGCAAAGAAAGAGTGTTTTACCCTCGATAACAATTCTGAAGGTATTATATTCTGAGGGAAGCCCCCTGCTAATACCTCTCCTAGGTATTAGCAGGGGGCACAATAGACCATTAGGTAGCGGTGCAAAATAACCCTACAGAAATAATAATAATAATAACCATCTAGCCTAACCCAGCGCGATGTTGGTGGTTCAACTAATACAACAATTCGGTGAAATTAATGGTGGTGGATTATCCGTACATCATGGCTTATACCTGTTTAACTATTTCTAAAAGCTTGGGTCTCAATGTCCCTACCGAGCGTTGTAATTTTATTTTATTTATTTATTTATTTTTTCTTCCTTCTTACAAACTTTTCTGTATAATCTGTTAGGCAGCCCGCAAGACCCAGGGTTTGGGAATCATTGCTCTATCTATGTCAATAACGCTTAAGAGCGATGAACATATTTTCCATCACTTACGAGTACACGAAATTTTTACAAATACAAAAATCTTATTTTCCACAGAAATAGTTTAAATAGTTTATACTTACTCTAGCAAAAGGATGCTTTCGAATTTCATCTTTAATATTTGTAAACGGACTCTCCAAAATCAACGCTCGTGGTCCTGCCACATTCATATAACTCAATTGCGCCAGCAAATGTGTACCAACTCCTGTACCCAGCGAATGACCCCAAATGATGACAGGATTGTTTGTTCGATTCGCTATATAGTAATACACTGCCATTGAGTCACGTATGATACCTTCTTCCGTTGGTGGAACTTTATCTGAGTCACCATAGCTCCGATAGTCTAACGACAATACATGATAGCCCAGTTTTCTAAAAACTTTGTACATATCAACACGATGTCCAGAGCCACGAGACGCTGTATTCCCATGTAAATATAGTATAATTGTTCCTGGATGCTTAAGCATTTGTTCATAGAACATTTGTTCGTTGTCCGCATTAACATGGGGGAATTCAGCTTTTATTATTGGTTCCATTTTATCCAAATGTGGATCATCAATATCTGTAGCGTTTTGAACTTCCTCCAGACATTTCTGTGAAAAATATAAAAATATTATTCAAAAATACAAAAGGGAAATGGATTGAAAGTACTATACCTCACTAAGATTCAATTCTTTCGAAAATCTCTTAACCAAATGTATTGGCAACACATGCCAGACCCCGATTTTAACACCATCTTCCTTTTCAATGTCAGGATCTTTAACGTGCAAATAGAAATTTCTCGTCGCACAGATATTAACACTAGTTGGATCTGTTAAATCTAAATGCTTTGGGTATGTTACTGTAAAGAAAAAAAAAATAGAAAATAATAAAAACTATACACGATTTGCTTCTACTACAGTCTACTTACTGAACGTTAGGAATAGTATTCCCCTTTGTAGTGTATATGAGTATCTGAAGATAATTGGGAATACTACAAATACTATTAAGAACGACAATAGGCATAATTGTACTGTTACAATGGATATCCTGCAAGTAAATAAATAAAATAAAAATATTATATTTACTAAATGTGACGTAAATTGTTTTGTTTTTATGTTGCGCAAATTACATGATTTGTTTATCATTTCTTTGTAGTTTCTTTTTAGTCATTGTTTAAAAATTGCTGTTATCTTAAATGCTACTGATGATAAGTGCTTACACGCTTCCTAAGTGATTATATTGGACTTTGAATGACTTTGGGGACAATGACATGAATAAATGACGATTACGTTTCTCTGTGAGTGTGGTGACGCTTATTTGCGCAATAGTTATTGTTTGAACTACGTTTGACCCATTTCTTGGAACTTACTCGTAATACATTAAGTAATTAGCTAATTGGTACCTGTATACTGTTTTGTTCCATATGAAGTGTGAACAATTTTGCGGAACACCCAATTCCAGTGATGACGGATATGTTGTACATCGACTTTGGAAGCAACATAATGCAAAAAGTCTAAGTAAACTCTAAGATAAACCTCAGTGGCGAGTTTAAAAATTCCGTATCAGAAGTGCTACAATATGCACTATCTAAAATATAGAGATTCTATATCAACGAAGGACTCTCTGTAACCACACGAGGACAACCGACAGTACCTTTCACTAGAAGAAGGATACTAAACCTTTTTCATTTGTCCGATCTTACAAATATATGGCGAAACAATTCTCTCAAGAGACAAATTGCCTGGACATTAAGTGGTCATGGGACCAAACTTGTCAATTCACTGGGAGTGATCTGGATTGTCCAGAAATTGCATACTATGTCTGGAGTACTTCACAAAAAAAAAACATTTTTCTTAGTAATATCTAACAGTTAATAAAGAATTAAATGAAATAAATAAGTTAAGTTACGTCGGGGATGGGTGGAGATGTGTCTTCTCTCATATGCTCAATATAAACCTCTGTCTCCGTCTCCCAAATCATTGTAGTGTGTTCCAGGCGAAAATAATGGCAATAAAAGAAGTCTTATCTTTTTACAGTTCTGGCCTAAGCTGGATTTGAAACGCTCCAAGAAATTCATTTCTCTCATTATATTGCATATCAGCGCTGTATCCAAAAAGGATTGGCATATTTTCGAATGATTTCTGTAGAAGTTGCATGGACGAGGAGCAGGGAGAAAATATTCTTCTTTGCACCTGCCCAGCTCTCCACTTAGGACCTTTCGGCTTCAACGACCTTAACGATCTGAGTAAGGTAGATATTAAAATACTTCTACGCTTCATCAGAGGCTCCAAATGGTTCAATGAGTAGGTAAGTGACCGTTTTCTCAAATCCATGTGGTATTACAATGGACCTATTATTGGTCTAAGTGTGTCGGCTTCAGCTGGCAGCCACTTCTACCTAACCTAACCTTAGGTTACGTCGAAAGACATAGTTTAAGTATTAGGTTTAGCTTAGAGCGCCCACATGGTTAAGTAGTTTAGCTAATTTTAAGCGTTTTTTTGTGTGACACAAAATTGTAAGCATATTTGTTCGATCTGGTGTAATCTGGCGCATCCTTAAAAAGGCAATGGACAATGGGGCTTGACCTGTGGCATACAAAACTGTGCTCCAGAACTAACATTTATTCTTTATAGACTATGTTTTACTCTCAATAAACTGTTGCTTCATGCTGGAAAAACGCCCGCATTCAACTGGATACTTGCTAAACTATTTAACTAACCTATGGACATCAGCCATCGAACAGTAAGGGGAATCAAGAGTCATTGCTCTGCACATCTCAAAAGGTACTATGGAAACTAGCCTACCAAGGACTACCGGGACAGATCTGCCTCTGGATGGAAAATGTTCTTTAGTGCACACCAATTCAAGTTGTGGTCGATGGTGTATCTTTCGATACATTTCCTATAAGCGCTAGAGTGCCCCAAGGATCTACACTTTCACCAACTCTGTTTCTACTCCACATCAATGAAATACTAGAGTTAACAAACAAGAGGATCGTTAGTTTTGCAGTTGACAACACCGTACCATCTTTCTTGAACAACATGCCCCGCAAATCACAAGTCCACAATCAAACTTAGTGGACTTAAATGCAAAGAAAAGCCAATTCACCGCTTATTCCAGGAAGATCACGTCAACTGTACAACAGCCTTAAATGGACAACTAAATTACCAAATCCAATAAAACCATGCATCTTCGTGGCGTCACAGTCAACTCTGGCATAAGTTGGCGCGACCACATATCCAACATAGCAAAATCAGTATCCATGAAGTTGAGCTATGTACCTGTTTAGAGCAAAGAGAAACTTTACTTCGACGCAATTACTATTCGTGTACAAGGTGCAAGACAGACCGAGTATTGTTCTTGAGTATTATTCTCACGTTTGGTGTTCGGCCACAAAATATTCTCTTCACCTTCTCGGCAGCATACGGAGACGGTTCGGTTAAACAAGACCCCGCACTAGCGTTCAATGTCCAATCGTTCTAAAGATACTACCACGGTAGATGTTCAATGGAATAATCCCTAGAAAAAAAACAACTAGGGCTCATCACCTTTATGTCCACCTGGTAACCTTGCGAACAACTTCCTACCAAAATGCTTTTTGTTACAGAACATGCAAATAAACACTTTTTCCATGCCCGCCTGTTTGTTTTCTTCTGAGACGCCTTGCTCCAGAACCAGAAGAACCACTTGACGCCTAAGTCAAAACCGCCTGAACGGATTTTGATAAAAATTGGCTCTTAAGTTCACACTGGGATACTTGTAAACTGGTTTAAAAATTATCAAAATTGGAGGGGTAAGTTATGGGTCGGGATTTAAGGAATCATCCTGCTCAAATGTCTAACTCAAAAACAGCTTAACAGATTTTGATGAATTTTTTTTCTTGAGGTACAAGCAGGTAGCTTGTCGGGGTCAACTAACGAAGAGAATATTTCGGTTCACTAAATTTGTGTGCAATATTTCAGCCATTCTGGTACATAACACAAAAAAAGACATAAAGGGTTTTAACCATTGTGAAACGATTATTGGATTGATCCCTCTACAGATTGGCTACTCTCCAGCAAAGGGAGAAATAGTTATGCTGCTTGTTCCAGTTTTCCAACGGAAAGTGAAAAATATATCTCTTGTCCCGTTTGTGTCAAACGTTCTTTCTTTTACAACAAGATTTTACTGAAACTACATTTTGCGTGATTAATCCTTTTTTTCTTTATTCAGACGAAAACAAAAAAGTGTCACTCGACATATTCAAATAATCGTTTGATACCTTTCCCGCGGTAGTCGGTTCAGTCTTTTATGCTCTAAGTGGTAACACGTCTTTGGGTCTTCAAACTGAAGAAAATCATTTACCATATACCGACATATTAGTTATTTTTACATAATTACATGACTAGTGTCCACTGCGCCATCAATCGGTCCAGTAGTGGACAAAGAATTGCGGCGGGGTCAGGTAAACTGCGACCTGAAGGTCTCCTTTGATAATTGCGAGACCCAGGCAGATTGCTTAAAATCTTATTTTTTGGAAATCAGTTAGCAGTTTGGCATCTCGGTTATTCCGGGTGGAGAATGTTTTAGCATAGCCAATTATTATTTACACTTTGAAAGGAAACTCATTTCTTCAAATACGAAAGAATTATTAAAGATTCTTGTTTTCCGTTTGTCGTTTATACACGATTTGAATTCTTTATATTGTTGTACTAGTGACACACTATCTAAATAAAAATATATACAATATATATGTACATAAATATTTACCCATCAATATTAAAAATGTATGTCTGAAATTGAAATAACTTGTTCGTTATTTGAATTAGAATCTAAGCTAAAAGAAATGATAAACAAATTTTATTTTTGGCTAAATCGATAAATAAGAAGAATAAGTTTTGATTTCATTCCAATGAATGAGTAAACAATTTACTAAACATTGCTTTACAAAAAAATATTTAGACACAACTAACAAATTAAGTATGGAAATTTTGCAAATAAGAATGTTGAAATTTTATTTAATCTATTGGAATGTAAATATTTTGTATTAAGGAAATAAAGCAAAAGTCGAAATATATCTGTATAGAGTTAGTATTATAGAGGAAAGGGGAATGATAAATATAGTTGCATAGACATAATGTATCATACATCAAGAGGTAGTTAATAAAAATCAATGGTGTTAAACTAATTGAGTATTTTGAATAGAGATATACGGCCATATTACGAGTGTCAATTATCAATCAATTGACGATTGACAAATTTATCAATCGAAACAATTTTCGGTATTGTCTAAACTCGTTGGATAAAATTTGTGACTATTGTGAATAAATTGACGGTTGTGGATGAGACAGAATTTGACAGTTGTCAACAGCAGCAAATTGCATTTGTTAACTTTTGTGTTGTATGCAGCAGAAAATTTGTGTTTTTGTGGAAATACTTTATATGAAATATTAAAATGAGTTCAGTTAAATTGGTTTTTGATGATGATGAAGATGAACAGTTTTCAGCTTTTTTTGGAAACTTTCAGGAGACGAAGGCAGTTAAGGGATGCTTCTAATCCTCTAGAATTAGAGGAAAGTATGTAGGTACATAGCTCCGTAATCAAAATTCAGTTTTGTGAAGAATTTTCGTTCATCGAAGGCAGCGTTATCCTATTTATTGCGTGAAATAGAGGGAAAGTTAAAACCAGCTGAAAGAACTATATCGACACCGGACGTAATAAAGCTTGCCACAGAATTGCGGTTATGTGCTCATGGGTCATATCAGCGTCGGGAACGAACATTCCATAGGTCTAGCACAGTCAACTGTGTCTCTGGTTCTAAAAGATGTTTTTAATCTACTCGAAGCATACATTTGTGCGAAATGGATAAAGTTCAACTACTCCAATGCTGAGAAACTACGGGCAAAAACATATTTTTTTCGAAAGAAGTGGAATACCGGGTGTAATAGGCTGTGCCTTATATATCATAACCTTTGCCATTTTTGCCAGTCGCGTTGTGGAGTACCTAAGCTGTTCAGCTCCAATGAAAACAGTTCCTACTTCTATTGCAAAATGGTTTTCGAGCAAATTCCTTTTGCAATATTTTGATTCTCGGTCATTAATTGAACCAATCGCTCCAATTGTTTTGTGTTGCTTTTGCCCTAATACCATAAATGTTTTTTTTTTTTTTATACGTTAAAATATTACAAAAAAAAAATTTACAATTTTCTTCGTAACGTCTGCCTTTATCGTCCACAACAATGCAATTGACTAAACAATTGACATTTATCAAAAAAATTTATTTCAATTGACAATCACAATACCACTTTGGCTCCATTCAAAATGGAAATTTGATACAAATTGACGATAGTCAAAATCTGTCATTGATAATTGACAATCGCAACACCAACTAGTCAAATTTTTTAACACTCGCAATAGGGGTGATATAGTATATACGAGTATACTAAATTTACAAAAAAAAAAATGGAAAAATTGGAAAAAAGGAAACGTCCAAAAATATGTTATACTCAGCATTCAGAACTGTCCGTTAAACGTTCACAACTTTAACATACCGCGTGTAACCATCAATCAACTGCCAGAGATCCTCAACTTTATATAAGGTCGCTTTCAGTAAGTGCCTTCGGATGGATCGCACTTAATTAAATCAAAATGTTTACTTACATGGTGGCAAACGAGTGATGACAATCTATATCAAGGCCAAATTTCACAACATGAGCCTCATTTAACTTCACGCCCATTGGGAGGAGACACACGGCAGAACAAAGATTCTTTTACGAACTTTTCGAAAAGACCTACGAAACGGTATGCACTGCCTGCATGACAGCACCTCCGGAAACCGACTTAGTATAATCGATTTTTCTGCGAAACGAAACATGGTATGTAGTGTGTAACAAGCCGTTCACACATCGTAGTCAGTTGATCAAAATCCCCCAAACAAATTATTCAACTTGTAACCAACGAAAAGCACGTGAAAGAATATCTAACGAAGTATCGTTCACTAGCATTACCATCAGCAGATTCATAAAGATTCATTACCATCAGCAGAACCATAAAGCACTCGTCACCGTCCGCGGAAGACACTACCAGCAAGTTATGAGAACTTCCAGCACTAATGTGCTAAGTTCCACTAAGCAACTGCTCAAAATCCTTAGGACGTTCGCAAACGGAGATACACACAAGTGGGACTGGGGGTTGTTTTAGTCCACAGCATTCAGGTATACATTTCTTTACCCTCTGTACGTTTGTGTAAACAAGAATTTTACAACACGCATTCAGAAGGACCTTTTTTCTGAGGAGGAAACAATAAACGATGTGCTGCTGGTTGTGTAGGTATAAACTTGATTTAGTAGGAAACTGAAACACCGCGGGGACCAACATGCTCATAAATGTATGACAAATCGGTCAGTAAAATGTAGGCCCGTGAGTGGGCCATTATTCGAATACATCAGCTAGCGGTGATACACAAGCTACAAGTTGGTGACATAAGGTCAGGTTTCTTCCCCATTTTGTATAGCTTCATTCCTGAACGACATTAGTTTGATGCCGATGTAGGCAAACAATCTTTTATATAAGGGTAAAGAAGTCAACCCAAGGTCTCTCTACCCAAACCAAAGCCAGCAAACACAAACACGGGAGCACTATTACACGTAGAAATACAAACGGCGGTAATACAATTTCTGTGAACTGTTAAACTGCGGTGAAGGGCGAATTTCCATTGTTAGACAGTCTAATTGTCTCAATCTGAATAATGACCAATATTTTTGAATAAAGAAACGGACTGAAATCAAAGCAGCTATAGACCAGCCAATCAAAGCTGCTAGTTTAGATAGTCTAACAGGTGAACTATTTCAAGCTGATGATGACTTGGTTCAGGCTCAACCGTAAGATATGATTGGACGAGAGTACGCCTGATGACTGCCCCTAAACATCGCATTCGAAATTACACCTTAGTCTTCTTCTTCTTATGGCGGAGTAGAAGGATCACAACCCTCCCACTTTACTGCATACCTACTGGTCCGCCTGTGGGGTTTGAAAGTCCTTCACACACGAACGCGAACACAGGGACTACCACGCACACCAGTTAGGGGGTTTCGCGCAAACTCCGGTGGTAATCAATTCGCAATCTTGTTCGCATCCATGTTCGTTTTGCAGTGTGGAAGCTTTACTTGGATACGTGGATTCAATCCCGAGGATAAGACTACAAAATCTGTACAGCGACTGTACTGAATCATGAAAACACGATGAACACCAATACAACAGCCCGGAGATATTGATGCGAAAAGAACCACGCTGAAAAGGCAAACTTCACCATCAATGGAGTGCGCTAGTAACAAGGAGACTTCCACAAATTGCACGTATGTAACTGGAGACAACTAGTGAAGGCTGAAGGGACTAGTCTATTGCGTACTGTAGGGCCACCATCGGCATAAATTTATTCGAGTCTACTTGTGATCTGGTCGTCCACGTACGGTATGAACACAATGTCATCAAAGCCTTCAAGGCACGATATCGTCTCCGAAGCCAGACGACACTGGCTCGTGAGATGAATGTAAATGAAAATTGCTGACTGTGACCCTTAAAAAAATAGGGTCCATAAATCAAAGCAACTCTTGGCGGAATGCGCTGCTATTCTTCTGTCCGGGCTGGTCCCAAGGGTCCGAAAGTAACACACCCAGCGTCAGTCATGGTTTGCTGGGGTGTTATGACGGGGTCACTGACCTGCAGTTCTGCGAAAAAGGCGGCAAAACAGCGGCCAAAGTGTACAAGGATACCGTTTTAAAACCCGTTGTGAAACCTCTTCTAAACCATAACGTATTCCAAAAACTGCATAGACATTCTAGCAAGATTCTGCGCCAGCTTTCTGCTCTTAAATTGTAGTAGATTAAAGGGACATTAAATATGTCTCCTGGGAATGAATTCCAAAGTTACTTGTCCTGCCGCAGGGGTTTTGATAAAGGGAAGTATATGCGGTTGCTAGTGGATATAGAAGTGATGGTCCTGGTGGCTTGCCTAGTAGAACACTCAAATGTCGCATTTCTAGAAATCATTCCATTGAGGTCTTCGGAACTTTTGCCATGATAGTATTTATAGTATAGGCAGAGGTCTGCTACCAGTCTTCGATGAGCTAACGGTTGGAGATTGGAAGTTAGT
Source organism: Pocota personata (assembly GCA_963082735.1). NCBI lineage: Eukaryota > Metazoa > Arthropoda > Insecta > Diptera > Syrphidae > Pocota > Pocota personata. The sequence continues at coordinate 16,318,087 of OY720432.1, forward strand.
GCGGGTTCTATTAAGGGAACTCCTCATCTCTGTATACTGTCGAGCAGATGAAGAGAATGTTTTAGGGTCGAACTCCAAACGTTATATAGGAATAAATTTGTGAAATGTTTAAAATAATCCCAGACGGGGATATTCATATTCAAATGTCAGACTATTTACTGTCAAATGCCACACAGGTAGAATCACAATACAGTATTATAATGCCAATCTCTAGCGTCTCTACAAAGCGACTTTTAACTCGTAAATTTCTACAAAGCTAATAATGCGGACCATTTGGTAAAACTGAAGCCAATATCATGAATGTCTTAATATGACTCTTACCTTAAACAACGAACGCTGCATTCTGGAATCATTATTGTTCTTATAACAAACATCTGGAAACACATCTAAGATGGTATAAATATGCTTTAAATAGTTTACGCTCTTTGAAGCGCTTAATATTTTCGAAGAAAAAACAAACAAAAATATTAAATGGAGATGACACTTTTCAAAAAAAAACTGTTCAAGCTTCTACTGTCTAACCATTGCTAAGTTTCTTAAAAATGGTACTATGATATCGGCAATAATTTGGTAATTAATTTTCATTCCTAGTGGAAATTCAATGTAAATTGTAGAGACAAAATTGTATTTTTCAGTAAGAATGGAGACGGAAACTAAAATTCGCTTTGCCATGTTCAGACTTCGACGTTAGCTCAAGCCAGTACAAATTTTCCACAAATACCAAAATGCGTATGAAATGAATGCACTTTCGCTTGTGCCCAAGTGGCTACAAATAATCCATTCTGCGGATTTATCTGTGGGTAGCGAACCTATTGATACAAACGTGGCCCTGTTGAAGGCAACAATTGACGAAGATCCAAGAATGATCCAGGAAATGATAGGTGAAGAACTGTGCTTAAATGCCTTCACTGCGTCGCGAATATTAAATTATCATCTGAAATTATTATTAAATTATCACCCATAGCCAAATTTGCCAGCAGGGGAACACCTCAAGGCGGTGTTATTTCACCCCTACTATGACTTAAAGTCATGAATAAAATCCTTGTAGCATTAGACAGAGAAAGAATTAAAGTAGTCGGGTATGCGGACGACAGTGTCAGGAGTATTCCCCTCTGTGATAAGCGAGATCATGGATGCTCTGTGCAAAAAATAGCATGCATAGGCACTACAGGTGCTCTACGGTTTACCCTGTCAAATGCTCTAACAGTCCTTCTGCATCTTTTACCTCTAGACCTACACATAACAAACATTATAGCACATAGCGCGATCACACTCAGAGAGTCTGGGTGCTGAACTGTGAAAGGCTACGGGCATAATAATATACTGGACTCTCTACCGAGAGAACTCAACAAGAATTTCACAAAGCGTGTCGACGTACATTTCCCCACAAGATCAGAATGGCAAGATGGGCAGGTGATTAAGGATTTTGACGTAACAACACAGAAGGTTCAAAGATGGACTGCAGTGTTAGTGCAGGTGTGTTTCCGAATCCTTAAACATCTCAAAATTCTATAGACTTCCAAATAATGCTAGTGTTTTCCAGGCGGAATTACTCGCTATCCGCGAAGCCTGTCGCCAGATCAAATTACATGCAAATATAACGCCCAGGCAAAAGATTGCCATACTCATTGATAGTCAAGCTGCTATCAAAGCCATCGCCTCGATCACTATATCCTCTAAACTAGTGTTAGAATGCCGAAATGAGCTAGCCTCGCAAGATGGACAATTTAAAGTAACCATGATATGGGTTCCAGGATATAGTAACGTTTGTGGAAACGAACTTGCTGATGAACTGGCCAGGCAAGGCCCAGCCCTCCACCGCTCACTTGCGAAATCAGTCCACTTTCCGCTTGGAGCAGTCAAGGCAGAAATATCCTCAATATTCCTTAAAAAACCAACCTCAGATGGATTAGACTAACAAACTGTGTCATATCCAGAAGGATATGGCCAGGCTACAATAAAATTAAAACAAATAAAACGCGTAAAGATGTCGCCAGATTAACAGCGATCACTACGGGTCACTGGCCTATAGGAGACCACACAGTCAAACTAGGTATCCCACATAACATACGAGTACACTGTCGCAACTGAAAGAGAAACCCTTATCCATTATTTATGTAGATGTCCGGCATTAGCTAGGGCCGGACCCTTCTTCAATTCCCTAGAGGAAATCTCAGAGCAAAACATCAAAGAACTTATTTTTTTGTTGAATTTCACAGGTTGGATCTAGAGACTCCTCATCAACACACCGTTAACACCCAGGTTACATGAGTTGTGGTAACAAAAGGGCACCTAGTTCTAATTGGGTTCTTAAAAAACCGCCACTTTTACTTAACTACCTATGACCCGGAAAACAACTGGCAGTCCATAGTATGGAGCCAATAATGAAAGCAAGACACCAAAAATCAGCAAAAAAAAAACAGTGATGAAGCCTGAAAATTTGTTGGCAAACCAGGAAAAATGGCAACTTCGTCGCTACTTTCTACACGAAAGTAATGCACCTGACACATTGCTGAAAAAACCAACAACTTCCTTGTGTTCTCGGGTAACAATACAATTCACTCAGCACCTTATTCCCCGGATCTGGCTCCGTATGATTTATGATTTTTAGGAGGAGTCTTAAATTTTCAATGAGGAGATCATTAATGCAGTCAATTTTTTTTAAATTGAAAAGCTTTAAAAAGACGATTTTGAACAGTGTATCGATGATGACTCTACCGACTCAAGAAATGTATTGTAATAAATGGAAATTATGTAGAGAATTTAAATTCCAAGATATTTGTGAACAATTGGGTAAAAGGCAAGCAGCAATACGTCAAAAAGGAATAAATATATCCATACAGCACAACGAGAAGGCTTTTATGTGCTCATGATATGAAATATCGAAGCACAATGAACTAAGAAACATTTACTGCCCAAAAAACAGGTCGAAAAACAATTACTCGGACATAAGAAAATTTAGGCCGCAATTGCGACGTCATTTTTTCCGACCAAGCTCACGTCTCAAACTCTTCTAGCGGTCGGATAAACATTCGGTAAAGTTGAACGTTTTGGGCTGCTTCTCAAAACACAAATTTGGCAATCTGCACATCTTTACCGACAATTTATAACCATTGGCCCAAAAGTTGATTCGAATGACAAACAATTTTTTTTTTTTTAATTAAAGGATAATGACCCAAAACATAGAAGTCGGCTTTGTGTTGCGTGGTAACAAGAAAATAATGTTCATGTACTGTAACAGTAACCATAGTCAACGGACGAAAATCCAATTGAAAACGTTAAGGCATTTGTGAAACTCAAACTTTGTGAAAAGAAGATTTATGATCTGGAGATCATTACCCAAGAAATATGCCATAAAATTAGTTGAAAGTATGCCAACGTCGACCTCCACGAAACAAGGAAGGTTGCTAGACGACGCCTAGACAAAGAACCAACGAAGAAGCAGACTGGGAATCTCATAAAGAAAGTAAAACATGCTTCAGGAAGCTCACCAAGAGACGCTGATGTGTGCACAAACTGTTTCAGTGAGGCAGCCACACCTTTCAAGTGTGGGCTTACTCGAGCTGAAACAAAATGGGAAGACGCTGACAACCTAGTTGATGTAGATAAAGTGGCCTGGGCCATAATCATTTCTTCCGACAGTTCCTAAAACGTACGTGATTTGCGACGAGCCTGTCCCCACTCTCACCTTTCTGCGTGATTTGGGTGTCATTTGCGACAGTGAGCTTTATTCTCGTAGTCATACTGACAATATTATTAGCAGAGCAAATTCTGCGCTAGGTTATGTGAAACGTTGGTCCAAGGAATTCTCAAATCCTTACATAACGAAATCCCTGTACTTCACATTTGTAAGACCAATTCTAGAATATGCCTGCCAAGTTTGGAATTGAATGTGTACAACGGAGGTTCATCCGTTTTGCTCTACGTGGACTCCCGTGGCCTGACAGATTCAACTTACCTCCTTACGAGCATCGTTTGAACTTGCTGAACATACAATAGCTTGAAAAGCGTAGAAAAGTTATCGATATCAGTTATTAGCAGGCAACATTGATTGCCCTATGCTGCTCCAAACCGTCTCACTCAGCACCAATCCGCGTATTCTGAGGTCAGTACTCTTCTTCTCTCTTCCGCCTCAAGTTTCACCGTGCGAATTACGGGTGTAATGAGCCTATGTCTCGAATGCTACGCATGGCTAATGACTGCCATAACCTTTTTCACTTTCAGTGCACCAAAAACTCACTTAGAAACTCCCTTTATTCCACCTTCCTCACTCAGGTCTTGATTTAAATTTATGTATACTAGCTATTAAGTAAACATTGTAAATAATAATTTATAAGTCCCCTTACCGCTTGTATTAATCTAAATGATATAAATAAATAAATAAATAACTCATTTGCACCATATAAATCACCGGGCATGGAAGGAATACTTCCAATCTTCTTTGCAAAAAGGGATAGAATTATACACCCTAAAGAAAACCCTGGTTGATATCTTCAGGGGATATCTATATCTCGGCTACACGCCAACGCAATGGCAAGAGGTGAGAGTGGTGTTCCTACCAAAACCCGGGAAAGATTTATCGACAGCGAAAGCCTGTAGACCTATTAGCCTAACGTCCTTCCTACTAAAATCAATGGAGAAAATCTATGATAACTATATTTGAACACAGATTACAAATCCGCGGCTGTGTCCTAATCAACACATATGCATCAAAGGAAAATCAGTTGAGATGGCACTACACCAGGTTGTATCCACAATAGAAGATGCGTTTGAAATGAAGGAATCAGTCGCAGGTGTCTTTCTAGATATCGAAGGGACATTCAACCATGTTACGAGTAAGAATGTTCAGTTGTTTCTTTACAAGAGGAGGCTTATTTTAAAGAGAAAATTCGTAACTTGAAACCTACAGTTTGTAACTTGAATATCCACGAATATAAAATCAAACATTATCTGCAATTAACTATGGTAGATGGCAAAGTTTGTAGTGCCTTAAGTGAAACATCCTCTTGTAAATGTTATATATGTGGAGCTACGCCCAAGGAGAAGAATAAAATAGATATTTGCTTAAATAAAAAGGTTTCAGGTTTGGATTATCTCCGCTGCATTCATGGATCCGTTTTTTGAATATTTTATTCATCTCTCTTATAGGCTAGATATTAAAAAATGGCAAGTTAGATCAAACGATAAAAGAGAGATGTTATCAGATAAAACAAAATAATGGCGGAAGTGGTACGTCGAACGACGGTACCCGAATTACAGGTCTAACAAAAGACCTTATAGATCGTTGTTACACAATATTACAGTGTATATCATCGGGATATAATATCAATAAAAACAAATTTAGAGAATTTGTAAGAAGTTACAAATGCAGACCTATTGCGCAAAATTTTACTTAGTTCAGACCCTTTTATAACAGGACGTCGGAAGTTTTCCCACAAAAAAAAAAAAAACATGAAATGTCTAAAAATGTTGTAGAATTATCATATTATTTCATTTAAATTAATAAAATGTATAAGTATGAATTGTTTGCTTTTATTATTGTGTTATTTTTATTGTGGAAATAAACTTTAACAAAGATTTTGGTAAAAGTTTTATAACAATCGGTTGATTAGTTTTTGAGTTAAAGCTTCACTCTAACAAATGACAAAAGAAATTATGGAATCTAGTACAAAAATATTTTTTTTTTGTACTTCTGTTCATTCGATTAATTTGAAATTTAGTACGATGATTTATCCAGTCAGTTCTAAATACGTCTCCAAATCTCATTAAATTCGATGCAGTGGTTCAGATTTTATAGATTTATGACCGCCTCTCCATACAACTTCAACCACTGTGCACTGGTGCGAATGTCCTTCTAATAGCCAAATTTTTTGCTGAGTGGTAACTATGATCGTTGTTCTTATCAAAAATTATTTTTGTATTTTGTGTGCCTTTTTACAATAAATAGTTTTGGAGTTATGCCGAACACGCTCTTATCAAACAGACTGTATATTCACAAAGGAACAAAGATTGAAACTCATATCACGCCTGCCTGACGTATAATAACAATGAATACGATAAATTTTTGATTAGTTTCGATAAGTTTTACACAAACTGTTAAAGAAAAGGTTAGTAATTGCACGCAGCAGAACAGCCGGAAAAACAAATATTGCATATGTCATGAGACTATTGAATAAACAGAATGGTTTCGAATCTCTGGAGCACGATTGAATCACAATCTAAGTTCAAAAATACAGCCTTGAATTCTGAGAAAACAACACCATCTGCCACATTGAGTCACTTCAGTCGTGATAATTTTTTTAACAGCATGTATAAGCCCATGTTCACACAGGAAGAACACTTTACAAAGAACAAGGACACTATTTTACCGGCCATAATATTAAAGTTGAAGAGCGTACTAATTATTTAGACCAAATAAAAATATAAATTAGATCCATCGAACCACCAACAAAATATTATTGTAAAAGCATTATAAACAATCGACTAAATATCGAACTTAAATAAAAACAATAGCTTACATCAATAATAGAAACATTATTGCGGTCTGGATTAAAACAAAAAAACAGTACTTCTCCCTATCGCAGTACGCGCACTATTGGTATTATTTATAAACGCAATGTCTATTTCTGGCCAGTTGAAAGCAATTAGACCAAAAATGTACAGTGCTTTAAATAATTGCAAAATAAATATTATACCGCTCAGGCATGTTTATTTTATCTTAATCTGCAATACGATAACAAAAGTTGTAAATAATTGAAACAAGCGTAATGACTACACAAGTTTCGCCAAACTTTTTAAAGATAATATGCGATACTCATATTATCATTAAACATGACCGAGAGGTGAAGGTGATATAGACTTTAAAATGTACACTGACCTTAAGGTTTGTAAGTAATCTTTAAGAGCTATCATTAGGAACTATGATGAACGATCAACTTCACATTTAGAACTGTGTCTTAGTGAGCAGAGCAGAAGCAGTGGTGTACAGAATTGAGAAAAATTATGACAATAATATCAAGTGTAGATAGGTCAATATCAACTTAAAATGACGTAACCAAAGATTGTGTTTTGATGTTTTCGTAAATAAACGATATGAGTAATGGAAGAAGTAAGGTGTTTTCAGTATTAATATAAAAACATACAGAAACATACATAGTTACAATCGTTCTGGAACGGATCGTACGATACTCTATTCCTCATCTTCTAACCATAATAAAGTGGGCGTGGCGTCGTGAAATTGTATTTTAAATGCAGTGGCATTTAGAGGACATTTCCGCGATAGTTTTTCTGTTGGTACATTTTCTTAGAAAAAAGTGAGATTCTAATACTCAAAAGAAGACTAAACCATCATCATAAATAGGCTTGAGAAAACAAAATATTAAAACGTCCCCAAAAAGTGGGTGTGGCACTATACAATATATGGGCGAATGGTGGAGAAAATTAACATCTGTATATTTTTCAGTTTCTAGAAAAAAAGTATTGAAAAAGGACATTTTTATGCAAAGTGGACGAGTTTCATGTAAAGTCGGCTCAGCCATCTTTCGAAACAATCCTCAAAACAGTCTTTCTGAGATTTTTCAATTTCGACATTGACTGCATTAATGATATCCACATTGAAGCCAAAGAATAAAGTTGCTGGTTTTTCAGCAAAAAACTTGTGGTAAGCAGGTTTCTGTATACCATTTAGCAGCTACCGTCTGACCAGTTTCCAGTGGGATAACAGGGGGATAACATCAGCACTTTTGTTGCTGATTTTTTGTTATTTTGCTTTAACTTGTACCTTCTGGAATCCATACCATCGACTACTGTTTCGTTTGTGGGTCGTACTTATAGTCAAACTTATATTCATCCCCTGTTATGATTTTATTGAGAGCTTTCAGTTTTTCCCAAGAAATATTTGGCAAAACGAACACGCGCCTTTTTTGCTCGTCGTTTAAAATTTGTGGAACTCGTCGATCTTTGATTTCTACGAGTATTTCAGATGATGATTTAATAATCGTGACGCAGGTATGACATTCAAGCCCAGTTCTTCACCTATCATTTCCGGGGCTATTCTTGGATCATCGTCAATTTTTCCCTTCAACAGGGCTACATTTGGTCGAAGATTTGGGGGGACCTTCAGGAGGTTCGCCCTGTATGAAATCTTTGACACCACTTGGAACTATCGCAAGGAATGGTGCATTCACTTCATGTGCATTTTGGAATTCATGGAAAATTTGCTATTGCTTGAGTTGCCGCAGAAATCCAATGAGACTAACAAAGCGAATTTCGTGCTGTGTTGGCGGAGTGGAGTTTCTACCGACCTTATATCACTAATTTTACGTTTACTCGCCTTCATCCTACCAATTTTCCTGAAATCTGAAACTGAACATTGTAAAGCTATAACAAATTGACAACTAACTTTTGATTTTTCAAAAACTAATAAATTAAAACCAACTTAGCGAACTTTCATGTATCAAATTTCACTCTCTTGTAGCTCAAAATTGAAGGCCCAAAAACATGTGACATACGGACGGACGGAAATGATTCAATCGACTAGGCTATTTATACTGATCATTTATATATGTATATATACTTTATATGGTATATCTTTATTTTCGTATGTTACAAACTATATATCAAAATTAATAAACATAATATTTGGAAAATCCAGCGGGAAGTGCCTACTTATAATTCATAACATGGCAAACTTTTGATTAACAAGTCGTTAATATGTAAATAAATTGAACCAAATTGCTAAATCCTTATACACAATAGAGAGCAATACTGGCAACTAGTAATTACTATAGTAAAGGTGTTATTGAGCCTAGTAAAGTCGTATTTTACATGTAAAATAAAAACAATAATTCATTGACAACTTCTCTCCGTTTCATCCCGATTCATTTCATTAATCAGACATTCACGAAAGGTGGGAATTTCGTTCAGTAGTCCAACGAACTAATTACAGGTGGCTGACATGAACTGTTACCAACTTCACGTTGCTGTGTCTGCGAAGCTACGAATGACAGCGCGTTGAAAATTTGACACTTGTTAATTTCTTTCGTTGTTGAAGAGCGTGGAGATGGTCCGAAAAAGACAGCAAGATCGTCAACAGTGATTCGGAGTGTGAATGATGAAGCACCATTTCCAATTGAGCAATTTGTCAACAAGCAAATTAATCGAGTTTACCTGCCAGAGAGGTCATACGACAATTTCGACCAAAGGATCGTCACCAGGAAGGAAGCGCCACCGTTTTTGATGGCTTGGGCCGCAGTGACTACCGATGGTCGGTCTCCGCTCGTATTTTTGGACCGTGGAGTTAAGAAAAACGCGTTGTTTATCGTGAAACTGTCTTGCAAGCTGTGTTGAAGCCATGGACACGCAAACATTTCGGGCAAAGACCTTGGACATTCCAACACGACTCTGCACCTTCCCACAAAGCCCGAGTAAATCAAGAATGGCTGAGACAAAACGTTCCGCACTTTATTTCCTCGACACAATGGCTATCGAATTCTCCCGATGCGAATCCATTAGACTTTTCTGTCTGGGGCATTTTGAAGGCCACGGTTGGCACTAAAAAATACCAAATAACGGACGCGCTCAAGTTAGCGCTTCGCTGGGAATGGAAGCGCATTCCACACACACTTGCGTGCAGCGTGCGATAAATTTATTGACCGTCTCAAGGAAATTGTTCGTGCCAAAGGTGGCCACATCGAAAATATTAATTAAATCCTTGAATTTGAATAAATTTTTTTCTTCGGATTCAATAAAAAAATATTCACAATTAAAAAAATGCAGCTATTTGAATTAGTTACAGTTCGTGTCAGCCACTCTGTACACCTATATGTTATATGTACACATGAAAGAAGCACTGTAAAGTTTAACATCAAGCAGTTACAATAATAAAAGATCGAGTGTGCCCTAACTTCTCAAGAAGTCCAGTGTCGCCAACCAAGATCAAGCGCAGAAGACCGTCATCATCATTACCAGCATGCCATCAGGATGCGTGGGGTTTCTCTCATCCACCATAACGAAAGTCCTGGTTTAATAAAGAGTGACGCCAAGCGCATGCAGCAAAATTGGCTAACGCTGCTTAGATGAACGAGAGAGCAACTTCCGATATCTTCAAGCTAACTGACATCTGTTCGTGCTTTGTCTGCAGGGTTAAAGGGTTAAAAAATGAAATATGGGAAATGACAACCAACACAACATTATAGTTTACTGGACAAAAGTGAGTTGAAAATAGCAATATTGTATCGTCGGATGAACGGATGCCCGATAAATGAAACCTCAGCATTGTTTCCGAAATCCTTAAAACCGATACCCTCTGATGCGTCAGCTATAGAGGCATACTCGTAGGTCTCCTCAACATTACTCGTATGTATAAGATGTTGTATGTCTATTATGTGAACGCCTTAAAACTTTTATCAACAACTCGATTGGTTCGTATTAGTGTGGCTTTAGGCCAGAAAAATCCACCATAGAATAAATTTACATTGCGGTAGAGAAAATTCAGAAGCCCCAAATCAATAATCGCCATATTTTTATCTATTTTAAAGAATAAAATTCTCAAACATCAGAGACACGATATTCCAAATTGAATTGAGACAGAAGCGCGTAAATAGGTCTAGTGGTTAACCAAGGTATAACAAAAAATATCTGTTGACGACATTCAACACCCGTAGATATAGAATAGATAGAGGGTACCAAAAACACGTCGGCAAAGGACAATAAACTGATTTGTGAATTGTTCGGGAAATACCCAACAATAAGTCTGAGAAAAACAAAGGAAAAATTATCTAGAAGATTAGTTAGAGTGTCCACAACACAATAACATGCCGCTTGGCAAAATCTGGGATCAAGAACAGAGGTACCAATCTTTAGCCGCTATTGACCGTAAAACGTATCGAAAAAAGGCTGAATTGGGAAAAAAACAGAACTTGAACCGTGAGTGGAGCAACATTATATTTACCGATGAAGAGTTATTGGCCTGGGCAAAAAAAGCAGAAAAGTTGCTACAACGCATAGAGAAATATCCAGCATGTCTATGGTTGCCTCTTGGTGAAAGGATTCGGTAAGCTAAGTGTTCACAAAAAACTTCGATGCTCAATTCATGGTTAAACTATACCAGAGAGCGCTTGCCAAAGTCTGCTAATCATATGGACCTAACAATTGCAACTTGAGTCGCCTCTGCACGCGTTGGAAAAAGGAAAATGGTATTACAAAGTTAGATTGGCCGTCGCAGAGCCCTGATGCAAATCCAATAGAATATGTGTGGCCACTTATGAAACAGAAGCTTAGAGGAAAACAAAATCTACAACGCAAGCTTACATGAGTTTTGACGGAGATTTGGAGGGGTACATAAGTACAGAATATATCAGGCAATAATCGATAATAACGGAGAGTGGACTTCTAATTAATATAATTGCGTAATTTTTTTTAGTGTGTATTTTAATAAAAAAAAAAAGTTCATCTTTCATAAGTTCAGAGAGAGCATTCTGTCGGCCTTTTTCTTGAATAACTTCTGAATTATTGAACAGTTTTTATTGAATTTCTTTTTTTCTTTTTTGTTGTAGAAAATTCTTGGGAAGCTTCGAAATAGAATCTTTATTTTCCGTCACTTACATAATAAATATGATATCTCTCAAATTAATAAGAATATCGGAATCGAACTTATTTGTCGTTATAGATCCGGAAATTTTCCATTACCATGATTTGGTTCAAGTCTTTGGATCATGTGCTTTGGAAACGCGAGGAGAAGGGGCACTAATTTTCCGCAGACATTTCTCCACTGTAGGCGCAAACTCAAAATTATTAATTCGAAAAAAAATGTTTGGATTATACTCGAAGAGCTCTTTTTAGCGATCACATTCCTCAATACAAATTAAACAATTTTTTTTGTGACATTTACTTGTACTGTGGCCACGGTTCTGGGTAATTGGTTTGCGTGACTTATGTGAAAACCATGCATATGACTTCTATAGTTTATAAGCTAGAAGGTCGGACGGACAGACGCGCTAGCGAGAGCCGTAGAGTTCCGTGGCCTGTATAAGGAACTCTAAAAACAGACAGCTGCAATTTCGAGTCAGTTAAAGACTTTATCTACCTAGATTCTGCTGTAAGTTCAAAAAATGACACAAGCGCAAAGAAGAAAGCAAAACTTTATCAGAAAAAAAAAATAATTTCAAGCAACGAAATCCCTAAGAAAATCTAGGAACGTGAAATCGATTACTGACACCTTTCAACTACCTTTTCGATAGTGTGACTATAAAAGAACTTTACCGTAGCATGATATCGAAAATTTGTATCCCCACTAGCATACACAGTCCAGTTTTTAAAGTTGCCCTTGAGAAGGCTAGCTCACCAAATTATGAAAAAAGATATCTCACCATGATCACCAAAAACAGACTAGTAGTCTGATGAGAATTCATCAAATAAGGAGTCTCATCGAAAAAATGTACCCACTGAACAGTAACACAAATTATAGCAAAAAGAAGACAAGAATAGGGTGGCCGTGGTGTAGTGGTAACATCATCGCTTGTCACGCTGTTGGTTCACAGTTCAAATCCTGATGTCAAGAATCATCTATTTATTTCGCACGAAATAAATAAAAAAAGTTTATTAATTGCGAAAAGCTAAGTCAACTCTACTGCGAAGGCTAACACTGGGGCAGTAGGGTGGTCATATGGCTAAAATGCAACTTGATCGTGATGATGACATCAGGAGGATTGAAAAAAATACTGTGAATCATAAGCAACGACAATAGCAACAAATATGCTCCCCAGTTATCTGGACGCCACCCTTGGAGTTTACTGAAAACTTAATACCATCTAAGTTTCAAACCCACTACACCAATCTTTCTTTCTCTCTCTCACTTCCTACAAAAGCCCGTGCCCTGAAATAGTTTAAGGTTATTCATATCCCCTTTGCAAATTATAAAAATATAGAAAAGAAATTTTAAAAAAAAACAAAATCATAGTGACATGATGATCAGGCCAAAATAAGACGACTCTTGATGAATCTTATAAATAGTCTGTAACCGTTTGTGCATACACTCATTAACGTAGAATTCGCCATTTTTTTTTTTTTGTAGATTGAACGTTTGACTTAGGCTGGGCTCGAAGATTTTCATCAACTTTTCCCTTCATCAGTATAAAATACTTGCCCTGAAAGCTGCATGACAATTTTGCGAACAAAATTTGTTTCCAATTTTTTTTCCGCTTTCCGATCTAAAACTTTTTGGACTTTGCACGTTTTTCAGTCCCAGTAAATGGTAATATTCTCTACAATTACGTTATTTTTGCATGGGTATTTTTTCTTTATGAATTATAAATAAACATACGAGTAAAACCGCTTACTAATACAAAATGATAGAATAGCAAGTTTCAGAATTTCCCGACCATTATTGGGTAGTTTACTGTAGATATGTGAATAACGCTCTTTTTGCGCGGAAAAATCCATGACTCGAGACGCGATCATGTGAAGTTTAGTACATTATTTACATATTTGCAAATTTTCTTCCCTGGATTATTGAAACAATGAAAAAAAGACTATCGATCATAGAATACGTCAAAGTAAGGTTGCCACACTTTCGATGGGGAAGTTACAATCAAATTACAAATTTATCCTCAAATGTTCGCCTTTAAGCATCGAAGGAGCTTAATGATACAGAGCCTATTCTACTAAATACATGCGTTACCTTATAAAAAATAATCACATACTTTTGGACAATTTAAATGCAAGGAAAAACTTTCTGAAGGATTCAGTCGCGCAAAATAGTAAGGACATGTTGATTCATCTCAAGCGGTTTTGAAAATCTTTATAAAAATCGAATGAATTTGATGTCTATCCAAATAGACATGGTTCCCTAAATGGTAATGAAAACTAAAAGCTTTGGGGAGTCACGTACAAAACCCACAAACTAAGCGATCCAACAAATAATCAACAGCGTTATACCACTGTACAGCAGTAGCAATAGAGTTCTGTGGAAAAAAATTGCTTGTATCCGAAGCAGGAAACTTTGTTATCCGTAGAAACCAGATGAGGGAAGCCCAGGTCTTTCATTTGTCACACAAAACATGTAAACATGTTATTAGAACTAGTTAGTGCGGAACAAATAACTTGTCTTTTGGCGATCGATGCTTGCAACTCTTTCAAACGATACAAATAAGAATAATTCCATAGCTACATACATATGTATGTCTTCTTATGGACAGAAGCAGGGAATGTGCGAGACCGTTTCTTCCTCCTTTCCATCGGTACAGATACGACAGAAGTTGTCTGCGGAAGTTCCAAACATTCCCGCCGAAAATACAGTGTCAAGTTACGACTCCTATGAGAGTGCTATGGTGCACTTACTCGTCATGATTATGCGTTTAGGTTTTCTATGGTGGAAATAACAAAAGGCTCGTCTGAAACCAAATCCAGATCCTTCCGTTAACCTTGTTACGCTAATTCAACAGACTATGTGGTGCCGCGTAAGCCCCCCTGACTTGGTATACATACGAGTATGTATGTACTGCACAGACATTAACTTGGATATTAGATGGCTCCAGCGCCTTAGTAGCCATAGCATAATTAAATTCGTCAACAATCATCTGACTGTCTTCTGAATGGCCATGACTCCGCCTGGAAATACTCCAGTAATTTGGCAGCCGAACCGACAATATACACATGTCTCCTTAATGAATTCCGCAAGGACCGAGTGACCGAGTGTTATCCAAGTTCTCTGATAGGAATTCGTGTGGGGTATTTTTGCTTTCAAAATCAAGAATGGGAGTGATATAGGAAGTCATTTTTAAATGTATATAAATCACATTCTTGACTCGTTGATTACACATAATAATAAGTTATTCTGTCGTAGGAGAAAGTATTTGTTTCTTCTATAATTTGCGCGCTCCAAAGGGAATATGAATACCCTTATACTGTTTCAGGGCACGGGCGTTTAGGAAAAAGCGGAAGAGAAACAGAGGAGAAGCCTGCGCACGTTGGCGTTAAATGTTTGAAGGTTATAGTGATGGGGAAATACAGAGCTTGGTAGATCATTCCACATTCGTATCGTTCGGCTTATAAACGGATCCCTATATTTGACAGTACGACCGAAGTTGGGCTTAAGGGCGAACTGATGTGCATTCGAAGTATGTCGCGTATTGCGGGTGAAATTTTGAAGGGGGTGAATGCAACTGGCTATTTCGCTGAAGCATTTTTTATAAAAAATCGCGATAAAATAGGGAGACACGAGATATATTTCCTATGTTCAAGTGATTGTATGGAATTCACAATGTCTCTATCACCTATAAGTTTTAACGCGCGATTCTGTGCCCAGTCAAGGATGTGCAGAACGGTCTTGGGTGCACCAGACCAGATATGGGCATTATATTTCAGCTTAGGGCGGATGAATACCTTATAAATTAAGGCCAGATCAGACGGGGTAAAATATTTCTTGCACCGTTTAAGGAATCCTAGACATTTTGCAGCATTTTTGGCGATCTCGAATATGTGTTCGTTCCATCGAAGATGGTTAATTAATACACATACCGATAATTGCAAGTCTTTCGGTTTCAATGATGCAAGTACCATCGTTGGATAACGGTTGAGGATTTTCGTTTAGCTTGAGAGACAGAAGATAGCATTGTGTTTTGGAAGCATTAAATTCCACTCTGTTGGTTTAACCCCATTTGATGATGTTGTCTAGGTGGGAATTTAATGTATTTAATATACGTTGACGTTCCTCTTCTACGGCTGAAAAGCAAGGACGTGAGTTGGGGAACGAATACGAAAAACTGAGGGTACTGGCATCAGCGAAGTAATGGATTGGATTAGAAGTCGCGGACAAGAGATCATTTATAAAAATAAGAAAGAGAGTCGGAGACAAAACAGAGCCTTGGGGGACACCAGCATTTATTTGATGAATTGCATACTTGAAACCTTCCAAGACAACTTGTATTGAACCCCCAAACTCCATTGAAGAAGAGACTCATATTGGCTGGATTTTAGTTTTTATATCCGTGTGAAAAGTACCAGATCGGTTTTCTCTGCCCAGCTGATAAGATAACCTTAATAGTGCTGATGATAAATCACAGGACTAAAAATATTCTTAGCACTGTTAATAAATATACATATCAACACGATTCCTCATTATTTATGAAAAAGTTGCAGGAAGCTGATTAACATCACCAGAAACTAAATATGATGGTGCGTGGGCATTGCCCTACGATCCACAAAGAGAAAACAAAATATCTTATTCCTTCGATGTACGTAATTTGCATTCTACTTGCTTTCAGCTGTCATTTATTATATGAATATTCCATAAATTTGTGATGTGCTACTCTACCATACACAGCTTTGTATTCATTAGACGCATGGGCATAGACAGCCATAGAGCAGAAAGACAAAGAAATCTTTTTTTTTAATTTAACAGAGTGAATTTTGTATATTTACATTCAAAAGAAAAATTGTGATCCTGCAACCAAAAAAAAAAAAACAGAAGCACTAATAAAATTGATGAAAAGCAAAACGTAAACAAATCACAACACTTTCGAAGCATATACAAACCACTTCCATACACTGTGCGACACAAGGATTTCCAATCAACAACAAAACTAAGTCAATAAAAATACTCTTTTTTTTTGTTTGCTAACAACAACAATAGTGTAACAAATGAGAGAACAAACAAAATCTAAATAAAAACAAAATAATGGAGCGATACTTACAACCCAGTTAGCCATGTTACTATTAATACTCCAGGAATGATTGTTGCACGGAATAGCAAATTAAAAAACTTGTGTATTTCATACATTTTCATATGTCTTTTCGATTATATTCTTTTGTTTTTAACTCTCAATTCGCACTGTATTGTATTTTTTTTTTTTTTTTAAGTTTAATTGATTAGAATTTTTAAATTTTCAAATCAATCACTCCCCAAGCTAAAGATAAACCAAAAAATATATTGAAATGGTATAAAAAACAAAAACGAAAATTTACAAATTAAAAAACCATCAGCTACTTCCAACTAAACCAAAAACAAATGATTAAAAAAAAAAAAAAAAAAAAAAAACAGAAAAATAAACACCAGCAGTATGTATGGATTTTCCACTACAAATTAAATGCAACAGAACAAACTTGATGTACACTTTAGACCATATCAAACGCGATTAACTAACTTGTACTACTGGCCAATTACTTGGAGCAAATTTTGCTTACTCATTTTTTTTTTATGAAATTTGATATGATAATGCTCTCTTTGTTGTGTTTATTGTTTGCATTGTTACTCAATCCCTCATCGTTACTGAATGAAATGATTAACCACACACACAGTCTGGCTAGTTAGCTTGCAGTAGCTGACATGAAAACTCATAAGCTCAATTAAATTATAAAAAAAGGAATGCTGTACTTGTTTGAGTGTGCAGTGCTAAATCTTTACACTCTTCTCCCTGTAGTAAATTTATTATTACTCTAGGTACAGGCGTACGTAAGATAGTAGCAAGTGAGCCTTATTATATTTATATGGTGTCACCAAACGACACTCTGTTGTGATGGTCTCTCATGTAAACACAATGTTTTGTTAACTGTTTTTATCATGATAATGTAAAAATTAAAAAAAAATAAAAAAAAAACTAAATGTAATGCAAAAGATAGTTAGTGATAATACAAATGCAATTATGTGTGTGAATAGTAATAATCATCATCACCTTTTGATAAATTTTCGCCTACGCGTTAGTAGCATAACTAGAAAAATTCAAATTCAATTCCACGTATTACACGATAAGGAAGTCTCCAATGCACCTATTAAATTCTAGTAGTTTTTAGTCAGTCTTTATTGGGATAGAGAGAGCGAAAAAGTGCATAAATTATTCGAGTAAATAATTATCAGCCTGCATGAGTACTTGGAAATTAACGATCAGTATTGTGGTAGGAACACTGAAATTGCAAAAATTTGTAATATAACTTATCTCTCTCTTAAAAACCGTTTGAGTTACAGAGAAAAAATAAAAACAAAATTAAAGAACAAGAGGAGAAATAGATTCTCTTAAATTACTCAAAGGCAATAGTTTAAATTGTTACGCGACATTAAACTGAAATGCAAATGGTACAATTAAAACAAAAATACAAAAAAGATACTATCACACGTTATAATTCGCGTTTAATAGCTTTGCGTTTAATATTTGAATGCCTTTCGTGTGTTTATCTGATACGTTATGGTTGACAAGTCTTTTTCTAGTTATACATAATTTCGTAGATGAAAATTCGTTTGATTATGTATTTTGTGTGTCCAAGCGTTGCGGTAATTTTGATGAACGTATGCAATATTGGTAGCCACAATGTAATGGTACATATAGTTAGAGATAGATCTGAAAAGAAAGAAATCATTTTTCAATTAGTGGATAAATTTAGTAATTATTTTATAACTTAAATTATTTAAAGTACAGTGGTGGTCCTTTGGAAAATAAATGTCGATGACAGTGACACATATAGAGAAATCACTGACGAATTGACCAAAACGAAGTTCCAGTGGCACTCATATGAAAATACGAGGGTGGGTCAATAAGTCCCTGAAAATTAACACAAATTGTGTCGTCACCTTAAATTTAATTTTTGTTTGTCAAGAATCATCTTTCAAAAGAACGCACCCAAATTTTCAGACAGATCTGTCAAATAGTTTTGTTGTGACAGCCATTTTATACAGACGCCTACTAGCATTTTCGTTAAAATGGAAAAAAGTAAATTTCGAGTGCTCATTAAACACTATTTTTTGCGAGAAAAAACTATCACGCAAACCAAATAAAAGCTTGACAAATATTATGGGGACTCTTCACCATCGATTGGAACCATTCACCACTGGTTTACTCAATTTCGGTGCGGTCGTTCAAGCAAAAGTGACGCCGAATGTTCTGGTCGCCCAATTGAGGTCACCACACAAGAAATGGTCGACAAAATCCATGGTTTGATAATGGAAGATCGAGTGAAAGTGCGCGAGCTTATCACATGGCTCAGTGATTTCGATTTTACATAAATATTTGGACATGAAAAAGCTTTCCGCAAGATGGATGGCGCGTTTGCTCACAATCGACAACAAAACGCATTCGTTTGACAACTTCAAAAGTGTGTTTGGCGATATTCCAGAAAAATTCGGCTGAGTTTTCGCGCCGTTTCGTAACCGTGGATGAAACCTGGATTCACCACAGCACACCAGAAACCAAGGAACAGTCAAAACAATGGACTTCTCCTGGTGAATCGAAGCCGAAGAAGGCCAAGGCGGGTTTGTCAGCAAACAAGGTCATGACGACAGTTTTTTGGGATGCGCGCGGTGTTATTCACATCGATTACCTTGAAAAGGGTAAAACGATCACCGGCGCATATAATGCAGAGCTGTTGGATCGATTCCAAGCCAATTTGAAGCAAAAGCGGCCGCATTTGGCGCATTTTTCACCAGGACAACGCACCGGCGCACAAGTCCGCAGTCGCAATGGCAAAATTGCATGAGTTAAGCTACGAACTCCTCCCTCATCCAGCATATTCTCCAGATTTACGAGTAGCCTCCTGCGACTATTTCTTGTTTCCAAACATGAATAAATGGCTCGGAGGTTAAAGATTTGGGTCGAATGAAGAGGTCATCGCTGAACCAAACGTTTATTTTGAGGGGCTCGAGAAATCGTATTATTTGGAGGTGGTCAAAAAATTGGAGAAACGTTGGATGAAGTGTATAGAGCTAAAAGGAGACTATGAGTGTTCCTTATTTCATTTTTCAGGGACCTATTGACCCACCCTCGTAAAACTACTAGACCAGTTAGGGTAGTAGCCAGACGTCTTCACTTCTCGTGTGATGAACACGATATCATCGAAGACTTGACTAATAAAAAATTTAGGATTTTGGAAGCCAAAAACTTAATTAAAAAAGAAACCACACAAGGTAATGATGGGTAACCAATGACAAGAAACAGAAAATTATCTCTTTTTATGCTTTCTATTCATAATCAAGAAGAAGTCGAAAAGATATACAACATAAAATCAAGAATGGGTATTGTTGCTGAGATCGAACCACTTCGAAAAAATTCAAACTTAGTACCCCAATGCAAACGATGCCAAGCTTTCAGGCATACGCAAAGCTATTGCAAAAGAGATTTTGCTTACTTTAAATGTGAAGGAAAACACCCCACAAAAAGTTGCCAGCTAAAGAAGGGCGAGAAAGCAAAATGCATCAACTGTCATGGTGATCATTCAGCAAATTATAGAGGTTGTCCAATGGCAAAAGAATATAAAGAAAGGAAAAGCAAAGCTATTAAAAACAAGCAACAAAATCCATCCAATAATAAACAAACGTTGAAAACATGAAACTAGACAAAGTGCCAATTGCTGTTAAAACAAACATACCAACTGTAGAGAGTATCGTATTCCCAAATTGTGAAAAATACTCGTAAAGAAGAGAAAATATCGGCAAAGGAAATGCTTATTACTATTACCCAAAGATTGGATAATCAGGATAAAATAATTAAACTGCTAAGCAAAGAAGCAGGAAAAAAGCAACAAAATATTACTGATTAAAAATAGTCTAAAATTCGGAACGTGAAATGCAACTGGTTTACTCCAACACTTCAGGTGTTTCTATCAAACGAAAATATTGATGTTTGCCTGATTTCTGAAACTCATTTCAAACAGGGAACAAAGATTAGAATCCCTGGGTATCTTTGTTACCATTCTTCCCATCCAGCTGACAGTGCCAGGGGAGGTAGTGCTGTAATTGTGAAAAGTACCTTGGAGCCTTATGAATTGCCAAAAATAGCAAACCAACAATGCAAGTAGCGACAATAAACATAGAAACTAAAAGCAAGGAATTTAATCAAGACTAATAACAACAACAGGCAGGAAGCTTTACAAATCAGGGCGAAATTTTAACTGTGAATTTATTTCGACTGGATCACCAACTAATTGACCATCTAACCGAACGAAAATACCAGATGTTATTGACTTCTTCATAACGAAAGGTATTAATAGAAAAGAAGTTAAAGTTAATAGCAGTGCTGATGATCTGTCATCGGATAATACACCTGTAATCATAACAGTCAACGGTTTATCAATAGAACAGATAAAAACAGATAAATTCAGAGAACATCTCGAAGGTTTCATTAACCTTAGATCTCCACTTGTCACAACAAAACATATAGACATTGAAACAGAAAGATATACAACAGGCAGCAGAAGATAGTACACCGACTTATTAACAAAAAAAAAAACAGGCTTCGGTGAAATACCCCACGGAAATCAAGCAACTGATACTTGAAAAAAGAAGAGCTCGTAGAAAATGGCAAACGACAAGATATCCCGGCGATAAAACCATATTTAATAGACTTAATAATAGACTTAAAAAAAGTATCACTGAATACAAAAATGATTCCCTAGTCCAATACCTTTGTAATCTCACGGCTGACAAAGTCACGGACTACTCCCTTTGGAAGGCTACTAAACGCTTAAAGAGACCTCAAGCGCAAGATCCCCCGTTGAAAACACCTGATGGGAAATGGATCGGCGATCCAAAAGAAAAGGTTAGACTCTTTTGCCAGAACCTTTCAAATGTTTTAAACTTTTACCACCTGGTGTAGCAAACGAAAATCTTGATTTCTATAACAGAATAGATGAAGAGGAAATTCATTATGCTTCGTTAAGAGAGATCAAGACATGTATTCATAAACTAAATAATAGAAAATCAACAGGTTATGATTTTATAACTGCTCAAATATTGAAAGAACTGCCCTTCACTGCATTGTTGAAACTGAAGCTTATAATTAATGCTTGCTTTAAATAAAGGTGTGTCCCACATCACTGGAAGATAGCAGAAATTATTGTTATACCTAAACAAAGTAAGCCTATATCAGAAGTTACCTCATATAGGCCAATCTCACTTTTAGCGATATTATCGAAACTTTTCGAGAAACTCCTTCTTAAAAGACTAGACCAAATTATAGAACAAAGAAAGCTTATCCTCGCTGACCTATTCGGGTTTAGAAATAGACACTCGACGATAGACCAAGTGCATCGTATGGAAAACTGGAAGGAAAACAAATTTGTTCTGCAATATTCTTAAACGGTGCACAGGCTTTTGATAAAGTTTGGCATAAGGGTCCTACCTAGACAGTACTAAGAGATACTTAAATCTTATATAGCAGATAGTTCTTTACAGTTCGCTATGGTTCAGCGTACTCTGAACTTAAAGGAATACAAGCAGGTGTTCCACAGGGAAGTGTTCTAGGACCCACCCTATACTTATTATACACGAGTAATATACACATTTGCAGACGACACTGCTCTTCTATCAGCACATGGATGTGTGGCTAAAGCAACAGAAAAGCTACAAAATTCAGTTAACGAGATATGTGATTGTACGCAGCGATGGCGAATTAAACTTAATGAGTCAAAGTCCACCCATACCAATTTTACAAATAAAAAAAATAACGAATGTTCCCGTGGTTATTAATAACCATGTAGTTCCTTACTCTAACACAGCTAAGTATCTGGATATGAATCTGGATGCTAAACTGAAATGGAAGGAACATGTTAAAAAGAAAGTAGAAAACCTAAATATTAGATATAGAAAACTTTATTGGTTGTTAGGATATAACTCAGAACCGTCCATTGAGAATAAAATCCTATTATATAATCAGATACTAAAACCCGTTTGAACATGTGGTATCCAATTATGGGGTTGTACAAAGAAAACTAATTTACAATTAATACAAACATTTCAAAATAAGGTCCTACGCGGAATAGTGAATGCCCCGTGTTAGATTAGAAATAGTGACTTGCATCGAGATTTGACCTTTGGTCGATCACTAGTTGATTGGTCTTGATCAGGGAGGTGTTTTTAGTGCGGTTACAGTCACACACTACTTTGGGTTTTGAAACCCACTGTGTCTTTCGAGATTTTCACCTTCATTAACAAAAAAAGTGTTGGTCCAGTATAACGAATGCCGATATAACGAACGAAAAAAAAAACAGCTATTGAAAATTATCGGTCGCGTTCTGTGTGCGTCATTAATTGGCAAATCCCTTTAATTAGCAAATCTTTCGCTGGAAGATAAATTCAAAATTATTAATGAGTGCCATAAGAGAGTCCGGTTTAAGGACATTTCAAAGAAGTTTGGAATTGCAAAATCGAGCATTTGTACTATTAAGAAAATTGTTAGCAAAGTTCTCAAAAACCTGAGAGATACAAATAGTGAATTTTTTCGCTGACAATCGTTAAAGAAAGGCAAATACCTAAAAATGGAAAAAGCTATGTATAAATGGCTTGTTACCCAACGTGAGAACATTTCCATATGGCAATGATGGTTGGCTGACTAAATTTAAAAAACGCTTTCGGATTCGTATTCTTAAACAATTTGCCGAAAAGCTTTCATCGCGAGACAATTTTGTCGATCCATTAAAAAAAAATGGCTGAAATCATAATCTTCATGTTCATGCCGGCTCCAGAAAGAACAATTTCCAAAGAACGCTTTCGTTCCTGCATGCTCGAATGCTACTAGTTTGAAAGAATAAAGCCACTTATAATCGGAAAGACAATTGACTATGCATTTTCTAAATCTGCATGGATGAATGCCAACTTTTCAAAACTTGGTTTTTCAAGAATTTTGCACTACTGGTTCGAAATTAAAAAAAAAAAAAAAAAAAAAAAAAAAAAACTGTTCTTTAATGCATCCTCCCGAAGAGAAATTGGTAAAAGAGACGGCCGATGGAAAAATGTGGGTATTGACGCCACCAAATGTTACACCCTTGATCCAACCAATAGAACACGCTTCGCTTAACTATAACTAAGCTATTTTATAGAAATAGCTTGCTGAGCAAAATTTTGAGTTCTGGAAAATGCATAACAAATGCTATAAAGGAGCTTAGTCTTTGCGAAGCTGTATCACTCATTGCTTATGGCAAAAAGTATCAGCGGTTGTGGTTTACAAGTGCTGGAAAAACATACTAGCTCCAACCCCGTATACGGAGTTTGAAGAGGAGGATGATATTTCTCTGTTAGATTTTCGGAGCCATTTCGAAACACCTTGATTCTTGTCAAAAATATATTCACAGAAGTAAAAATAACTCTTTAACGCTTACATATTGTTTTGTAAGCTGACAAATTACATTACTTTACGCTGGCCTCACTGCAGAGAATCTGGAGTCTTCCAAGACTGCTGAAATGTGTTTTGAGCTCATTTCAGAAAATCGATGTTATTGACATTTATAGCGAGGAGTACGCTAACTCCTCAGAAATGGACTCGAACTCTATTCAGAAAGTAAAGCATATCGAGGTCATTGAGAACTTCAAACATTCCAAAATATTTGTTCTTAGAACTCTGAAGGGAAAAGTTATAAATTGCTGCGTTGAACATTCACAAAACCAGACGCTTATTGGCGATTTTATTTAAAAAAATAATAATGAAAGGATCGTTTTCATACAAAATTACATTGGTGTACATAAAACGTAATTTTAATGGCTTTTTTTTATGTTACATTTATTTAATACTATCTGACTCGGCGAACTTCGTTCCGCCTAAAATTGATTTAATTATAAATGTCACTTCCGAAAGTCGAGCCTCTCTATTGAAAGAATGAAACTATTTTGGATTTAAATTGAATTCAATGCATTTTATTTACACGGAAAATGGATTTCACACATTTCAGGTCACTGCAACGCTTTGTGATAAACAACGTTGATTCTTTTGTTGTCCGGTGCGTAAACAAACACTGCAGACGGCTTTCCGACACGCGAACAGGCCAAGTACAATTGTTCATCCGAAAAGAAAGGAAATTCGAGATTAAGACCACACCCTTGATTAAGACCTTAGCCTTGCGATTTGTTGATTGTCATGGCGAATGCGAGTCGAACTGGTAACTGAATGCGCTTAAACTCGAACGGCAAGTCGGTCGGTATCATCGGAATTCTTGAAATGAGAACTTCCTTGCCTTTGAACTTGCCTTTGATTATGGTAGCTTGGATGACATTGTTCATGAGTTTCTTAACCGTCAACCTAGTTCCATTGCACAGTTTCGGTTGGTTCAGATTGCGCAGCATTATAATAACAGAGCCGACTTTCACTCAGCCAATCGTGGTTCAAATAATTGCAACCGATGTTTGGGAACACTTTGCTGATGAGTTCTGTCTTCGATGAAGTGAATTAAAAAAAATTCGGCGGGAACGAAATCAGGCCAGTTGCAGCATCAATCAGAATTCGGCCATTTCCAATTCCTAACAGTTGTTTTGAGAAATCATCGGCTGATGAATCGTTCTGCAACGCAACTCGCATGTTCGACATCAACTGCAGCTTCTTTACGTATCGCCAGAAATACGATAATTCCAGGCAAGCGTTGAGATCATCTGCAGGCGTTGATCGCGGGATGACCGGTAAAGTTTGACGGAAATCGCAGACCAACAGTATCATTGCGCCTCCAAAGCGTCTCGCATTGTTCCGCAAATCTTTCATTGTTCGATCAATGCTCGCTTGTATGCCATTGTGCACTCATCCCAGATGATCATTTTGCAAGTTTTCAACACCTGTGCCATCGCAGAGTTTCTTGTGTTGTTGCATGTTGGTTCGTCATTCATCTGAAGATTCAATGGCAATTTTAACGCTGAATGAGCCGTCCGACCGCCTTCCAGTAACGTGGCTGCAATTCCAGAAGAGGCGACCGCAAGCGCGATGTCGGATCTTGACCGAATTGAAGCCAAAATCAACGAAATAAGGAACGTGTTGCCAGTTCCACCAGGCGCATCGAGGAAGTATAACCCGCCGTTTCCGTCGTCAACCGCCTTCATCAATGTATCGTACACGTTCTTTTGCTGGGAATTCAGCAATGGGACATTTGTGCGAACTGTTTCTGTCAAAACGCCTCGATCGAAATCTCGCTCGCGTTGCAATTCTCGATTAAATGCATTGTGCATCGAGCGATTGGGGGCTGGCGTTCCCAATTTACTCAACAGACTGTCGCACATGAGCAGACACATATCTTCGATCAATATCAGCGCCTCGTTGCGGATCTCATCATTCATTTGAAGTTCGGAATTCGATGTCGTTCTTCGAACTCGATGCAAAATAACGAGTGTTGCGTCCCAATGATTGCCGTTGGCAAGCAATTTCATCCGCTGACAGGCTTCTCGAAATGTGGCGCACAGCACACCATTAACAGTCCGCAGGTTCTCGAATGAAGTTGGTTCATTGTGATGTACGAGGGTGGGTCAATAAGTCCCTGAAAAATGAAATAAGGAACACTCTTTTCGGCTTAAGAACATTTTATTTTTCAACATGGTCTCCTTTTAGCTCTATACACTTCATCCAACATTTCTCCAATTTGTTGATGCCAAAATAATACGATTTCTCGAGCCCCTCAAAATAAGCGTTTGTTTCAGCGATGACCTCTTCATTCGACCCGAATCTCTTACCTCCGAGCCACTTCTTCATGTTTGGAAACAAGAAATAGTGGCAGGGGGCTAAATCTGGGGAATATGCTGGATGAGGGAGGAGTTCGTAGCCTAACTCATGCAATTTTGCCATTGCGACTGCGGACTTGTGCGCCGGTGCGTTGTCCTGGTGAAAAAGAACTTTTTTCTTCGCCAAATGCGACCGTTTTTGCTTCAAATCGGCTTGGAATCGATCCAGCAGCTCTGCGTAATATGCGCCGATGATCGTTTTACCCTTTTCAAGGTAATCGATGTGAATAACACGGCCCGCATCCCAAAAAACTGTAGCCATGACCTTGTTTGCTGACAAACCCGCCTTGGCCTTCTTCGGCTACGATTCACCAGGAGAAGTCAATTGTTTTGACTGTTCCTTGGTTTCTGGTGTGTTGTGGTGAATCCAGGTTTCACCCACGGTTACGAAACCGCGCAAAAACTCAGCCGAATTTTTCTGGAACATCGCCAAACACACCTTAGAAGTTGTCAAACGAATGCATTTGTTCTCGATTGTGAGCAAACGCGGAACCCATCTTGCAGAAAGCTTTTTCATCTCCAAATATTTATGTAAAATCGAAATCACCGAGCCATGTGATAAGCCTGTGGCCTCTTCAAGCTCGCGCACTTTCACTCGCCGATCGTCCATTATCAAACCATGGATTTTGTCAACCTTTTCTGGTGTAGTGACCTCAATTGGGCGACCAGAACGTTCGGCGTCACTTGTGCTTGAACGACCGCACCGAAATTGAGTAAACCAGTGGTGAATAGTTCCAATCGATGGTGAAGAGTCCCCATAATATTTGTCAAGCTTTTATTTGGTTTGCGTGATAGTTTTTTCTCGCAAAAAATAGTGTTTTTAACGAGGCGTTTATATAAAATGGCTGCCACAACGAAACTATTTGACAGATCTGTCTGACAATTTGGGTGCGTCCTTTGACAAAAATAAATAAATTTAAAGTGACGACACAATTTGTGTTAATTTTCAGGGACTTATTGACCCACCCTCGTAGATTAGCCACCCGTCTCGTATTTCCACTCCAATATTTGATCGTCTTCCCGGCGGCATTATTACACTAACACAGAAAAGTCCTGAATGAAAAATGTCACAACCGTCAATCAATTGCATTAAACACGAAAATTCAAAACCAATCCATTGAATTTCACTTGGTCACTGAGTAAATACCTTTATTCACTTCGTTGATCACAGAACAAAATACTTTTGTCGATTTAAAAGTGAAAAAACAGCAATAATTTGCGCACTATATCGAGACACAACCGCTTCGTATCAATCGTCAATGTGGAAAGATCGAATATACTACTCAATTGGCAAACGTTAGTCTGAGAGCGTAACGCAATCTGTTGGCGATCCCATTTTCGTAAGGGACAAAATTAGTCGATTGTCAATTCTGTAGCGTTTGTCATTGCTTAGAATCAATATTTTCTCCTTCCCATACTTAATGGAATATTCAGATATCGCCACCATCCACCCCTGAAAGTATACAATTTCGGGTTTTCACGATTTTCCGACTTTTCCGATCGAAATTTCCAATTTCCGGCTCCGTAGTACCCGGTTCAATACAAATCCAACAAAAAAAAATCCCCATGCTAATCGGATTATGTTCAACCAAGTTATGCGCGTAGGAACCGACACCAATTCATTTTTATATATTAAGATTTTGTACAAGGAAAATGTGCTCGATATTACGAATTGTTCGGTATAGCGGATGCACTATATTTTTTATAGACAAAAGAAGAATTAAAGCAATAAAATATACAATCGCACTCTTTCACTCTCTCTTCATACTCGCTATTCGGAGAATACGGGAAGTTATCGGGCTTACTGAAACGGGATCCCGGGGTCCCAACAGGTCTCACCAATTCTACAAAATAATTTGGCCAAAAAGTTGCTTGGGTAATTTGAAGACCAACTATTTAAAATATAAATTGGGATTTCTTTTATCCAAAATATCTGTGTATATGATAACAGAACTTAAATATCGAAACACTTATTACATTAATCTATGCTAAAATATTTAGCAAAAGTCTATGACAAAAATAATACGCAGTAATACCTAATAAATATATAGCATTTCCACTTCAAGACTTACACTTTTCTAAAATTCGAATTGACCGTTTTTGAAAATGGATTTAAACTTCCTGCAATTGGATTAAATTGAAATATTTATTTTCTGGCATTTTTCTAGATATTCGTAGTAAATCCTAAGTGTTGGTAGGCGTCATTGCGGCGGGTGGTCCATTTGGGCCCCGTACCGAGTTATGGCTAAAAGTGTGGAAAGTGGATAAAGTGGGTTTTCCAAATAGGTAAAGATTCCTCTGAATCATTCGAAATCATGTTTTTATAAAAAAAAAAGTTTATCAAATTTTTATATTTTTTGAGCGAAGTAATTGTTCGCAAATCGAATCTTTCACTTCCACTATTCGCATACATGAAGTGAAACGTTACCCTGTTGATTTAGATTCCTTAATATTATTTATATAACCTACGTACGGGGCACTGTTAACTTGGGGAGCATTTAAGGAAACTATGTATAACAAATGAAGGCATTTGCAGATGAGCAATGAGTCCAGTGAGACTGCAGAACATCTTCTGGAGTCTTGTGGAGGGCACTGACCCACAAAAGTTTGAAATGTTTGGGCAAGTACCAATTATCAGATGAAGATATGTATGCTAACCATAGACCCACTTCTCATTCTCAGATTCCTAAGAGAATCCGGATTAGAGAGGGGTGAACTATCCTTGCCAAGGCAAAGAAAAAGTGTTTGACCCTCGATAACAATTCTAAAGGAATTATATTCTGAGGGAAACTCTAATGAAGGAATAAACATCTCCTACGAGTAGGTCTTAGCAGGGGGCACAATAGACCATTAGGTCGCAGTGCAAGATAACCCTACATAATAATAATAATAATATTATTTTTCCTAAAATTTATTTCCGGAATGTGTTGTTTCACTAACGACCAATTTCCAACCATATAAAATTTACCCGTTACGGTCTTTCTTTGCATCCTATTTACAATTTTGTAAATTGATTCAAGCTAATTAATTGCAGCACAGCTGACTTTAAAATTTGTAGGGCAGGTTTGAGTACATCCTTCTGGAATGAATATGGCAATGCCCATTAAATGTGGAAATGAATTGAGCTGGTGGATCGAATCTTGGTAGTCCGGCAATTGTGTAATAAGTCTGAAGCCTACCATCCCTTAAGATTGATTGAGAATGTCTTGTAAAATTCTAGAAAAGAAATATTTCGGTTTAATCCAAGTACAAAAAGGTGAATTCCCATTAAAAAATAAGGTTTAATCTAAGTGAAAATGCTAAGTAATGAGCAATACAGGCCTACAAACTTGATCTAAAGCTAAACGAATTTTTGGGCGCACATAAGCTTGTTTATCACAATCCACTTTGATAAGAAATCGGTGTGCCTTAGAAACTGACAGAATAAGATTAACTGTCATCCCATTCTATTTCATATTTCCATCGAAAAGAAAAAGGAAATCGACAAAATTTTAAGTAGCTATACCTACTCACAACTCACTTCTACTGTATTGTTTATTATTTTTTATTGCTTTTAAACCATTAAACTGCACTTATTAATAACTTTTTTAACACCTCAAACACTTTTACTTTCGAACTCATTACTAAAAACCATACAACTGTCGCTTCTTACCGATGCCCTTTTTCATTTGAAGTAAACATTTCCGACTAAAGTGCACATGTGTGTTTAACATTTAAACACGTTTATTGATTGAATTGTCATGTAGACTTAGGCCCTAATTCTATTGAAAACACATGTTGTCTTTATATCTCTGCTAATAACTTTCAAGTAATACATATGTACTTACATATGTATGATAGTTTTAGGGGTAAGACAAACTTTAATTAACGTGGGAATAAAGTTCATAAATAAAAAATATATTCTCAGTTAATGGTTAGGTGTATGTACTACATATTTGAATAGCAATTTCATGATAATTGTTGGTGGTTGTTAGTTTTATGACGTTAAAAAAAATGGAACACAATAATTGAGGTATTGTACATATTAAAGTGTGATTTTGACTTTAAGGCGTGTTTAATATACAGGAACGGTTTGTTTAAGACCAAGTTTTGCATCACAAATAGCCAGCAACACGAATATACAGACAGATGTAAGGTAAAGTCAATACTCAAATTTTAGGACATTTTAGTTTCTCCTATAAAAAACAAGTATTCATTCGTGAACATTTTCAATATTGACATTTTTAACCTGTTACTGTTGTAGATGAAATCGAAAAAGCAGTTTTCACAATGCTGTCTGCCCGTCTGTATCTCTATTTGCGGTAGACCGATTTATATCAAACTTCATGCTTCGGGTTCGTGAGCTTGTACTTCATTCTTACTTCAGAATTAACAGTATTTTCCTATGGACAATTTTCGAAAATAGAAAATTTTCAGAAACGGCTCTTACGATTTTCATTAAAATTCATATATGAGGTAATAATAGATTTTTTTTTGCTAAAAGTTCAAATAACGGTACTTTACTTATCATACTTTCGAGGATTCTTGACAATAAATATTTGTTCATAATAATTTGTGCCCTTGATCTAAAAAAATATTACTTTTAATTGAGTGGATATTAGTGCTAGTCAGTTTTACTTGCACCTATTTTTACTTTGCCCTTAGCTTAAACATTAGGAATAATAAACTCAATTTATTTTATTTCAATCATGTTCAATCACCGAGAACCATTGCCAACAGCGGTGCAGCAGTGGATAGGTTTGTGCTATTGTTTGTGCTTAAAAACCCAAAAATGATTTGGCACAATGGAACCGAATTTATTGGTCTATGTGAGCAGTTACTCTATTTGTCACAAGGCACCTAGAGTCCAAACGCGTCTAATAGCTCTCTAAGACAAATTGGGCTTTGGCGCTATGGTTTAATTTTACTGCTTTTTGTTTGCTACACATTTATGTACATTTAGAGACGCATTGTGACCCCAACGCACTACACTAACAGAAAGCACATGTATGAATCTGATATTGCATTAAAAAAAAAAAACGGTGGTTTAACACAAATGAATGTCAGTGCAATTAGACGTAAAAAAATAAAAGTTATATTCGTAGATGAGCCGCACTGAATAATACAGTGGAATAGGTTAACTCGTGCGTAAATATCACATCATACGGTAGGGAAAACGTTTTCTTTTCTTTTATAAATAGACACTGTCTCTGTATATTTAAAATACCAAAGGACATATAGTATGTACGTGTTTATTTGCACACATGTGGATAAGTTTATCACAATGAGTTCATCATCAGTTTCATGGGTTCTATATAAAAATCGGAACTATGCAGGAGGGGACTCTTAGTTACTACAATTTATTTGCTAAAAACTAGCAAACTGTGGACATTGAATGCAGACTATGTGCATCAACTGCTGATAGTTCCAGTAATGGGTGTTTTGATTATAATTCAGTCCCAATTGCAATAGCGACTGAGAGCTCTTATCAGAATTGAAATGCAGTGGATGGATGGCTCTACTAGTAAGTAAACAAAAAGGCACCCGAGAAACACTTACGCAAACACGGAGAAAACAAAACAATTAAATTTCATTAACAAGATTTTTATAAATGATACGGTAAGCTATCAAATAAACAATAAAATTAAGAAAATAATCATTGAAATGGATACTACAATTTCCTCTAACCACCCACAATACGCGGAGCGAATCTCTTCACCACCACTCATTAGATTTCGTAATCTTTACTCAAAAACTATAATAGCCTCGTGTTACGCATGCAATTTCGGCAAATAACTCGGCCAAACAAACCACAATCGGTGAGAAAAAATGATGTAAGCTAACAAATCGAATTATTGCACAGATAGACATGGAAAGTTTGGTGAATGTACGTTATACTTACTTGTATATTTAGGAAGAGGTTTTCACAAATAATGTGTCACTTATTTCATTCACTTACAATTTAATTAATTTTTCTCACTAATTTTGCACATATTACTTCACTTTATTCGAATTTTCAAGTGAAAAACAATCATTTGCAATTGCAGCGCAACAAAAACTTTGGCCAATAGTTTTTTGAAAGGGGCAACTCTGACAGTTGACGTTTAATCACGTCAAAGTTGTATTATGTAGCTGTGAGACATATGTGGAGTACATTGCATCTGACGTAATGGCGATCGAGAAGTTAAATTCAAATGAATTTGGTTAAACAGTTTTGAAAGGCACATTTATTCTTCGGCAAGTATCGGAATAGACGCAAAAAATGAATTGAGAGAGATGAGTTTACAAAGTGGTTTTCCCGTTATTAAACATTTCAATCCATCATTTGCAAAAACAGTTATATTGTTTACTTGCTTTGTCACTTCGTACGGTCTAATTGAAAATAACACTTCAGTTCTTCTTGCAACGTGTGTCTTAATAAGTAGTTCAATTTCAATAGCGTGTTGCATAGCTGTTATTTTTTTTAAATCACGTGAAAGCTAAACATTAATATGGAATCGATAGCTTCAAGAATGTACTAACTTTCTAATTTTGTTTTATGTAAAAACTGTAAAAGCAATTTTAGAATTTTTTTTCTGTATATGTATTGAATTTTCGAGGATAAGTCCTTTTTTAAATTGCTAGGGCAAAAGTAGATTTCCACACGCTTCCACACCGTGATTTTCATTTGTCAATATAGTTTGACTTCTTATGTATACAATGGAAAAAAAACTGGTGCTCATATGTGCTCCTTTTTTTTTATTCAGTTTTTCTCAATCAACTACTTCAGCAAATGTGGTTTATTATTTCACACACATTCCTAAAAAGTTGTTATTTTCGTGTAGGTTCGCATTCAAACGATTTGTTTTATACAAGGATGGAGTTGTTTAACCTAATGTAGGAATCGGGGCTTCAAACACTGGAAGACAAATTTAAATTTTTGGAGGCACACATGAAGCCCACCACAATGTTAATGTCAAAGAGCTCCATCATACAATTTCTAAATTTGCATTATGATTTAGAGAAAAATGGTTAAAATCTGCTAGGAAGGAAATTCGTTTTAAAAAACAAAATGAGACTTGGCTGCATACATCAATTGGCTTCAAACTCTTTGATAAAGTAACCCCGTCAAAACAGCGAGGTGGCCGCTCAGAGAAACCATTTGAAGAAAGCAGCGATCGAAGCAAATGCCTCAAAACGGAAACAATGAGAAAAGAGGTGCCAACTTCGCAATTAGGATTTGCGGCAGAGATAAATTTAAGAGCAGCGGGTCATCCAGTTGCAGCAAAATTAGTAGAGGAGTTAGTGCGTTTACTTCAGCGCGTAATTAATTATAATAATGCGTGCGGTAAAGAACAACAACGAACTCGGCAGATGTCAGGGGAAGAAGCACTATCAACCGTAGTCGAGGCCAAGCTAACTAGACACCAATATAATGTCATTAGAGCCAAAGACCCTGAAAGGTTTCCTCCCTACAAAGTTATTCAAACTGCAAAAAACATGTGCTATCTGAAAAGAGAAGACGAGGAATTACGTAATTTGTGTTTGATTTCCAAGTGGGGCTTCGATGGCAGTTCTGGCCACAGTTCTTACAAGCAGAAATCTGTCGGAATGTCGGAATTCAAATAATGGCAACACTCGATACTGCCAAATACTTTGAAAATCTTTATCCTTTGTATTACATGCCTCCAACATGGTCTGGGTGTGATTTCTGATGCACTTCTTCCAATTGGCCAACTGTCTGAAGAAGCACAGGAAGCCAGGAACAAAAATTTTAAAAAATATCGCGAGAGCTTTTCAAGAAAATTTTCTCCCAAAAAATGTAATGCAGATATTTTTAATTTAATGTTGATTACATCAGATCCACTGATAACAAGCTTCAGAAAACTACCTAAAAAAAACAGCTTAAATCATTTTCAAAAGAAGTTTTCGATTTAATCATTGCCCCAAATGTTTGTTGTTCTGAAAACTCTAACTCCAACATTAGCGATGAAAGTGAGAGGGATTGTTTATCAGAATCTGAATTTTAGTTTCCTTTTGAAAATATGTATGTAAATAAATTTAAACAACTTATATTATTCATAATGCACATATAGTTTCAAAATATGTATTACTAAAAAATGCGGAACTATTTTCTTTTTGTTTTTGGAATTTTTTTTCCTTTTGTTCCTTCTTTCTAAGTTTAAAAGATCATAAGTTAAACAATAAAAAACCTTTAAAAAGTCAAATGTTGTCTTTCTATGAACTAATAAGTGATTCCTACATAAAAATGTTGTTTTTAATATAGCCTATCATATGAATTGATTCCAGTTTTTGGGGTATCTTGCCCCACTGTGCGTTGGCCCAGCAACACTTTGCAAAAATTTAACAATTAAGTATCGTAAAGTGACTGTTTGATGTGCGATATGGACTGGTGGCGAAACTGTTACTGTTACTTGCGATCGATATAGTGCGATGTTACAACTTTTTTTTGCCTGGAGTTGTTCGGCTTCGTCTCTGAAAAATATGATTTTAACAAGAGTCATGTGCAACATGCCATACAGCCAGATGGAAATTGTGAAACAATCATTTCAAGGCAGGGGGTTGTCGAAATTTGGGGATATCAATTGGTCGCCGCGCTCACCAGATTAAACAGCCTCCGACTTCTTTCTTTGCGGTCACTTAAAGAACCGGGTGTACAATACCAAACCAATAACATTGCAATGTGATGAAAAATGTGATTGAAAGGGCACGCGATTGTGCTAGTGCTGTGGCCATTTGGCCGACATTATTTTTGTATTTTTCATCATGATTTCACTGAATACATAATACTGTAACATGCGAGCTACGGCTCGAGTAGATAAAACAATTATTCTGTGAAATTTATTTCTTTATTTTCTAGTCTATAGAACAATTCAAGTTCACACTATACTATTCTTCGCAAATTCTTTTCTTACAAGGTCTCTTTCCTCTCAAATCACTTTATCTCCTTTCTATTACTTAATTCACAAATCCAAACTAATTACTTTTTCTTGTTCACTCTCAACTTTCAATTTATCACCAAATTACCACTTCGCCCATTATCACTTTTCCAATCTCTTCGCCACGGTTCTAAACCAACTGTCTTTTTTTTGATCGCCATCTGTCCTTATATAGCAGAAGTTTCTGATAGCCAGAAACTTCTAGCAAATTCTTCGACCACTGGAACAAGAGAAATAATTCTTGCAGTTATAATTCCCTAATATTATCCCTAATATTTTCCCTAATATTATTTGTCTCTTTCGTTGACATGAGCTGTGGAGACTTCGTCCCAGACACGAACCTCGAATGAAGGACAGTTTGAACCAAAATTCTGCCAGAATGGAAAGTCACTTCGGAATTTGCTGCATAGACATAGGCGCGTAGTTATTATTATGCTACACTGCCCCCCTCTTAGACGTGTTCGTCCCGAACAAGTGCATCCTCATTTCGGCCATTGTATCGACTCAGTCGGTCCACATGAACCACTTTCATTTTGGCCCTTGGTCCTCGCTGGATGCGGTAGACAACATCGTTGATGCGGGTTACTATTCTGTAGGGACCTTCCCAGTCCCGCTGTAACTTAGGTGATTTCCCCTTTTGGCGATGGGGATTATACAGCCACACCAGATCTCCTTCCTGGAATCCTGACGTTGTTGCCTTGGCATCATACCTGGTCTTCATGCGGTCGCTCGTCATCTTAATCTGGCTTCTGGTCCTTTGGTGTATGTCCCTAAGCCTTTCCCTAAGGTCCGCCACGTACTCTTCTTCATTTCTGGGCTCATTGGTAGGAGATCCAAATTTCACCTCACTGGGTAAACGAGCTATTCCACCAAATAAGATTTCGAACGGCGTATGTCGAGTAGTGCTATGCACGGCACTTCTATAGGCCATCAAAAACAAGGGAATCTGCCGGTCCCAATCCCGTTGGTAGTCACCTACGACCTTCGAGAGATGTTCGTCCAAAGTCCTATTGAAACGCTCCACCATACCGTCCGACTGTGGATGAAGCGGGGTTGTCCTTGTCTTTTTGATTCCGAGTAGTTGACACATCTCTTGGAAGATTCTTGACTCGAAGTTCCGCCCTTGGTCAGAATGCAATTCCAAGGGCACACCGAATCTGCTAACCCAATTGTAGACGATCTGCTCCGCCACGGTTCTGGCTTCCTGGTTAGGGATCGGAAACGCTTCCGGCCACTTACTGAAGTAGTCCATCACTACGAGTATATACCGATTACCATTGTCGGTTTCCGGAAAGGGCCCTGCGATGTCAATGGCGATTCGTTCGAAAGGTGCTCCCACGTTGTATTGGTGCATCTTACCTCGAGTTTTGATTCTCGGACCCTTGCTAGCTGCACACACGTCGCATTTTCTGCACCAGTCTTCGATATCTTCCTTCGCTTTTAACCAATAAAAACGTTCTCGTACCTTTTCTAGCGTCTTATTCACTCCCAAGTGGCCTCCGGTCGCCCCGCCATGCATTTCCTGTAACACCTCCTTGACCCTCGTCCGCGGTACGACAAGCTGCATTACAAACGATTTTCCGTCGGAGGATTCCCATTTTCTTCTCAGAACACCTTCTTGGACATGGAGGGAGTCCCACTGCGCAAAATATGCCTTTAAGGTCGGGCTTCTGTGAGAGATGTCCTGATGATCCGGTTTCTCCATGTTCTCCTTCCAGGCCAGAATCGGCTCGATATCCGGGTCTTCCTTCTGAGCGTTCCGGATCTCATCTACGCTCCAGCCGGCGATAGGTTCGGCTCTCATTCTTTGGATGGAAACCAGCTCCCGTTCTTCCTGACGCGCACAATGTTTACAATCCGTTCTGCATGGTCTCCGGGACAGTGCATCCGCATTAGAGTGGAGTTTTCCTTTACGATGCTGTATTTCGTAGTCGTAGATTTGCAGCCTTTCGATCCATCTTGCGACCTGACCCTCAGGACTCTTGAACTGTAATAGCCATTTTAAGGCTGCATGGTCTGTGCGAAGAACGAACTTCCTCCCGTAGAGGTATTTGTGAAAATGCTTCGTAGCCAAGATCAAAGCTAGAAGTTCCCGCCTTGTCACGCAGTAGTTCCTTTCTGGCTTAGAGAGCACCTTGCTGAAGTACGCAACCACCTTCTCTTGGCCGTCATGCACCTGGGAGAGTACGGCTCCTACCCCGACATTACTAGCATCTGCATCCACAACGAACGTTTCCCCGGGAGTGGGATAAGCCAGTATCGGGGCATCGCATAGCCGTTGTTTAAGTGCCTTGAAGCTCTTCTCGCACTCAATTGACCATTTGAATTGTTTTCCCTTTTCCGTCAACTGGTGCAGGTTCTTTGCGATCCCGGCAAAATCCTTCACGAACCGTCTGTAGTAGGTGGCTAGGCCCAGGAAGCTCCTTAGTTGGTGTTTGTCTTTGGGGACTGGCCAGTTTTTCACCGCTTCGACCTTCTCCGGATCGGTTCTCACTCCTTTCGCTGAAATTATGTGTCCCAGGTACTTGACTTCCGCTCTAAACAGGGCGCACTTCTTGGGGTTGAGCTTCAGGTGGGCACTTCGAAGCCTTTGAAACACATCCCTTAGATTGTCTCGGTGTTGCGCAAACGTTTTTCCTACGACGATGACATCATCCAAGTATACCAAACAGGTTTTCCATGTTAACCCTTGCAGGACACATTCCATCAATCGCTCGAAAGTCGCCGGAGCATTGCACAGCCCGAATGGCATTACCGTGAATTGCCATAGCCCATTTCCTGCGGTGAAGGCGGTTTTCTCCCGGTCTTCTGGATGGATCTGTACCTGCCAGTAGCCACTCTTCAAGTCGAGAGTGGAAAACCATCGGGCTCCTGATAGTGTGTCTAGCGTGTCGTCAATCCGTGGCAGAGGGTAGCTGTCTTTCTTGGTGACGTAATTGAGCTGCCGATAGTCCACGCAGAACCGCGTGCTGCCATCTTTCTTCTTAACCAGTACAACCGGTGATGCCCACGGACTTTTGGAACTTTCAATCAGACCTTCTTTCTCCATTGCCGACACCATCTCTGCAACTTCTGTCTGCTTTGCCAATGGAAGGCGCCTAGCAGGCTGACGAATTGGTCTAGTATCACCAGTGTCTATTCGATGTTGTACCAGGTGTGTTCGGCCGTATTCACCGTCCTGTGAGGCAAATACATCAGCGTACTCATTGATAAGATTCTCTGCCATAGTTCGCTGCTCCTGATTCAGCTCACTGGACTGGAGAATCGTCTCTCTCGTTTCCGCTGTCCAAGGTGATGGGAGAGGTTTTGGAGCATCACGTTCAGATATTGTTGCGACGGCGGTAATCGGCGTGCATTTTCCAGTCACCTCCCCTCGCCTTAGTTTGACAGTGTGTGGTCTTGCGTTCAAAACTCTTACTGGAACCATGGTGTTCTTTGGTTCGACTAACGTCTTTCCCACGATGTAGTCGTGAGAATTCTTCTCTGGGTCTGGTTCTACTATGTAGAATCGGTGGCTCCCAAGATCACCTTCCAGCTTCGTCCAAATGATTGTCTCTGAAGACGGCGGCAAAACTTCGTCTTTGCTGATGACTGTCCTGAGAGTTACGGCATTCTCATTTCCGTACACCATCGGAATCTCCACATTTCGATACCTCAGTACTTGCATCCCGATGTCCAAGATTACTTCATTTGCTTTCATGAAGTCTACCCCGATGATGCACTCGTCGCATATATCTGCCACCAGAAACGCATGGGAGAACGTCAGTCCTGCCAGAGTAATCGTAAGACGAACTTCTCCAAATACCTTCGCCATTTCCCCTGTTGCAGTCTTCAGGCAGTAGCTGTTGGTGTTGTGCAGCCAGGAGCTTCTGACGATATCTCTTCTTACAATGGAGGCGGTGGCACCTGTGTCGATGGTGGCTACGCACTTCTTCTTGTTGATTAGTGCCTCCACTGTCAGGCTCTTGTTACCCCGTTTGGTTTGCGAAACTTGAATGGTGTTCCTGGGGGCCTCGCTTCCAGTAACCAACTTCTGCCCCGCGAAGTTGGTCCTTACGCATCTCCCGACTGCTGGTTTTGGGAAGTCTGACTGACAGGATGCTTCCTCTCTGCTTCTCCTACTTCCGCAATGTGGACAATTTCCTCGTCTAGGTGCACTTCTGCACTGCCGTTGTAGGTGTCCGGTTTGGTTGCAATTCCAGCAACGGATTTGACTTCCGCGAGCTCTGTCTTCATCCATGACGGCTGTTCTCTGGCATGAGCATTCCACGACGGACATTTCCCTGACACGGTGTATTCCCTGGTATGCTTGGTCCGCAGCCTTCATTGACAAAGCGAATGCCAATGCCTCGGGGAGTGTTCGCTTTTCAGCCATCCTTACAGCCATTTGCAGTTGTCTGTCCTCTATGGCCTGAATAAAAGCTTCCACCGCCATTTCGTTGATAAGCTCCTCACCGGCTTTAGGGTATGAAAGATGGGCTAGTCGCTCTATATCTGCTTGCAACTGTTGGAGCGTTTCCCCCCTTTTCTGGACTCGACTACGCAGCTGAACCCGGTACACCTGCTGCATGTGTTCATCCCCAAACCGCATCTCGATAGCCTGAACCAGAGAGTCGTAGTTCTGCTGTTTATCTTCCGGGATGGTCTGCAAGAGCTCCGCAGCTGGACCCCTCAGTGCAAGTGTGAGTGCAATGGACTTCTCTTCATCGTCCCAGCTATTGGTCATTGCGGCCGCTTCGAATTGCCTTTTATAAATTGGCCATGATGTTTGACCATCGAAGATAGGAGGCTGCATCTCCTTTCTTCTCAGACCGTCAGTGGAATATTCCCGTGCTTTCTGTCTCTTCACGTTGCTGAGCTCCTTAGCAAGATTTTCGACTTGCTTTCCTACTATCTCGAATTGCGTATCCACTTTTTCAAACTGAGTCTCTATCTTCCCGAACTGAGTTTCATGTTTCTCAAAATTTTCATCGAATCTAATTTCGACTTTTTCGAGTTGCGTCTCGACCTTCTCGATTTTCTCTTCGATCACTTCGAATTTGGATTCCAAGTTCTTGTTTTGCTCATCAAGTTTACTTTCCAGAGCATCTAGAGAATTCTTTTGTTCGTCCATTGCTTTCTTTTGTTCGTCCATTGCTTTCTTTTGTTCATCCAGCTTAAGATCTAGAGAATTCTTTTGTTCCTCCATTGCTTTCTTTTGTTCGTCCAGCTTAAGTTCTAGAGAATTCCTTTGGTCGCCCATTGCTTTCTTTTGTTCGTCCATCGCTTTCTTTTGTTCATCCAGCTTAAGTTCTAGAGAATTCCTTTGGTCGCCCATTGCTTTCTTTTGTTCGTCCATCGCTTTCTTTTGTTCATCCAGCTTAAGTTCTAGAGAATTCTTTTGGTCATCGAGCTTATGACTTTGATCTTCTATTGCTTTCTTTTGTTCGTCCATGACTAACTTAAGTTGCAGGAGCAGACTTGTTATACCCGGGTCGGCTGCTGTACTTACTGCTTCCTCTTCCACGTCAAACTCTACGTCGTGCGGATTTTCACCTTCCTGCGTTACTGCTTCTTCCAGACGAATCAGTAGGGCATCTTTTCCCCCAGTTGTGTCGAGGTTCCGCTTACTGAGTTCTGCCTTTAGTTGAGTTATAGTTAGTTTTCCCAATTTGCGACCCATTTTGCGCAACTAATTAACTCAACACAGAAATCGTTTTTTTTTTTTTTTTTTGTTTGTGCAATTTCACACCACGGAAATAGTTATTCACAGAATAAGTTTTATCCCAGCTTCTGACACCAATGTAACATGCGAGCTACGGCTCGAGTAGATAAAACAATTATTCTGTGAAATTTATTTCTTTATTTTCTAGTCTATAGAACAATTCAAGTTCACACTATACTATTCTTCGCAAATTCTTTTCTTACAAGGTCTCTTTCCTCTCAAATCACTTTATCTCCTTTCTATTACTTAATTCACAAATCCAAACTAATTACTTTTTCTTGTTCACTCTCAACTTTCAATTTATCACCAAATTACCACTTCGCCCATTATCACTTTTCCAATCTCTTCGCCACGGTTCTAAACCAACTGTCTTTTTTTTGATCGCCATCTGTCCTTATATAGCAGAAGTTTCTGATAGCCAGAAACTTCTAGCAAATTCTTCGACCACTGGAACAAGAGAAATAATTCTTGCAGTTATAATTCCCTAATATTATCCCTAATATTTTCCCTAATATTATTTGTCTCTTTCGTTGACATGAGCTGTGGAGACTTCGTCCCAGACACGAACCTCGAATGAAGGACAGTTTGAACCAAAATTCTGCCAGAATGGAAAGTCACTTCGGAATTTGCTGCATAGACATTGGCGCGTAGTTATTATTATGCTACAATACATTTATAACAAAATCCAAAGATTTATGTGTTTGGTTTTTAAATGATTCTAATTTCAAATCGGCCACAGTTCCAAAAAAAACACCCTTTACTAATTCAATTATTCGATTCTTCATCAAACGTCTGGCGGAGCGGTAGGGCTGCGGCATAAAATGTCCGAAGAAGCGCAGAAGAAGAAGTAAAGCAATTGTGATCACAGTACACATAATACAGGTAATATATTGCGCATCTGTCAAATAATTTGAATGACAACAAATTAAAAGATGGCGGCTCTGTGTAACCCCTCAGTATCTAAATTAAACATTGAAATGTATGAAAGTTTTATTCATTTAACATATTGTAGCATAATAATAACTACGCCCCCTAAAAATATGACGCAACAAATTCCGAAGTGACTTCATTCTGGCAGAATTTTGGTTCGAACTGTCCTTTCATTCGAGGTTCGTGTCTGGGACGAAGTCTCCACAGCTCATGTCAACGAAAGAGACGAATAATATCAGGGATAAAAGGGAATTATAACTGCAAGAATTATTTCTCTTGTTCCAGTGGTCGAAGAATTTGCTAGAAGTTTCTGGCTATCAGAAACTTCTGCTATATAAGGACAGATGGCGATCAAAAAAAAGACAGTTGGTTTAGAACCGTGGCGAAGAGATTGGAAAAAGTGATAATGGGCGAAGTTGTAATTTGGTGATAAATTGAAAGTTGAGAGTAAACAAGAAAAAGTAATTAGTTTGGATTTGTGAATTAAGTAATTGAAAGGAGATAAAGTGATTTGAGAGGAAAGAGACATTGTAAGAAAAGAATTTGCGAAGAATAGTATAGTGTGAACTTGAATTGTTCTATAGAGTAGAAAATAAAGAAATAATTTCACAGAATAATTGTTTTATCTACTCGAGCCGTAGCCTGCATATTACATTGGTGTCAGAAGCGGGATAAAACTTATTCTGTGAATAACTATTTCCGTGGTGTGAAATTGCACAAAAAAAAAAAAAAAAAAAAAAAAAAAAAACGATTTCTGTGCTGAGTTAATTAGTTGCGCAAAATGGGTCGCAAATTGGGAAAACTAACTATAACTCAACTAAAGGCAGAACTCAGTAAGCGGAACCTCGACACAACTGGGGGAAAAGATGCCCTGCTGATTCGTCTGGAAGAAGCAGTAACGCAGGAAGGTGAAAATCCGCACGACGTAGAGTTTGACGTGGAAGAGGAACCAGCAAGTACAGCAGCCGACCCGGGTATAACAAGTCTGCTCCTGCAACTTAAGTTAGTCATGGACGAACAAAAGAAAGCAATAGAAGACCAAAGGAATTCTATAGAACTTAAGCTGGACGAACAAAAGAAAGCAATGGACGACCAAAAGAAAGCAATGGACGACCAAAAGAAAGCAATGGACGACCAAAAGAAAGCAATGGACGACCAAAAGAACTCTCTAGAACTTAAGATGGACGAACAAAAGAAAGCAATGGACGACCAGAGGAATTCTCTAGAACTTAAGCTGGACGAACAAAAGAAAGCAATGGACGAACAAAAGAAAGCTATAGACGAACAAAAGAATTCTCTAGATGCTCTGGAAAGTAAACTTGATGAGCAAAACAAGAACTTGGAATCCAAATTCGAGGTGATCGAAGAGAAAATCGAGAAGGTCGAGACGCAACTCGAAAAAGTCGAAACTAGATTCGATGAAAATTTTGAGAAACATGAAACTCAGTTCGGGAAGATAGAGACTCAGTTTGAAAAAGTAGAAAAGCAAGTAGAAAATCTTGCTAAGGAGCTCAGCAACGTGAAGAGACAGAAAGCACGGGAATATTCCACTGACGGTCTGAGAAGAAAGGAGGTGCAGCCTCCTATCTTCGATGGTCACACATCATGGCCAATTTATAAGAGGCAATTCGAAGCGGCCGCAATGACCAATAGCTGGGACGATGAAGAGAAGTCTATTGCACTCACGCTTGCACTGAGGGGTCCAGCTGCGGAGCTCTTGCAGACCATCCCGGAAGATAAACAGCAGAACTACGACTCTCTGGTTCAGGCTATCGAGATGCGGTTTGGGGATGAACACATGCAGCAGGTGTACAGGGTTCAGCTGCGTAGTCGAGTCCAGAAAAGGGGGGAAACGCTCCAACAGTTGCAAGCGGATATAGAGCGACTAGCCCATCTTTCATACCCTAAAGCCGGTGAGGAGCTTATCAACGAAATGGCGGTGGAAGCTTTTATTCAGGCCATAGAGGACAGACAACTGCAAATGGCTGTAAGGATGGCTGAAAAGCGAACACTCCCCGAGGCATTGGCATTCGCTTTGTCAATGAAGGCTGCGGACCAAGCATACCAGGGAATACACC
The DNA here is from genome assembly GCA_963082735.1 of Pocota personata. Lineage (NCBI taxonomy): Eukaryota > Metazoa > Arthropoda > Insecta > Diptera > Syrphidae > Pocota > Pocota personata. The sequence goes on from OY720432.1 coordinate 16,362,163, forward strand.
GTGTCAGGGAAATGTCCGTCGTGGAATGCTCATGCCAGAGAACAGCCGTCATGGATGAAGACAGAGCTCGCGGAAGTCAAATCCGTTGCTGGAATTGCAACCAAACCGGACACCTACAACGGCAGTGCAGGAGTGCACCTAGACGAGGAAATTGTTTACATTGCGGAAGTAGGAGAAGCAGAGAGGAAGCATCCTGTCGGTCAGACTTCCCAAAACCAGCAGTCGGGAAATGCGTAAGGACCAACTTCGCGGGGCAGAAGTTGGTTACTGGAATCGAGGCCCCCAGGACCACCATTCAAGTTTCGCAAACCAAACGGGGTAACAAGAGCCTGACAGTGGAGGCACTAATCAACGAGAAGAAGTGCGTAGCCACCATCGACACAGGTGCCACTGCCTCCATTGTAAGAAGAGATATCGTCAAAAGCTCCTGGCTGCACAACACCAACAGCTACTGCCTGAAGACTGCAACAGGGGAAATGGCGAAGGTATTTGGAGAAGTTCGTCTTACGATTACTCTGGCAGGACTGACGTTCTCCCATGCGTTTCTGGTGGCAGATATATGCGACGAGTGCATCATCGGAGTAGACTTCATGAAAGCAAATGAAGTAATCTTGGACATCGGGATGCAAGTACTGAGGTATCGAAATGTGGAGATTCCGATGGTGTACGGAAATGAGAATGCCGTAACTCTCAGGACAGTCATCAGCAAAGACGAAGTTTTGCCGCCGTCTTCAGAGACAATCATTTGGACGAAGCTGGAAGGTGATCTTGGGAGCCACCGATTCTACATAGTAGAACCAGACCCAGAGAAGAATTCTCAAGACTACATCGTGGGAAAGACGTTAGTCGAACCAAAGAACACCATGGTTCCAGTGAGGGTTTTGAACGCAAGACCACACACTGTCAAACTAAGGCGAGGGGAGGTGACTGGAAAATGCACGCCGATTACCGCCGTCGCAACAATATCTGAACGTGATGCTCCAAAACCTCTCCCATCACCTTGGACAGCGGAAGCGAGAGAGACGATTCTCCAGTCCAGTGAGCTGAATCAGGAGCAGCGAACTATGGCAGAGAATCTTATCAATGAGTACGCTGATGTATTTGCCTCACAGGACGGAGAATACGGCCGAACACACCTGGTACAACATCGAATAGACACTGGTGATACTAGACCAATTCGTCAGCCTGCTAGGCGCCTTCCATTGGCAAAGCAGACAGAAGTTGCAGAGATGGTGTCGGCAATGGAGAAAGAAGGTCTGATTGAAAGTTCCAAAAGTCCGTGGGCATCACCGGTTGTACTGGTTAAGAAGAAAGATGGCAGCACGCGGTTCTGCGTGGACTATCGGCAGCTCAATTACGTCACCAAGAAAGACAGCTACCCTCTGCCACGGATTGACGACACGCTAGACACACTATCAGGAGCCCGATGGTTTTCCACTCTCGACTTGAAGAGTGGCTACTGGCAGGTACAGATCCATCCAGAAGACCGGGAGAAAACCGCCTTCACCGCAGGAAATGGGCTATGGCAATTCACGGTAATGCCATTCGGGCTGTGCAATGCTCCGGCGACTTTCGAGCGATTGATGGAATGTGTCCTGCAAGGGTTAACATGGAAAACCTGTTTGGTATACTTGGATGATGTCATCGTCGTAGGAAAAACGTTTGCGCAACACCGAGACAATCTAAGGGATGTGTTTCAAAGGCTTCGAAGTGCCCACCTGAAGCTCAACCCCAAGAAGTGCGCCCTGTTTAGAGCGGAAGTCAAGTACCTGGGACACATAATTTCAGCGAAAGGAGTGAGAACCGATCCGGAGAAGGTCGAAGCGGTGAAAAACTGGCCAGTCCCCAAAGACAAACACCAACTAAGGAGCTTCCTGGGCCTAGCCACCTACTACAGACGGTTCGTGAAGGATTTTGCCGGGATCGCAAAGAACCTGCACCAGTTGACGGAAAAGGGAAAACAATTCAAATGGTCAATTGAGTGCGAGAAGAGCTTCAAGGCACTTAAACAACGGCTATGCGATGCCCCGATACTGGCTTACCCCACTCCCGGGGAAACGTTCGTTGTGGATGCAGATGCTAGTAATGTCGGGGTAGGAGCCGTACTCTCCCAGGTGCATGACGGCCAAGAGAAGGTGGTTGCGTACTTCAGCAAGGTGCTCTCTAAGCCAGAAAGGAACTACTGCGTGACAAGGCGGGAACTTCTAGCTTTGATCTTGGCTACGAAGCATTTTCACAAATACCTCTACGGGAGGAAGTTCGTTCTTCGCACAGACCATGCATCCTTAAAATGGCTATTACAGTTCAAGAGTCCTGAGGGTCAGGTCGCAAGATGGATCGAAAGGCTGCAAATCTACGACTACGAAATACAGCATCGTAAAGGAAAACTCCACTCTAATGCGGATGCACTGTCCCGGAGACCATGCAGAATGGATTGTAAACATTGTGCGCGTCAGGAAGAACGGGAGCTGGTTTCCATCCAAAGAATGAGAGCCGAACCTATCGCCGGCTGGAGCGTAGATGAGATCCGGAACGCTCAGAAGGAAGACCCGGATATCGAGCCGATTCTGGCCTGGAAGGAGAACATGGAGAAACCGGATCATCAGGACATCTCTCACAGAAGCCCGACCTTAAAGGCATATTTTGCGCAGTGGGACTCCCTCCATGTCCAAGAAGGTGTTCTGAGAAGAAAATGGGAATCCTCCGACGGAAAGTCGTTTGTAATGCAGCTTGTCGTACCGCGGACGAGGGTCAAGGAGGTGTTACAGGAAATGCATGGCGGGGCGACCGGAGGCCACTTGGGAGTGAATAAGACGCTAGAAAAGGTACGAGAACGTTTTTATTGGTTAAAAGCGAAGGAAGATATCGAAGACTGGTGCAGAAAATGCGACGTGTGTGCAGCTAGCAAGGGTCCGAGAATCAAAACTCGAGGTAAGATGCACCAATACAACGTGGGAGCACCTTTTGAACGAATCGCCATTGACATCGCAGGACCCTTTCCGGAAACCGACAATGGTAATCGGTATATCCTCGTAGTGATGGACTACTTCAGTAAGTGGCCGGAAGCATTTCCGATCCCTAACCAGGAAGCCAGAACCGTGGCGGAGCAGATCGTCTACAATTGGGTTAGCAGATTCGGTGTGCCCTTGGAATTGCATTCTGACCAAGGGCGGAACTTCGAGTCAAGAATCTTCCAAGAGATGTGTCAACTACTCGGAATCAAAAAGACAAGGACAACCCCGCTTCATCCACAGTCGGACGGTATGGTGGAGCGTTTCAATAGGACTTTGGACGAACATCTCTCGAAGGTCGTAGGTGACTACCAACGGGATTGGGACCGGCAGATTCCCTTGTTTTTGATGGCCTATAGAAGTGCCGTGCATAGCACTACTCGACATACGCCGTTCGAAATCTTATTTGGTGGAATAGCTCGTTTACCCAGTGAGGTGAAATTTGGATCTCCTACCAATGAGCCCAGAAATGAAGAAGAGTACGTGGCGGACCTTAGGGAAAGGCTTAGGGACATACACCAAAGGACCAGAAGCCAGATTAAGATGACGAGCGACCGCATGAAGACCAGGTATGATGCCAAGGCAACAACGTCAGGATTCCAGGAAGGAGATCTGGTGTGGCTGTATAATCCCCATCGCCAAAAGGGGAAATCACCTAAATTACAGCGGAACTGGGAAGGTCCCTACAGAATAGTAACCCGCATCAACGATGTTGTCTACCGCATCCAGCGAGGACCGAGGGCCAAAATGAAAGTGGTTCATGTGGACCGACTGAGTCGATACAATGGCCGAAATGAGGATGCACTTGTTCGGGACGAACATGTCTAAGAGGGGGGCAGTGTAGCATAATAATAACTACGCCCCCTAAAAATATGACGCAACAAATTCCGAAGTGACTTCATTCTGGCAGAATTTTGGTTCGAACTGTCCTTTCATTCGAGGTTCGTGTCTGGGACGAAGTCTCCACAGCTCATGTCAACGAAAGAGACGAATAATATCAGGGATAAAAGGGAATTATAACTGCAAGAATTATTTCTCTTGTTCCAGTGGTCGAAGAATTTGCTAGAAGTTTCTGGCTATCAGAAACTTCTGCTATATAAGGACAGATGGCGATCAAAAAAAAGACAGTTGGTTTAGAACCGTGGCGAAGAGATTGGAAAAAGTGATAATGGGCGAAGTTGTAATTTGGTGATAAATTGAAAGTTGAGAGTAAACAAGAAAAAGTAATTAGTTTGGATTTGTGAATTAAGTAATTGAAAGGAGATAAAGTGATTTGAGAGGAAAGAGACATTGTAAGAAAAGAATTTGCGAAGAATAGTATAGTGTGAACTTGAATTGTTCTATAGAGTAGAAAATAAAGAAATAATTTCACAGAATAATTGTTTTATCTACTCGAGCCGTAGCCTGCATATTACAATATGATAATAATTATGAAATGGCAAATAAAACAGACTTTTTTTACGAAATTGTTTTATTTGATTTTCTATTATGCTTTCCGCTATTTTCTTCAATTTCTTTTGTTAAGATATTTAATTCTGAAATGCATTCTGGAGCGAAACAATATTTGTTTCACTTTTTGTTCTATGAATACATTTCCCACAAAATTTGTCAGTGTTCGTATGTAATGTGTACAAAATATTATATCATCTTCATTGAAATGTTTGAAAACTGTTTTCATTTCTTCCATTTTGGAAATCATATCTTCCGTTGATTTTTGTAAAAGTCCTTCACTTAATTGGTTGGTCCAGGTGAATGATGTGTCTCTTTCCGTATTGACCACAGTGTTATCGACCACTAAAACAGGGTTTTTCAGATGTCAATGTTCTGAACAGTTCACTACTCAGACTTTCGGTAGTGTCCAAATCTGGTGTATCATCTACCATTGTTTTACCTGCTAGACATATAAAAACATATTAAATCATTTCACTACTTTAAGTATCTATGTATAAGTGTGAGTTACCGTGTGATGTTACTTGCTTGAAAAACTCAGAACATTTAAGCCAATTTTCTGAAGTCAACTTACCCAAGCTAACTGCACGAAATATTGCTTGCGAGATAGTATGCGAAAACAGTTTTGCCGCAAGTTTGACTTTCTGACGTTCTGCACCTCGGACATTCCAATTGGCAAGTAATATTTTACTACAGCACTAACAAATATAATAAAAGGAAGTTAGGAAAACCAATCGGAGCCTTTTACAAAGCAGAGACTACGTCTGACTGGGATTTTGGTCAGATGGCTAGTCGTTAAGGAAACGTAACCCAAGGAAAAGTTTCCTTCTGACAGGGCTGGACAGGTGCAAAGAAGGTTGAGAATGTGTTCCTCTTCTTCTTTTTCGTGTCTACAGCTCCTACGGAAATCCTTTGAGCGGAGGCCTAAACACCAAGCGTGTAGGCCAATCAGACGGTGCCCTGTAAGAAGACCAATAATGATACCTAGGTCTGGACTATTTAGTGAAATCAGTTCAATTGACCTTTTCTGGTCCACTTTAAACCACAGCTCTCTGAAGATTCTGTACAGAGTACTATTCTCCCAAAGAATGTTGGATTTTGCATCCAGCCTGAACAGGAGTTTACACGATCAACAATACATCATAAATATTTCATAAAATAAAATTTCACTTACCATGGCGTAATATGCTTAGCTCGTTTCTGCATTCTTACATCGCGGGTTGTTGAAAAAGCCTGCCTTTTTAATGAAAACAAGAGCGATGGGACAACATTTTGTTTTAGGCGTATTAGGCCACCCCATATTATTCAAACATCGGATTTGGTGGAACAAAATCATTTTCCGTAAAATGGTTACAACAAATCCGAGCAGTGGCAATATTATATTTGTCTTTTCTTCGGCATAAAAACACCAAGTGTTTGCACAATTTATTTTCCTTTGGGAAGGAGTGAAAGAAATTTTTTTGTTTGCATTTTTGCCTTTATTAATTGCACAACATCCGTACACAGCACAGCGCATTGTTATATATTTTTTTTTATAATTTAACTTAAAATCTCACGAAAACGCCATTTAATTTAAATTTTGACAGATGCGCAAACGAGAAAGATCCTAGAAAGGAAATTCAAGATCCTTGAAGAGAATGAGGAGGAAAAATATGATAGCGGCAGTAGCCAGCGTCTATGAAGTTAGAGTGGGCGATGAGTGTACGCGGATCGAACATAAATCATTTTGCAAATTACACATTTTATAGAGAGTGGTGGGAAAACAGATAAGCGTCTGGAATAACTGCATGCACATGGGGATAAGAGCCTCACCGATATCATTGTGCGAAGGGGATGTCGCAAGGAAGCTGTTATGTATTTAACCGGAGTCATCGGCTGATCGATTGCAATATTTTCGCCAGTGAAAAATTGAGAAATTGTACGAAGTTTGCCTAAAGCAGCCAAAAAAATACAGATGTCGAGACCAGAAAGGATGCACAATAGATGGCATCACAATTACCATGGTACATGTATTTGCTTGTGACCCACGCTGTCCTGGTCCAAGCACAAACGGGGAACAGCAGCCAACAAAGAGTAATAAATAAAATCTAAGTTTATCCAAACATCATCAAAAAGCGGTTTCTTCTTGGTAGTATAATAGACCGTGAAACGAATCTGAGTGCTCCGGGATTTAGAAATTTAAATTATAAAAAAAAAAAAATTACTCGTTGCTTCACAAAGTGGATAAGTCACCGACACTGGAACACATCGGGGCTTGTCATACTCATCAGTAAGCAGGAAGCTCTGAATTGTTTCTGTCACGCTGTATGCAAATTATAGAAAGATGGACTCGCATATGTTTTTAGACGGTGGCTCATCATTGATACTGATGAAGGAGAGTATATTTAGAGCACTTGACTTGGAGGGCGTTGTCAAGTCGCTCTGTTTAAATTGGACGCTCAACACTAATCATTGAGAAGATTCCCAAATTGTTCCCCTTTCATCTTCGCCCCGTTCCAGCGAAGAAAAGGAAAACCGGCAGTATGTGCTACAAGACGTGAGAACAAATAATGAGTTAGTTATAAAGGCAAGGACTATGGCGTCTTCCACAGGTACAAGGCCTGCGAATGTGACAAGGACTTGCAAAATAGCCAATGTAGGAGACATCCAGCAGATGTTTCACCAGATCCGCGTTCGAAAACATACATTTGATACATACATTTGAAAGCTGGTTTCAACATGCAGAACTGGTCATCAAATTCAGTGGAGGTGTTGCAATATTTTGACCAGACTATGAGCAGTGAAGTACAAACTCTGTATAGTCTGAATGATGAAGGAAAGGCTACAAATGCCACCTTTTTTGTAAGTCTCCTTCAAACCCAAAGAGGTGTCCTATCGGGAGCAAAAGCCCCGACGAGACGTGAACTCTTGAGCACCCTGATGTCGATATTCAATCCTTTGGGATAAATAAGGTCAGGCTTTGCAAGAAGTTTAGCTAAAAGGCATTGAATGGGATGAAGTGATCTACGGATATCTGAAGAAAAGTGGGTTAACTGGCGGCGGCTACTTTCAAAGGTGGAAGATGTCTGCATGCCGAGATGTTATTCAGCGTTGATTTTTGGTGAAGAGACCACAATCCAGGTCCATATCTTTGTCGATGCCAGCGAAGATGTGATGGCCGCGGTGGCATATCTACGATTCAGTAACGGAATGTTCATGGCATGAGCAATCGTTGGTGTATGGAGCAAAGTATCTCCTTTACTTATACCAAGGATGGAATTGCAATTCGAAGCCATAGGTACAAGTAGTTTGTGATGTGTGTTGGAGAGGTCCTGGAGAACAAGAAATGCAACGAGTTTCGTATACAAGTCAGAAAAAAAGATGACTTGTGAAAGCAATGAACGAGCCAGGACTGACATACATGTAAGAAAGAAATTAGGCTGAAATGTCTACTGTTGACTGTTGGGGACGGCAACTTATTGATAAATGCACATCGCTTTCTGATTAGAAGCGAATTCATCGTACGGTTTCATATGTCATGATTAGTTGCTGGATGGGTTACGGCAGAAGAGCTTAGATTAGCTGTGGTCTTCAAATGGAAAATGGTTCAAAGATCCGAGTATGGAGACGAATTGATAACGATAAGAAGCGGGAAAGGTTTGCCGGAATCCAGTCAACTAGTTAAATACTCACCGTATTTTGAACAGAGACGTTCTATGTCGGCTAAAAAACGCTTCTCCGAGATGTTCTGAAATGGTGTCATTACTGACAGACTCGCTGCGTATCATAGACCATTTACATTCGTAGGAGTGGACTATTTCGACCACATCATAGTAACTGAAGTAAAAAGCTCGGTTATGGAATGGGGCATTTTATTTACCTGCTTGACTGTTCGAGCAACTCACTCGCTAATAGCAGATTCTTGCATATTGTACAACCACAATTTTATGGCCGAAAGAGGGACCCCAATAGAAATCTATTCCAATAACGGCAGCAACTTTGTTTGATCTGATAGAGAATTGAGGGAAGTCTTTCAAGTGGTCGACAAGAAGGCAATTCTGGAAGAGTTCACGACGATGGAAATGAAATGGGGTTTCAATCCACCGTCCGCACCACATATGGGTAACAACTGGGAGCAGCTAATTAAATCCGTAAAGAAAATGTTCAATGCTGCGAGAAAATATAAAATCGTCTTTATTTTCATTGTTGTTATTCTATTTTTGATTTTAATTTTGTTATCTATTTTTAACTAAATGTTGATATGTTGTTTAAGCATCTATAATAAAATGGTTTAGTCAATTTCCAGCTACATATAGGCAATTATTTCCAGCTATATGGCAATTATTTCCAGTTCAAATCCCTAACGAGTTGCCTACATTCATTATAACTAGCCTATGAGTATATTGAAAAGAATAACATTTTTCAACAATTTAATTGTATTTTTTGTACCTTAAGCAATTTGAGGCTCGGAGCAAACGAGCTACATATTGTAATATGCGAGCTACGGCTCGAGTAGATAAAACAATATTCTGTGAAATTTATTTCTTTATTTTCTAGTCTATAGAACAATTCAAGTTCACACTATACTATTATTCGCAAATTCTTTTCTTACAAGGTCTCTTTCCTCTCAAATCACTTTATCTCCTTTCAATTACTTAATTCACAAATCCAAACTAATTACTTCTTCTTGTTAACTCTCGACTTTCATTTTATCACAAAATCACAACTTCGCCCATTATCACTTTTCCAATCTCTTCGTGCGGTTCAAAACCGACTGCTTGATCTCGATCGCCACCTGTCCTTATATAGCAGAAGTTTCTGATAGCCAGAAACTTCTAGCAAATTCTTCGACCACTGGAACAAAAAAAATTCTGATGTAATAATTCCAAGATGACAATCATTTCTTGCAGTTATAATTCTCTCTTATCCGTGATATTATCCGTCTCTTATCGTAGACATGAACTGTGGAGACTAACCGCAGACACGAACCCCGAATGAAAAGACACTTTGGAATGGGCTGTAGGAGCGTAGTTATTATTATGTTACAATATATTTAGGTATTATCGCACGACACTTTGTAGTGTGATCTGCGACCCTAGCGATGATATGGGGGACAACACACAGGATGACGTTAACTTTTTTGCCGTGTGATCTACTGGGCAACCATTTCTGAGTCAGCTATTCCCGCATGTCGTGCGACAAAAAAGTTGACAATTGTTGAAGTTAACATTTTACTTAAACAGCTATCACCTTCTTCTTCATTGCTGGAAGCTTCTGCAACGATAAGGCTCAACTGAATGTTCCTATTGTCAATGTCTTGTAAAATGACTATAAAAATGTCGGACGACAATAAATTTTTGTATGGATATTGTGGCAAGATTTTCAGCTTGTATTTCGAAAAAGAGTAGCTCATGTCTGATCTTTGCCGGATAGGTCAGAAAGTATAACCTATGCATTTTATATTCTTCTACACTTCCTAAAGTGATTTGCAGAATAATAATAATAAAAAACAACGAAAGAGTTTGTAGAGAAAATTGAACTGCATTTCGGAACCCACAAGTAAGGAATTGAGGTTATGATCACACAAAACAGACACCATCTTCGTGAATGTTTTGTTTTCGTCTGGTTGTGCACACAATGTGTGTCATAAATGTACAAAAATATTTTAAAAAGTTCTAATTATTAATTTTCCATTTATAATTTTCCTGTTTTTCGCCTATTTTGAGTAATGGCGAAACTTCAAATGTCAAATTGAATTTGAAGCATTCTGTGCAGCACTTTTGCCAGAACCAGCAGATTGAAGCGAAAACATTATGTTCGGCGCTTTACTGGCAGCAGATTTTTCGCTATTTATATACATGCGTGACCATGTAAATCGACAATTAACCTTTTTTAAATGCGGAGCTCATTTGAGTCAGCATATAAATCCACTATAACTAACTGGCATTTTTGCTATGCTTTATAAAACATAAAGAACCAGGGAATGGAATAAATTCAAATTGATATTTTACGAAGATATTTTTATATTGGTGTTATAATTATTAAAAAGTAAAAGTAAATATTTCGCTGCGAAAGAATGGGAAAACATTATTGGGTGCCAACACCATTTTTTCGTCGTCGAACTGCATACTGGTAATGGGAAATAAAAGCGATTTTTAGTTTCTAATTTTGTGTTGTGGTAAATTTATATGTAAATTTTCGTTTCGTTTCAACAGAGTACTTGGGGATACTAGACGAACAATTATTAAAGAAAAACATGCCAATGTTGTACAGCGGTCTTGCTTGCGATAATAGAGAAATCATCCCTGGCTGCTATGACAGATGCAGTAATAGCAGCTGAAAATTAAACTGTCGTCTGACGAGAACCGAAAAAGAGAACAAAAAGAACAAAAGGAAAAAGTCATAAAGGAGTCAAAGGGAAAATTATTTTTACAAAAATTTCGAATGTAAGTTTGTTTTTTTTTTTTGCCCACTTATTAATATCCACGCACATATACGTTTATATAACAGTTTTTTATTTGCAGTAGTTTGGTTCGACTATATAAGCAAGACTCTTACCAGGAGCCAACCTCCCAGTACAGTCGACTGATGATGGCGACACCCCAAAGCCCCACTAGAATGTTTAACGGGCTCAGCGAGGACGATGCACTCTATTCAGATGCAAAATACGCTCATGAAATCAATGATAAAATGCGTGTACCCAAGCGCATACGGGCCACCGGCGAATACTCGGACGAGGACTTGCTCCTCTCGAATCAGAATGGCATGATGAATTCCTGGAATTACCATGATAAAATCGATATGAACGTACCCGATCGTATTGTTGTACTTGGTCATGAGGAACATCTTGGAACGCGATCTGCTCCGCGTGAGATTCTCCTGGAGAATTCGATTTTGCCAAAAGATCCTGGCTTTGTGCGTGTCGCCACACCTCCACGGGTTATCACACTCAACGATCATCATTTCCCGTCCGCCTCTGATCAGAATTCTCCCAATAACAATGGTGATTATCAGAATGACACAGAATCCCCGCCACCTTACGTAAGAGCAGATGCGTCAGCTGCAACTATTGGGTTTAATCCGAATGGAACAAGTTCTCGAGCAGAATCGGATTCAGAGGCGGTCACCACATCAACATCTGGTATTAGCAAGCGAGCTGTAGGTAATTACAACAATGATACGACTTTGGTTAGTCACAGGGAGGGAACTCCTGTAGTTGGAGACTTAACGCCCCCCGAAGAGATTCTCTATTTGCGCAGGCAATTGGCCAAGCTAAATCGACGAGTACTGTCAATTGAGATTGACAATGTGCAGAGGTCACAACGGGAGAAGATAGTCTATTGCATGGGTCTGGCTTACTTTCTATTGAAGGCGATCTTTTGGTTAAATCGTAATTAAGAAGAGAGGCGTTAACAATTCAATATATCCATTACCCAGACATTGTAAGCATTTACCACACAGAACTGGGGTGAACGTACGCCAAGTGTCAGAGTGAGAATAAAAAACAAGAGTCACGAACGCAGCATCATCTCAGGAGATACCAATAAATGCCAGCCGGATGAAGAAATCATTTTTTTTTTCGTTTATTTATTCATTTTCCTTTTAATTTCTTCCAAAAAAAAAAAAATAAATAAAACGTAAACCACTCACAGGGTTACCCCGAAAGTACATAACAATAGAAAAACCTTTTTCCTAGCCAGTAAGAGGATGCATGAAGGAGAAATGGAAATCGATGCCTATTTGTTGTTAAATTAGATAAAATAATGTAACATTTAAGTTTGTGTTTATCTACAGTTCTTAGCGAGAGCGCATGTCTAACACTACATTTTTTAGATTATTATCATTTTCTAACGAGAGGGTTATACAAAATTATATAGCGTAATATTAAAGTCTTGAATTTTAGTCACAATAAATGATAATTACAAATAAAATTATGCAAACAGTTGTAGTGATTGTGAAACATGAAGCTGGACATGATAAAGAAAAATATACGTTATCTTTGCATGACGATTGCTAATGTTGCAAAGCTTGATGTATACATGAAAGAGATAACGTTTGGTGGTACTGATTAATTGGTCTGCAGTGATAGCCCCAACTATTTATCACAAAAAAACAAATATTTGCTTATCTTTGCCTCGGTTGACCAACGTTTGCAACCATCATCTTTATCAGGGATGCCATGTGACTAGACGTTGCGCGTAAACAGAATAGTGAAATGTATCAACGTTGCCATCATTTTGTTCAAAATAACTTATTTTACTGGGGACCAATACATTGAAATTTGTAGCACAGCAGAGCTACACTATACCAAAGAAAGCCCATAGGACTGGGCAGTTACAAAGCATATTGTATAGTTTCTTCCTTCTCTTCGTCCCTCTAAACAAATCATTTGATAAGAGGTCTAATCTCCTGGCATGTAGGCAGGCATATCGATCGATAACGATGCTGATCTTCGATCGCTTTAGCAAAAGTAATTGGCATAATTCTGAGGGAGGTGCCATTTCTAGCGAATTCGTCAGCCTTCAAGTTAAGTTGTTAAATTACTCCGTCATCTCGAAACAAACGACAATCAAGTGTCTTTATTTTTAGTAGAGAAAGAGAACACTATTCCAAGAATTTGATTGCACTTGTCTGAACATTCGCTAACAGATATTATAATACATTACATTTTAGCCAGGGCAAAGCTTCCCTTTTATGGTCAATTCGTAGAAGACAGAGCTGTAAAAGAACGCATTCATTTGTGAATTTAACTCTTATAATTTAACTGTAAAATTAATTCATTCATTGACTTCATTTTTAAATGATGACTTACAAGTATAAATCACCATTCATTTTCAAGTAATTGTCTGAACAATCGATTTTAGCATTCAAAAGAGTGAAATCAGAAGACTTCAAGTCTTTGAATTCAAGATTGTGAATTTGCATTCATTTGCAGTCATTCGCATTCATTTTAAGTAGTTTTGGATTCATTTGAAGTCATTTGCATTCATTTGCATTCACTTGCAGTCTTTTGCATTCCTTTAAAGTCTATTGCATTCATTTGAAGTCTTTTAAGCCATTCCCATTCACTTGCATTCATTGAAGTCTTTTGCATTCAATTGCATTTATTTGCATTCATTGTCATTCTTTGCAATCTTTTGCATTCATTTCCATTATTTGCATTCATTAGATGTCCTTTGCATTTATTTGCATTAATTTGAATTAAAAAAAATATATATTATGCGACTTCTAATGAATGTCGCGGTCGTCAAGGAATTCGAATTAATGCAAATAAATGCCAAAAAACAAAACTGCTAATGAATGGAAATGAATGCAAAAGATTGCAAAGAATGACAGAGAATGACAATGAATGCAAATAAATGCAAATGAATGCAAAAGACTGCAAGTGAATGCACACCACACTTAGGTCACTGCAGACCTATTATATTTTGATACCCATTGCTGGCAATAGTAAAAGTACCGTGCCCGTGAGGTTCCTACAAAAGAGTATGTAACCATACTTACTGTTCTTATAGTACAAACCATCCTGTGTGATGAAGCTCAAGATAGCATTCACCAGTTTGCCAGATAGTTCATCAAGATCCTAAAAGAAGTGTCGTCCGAGGAATTTATTTCTTTGATGATAGAGGCCTGTGCAGTGGCAAAGAAAGTGGGTTATATCCTCGTAAACTTCCCACATAGCTCTTCTTCCGCTATACGTCGCTTTTTCATATGATACCGGGTAGACAGGGATTTTCTATTCATTTGCATAAGTCTGTCGGTCCTGGCTTTGTTGTAAGTAGGCCATAGCTTCCTATCGATGGCAAAAGTGTCTAGAGAGTTTCAACCGTTGTTTGCATCTATTATTTATTTGATTTGTGCAAGGCGGGATGTTCACCGAGGGGTCAGATTGATCAGGGCTTAATGCCGAACCTCTTGGCAGTTAGTCCGCTTTCTCATTCCCTAGTATGTCTTCGTGTCCAGAGACCAGGCAGAATTTTACTTTGTGTTCTGTTCCAAGAATCTAGAGGTATTCTCGACAACACTACAAGCTTCGATTGTATTTCTGTAGCATTAATTGCTTTTATTACTGGCTGGCTGTCGATGAAAAAAGTGATATTGTCTTGTGATATTGCCCTCATCTAGGACCTTCGAGGAGCTAGAATACTTACATAACGTTGATCTTAGGAATTTTCTGGGATGCATATCTGGGTGGTTCAAATCCAGAGTTTTTTTTTTTAGTTTTCCAGGGTATACGAAAATGGGCACAATCGACCCGACTATTGGTCTAAGTGAGCGGTGACTGTTGTCACAGGGCACTCATCTATCTAATCTAACCTAAGTCCTAATCCCACATCCACAAGGTGCCATCTAGGTCGATAGAACGAGAGCTGGCAAATAGCATACGATAATAGGGAGATTTTAAAAAAGACGTTAAAGCTTAGAAACGATAAACAATACCTCGAAAATGGAAAGATATTTTATTGGCGACCTTTGATTATCAAAAAAAGACTACTTTGGATTCTAGAACGTTAGGACTTTTATTGACTCTGAGTGAAGGTCCACCAACTAGAGAATAAAACGAAACGAGATGGCACGACGCGGTAGTAGCATTCGCCAACAAGAAAAACTATCTCGCTTTACTGGAAGTGACGGCTAGATTTCAGAGTATTGTAAGAAAGATTCCCATCATTGATTGTTACGCCTCTAATTTTATAGTCTCTTGGGTGCCGCCCATAACTCGAATCGGCGTTACCGTCATCACAATAGAGGACTTTAACGCTGCGATGGGTAACAACAATACCGCGGTCAAACATGTTATGGAAAACCAACCATTCGTAGACCGAAATGACAATGGCGGTTTGTGAACTTTTTTTTTTTATAATTTGCGCGAGCCAAAGAGGATATGAATACTCTTATACTATTACAAGACACGGGCGTTGTGAAGAAGAGAGAGAGAGGGAAAGAAAGATTTTAGTGTAGTGGTTTGAAACTCCGATAGTATTAAGTTTCTGTAAACTCCAAGGGTAGCGTCCAGATAACTGGGGAGCTTGTTTGTTTGTTTTTGTCGTTGCTCATGATTCACAGTATTTTTTTCCGTCCACCTGATGTCATCATAACGATCAAGTTGCATTTTCAGCCATATGACCACTCTATTGCCAGTGTTATGCCTTCGCAGTAGAGTTGACTTAGCTTTCGCAATTGATCGACTTTTTTATTTATTTCATGCGAAATAAATAGATGATTCTTGAAATCAGGATTTGAACCGTGAACCAACAGCGTGACAAACGATGATGTTACCACTACACCACGGCCACCCACCCACACTTTTGAAATAGCAACCTCCTTGGCACTTGTTTGAGTATAAGAACTTTCACAAGATTAGTTAGGTCTAAACCGATACGCAGGGAACATCCAACCAGATCGACTACTTAACTACCTACCGACGCTTTAGAAGTTGTATCGTAGCTAACATAGGAATGGAACCCGATCACCATCTTATGATAGTTTTCATATGCCCCGTACTGAATGAACATGATTCGCATTCCCAGGTACAATACCGACAGACTTTGGGATCTCATAGTAAGCCAACAGTTTAGGCACCATCTCCCTGAAGAAGCTCAGTAAAACCGAGTATAAATGAACACTGAATAGCTATGAAAACTGTTTGACAAACTTTTATCAGACGAAGATGTAAAAACCAAAACACGGCTATCTGCGGAGACTTGGAAATAGTTCGAAGAGTAGTAGAGAGTTGACTTATAGCTATTATGCCTACGAGACTGCCAAGTGTCGTATATTGTACAAAGGTAAGAGTTGGAGAACTTTGAAGTCCAAAGCGGGATGCGACAAGATTATTCTGTTATTCTTGTTACTCGTAGTTACCAATGATGATGATTTCACCTAAAACTTTTAGACTGACAGCATTTGTTTGCTTTCGCTCAGCATAATGGCCAAGCGAAGTGGGACTGAAAATGAGTCCGGCTAAGGCAAAGGCACTCAGCCTCGACACTGCAATCCGATGAAGCGAGTGCTAATGGCTCGGACACTTACTCAATCCGGCAGAAAAGTGGGTCTGGAAGTTGAAATACGATGACGATCATGCATTGTTAATTCCCTAAGTCCCACGAATCGTGACAGGACATGCTATGCAAGTAAAAAAAACAAAAATTAATTAATACTATAGCATCCACTTATATTATCTTGAACATAACAATACACAAACGCGCTTATTCTATATATTCAGATAAATTAGCATTAAAAAAATTGTTTAGATATGACTTATTTACATCTTACGTATTAGTGAAAAATATGTACTTGGGGATTTTCTCACATAGCACTCGGAAGCTAATCCTGTCTTACATTTACCTATTTTCAGCGTCAGATGGACGTAGTTGTCTCTTCTCTTCGAACATTTCTCGATAACACGACAGCATATCATTCACCGCACTGCGTACCGCTTGAAATCGGGCATTATTTGGATCGACACTTTCGAATTTTTCCATTGCACATGTAACATGATCGAATGCAAGTTCGATTTCTTCAGCTATAACATTTGCTGGCATCTCGTGTGGACTTTGAAATTCATCCACTTTCAGAGGCTTTTCATTGTCGGTATCTTGATAGGATACGTCCACTTTCGGATCGAGGGCTTTTTGATATGATTTGTTTGACTCATGAGATATCGCTAGACTATCGTCAACATTAATAGCAGTATCAATCACTTGTAGAGTATTCATTTCATTTATAGACGGATTTACAGTCAACGGTTCATGTGAGGATTCACTGTCAGACAATTCCATAATTTCTTCTTTCACTTTTTCAAGTGGAACGACATTCAAAAGTGTAGATTCTACCAGCTCTGGTTCTTCGACCGTAATAAAATCAATTCTAAACACCTCACAATCCATCGAATCTTCGTCTTCGTTTGATGTACCCTGCTTCGGTGAATATTCTACCAACAGATGCTGACCAGCGTCCACTTCGGTGAGTTGAACAAATTTTAAAACATCATTACTTTTCTCGATTTCGGTCAAATCGACCTCACCGTTCGCTTCTCCAACGTCGTTTAGTTTTGCCAATACGATAAGGTCATTGTTAGTCAATTCACATCCCGTCGATTGAACCAGATTTTCAACCTCTTTCACATTCATTTTGAAACCCAGCTTAGCAGCAGTAAGGACTATTTGTCTTTTAATCCCCTGATAGAGTGCATTGTCTTGGGGTATCACACGCACGTCGAGAAAATGCGGGCATGTGTTTTTCCACGCAGCTGCAAGAAATGTACTAGGAATAGATTTCCATGCTTGTGTGATATTGGAGATACCCATTTGAATGGTGTATGCTTCACAGAAATCCTGAACCATAATATCAGTGTCACCTTTCGTGGCCTGCGTTACCATGTTTAGAGTGTGCGAAAAGTAATATGCTTTAAATATCGACTTGATTCCTTGATCCATTGGCTGAAGTAGTTGAGCAGTGTTGCGTGGAAGGAATACCACTTTTACGCTGGGATGCAGCCCAATCAATCGTTTGCGATAACGTGGTGCCGTGTCCAAAAGTAGAAGAATTTTAAAAGGAATACCTTTTTGTTGGCAATATTGTTTCGTTTCAGGGATAAAATTATTGATAAACCATTCCTCAAATATCTGCGCAGTCAGCCATGATGTCGGACTGGATCGATAGTAAACGGGCAGTTTATAGAGGATGTCTTTTACTCCACGAGGCTTGTCAGTATTGTATACCATCAACGGTTTAAGCTTGCAATCGCCTCTCGCATTAAAACCCAATACTAATGTAACCCTATCACTTGCTATTTCCTCAGCCTTTTTCGAGATGAATGTGCCGTCTGGCATGTTCTTCCAAAATAAAAGCACCCTATCCACATTAAATACTTGTTGCGGCAAATATCCCAAAACGTCGATGACTGTTTTAAGTTCACCAGGAAAACGCTGCACTCTCGTTATGCTATCGGCATCAAATTCATTCGTCAATTTTAAATCACGATAGCCCGCTCTTTGCCTGTACTGTGTAAACCATTCATCGTTCGCTTCAAAAGCTAAACGAAACGGTGGATAAAACCGTTTAATATTAACATATAGGTGGACAGATTTATCTTGGATACCTCTTACTGTAATTGGCAAGTTTCTTTGAATTCGATCTTCAATCCATATGCTTAGTTGCCTTTCCATTTCGTATATCACTGAACGTTGGGTCGCATATGGTTTACTCAAGAAAAGTTTATAGCTAAGAGTGTCTTGTACTATTCTTTTAATAGTTGATGTTGCAACATTCCATTCACGGGCCAAAGAAATAATAGAAGGTTTATATTTATGGTATTTTTCAAATATTTTAATTTTCGTTTCGAAATTAAGTTTATTCCGATTTTGTAGTACACCTGGTTTTCTCCTACGATTCATCGTCGACATGATGGGGAGTAAGATAATTTATTTAAAAACAAATTATTATATAAGAATAGGTTAGTTAGTGAGGAAATTATAGTCAGTCAGTCGAGCGGATGCAGCAATAGAACTCTGAAAAAAGATTAAAAAAAAAACATTAAAAAAAATTAAACAAGTTGTGCGATTGTGAAACGATGTGATTCGCGTAGAATTGCATTCTGCATGGAAGCGATAACAATAATAGAGTGACAAGTGAAAGAGTTATACCGCAACACTTTGAATAACATTTCGAACGAAAAACCTTATTCTAAGGAAGCCATTTGATAACTGATGCCCAAGTACAAAGAGTATGGCAGTGTTTGGTGGTGACTGTAAACGCTACATGTTTGGATGCACTTATGTATTTGTAATGTCGGTTCAACAAAACCGATTGACATTTTTCACAACTAACTTCAACTCATTGCTTAATATTGATTGACCTTGGAATGCAGCAAACAAGACAGACAGAAAAAGGGTGTGGAATACTGTTTTGGTAGCAGTTCTGTAGATGAAATCACGGTTTACAACATATACGTATCGTCGCTGCGCCTGCAAAATCTGACAAACAAAAAAACACAAAAAAGAAAAAAAATATATGGAAAATTAATCCTTAATATCTAAGCACTACTACTACATCTAAGCGCCTACTCCTACTTACTTAAGGTAGCGCTACAGTACGGGGTGGACCTAGGCCTCAATCAACAAGCGTCTCCAGCCAGCTCGATCTTTAGCTAGCTGCCTCCAGTTTCGCACTATAAATTGGTTGAGGTCCCCTTCCACTTCTTCCTCTTCCGGGCCGGAGCATTGGTGTCCATGCGCTCTACATGACCAAGCCACCTCAGTCGTTGGACCTTTACTCTCCTGGCTAAGTAGATGTCGCTGAACAGCGCGTACAGTGCATCTCCTCCTCCACTCACCATCTATGCAGACGAGACCAAAAATCACCCGAAGAACTTTTCTCTCAAAACAACCAAGAGCAACCTCATCCACTTCTGATAAAGTCCATGCCTCTGCGCCATAGAGTAGGACTGGTATGATTAGGGTTTTATAAAGGGTTGCTTTAGTTGTTCGAGAGATTTTTTTTTTTGCTATTCAATTGTCTTCTTAGCTCAAAGAAGCAGCGGTTGGCAGAGATCGTTTGATCTCAGCGCTCGTGTCTTTATCTGAATTTATAGCGGAGCCTAGGTAGACAAAGTCTCTAACTACCTCAAAGTTATATCTGCCTACGGTGACGTTCTGTCCAAGACGTCGATGTTGGTTGTTCCTTATTGTTGACAGCATATACTTGGTCTTGCCCTCATTGACCATTAAATCCATCTTCGCCGCTTCCGTCTCAATACTCACGAAAGCGCCACTGACATCACGCTGCGTCCTTCCGATTATATAAATATCGTCAGCGTATGCGAGTAATTGGACAGACTTTTGAAAGATTGTGCCTCTGGTGTTGGCGCGTGAGTTTTGCACTATTCTTTCAAGAACGATGTTAAAGAAATCGCATGACAGCGCGTTGCCTTGTCTGAATTCTTTTTTGACATCAAAGGTCTCGGTGAGGCCTTTGCCGACCTTAATGGAGCAGATAAGAACTTATAAGCGATGTTAAGGAGACTGATGCTTCTGTAGTCGGCGCAGTTCAGAGGGTCTCCTTTTTTTGAGGATCCTACTCTATAACCTACCCTAAAAATTATTTTACTAAAAGATCCGTTGAGTGCTTGAAAATTAAATTTTCTTTGGCCTCCTTCAAATTTGTGTTTTTTTTTTTGTTTATCGTATTTTGCAGGCAGACCATGGTTACGCAACGGCTTCATCCTACTTAGTCGTCCTTTAAATTTAGATTTTAAATCATCCTGAAGCTTTGATGAAGCTATTTACATTCTCCCTTAAATCTAATCTGTACTTCAGTTCTGGTCCTGCTACGAAAGTCTTATACCACGCTTCTTCTGGAAGTTTTCAAGGCGGGACTCGTATTATTATTATTATCCACATAATTATTACTCGACACAAAATTTTGTGGAGAGCATAACTATTTGTAAATTAATTAAAGCAGAGTAAATTATATATTGGCCTAAAGGCAATTACGTCAAGATACCCAATCCTTAAAAAATTAACATCTGTATGGATGGAAGAAGATTGGGCGCTTCGTACCTGAACACTTCCCACACTATTTTCTGCTCAGAAATAAAACCGCTTTGCGAATTCCAGGTAAGGCATAGTCTGTGGTTATTAAATTACCTAGGTATGGATGTAGGACCTAACCGTGCTCCGTTGAATTCGACTCCCAGCGTCAGGACACTTTTGGCAACACAGTCCTACATGAATATAACTTAATAATAATATACAATTATACATACATATGTACAATTAATACGAAAAGCGTTAAGAAAACAAATTGAAGTCAGTGTTTTTGAAACAATCCCCCGCAATATTGCATACTTCGTTGAAAGAGATTATGCTCCTTGTGATAAGCTCATTTAGGACGTAGTTTGTCCGATGCCCAGGAGGAAAAAGAAATGGTCTACATCTAAGCGCTCTTTCGGTAGCTTAAATTGGCATAAGAGCTAAAAGAACAGGGCTATTAATGTGATAACATAGCAAATCCCTTACAAACATTAAATCATGCGCATATCGTCTATAATGCAGCGGAAGTAAACCCAGAAGCTTACACCAAGCCTCATAAGATGGTGAATATTGCCAACCCATTTTATAAGAAATGAATTTTGTGAACCGTCTCTGAATTTTTTCTACATGATCAGTGTGAAGCTGATAACGTCGGCGTTTTCAAGTATCGATCTCGCTAAAGAAATAAAGAGAATAACAAGCGTGTGTGGATCGGTAAAACTCTTTACATTCCTCTTTTATAAAGCCAATCATTGTATTGGCCTTCGCAATTATGTAGTCTTAGTATCCATTATGACGCCAAGGTCTCTTACTTTATCAAGTCAATGGACTAGACAGGAGAAAGTAGTTGTAAGAAAAATCAAGAAGCTTAAAAATTAAACCACTAAACATTTCTTTGTATTTAAAACAAGGCCGTTCTTGGTACACCAATTAGTTAACGAAGAAATATCCTTCTTAACTTTTAGACAATCCTCGATACATTTTACTTTCAGAAAAATTTTTAGATCATCAGCGTACATTCAAAATTTTCAAAATTGTATGTGCGGAGAAATGTCATCAATGAAAATGATAAATAACAAGGGCCCCAAATGACTTTCTTGAGGAACTCCTGAAGTACATTTAATAGATCTTGAGCAATAATTATTAATTTTTACTCGTTGGACACTTCCCAGTAAAAAAGAAGAAATCCAGTTCAACATTGCGAAATGAAAACCAAAATTCAACAGCTTTTTACGTAGAATTTGATCATTAACAGAATCAAACGCTTTGCTAAAATCGATATATACAGTCTAAACTTGATACCCACTTTCAATAGCGTTTATAGCTTAAGACAAAAAATATGCCAAACGTCCGGATACAAAGCCATGTTGAAACTCAGAGATGTATTCCTTTATTTGAAAAACTAATTTAGCCTTAACTATGGATTCAAAAACTTTAGGTATTGCTGATAATTTACTTACACCCCTATAGCACTCAATTACACTTTTGGACCCTGATTTAAACATCGGAACCAAGAACGATGTCTTCCAATCATCAAGAAAAGTTCCAGATGAGTGTAAAAGATTGAAAATTAATAGCAAACTAAAACAAATTGATTGACAACAATTTTTTAGAATAATTGCTGGTATACCATCTGGACCCAGTTTTGAATTAGGCTTAACTCTATTAAGAGCAGATAAAATCTCTTCGAAATCCAACTCCATGGAACCAGTATCAATTTTGGATGTTGAGCTTGGTGCATAGAGATTATTAGATGCAGAATCGGAATAGACAGATTCCAAGAAAGTCGCAAAATGATCAAGAATTGTTTCAATATCAGATGATTCAACATTTTTATATACCATTATCTTTGAAATACCAATTGAATTTCGTTGATAATTAACAAAGGACCAAAAACATTTGGAATCTTTTTTTAATTTACTTTCAATGCTCATGATATAATTTCTGTGCAAGAATTTGCTTAAAACCACGAAATCTCTGTGTAAGTTGCGAAAATTAGAAATATTAATATCTGTATTAGAAATTCTAATTCTAACTGGAACGCTTTATTTTTAAAATTGTTTAAATGTATTAGATCTCTGTTATACCATGGGGGTTTGGGATGTTTCTTTTTCACAGTGCAAGGAACACAAATAAAAAACGCGTTCTGCAATATATCAATGAAATGGTTATAGGCAAAGTTATCTGCTTACATAAAAGATAAGAGCGAGTAGCAACTATCAATCCACCTCCACGATCCTTTGCAGAGACGCACCGGTCAAGACGAAAAACATTATAATTTCGACTGTCGAACAATTCAGTAGACAAAATCCGCTGTACAACCAGGTTTCTGTGATGATAATTACATTATAATCATAGTGACTCGTAGTAAAATAAAGTTCACCAACTTTAGTCCTTATTCCACTTCTTGTGGAATCTTGACTTGTAGAAAGATTATTGACTAGATTTTTAACACGTCGTTTTGTAGGACGTTTTGAGAATGATCTCAGGTCAATGCATACCAGCCTTTGCACCTTAGTGTTGGCCTTAAGGATTTGCTGGCGGCCTACCACCATATGGGTCTAAAAATTGCAGTGTATGGTACATCCAGAGAATAGTCCTGGGTTTTGATTCCCAGGTCATACTAAAAAACCCGAACAAATTTTCAAAGAAACTTAGGCGATGTTGAATGTGGCATCACTGCAAAAAATCACAACCAACGTGATAAACAAAATAGACCGAGCAAGTAAAAAGATCAACACCTCCAAAACTAAATTTACGAGGAGACTAACAAAATTTCACTAAGTTGGTAGAAAAAAAAGCCCAAAACAATTTTGACTTAATATCTTCAATTTTCAGCATTTTTTTTTCCAGTTTTCCAACAATTTTTTGAAAACTTAAACTACTTATTAGGCAAGTCAGTATTTCAGGTGATAATTCTGTGACGCAGCTATGACATTCAAGCCCAATTCTTAACTTACTATTTCCTGGGTCAATCTTCATCAATTTTTGCCTTCAACAGGGCGACATTTGTATCGTCGGTCGAAGATTTGGGAGGACATTTCCTTTATGGAATCTTTGAAAACACCTGAAAGCAGCCACAAGGGATGGAGCATTCTCTTCTTATGTTTTGAGTTAACGTCGAAATCCGAAGAGTATGGAAAGCGGATTTCTTGCTTTATTGGCGGTGGAGTTTCTACCGAATTTTACGTCTCCATTCTTACCAATTTTCCTGAAATTTTAAACTGAGTATCTTAAAGCTGTAGCAAATCGACAACCAAATCTTTATTTTTTTTCAAAACTAATGAATCAATGCCAACTTAGCAAATTTTTATTTTTGTTAGGCCCTCTGTGTGGTAGTTTCTAGAAAACATATAGCAGCTGGAACTAAAAATTGCCAGCGTGCAGATCGACCGGTTCGTTAAATAGTCAAGCAAATTCATATATATGGAGATAAAATGCAGAATTTAACAGGATCTTTTAGCTTTAAGCAAGCTGAAGAAGGTACTGTGTGGCAGCGACCTCCAGATACCCCTGCTACATTAAGACATTGAAATGTGTCTGTTCCGAAGAATCCAGAAAATTCAATGGAGAGGTTGTGACAAGTAAAGGAAGAACACAACAACACTACCTATAAAATCTGGGTGACTGGTATATAATGCTGTTTTAGGAACGTGGACAGGACAGAAAAGATATTTAATCTGCAGCTCTGAAAAGTGACCCAGAAAAATTTCATTATCGGACATTACAAACAAAATTGAATAGAGTCAAGATAAATGGAATGAGCGGGAAATTGTTAAGTTAACAACTTTAAACATTTATCAGTAAAAACATGTGAAACAAGTTTAGTCTATGGACACATATTATATTATGATACTATTTATGTTTATGTGGGTCTCTGACTTTCTTTTTGATTAAACTAAACTAAAATGCAACAGTCTGAGCACAAGAAAAGGTGAAATGTGTTAGTTTTACCTCACAAATATTGCAATATCGGATGATCATAATTATTATTATTATTATTATACTATTATATTTACTTTGAAATTAATTGAAGATACATGCAGCTTTAAGTAGTTCCATTTCCTATTTTGTAAAAATTTCAATTATAAACAGAATTGTTGAATCAGAATAAACGCTCAGTAGATACGTTCTCACCGAGCCTTCAAATTGACAGCTGACAGTTGGTTGCCGTCTAGTCAAATCAAAAACCAGAACCAATTACAGTGGTGATCAAAGTTTTAAAATAAGTTTTTGTGAGACTTTCTGCGAATGAAATATCGCTAGATATGGCCAACAATTTTTGTAAGTCCTGTGGTGGAATTTGCTTTAAATTTCCATCAAGGAAGTAGAATGTTTTTTTGTTTGAAAAGCATTTAATTTCATGTTGTCTGATTCTCACTATATTTAATTTTTCAAACATTTTAAAACGATTCGGCCACACTACTTTCTTCTTTTTTTTAACTTTCGGTAATTTGAACCAGTCCAATAGTAAAACGCATTTATTTTTATATTAACATTTATATTTATATTAACATCATTGACAAACACATTACATCTCACAAATGCTAGTGCTGCCAGTTTTTTATACAATTGTTTTATAATCATCTTGCACACGACAAATAATTTATTATTATTATCTAACTATCATGAAAGTACTATCACTTAACGCTTAGGAATAAGGTATTCCTCCCTATGGGTCGGATTCCACAAATGTGAGAAATGAAGAACTCACAGTGAATTCAATTTGCATTCTCATTTCTCAAGTGATCCCGCATACACTTGGTTAAAAATAGAAAAATGGCAATAACAAAATTGTTTATTTTCTTTTTTTATGACGTTTAAGTCAAAGTGAATTTTAATAACCGTCCATAAATTGAAAATGTGATTTTTCCATTCAGAGATGTTTTGTATGGTTATACCCGCTTTCAGATTCCAAGGCCATAGCTAGACATAGCTAGGGAGCTTTCTTCGGATCTTTCGACTGATACACGTGACCACCTAATAATTTTCCCTTCGAAGTATGGTAAAAATCCTACCTAACATATAGAGAATTTGATTCTGATTTTGTCGGTTTATTCTGTTGGTGGATGCGTTTTGTATTTATTTGGTATTTGCAAATTTTCTTCGAAAAATTGAGGTTTTAATGAATTGTGAAGATACTTTAATTCACATCAAGGATAGCAATCACGTGTCTATTTACGCTCAATGAACAATAATAATAATAAAAAATATCCATATGAAGTTTTGGCAGCACTAACTAGGTATGCGTTCGGAAAACAAGGGAAAAACTAATAAGACATATCTAACCAGGGCCATAAATCCGAACTAGTAAAAATCATTAATTTTAAGGAATTAAAAAGCTCCCATTTTAACATTTATTTAGTTGACTAAATTATTAGTCATTTTTGCATTAAAATTTTTGTCCCTGGAATTCTGGACATACCCGTTGTAAAGCTCACAGTTGCGGAATCCACCTTCTGTTCTGTATGACAAATGCTTTGCCCACTAGCACATAAATTCTGCAAGTGGCGCAAAACTATAGTCGCATAAAGTACATAACAAAGTCAAGATTACTGTTTTCCTATTTATAGTCCACATAAATCCACTTTATAGTTATCAGCTCGCGCTAACTTTAAATCCACCAAAAGTACCTTTCAACTTTTAGAGTAGGCTTTAAACAATCTGTCATCTGTCATTTTTTCAAATTCAAATTTCAGCCAACCAAACGGATGTAAACAGTCAACAAATGTGTTCGATCTGTCAAATTCATTTAAATTTGATACAACATTATCCCTTAAACTGTGTTTTTGTTCTCAAACTTTAAATTTTTGGGTTTGTTTGACTAATATTTGCTGTATGTCAGTTCTAAGCACGTTACTAGTTGTAGGTATGTTAGTGTTTATAATTCAATTTAAAACTAAGCACTGGCTTTAAAGTTAAAGGGCTGTTACTTAATGGCTACTAACATTCTTTAAAATCAGATGAATATAATTTTGCGCCAGTATTTCTTCAAATGGAGCTGCATGTTAAAATGGGTCTCACAAACGCCGGTTTACATTTGTTTGCCATTTCACAATAAATTCTATCATTACATACTTATATGTACACATTTGTAAGTAGAAAAAATTGCCCAAATACACATGCTCTTGTCAGTTTGTTAATTCTTGCGGATTTTTAAAAGTAATCGAATATTAAAAACAAGTTCCTACTACTACTTTCTAACGGATAGATATAGAATGCATGTAACTGTATATAAAACATAAAAAATCACATGTGGGTTTGCTGATGTCCAATAGCGCATAATTTGCTTATTGACAAAGCCATTAACCCAAAAATAAGCTTCATCTCTGAAGATGATTTTTCGATGAAATTCAGGATTTTCTTCGCTCTTAAAGTTGCGACCACCGACTCAGAATTTCGGTACTAATTTTTAATAATTTCCAAACGTTGCTGCTTAGCGAACTTCACCAAGATAAAAATGTAAACCTTGTCTGACGTTTTGACATTGACAGATCATAAAAAAAGTTTAAGGTTGTGTTTGTATTAAAATACAAAATTGTTAATAATTCTAAGGTATTCCCTAGAGAATATTCAAACCACAAATAAATCCAAACAATTCACGTATTTGCCGAGGAGATTTGGTTTCTTTCGCTTCATTCAATCATTCTCTCCATTCGTTATCATTAGATGCAAGACCAAGTGTATGACATGTATTTACAAAACTTGCACACAAAACACTTTCATACCTTCGCAAGTCTTCAAACGACTGTGGGTCCCGAACATGCAATAAAATTAACCGTAAATGATACAATGGAGGAATTACTTTATCTGCCCCACGCTTTCTCTTTGTCATTTCACACAAAGTGCACTGGTATTTCAGAGTACAAAAGTCCATGGGCTGTTTGGTCACTTCTATTCAATTCGAAATATGACAACAGTTTTGTTTTTGGTGGATTAGCAACGACCGCTTGTTCAAATCCCTCTATGAAATACACATTTTGCCGTTAAAGCAAGTGGCAATCAAGTCTAACTATTCAGGGTTCACTACTCCAAATTCTACAGACGCACAATCATACCCTTTTGTACACATACTTGTAAATAAATTTAACACTCTTTATAATAGTGCAAACTTTAACATTCAAATGACATTCAAACTTGACTAAAAGGTATGGATTGTAGGGAACAACAAATCGATTATCAACTGTGTTTAATGGGTACGACAAAATAACGTGTAGCCTATTAATATGCAACGCATTCTTTCTTCTGTTCCGTACTATAGTGTATGTAATCGGTACGACAAAAAAAGTATATCCTGTTAATATGCAACGCATTCTTTCTTTTGTTTTTTTTTGTTAATTTTTATCATTTGTGACAAGATTTATCAAAAACAAATTACATTCTTAAAGTTCCGTTTTGAAATAACGCCGTAATCGTTACGACAAAAAACGTGTAGCCTATTAATATAATGATGATGATGATGATGTAAAATGAACGGGGAACATATATGAAACCAAAATAAGAAGAAAATTATTTTCATTTGTTCTTAACATAAAAAAATTTATTAAAAGAAGAAACAGATCATTTAAACAGTTTTTTTGTAATATAAAGATATTGCATGTAATATATTGCTCCAGCAATCCAATAGTATATTCCACAATGCAGATTCTGATGATGGGCATTGATAACGGACCGTTCTACCCAGTTTCTCCCACAACAACTCTATAGGGTTTAAATTCGGTGATTGCGGCGGCCGTATCATGATTTGTAAGATTTCTTCATCTTTCCTCTGTTTCAGGTAGTCTTGACAAAGTCTTGACGTGTGTTTAGGGTCATTGTCCTGTTGAAATACGAATCCTTCGCCAATTAATCCTAGTCCAGAGGTCACAGCGTTTTCTTCCAATATTGTTTTGTATGCCTCCTTATTCATTTTTCCAATCATTCGAGCCAGATCTCCCACTCCATTTGAAGAGAAACATCCCCAGATCATAACAGAACCGCCTTCATCATGCATGCTTGACGGTAGGAACCACACAGTCTGGTAGCATCTTTGGTTCAGCGATGCGTCGAAGGAAAGCTCTACGTTTTGTGCCAAATATATACCTCGAACTTGGATTCATCGCCCCATAAAATTATGCTTTTAGCTCATTCTAACCAGCATGTCTTAATCTTCGTTTGACCATTGCCAAGGACAGCGGTTTATTCCGAGTTTCATTTATTTCGGCGCGTATTTCAGGTCCTGTTTTTCATCTCTTTCGTTTGCCTGCTGTGATTATTTAGTTTAGTTGTAGCTCTAGGCCGTCCTGACCTTGGTTTATCCTCAAAACTGCCGGTTTAAGCGTCGTTCAATGGTACGTTGAACGCAACAGCTTGATACCTCCAACTGCTAAGCAACTTCCCGCTGCGATTTGGCTTCTTTCAAAAGGGTGATGATTGCAGATCGTTTCTCGATTGTGGTTTCCGCGAATTTTCCCATTTTTAACTCGACGTGAAAAATCTCAAATAAATTCTTATGACTTCAAAGTGTGGATTTTATGTAAGACCCCTGCAATCCAGGTCAACAAATTCTGGGATTTGAGAACCCTTTCGATGTAAGGAGTCATAAACAAGTGCTGAATCAACAACCAAAAGTCGTAATATTTAATAATTATGAAAAACCTAAACACTTCCCAATAAACCACAAAAGCGATTTTTCCAACATTTGTAAACCAAACGTCCACTGTTCAAAAACGTGAGTGTAAAATCCGACTTTATGTGTTGGGTATTGTTCAGGTAGAATATTTAGGTAAAATGACTCAGTCATTCAATCTCCATGCTTCAATCGTTTGGCCTGCAGTGTATGTGTTGCATTTGGTCATATTTTTGTCCTGAAGCTATAAAATTCAAATTTCTATGCTAACTTCTACATTCTATATAAGTATGTACATATACATATTTCTTCTCTTTATTAATCAGCTTAGCGCTATAGTCGCTAGCATTGTTTTCATGAAATTTTCGATCTCGAGATTTTCATCAATTTTGGTAATTACTAATATATATTTTTTTATAATTTGCACGTGTCAAAGGGGATATGAATACCTTTATACTATTTTTTAGGACACTGGCGTTTTTATGGAAAGAGAAAGAGATAGAGAGGACGACAGATTGGTGTAGTTGGTGTTGTGTTAAGGTTCAGTGAACTCCAAGCTGCTTATGATTCACAGTATTTTGTTCCGCCCTCCTGATCATCACGATCAAGTTGCATTTTAAATTTAAAAAATTACACGGATGTTTGTAATACGAGTATGACTGGACTATGCAGTCATACTCTCTAAAAATTCAAATAAATCCTAGGCTAGAACGATTTCTTTCAAAATTGATATCTTAAGCCGTTTTCGATATACATATGTAATAACATTGCACTAAAATTTTGAACATGTGGAAAAAAGTTGTTTAACTGTTTAACGCATTGTTTGAAAGCTAAAACTTTGTCGCCTCTTTTCAACTTTATATACATTTTAAATCTGAACAATATACGAATGAACAGTACATATGGAGCAAAGAGAGAAACAGAGAAGTGCAGAAAAACGAAGAGAAGACCCAGCATTAGTAGAATTGATTTTAGAGAACAAAACCTTTTTTTTTTTTTTGTCTTTATTTAATTTTTTTTTATATAAACTTACTAATTTTTTTTTTTCTACAAAAAAGAAAAGCATATTTATTTATTTTTTCTCTTTAGTTGTTTTATATAATACACCAAAAGAAAAAGAGAATATCGATTGAATGTTGTTTATCTTTAAAATTGTTTTGTCCTTTTTACAAATGTTCACTAAAAAAAAAAGGCAACAGATTTGATCTTTTTGTTAAGAAATAATTTCTTTTAATGTAAAATAAAACGAAACTCACAAAAAGTATATCTGCAGTATTATAAAAAAAAAAGTGCATACATGTACCCACACATCGCGTTCATAAAAAAAAAGTAACATACTAAGCATAAAGAAAAATAAAATAAACATTTCTTCAATTCGTTTCGTTTTTTTAGTTAATTACTTTCCTTTTATTTTTTTAAACTAGAGATACAGAGATAAATAATCCTGAGTGTTGTTTTGTACTTCGGATTTTCGTTTTCGTTTTTTTTTTTTTTTATATATAATTCGAATGTTATTAACTTTCTTTTTTTTTTACAAATGCATTTTTATCGGGGATGAATGATTAGTGGCTTGGAATGATGAAATAAAAAATAATAACAATGGTGTGTAAGAAAAACAACAAGGAAAGTACAAAAGGTAATAATAACTCGAGTGTTTAATTTACAAATGAATATTAAGGGAAAGCTTATCAATTGTTCAAGGCCCTCCCGATGAGAAACTTTATCTCTAAATAAAGTAAATAGGTGGTCGTCCTGAAGTTTAAATTGTACTTTCCTTTGCGCTTCGAGAAAAAAAAAAAAAAAAAAAAAAAACTAAATTAAGAAAACTAGAACTTATGAAAGAAATGTAAAACATTTTTCTTTTCAGTTTGTTGTTTTATATTATCTTATGTATGTATATCATCAGTCAAAACATATTCGTTTCCCAATCTCGCGATTACTTTGTTTTGCATTAAAAGGGGAAGAAACACAAAAATTGTTTCTTGCTTTCAATTTCCCGCTCTTCTCTTTTTCTCTTTAAATTAATAATTAATTATATTAATATTATTATAAAATTAATTAAACAATCGTGTTTATGTGTTTTTTTAAAGAGTTTTTTGTTTTTTTTTTTAAGTATTTTCGGATTTTTTTAAATTTTTTTTATAATTAATTTTTTTTTTTTAAACTTTTTTGGAGTGTTTTTTTATTTAAATGATGATGGAGGGGGGATGTGATGCGAGTGTTTTAGACACTTATTCGCTTTCATCATCGTCATCATCATCGGACGCATCCTTCTTGTTCTTCTTCGGCGCCTTTTTACTTGTTTTGCCGCGCTTCTTACCGGCACCATTTGCTGTTGATCCACCATTGGCTTCAAATTCGCGGACGGCTTCTTCGTAGTCTTCCTTGCATTTGGCAGCTTTGGCTTCCCATTCCTTAGAAAAAAAAATAAAAAATTAAAAACAATTCAAGTGTTGGGATTCTAAAAAAAAAACAATTTTCGCAAGCATTGTGGGATGCATTGTACTTACAGACTTGTCCTTCATTGACCTCCAGAGTTCACCACCCTTTTTGGCGACTTCTGTGACTTTAATGCCTGGATTCTCCTTTTTGATCTGTTCACGGGCACTGTTGAGCCATAACATGTATGCGGATAGAGGACGTTTTGGTTTGTCTGCCATTTTAGTTGTGGTTTTTTTTTTTTTTTTGTTATTTAATTAAGCTGAAATGGAGAGAGATGGTGGAGTTGTTATAAGGACGTTTGCTTTTTCTTAACGCGAGATAGTGCGCATGAAAAGAATTGTAGTGTGCCACCAATAAATAAATACTGTCACAATATTGAATAGAAGTTCTAATGGTATGGGGGGGGGGGGGGGGGGGGGGTGCGCATTTTCTAGTACTGTATTGCAGTTCCTAGCCCTACGCTAACACGCAAAGAAGTGTACAAACAAAGTGCTAAGACTTTTTTCCACTCAATGGACCCATTGGGCGTTTCAACACGCCAATGCCCTTACCCATATGGTCACGATAGAGTATAGTCGAGAATTTTTAAGCTTAGCACATGTGCTGTTCGTTTGTAAATTTTTCAGTTTTGAAATGTAGATAAAATCGATAAGCGAATAAACTTGATTGATTCTTTGTAAAATATGTTAAAAAGTCAACAAAATTTTTGATCTGAAATATAATTATTTTTTATAAAAAAAAAAAAAGAAAAAAAAACGTCTTAGCCATAATATCCGACAAATAGTTAACTTCCGCAAGTTAGCTAATAAGTAAAGTACCGTAAATTTTTAATAAATTAAAAAAGAAAATCTCACCAACATTTGATTATACATAAATGCAGATATCGAATATTTTCATAAAAACAAGTAAAAAAAAATTCTTTGTTATGGTGGATCAATAACAACCAAATCAAAATATCGAGTGCTGTTCGGCCGTGCTCGAAAAATCTTCAAGACAAACTACAAGCCGTAAAAAGGCGGTCTATAGAAGAAATTGAGAATGTTATGGGAAAAATCTAACCCAAGATGGCGAAAATGGTGGTCCAAAATAACTCGAAATGAGCTTCGTCACTCATGTTTTTTCCCCAACAATTGCAGTCCGTTATTATAGTCATTTTCCGTTAGTTGCAAATCTCTTTTTTGGGCTGTCAATGTGAAGCTGCAAAATCTTTTCACACCACTTTCGCCGTGATTATTTTAAACAAATTTGTCCGAGACATTCTAAATTCTTATGTACGACATCTAACGGAGGTGTCCGAACTTTCATCAATATTGTCTCTCACTGTAGCAATATTTACTTGCCAGTGTAGATAGAGTTTCGAAGATCTTGGTTCACTAGCTAGCCACATGATTTAAACCATCAAAATTAAGCCAAATTTTGCGTTTTCACGATTATTTAGATGAAATGTTTTTAATAATTTCAACGTTGTTGTGACGTTAGACGCTCCATAATAAATTTTATCGACTGCCCTTCACGACCGTCAAAATGCGACATGACAAATGGCCAACCAAAATGGCTGACAAACAACATCGATCTGGAGCATAAAAAGTACCCTTTATAAGTGGTGGGTAATAAAAGCGGTTTTTACCTATTTCTTTATAAAAAAAAAAAAAAAAAAAAAAATTGAATAAATATAAAATTAAAGAAATCCAAGATTTCGGAAACCAGCCAAAGAAAAGAAAACTTTTACTATTTTTTCTTTTTTAGACAAGCGATTTCCAATTGCCCTATGAATTTAACCTCGATTCAGATTTTTGGACCTCCTAGGGCCTGCCACATTTGTTAGATGAAGATTCCGTGAAGGATATCACCCAGTTTAATGTATACGGAGTTGGAAAGCTATGCGAAAGGAGGATGGAAAACGAGAGCTGTTTCTATACAATTTTTAAATCGTTACCTTTCATTAAAGTGGAAACACTAAATAGAAGTTTCTAAATATTGTTTTGTTATATCTGATCTGTCCAATCTAAATTCAGATACTTTTCCATCCGGTGATGCCGTAAATTGACCATACCCACTTCACGGTTTAGACGATTTAACTCAAATTTGATGTCATTATAGATACATGAGGACATGACCCTTTTCGACACTAGATAAATTTTATATCTAAACAATATATAAGAACTAACAGCACATATGGATCAAGAAAGAAGGAACAAATTGATCGAGAGAAATTTGCAAGTATTATTAATAATAAAAAATAAAAATAAAGTCGGCATTGGTGACTACTGGCATTGCCTATGGCGATAAATTTCTGGTGTAAACGCCTGATGGTATGGTGTGAACGCGCTTCCCTCACACGATATTTTATACGATACACATGTTGCGTTTTCACAGTTGAGAACATATTTTGAATGTAAAATTGCACAATAACAGCGAGTAATGGTGGCGTGAACTGTTTCATAGCACAAATTCGCTTGCATTGACGCTTCGAACGCGTGCTGTCACGAGCTGATCTGATAACAGATGCCAAAGTTATAGGGTTGCCATATGCCGAAAGTTTAAATGGCCCACCCTGGAACTTAATGCAAGTCTACATATGTAAATTTAATTTAAAACCCAATTTTTGCATGTGATTGATAATTGCACACTGCATTGTAGGACCTGTATTTTAGTGCGATTTCAGACCACAATTCTAGTAATTTAAGGTCCTAAATAATGATTGAATATTACAGACACCTTCCTTTAAATAAATAACATCAGCTACGTTTATTCGAATATGGTGTTAACATAAACTAAAGACTGATAATAAAAAAAAATATACCCATTTCCTTAAGACAAAAAAAGCGCGCGAATTTCAAAAAAAAAAAAAAAAAAAATGTGCACAACTTTACGTATATGTATATAAGTTCAAAGCATAAATGATTTACTTTCAATTAGGGAAATCTTTCTTAGACGTTAAAAGCAATAATGAAGAAAGATAATTCATAAATTTTGTCCATTTTCTCAACTACCCATTATCGATAAAATTACAAATTTAAATAGCAATTCATACCTACCAAGCCTTTTTTTGCAGTCACAAACTAACTTCAAATTATAACATAAATAAATAATAAACACCAAAATGTTTAATTCAATTTTAAAGAGAATATAATACTTATTCATTTGAATGTAAAATATTTAAGTATTTCCACGCTTTTATATAAATTATATCAGTTGAAAAATGAAGATTCATTCACAAAGGAACTCTATCACCCTGTCAATGCAAAATGAAATGTAGGTACCAAGCGTTTCTCTATGGGGGCGCGCACATCTGTCATCTCGCCCAAGCACCAACAGAAATTACTACCGCCGCCTTGGAACATATAAAAATGGCGCCAAATTCGATTTCTATTTACAAGGCAGCCTGTAGAAAATAATTTCCTCTTGAATTTTTCCAAAGAACTAAATTGATTTTCACAACAAATTAGTTGAAAAATAATTTCATTTAAATTTTCCCATCGAAAATCTTACAACTCCCAAGCAAATTAACGAAAAATTTCATACATTTTGTATCAAGTACTGTACTGTACTTCTTATATGCGAACGAAGCCAAGCTGTGCCACCATCACCAACTCTCAATATGAGAGAGACAAGATGACCGAGTAGCGAGTAGAGAAAAAATGCTTTCGGGAAAAATGTGGAAAAAACTAGATAAATTCTATGAAAACTATTCAAGCGATGTAGGAAACATAAATTCTTCATTAAATTTTATATTAGAAAAATATACTATTTTCGAAAAACTACCAATAAATACAGAAATATTTAACGAAAAACTAAAATATGTATACGATGCGTCGTTCCGGTTTTGTTCGACCATTTTGGTTCATCGTCGTTGGCTTGTATAGTAGAGAAAGCACACGAAAAACCAGCGCGCTGTATACAAGTTTTGCGCAATTTTTTCCAATAAAATTCGACAAATACATTAATTATCGACATGAAAAAATGTATTTTTCGATTAAAATCTAACGGATTTCCTTGATTTTTCCACAATTCATTGCGTACTTTACGAGATATTTGTGGAAAAATCAACCAATTTTCATGCAAGAAAATGAAAACAATTTTTTTTCCATACAAAAAGGTATAAGGAAAAAAAAGAAAGAATATATAGATTGAGAATAAAATACAAATTAATAATCATTCTTACTTTGAATATAACGTGTTTTGAACACTGACTCGCAGTTAAAACTTGAAGATTTCACAAAACAACACTTACTTTATAAAAAAAAAAATTATAAGAACTAGAAATTTTCTATTTTTACTTTAAGTAAACAGCAAGAGAGAAGACTTCCTTTACCGGTGATGAACAAAATTGAACTCTAGTCAACGAATGTGGAATCACCGTTGGCAAAGTATCGGCGAGCAACTCTTTTCGGTTTGGAGGGGTGCCTATTTTTTTTGTGGTGAAGAGGGTTTCCTCTCATAAATTTGCCTGGACAAAGCGGCGGAATTGGTGTGTGAGAGAGGGAGAGTGTATATTTATGGCAGCTGCGTTGGTTCGTGAGATATGTGTGTGCGCGGTTAAATGGAGCTGAATGCTGAATGGATAATGTTGAATTGGTGTGTGTTGAATTTTTTGGTGGTGTGTGGATCTCGTTTCTCCTCTTTGTTGGCTCTTTCTTGTCGGCGAAATTTATATGGTACGTTGAAAATGTATTGCCTGCGATGGAATATCGTGCGTCGGAAATTCATATACTGTGCCAAAGACGAAGCATGGTGAAATAAATTTTGTACTGAGAGTTGTGTTTGATTTGGAAAGAGTATTATGAGGCTCTATATTTCTTGGTTTTTGTTTTGATCATCTTCGCTGGTGGAACAGCGATTTGAATGAAATAACGGGGAAGTGTGGTTAGAGAAAAAAAAACACTTGTCCGAAAGTGGTGAATATTTGTTCTAGTGAACAAATTACATATTGAAATTTGTTCAAGACTATACGGTTTTATAGAGAATGAACAGTTTGAAAGTTTATTTCATCACTTTATTTGGGTGAATATTTGAAATAGGTGGCAGATTGATGAATGTAAAAACGTTGTAGGTGAATTTAGGGCTTTATTCAATAATTCATATACTTATGTAGAAATGTGACAGATGTATAAAATAAACCAGCGGTTTGATTTTGTATGATTTTCTTGGCTAGATTTCCGAATTTTTGTTCATACACTACCAAATCGAACACGGAATGTTCGAGAAAACCTTACAAAATCAAACCAGAGATTTCTTGGCCTTGTCGCGAAAATGTTTAATACAAATTCACAGTTCAAAATTTAGGAGATCAGTGGCATATTATACAATACTAACTTACAAATCATGATTTTGAAGTAGGAGAAAATGAGGTAAAAAAAAACACTATATATTAAAATTAATATATTTTTATAATTTTACTTTACCTATTAGATTAAAAGCTGGTGCAAGAATTACATTAAGCATTTATATACGTAAAGCTAATTCATATATTTTATTCTTGTATAAGAGTTGGCCACAATTCCAGACGTTTTGATTGGTTCCGAGGGGTTGCCAGATGGTCTTAAGCCCGCAGAAAGTCAATTTTCAAAAGCCACTTGTATCCACTAAATTAAATCTATTAAGAAAGCTGAGTACATCATTTACTACCACTATTCTTAATTTTTCAAATCGAAAAATTGTTTTTGAATTGTTTTTGAATTGTTTTGCTCAAAAAGTGAGCGTGGATTATGTACGTAAATATTATATGGGGTGAGCATATTATAGAGCACATAGTCTGAATAGAAATTTATTGGAAAACTGTAATTTTTAAATGAAGAAAATGTATTTATACACTATTAAGCTTGATATATAGTTTGTAATATAGAGAAATAAAAATGATAGACCCCAGAAGTATATACATATATATTTGTGATCACCATAGAAAGTTTTGTCAATCCAGCCATGTGCGTCCCTCCGTTCGCCAAGAATCCGTAGCAGTACAAACAAATATTGTTTAAATCCGACCACAAACACTCTTCAAAAAATGTCATTTATCTCAATATTTTTTCTGAAAAAAAGCGTTTTCTTAGAAAAAAAAAAAAACATACATTGTTTCAAAGCTAATTATGGTGATGGTTGAGTCTTATTACGAATATCTCTTCAGAATCCATAAGTTGTGACAACAGTTTTGTGATAACATTTCTTAAATATCGCGGAAACATCCCCTGTATCGGAAGTTCAAAATTTAGCAACGCCACGATCATTAAAATTCTACCAACGCATAATAATTAAGATGGATTAAATTA
Source organism: Pocota personata (assembly GCA_963082735.1). Taxonomy (NCBI): domain Eukaryota; kingdom Metazoa; phylum Arthropoda; class Insecta; order Diptera; family Syrphidae; genus Pocota; species Pocota personata. Next base: position 16,400,453 of record OY720432.1, read on the forward strand.
ATTTGACGAAGAACCTTCAAATTCGCGGGTCTATGTTCCAGTTTATGTTCACATAGAAAAGCCTTAAATTCAAATTTTGTCCGTTCATATGTACATATCATATTTATTTAATACCATCTTAATTGATACACATTTTTAGAATACTTTAATGTGTCACCTCCTGCATTGTAGAATTTAGTAAATTATATTTAGTATGAACAAAATGTACTTAAAATTTTTGATTGATTGATTGTTGTACCCTTTCGTAACAACGTATGATGTAAATTGGGGATCAGGGGATATTTGCTCTATTGTGAGAAACAGTTATCTCTGAAATGGTTGATCTTAGGTAAAGAATGTTGTATCTGACCAAATAGAAAAGAACATACAATTTTCTACAAAATGACTGTTAATTATCTAGGGAGCAATAAAAATGTCAGAAATAATGAGTTTTGCAGAGGCCTTTACTTTCATTAAAAATGAAAATACATTCAGGAAAACAGAAAACTATCGGGTAGGAAATTTGATGCTATTTCTATTTGGTCGTCATTATGTCAGATTGGTTAGAACTTTTAATATATTGTTAATAAAAACAATAGAAAAAATCATATGAAAAAAGGTTATTATATGTAGCCGATAAATGTTAAACATAGTACAGATGATCAATCTTTTTTATCTATTGAATTCAAAAATAAAATGTGCCCAAATGATTGAACAAAATACCGGTGTACGGACTTAACATCCGGATTTATCAGGGCTGATAATATTTTGTTAAAAAAGGCAACTGTGAATGATGTGAAAAATAAATTAGTTATTAATTTTGTCGCCGACGTATTCTAATGAGCCTGGGATATTTTGCAAAATTTTATTTCAGAACTATCTGCAGGTTAGCAAAACTCAGCTCTGATCCAAATTTTAACTACTTACGTCAAAGGCTTCAAAATTCATGATGGTGTGCCAGGTCTCGCTGCATACATTATAAGAATTCCGTTCTTGCTTTTTGTTATCATGTTACCCTAGAACTTTAAGTAAGTAAATACCGATAATTCACTTGAATTCGGTCCAGGTCAGACGAGAAGTATTTAGCAGAGGAATGCAGTAGCATAAACATGTATTCTATCTCAATACTCAGTACTTTCCTAATCAATGGAATTTTAAGGAGTGAAAATAAAAATTTAGCATTGGCAACGGAGTGGCAGCAGTGTTACCAACATTTTCCTCTATTAGGAAAGAATGTATGCGTAGATGCATAATCTATTAAGGTACAAGCATAAAGCCAAAAGTAATAAAAAGAAGGAATTCTTCCATCCTTTGTGTATCCCTTTCTTGAAAATTATCTTGGGTTCTTCTATGATCGTAAAATGCACATAAAAATTTTCTTAATTATCACGGAAACCGGTGTGAGGAGAAATGATAAGCATGGGTTGGTGACAGGGGAAAATAACCCCGCGAGAGCGGTTACTTATGCTGAATGCTTGTGCTAGTGTGCGGCTTTCTTACTAGTGTGCATTTCTTACACTCGGAAAGTTATCTTCTCCCTTTCGTTCGTTTTCAACGAACTTATATGCGGCATGCGATGGTTCGCGCAAAACATCGTGGGAATTCATGCGATGATGGGCGTCGGAAATTCAGCCGTATAGATTTTATGCTATGTTGACTTTCTGCGAGTATTGTTTGTTTTGTTTTTGATTATTTTCCGTGTGTTTTGCTTCTCTCTGACTTTCGTTTTTTGTTTTCGTTATTTTTGGCGGAATAAAGTCTCATGATATCCAATGAAGTACGTTAGTACAACCGATAAGAGTATATTTTTGATGCTAAGTATGGCTTTTTGAGTTTGCATTTCGATACTAAATTAATCATTGCGTATCACAGTATGTTGAAGACAATCATCTCAAAATAAATTCATTCATTTAAAGTTGTGATACTGACAAAGTTTTAGATGATAGCTCGTCTCTACATTTCGAATTCTATGCACATAATTATTGCATAGAAACCACAACCATCTGTTACATTTCGCGCCAAAAATATTGTTTCTTCTTGCATGAAGAATGAATGTAGAAAACAAAAAAAGGGAAAGCAACAAATATGTGAGCGCTATCCCCTAAAGTTGTATAGTACACGACATGATGTTTCAATTCAAAGTGCAAGAGCAGAAATTATATTTCGGAAAAACATTCAATGTGGGTACCAAACAATTTTTTTTTCTTGGGTATTTTTGGGAAACCTTGCTTGTAAATGATGACCCATGATTTTGCACATCTTCCGGAGGGTGCGTTGCATAGATACCGCCCTAGTCTAGTTTCAATAATTCTAATTTCTATCGCTTTGGTAGTGCAAATGATTTGTCCTTGATATCTATCACTGTTAATGATTGATATAGGGAGTATGATTTTCAATTAGTATGTGAGTTTCAAATGACTAGAGACTGGTGTTTTGCAAGATTTTAAACCCTAATTATAGTAAATAGTTCAAATACTGTCAAGGTACAGAGAGATAAGACAATTTTTCCATAATTAAGCGGTAATTGATGTAATACATATTATAAAGTAAGACGTTCCCTGAGGGCAGCGAATATTTAATTTTGGGAGTACATATTAAAAAACAAAATAAACTAAAATAAAACTGGTAATAGTTATAATATTAGGTACCTGCTGAGGGGTATTTAAAGCTGGAACTATGCACTTTTCTTTAGTATTATAAGTAGAGGTACTCTTTTGTTGGGTTATAGGAAAGCAACGTACTAAAATGTTACGGCATGCAAAAAAAGAAGAAAATACACGATCAGTAGCAATTATGTGATAAGGTACTGTATTAGCTGGTCAAAAAAAAGCAACACGCAAATTTAAATTTAAAAGGAACCGCTTTTGAACTAAAACTAGAAAATGAATTGGTAGGATTCATTAATTAAATAGTGCCCTGATAATTTTATGCTATTTTAGATGATTGTTCTGCATTTAGCAAACAGTATTATGGACAGAGTAAAGCATTGCTCGGAAGCTATGCGAGAAACCATTTTGGCTCTACGCAATCGATCCGATGTATCACAAAATCACTCGGATGTTCCCCAAGAATGGTTTTTAATGCTCTACACACCAGAAAACTTTCCGAGACCAGAGGACGCGCTTCAAAAATGTCCACCAAAGACAAAACAGCGGTAATAAGTAAAGCCAAAGAGAACCCTTTCATGTCGTCGAGAGAATTAAAACGAGAAGCAGGACTTGAAGTGGGGCGATTGTCATACTTCTATGGGCTGAATAAAATATGCCGCTAAAATGGAGCTTTCAGGAAGACAACGACCCCAAGCATTTGGCAAAGCTTACAAAACTCTGGTTTGAGCAAAATAGTGTCGATGTTTTGCAGTCGCCTTCTCAATCTCAGGACTTAAATCTAATTGAGAACCTCTAGAGCGAGCTGAAGATTGAAGTTAATAAAAAACACCCCTCAAACAAGGAAGATCTTTGGAGAATCATCCAGGAAGTTTGGGCTTCAATGCCTTTGGTTAAATGTTGCAAATTAGTCGATTCTATGAAGAAGAGAGTCGATGATTTTATTAAAAATAAGGGTTGTGTTACTAAACACTAATTTTCTTTTAAAAATATACTGAGCAAAATACAGTATCTGAACGTTTTTCTCTGTTATTACTTGGTGTTGCTATTATTTTGTCCAGCCAATTACGCTATCTGAAACACAATAGTTAAGACTGATAAAATATACTTTCAACTATACAACTAATTGTACATAGGATATGTTGTAATCATATTTGTCAGTAAGTTTAAACTAAAAAAGTTTCAAAAATCCCAATGAAATAGGAGTTATCTTTACCACTGAAGAAAAATAATAAGTGTTGCTATTATTTTGGCCAAAGCTGTACGAATTTTTATATTTTAAACATAATAATAACAATGAATTAAAAATGTTTGTTAACACTGCAACTTCAAGATTAGTAGAGGGGAGACAAGTAAATGGTTAACAGTTTACTATTTTTCAAATACATTAACTTAACACCGAGCGTCTCTTTTCGCCCATTGTTGTCCTCCTTCAAAAACAGTAGGAATCCTTCATCATTCACAATACTTCTAAGGATTTTATTCTGGAAGCGTTGGATGACTGCAATTGGTTTGACTGGCACATCCCCACAGTTGAGCGCCATACTGGTTTTAGGACCTCGTTATATAAAAGAATTCTGTTATTAATTGATAGCCCTTACTTCCTGCATAAAAGCCATTTCATTTTTCGCCATTTAATGTACAATTCTATGTACGTAGGGACTAACAAAAGTTCGCTTAGTTGGTGTCAATTTAGTAGTTTTTGAAAAAAAAGATATATAATCTAACAATATTTATTTCTAAATTTTAGAACAATAGGTAAAAATGGAGACGTGAAAGAGAGAAATTAGTGACGTAAGCTCGGTTGAAGTTCCACCGCCAACACAGGAAGAGATTCATTTTGCCATTTTTTTCGCATTTCGCCGTCAACTCACGCCAGTCAAAATTCTGCACGAATGCCAAAATGCATAAGGAATAAATGCACCATCTCCTGTTGTTATTTCAAAGTGGTTACGAAGATTCCAGACTGGACATTTTTCTGTGGAGGACGAATCCTCGACTGACGATACAAATGTGACCCTGGTGAAGGCTAAAATTGACGAAGATGCCAGGATGACACAGGAGATGATAGCGGATGAACTGGGCTTGAATACCATGGCTGTGTCACGAATTTTAAATTAGCACCTGAAATATTCGAAGAAGTCAGCTGGATGGGTTTCAAAAATTTTGAATGGAGAGCAAAAAGAGGCTCGTGATCGTTTTGCTCAATATTTCCTGGATAAGTTTGAAAATGCAGAGTCAAGCTGCTTTAATAAGATCGTTACAGGTGATGAATCTTGGTTTTACAAGTACGACCCGGAAACGAAACAGCAGTCCATGGTATGGAGCCCAGGTGTAAATCCTCCAGTAAAGGCCAAACAACAAAAGTCAGCGACAAAAGTTATGATGTCGATGTACTTCACCAGGGCGAAAATGGTTGCCAATTGATATAATGAAACTTGCTTACCACAAAATTTCCAAAATTTACTAGGACACCGACAAAAAGAGGAGCTGAGCCGCTACTTTTTGCACCACGACAATGCTCCTGCGCACACTACTGAAAAAACCAACAACTTTCTTGCGCTCTCGGGCAACAATGAAATTAGCCCAGCACCTTATTCTCCGGATCTAGCGCCGTGTGACTTTTGGCTGTTTCCGAAAATAAAAAAAAGATTTGAGGGAAAAAATCTTCACATCTAATGAGGAGATTATTAATGCAGCAAAGAATTTTGAAAGCTGTTTTGAAAGATGGATCTATCGGCTGAAGAAATGTAGTGAAATAAATTATGTGGAGAAATTAAAACAAGATGAAGATTAAATATCTAAAGTTAAAATTATTTTTGTGTTTTATTATTTAATCAACTAAGCGAACTTTAGTTAGTCCCTATGTAAGATCGAACAACCTCCGGATCAACAATCTATCACTTCATCACTGTAATATAGTAATACCCCCTTCATTAACTATAAATGCGTTACACATTTTGTGATATTTCAAAAATTAAGTTCAACATTTTTGTCCCAATAAATTATAATTACATTTTTAACAATCTTCTCTCAGAAGAAGCGAACATATAGTAAATTCAAAGTATTTTTATTCCTCGCATTTAAAAAAAAAAAAAAACTATTGATATCTGCTGAACACTTTTCAGATCTTTTCTTAATCCAACGTATATATTTGGGGTGAATTGATGAATTGTTGCTACTTTTTCGGGGTGAATTGATGAATTTGGGGTTCATTTTGGAGATCAATTTACACATACTTCTTTGAAAATATAAGGGTATTGGTAAATTCGTAAATTTTTGAAAGGATTGGATTGTGGGTTCCTGTAAACTCACTAGGAAATGTGATACCTCTTTGCTCACTGATTTATGAGGTTAATAGAGGCGGACATTTGTCCGACATTATATTCCATATATAATTTCCTATTTTTTTTAACAAAGTTATTCAACAATAGTAGTATTTTGAATACACTAAGATGACACGTTACACAAATATGTTTTGTATTTATTTTATTATTTTCATATGGAAAAAAGAAAAAAAAATAGGCCAGGTAAAAATAATGAAATCATAAAATATGTAAAATTAATAAAATCAAAAAAAAGGAATTAATTTTACACGATCTAATTGCTTTTATCCTCGCCACTCTCTTCTTTTGATGTTTCTTTCATTTTTATCTTCTTGGCTTGTTTGAATACCTTTGTATTTCGGTTTTGGTACCCGTGTCAGTTATATTTGTACCATTGGCTTCATGTTGTGGTGGGGATGTTCTGTAAAATCTAGTGAATTCGGGGAGCGATTGCTGTTTTAAGGTCTCCGGAGGAAGGTCCGACGCCAAAGAGTAATCAACCTGACTCCAAAGGCGGTGTGAGCTCCTTCAGGTACCCTAGCAAGGTCTTTCGTAAGTTGGCTTATCGCAGTAGAATCGGCTATGCTGCGATGGACATTATCCATACCGTTTTATTCGTGAGATTCAAAATGGCAAAAAAATATATTATATAGATCTGGAACCAGTTCTCCTTTAAAATCGGAAGCTGTCTACCGGTAATGCTCCAAAGGTGCTGGTTAGTAAGGGGATTGTAGCTTCACATGGTCAGAAAACGTACAGTCCAAAAAGGACTCTTCGGGATCGGGTTGTAGCTCTAGCTTACGACACTTCGCTCCTTCTAAACAGGAGTATGAAAATCGCCGCACAGCTACCTGTATTTTTCAAAAATTGTGCAACATATATGTACTTGTTGAAAATGTTAGACCTTTTAAAATATAGCCCTCACAAAGTGAAATAATTTCTTTGTGTTCTGAGGACTTCAATTCCCTGTAATTTTCTTTTCATTATTAGTATTTAATTTAATTTATAGGTATATATATACATTTTAGATTTAAGATTCTTACATTTAATTATGCTTAGTTCAGCCTTATTATTTTCAGTTTCTTTTTTTTTTTTGTTTTTAATTAATTGCGAAAGAATGATGTACCCTGGTTCCCAATTAGATTACGAATGAGTGGGTTAGGAAATTATGGCGGATTTATTTCCAGGCTGAAAAAACCTGTATGGTGCTATCGCCAATGAGGTAATGGAATTTAAGTGCTGGAAAGTTTGGCAACACTCTCCCCTGACAAGGCGGTTTATTGAATCGGCTTTCCACTTTCGCCAAACTGTCCAACATCTAGCATGGCAAGCTTCTCGGTAGGCCTGGTATAGAACCCCTCTTCCTGTTTTGACCACAGCGATTCTAATGTTTCCGTCTTTGTCCGCAAAAGTTCTGATTACGGTTACTTTCGGCCAAGAGTTCTGTGGACTGTCTAGGTCTGAGATGACGACAATGTCGGGAAGGTATTCCCTGACCCATCGTTTCCAAAAACGATTCGCAACACATCGCTGATCAACCAATTTCTTCGCACGACAACGCCGTCGTCGCATAGTTCTCCTGACATTTTGTTATCATTTGAAGACCCTAACAAGTATTAATAACTCTCTCTACCTCAGCCAAGATAGTCAATAGTAATTTATCTGTAGGTCTTTTTAGCTAACCACCCTCTCCCAACGCCCCCCATATGGGATGAGGAGGGTGGAATGAATCCATTTCAGATTCGGTCCCACGAAGCTCTCTGCCATCCTTTCTACCTCAATGTGCTGCATAGCATCCCTCAACTCGTTGCACGCTCCTCGAAAATTAGTACCATTATCGCTAAAGACTTCGAGAGGCCATCCACTACGAGCTATAAAGTGATTCAAAGCCATTATGCATGAGTCGGTAGATAGTGAACACGCATGTGTACCGCGCGACAAGTCATGCATGTTATTAAGACGCCCCATCTTTTCTCCGAACGTCTTCCTACCGTAACGTAAAGTTGCCCGAAGTAATCAATACCTATATACGGAAAGGGCCTAGTGAACGGTTGCAGTCTCGTTGGGGGTAGATCACCCATTATTGGCGGATTAGGGAGACATCGAATGCAAAATTGGCATTTGATTATTTTTATTTTTGAAAACAAAGCTCGAAGTCTAGGTATAAAAATCCGCTGTCTTAGTTAGTTTACAACTGTTTCGTCATTTTGGTGACAGAAACGTTCATGATATGCTTTGATGATCAGTTCAGTAACATAATGTTCATTGGGTAGAATTATTGGCCGTTTTGTGTCGAGTGATACGCCATAAGCTGCGTCAATTCGACCTTTACAGCTCTCACCGTATTGAGTTTTCATTCAAGTACGGTGAAAGCTGGTTTATTTTACTTGACCTATCGACTACAAGCCCTTGCTTCTTTAAGGCTGAGATTTCTTTCTAGAAATGCCTCATTTGACATATCTTAAAGCAATAGTTTTCAGCGGTGGCGAAATCTAAACTGATAAGATTTTTTCCCAAATTTACTTTTGTTCTTTTATACGAAGCCCTTCGGATGAAACGAGAAACCTGTGCGATTGTACTGTGCCTAAGTCGGTTCCAGTCACTAAAACGAGAAGCTTCAATAATGGGTTCAAACTTTACAACTTGATTCATGTGGATATGTCTAATTTCTTCAGATGATGGATCTATCTGCTTAAATTCTTCGGGCCACAGGTCGACAGGTTCGTATAGAAAACTCGGTCCTCGGTACCATCGGCTATCGGATCGGAATTCTTTATTGCATTGCCATTTGGTGCCTTCGTCAGCTACATTCGCTTTACTTGAAATCCACCTCGGTCTCCTCGAGAATCTCTCCTAATCGGAATGTGACGAACTGTTTATAGTTCCTGTGGTTCGAGTTGATCCAACTCAAGACTGTTCTCGAATTAGACCAAAAGTATTTCTCACATATTTTAATTGAATGCCCAGCTTTTATAATTTTGGCTAGTTTAACTCTTAACACCGCTGCTTCCAACTCTAATCTGGGGATCAACATTACTTTAAGTGGAGCTACTTTCGTCTTCGTTTTAATTACGTCCCCATCGGTAAACAAAGATACGAGAGTGGGTCAATAAGTCCCTTAAAATTAACACAAATTGTGTCGTCACCTAAAATTTATTTTTTTTTGTCAAGAATCATCTTTCAAAAGAGCGCACCCAAATTTTCAGACAGATCTTTCAAATAGTTTTGTTGTGGCGGCCATTTTATATAGACACTTACTAGCATTTTCGTTAAAATGGAAAAAAGTGAATTTCGAGTGCTCATCAAACACTATTTTTTGCGAGAAAAAACTATCACGCAAACCAAACAAAAGCTTGGAAAATATTATGGGGACTCTTCACCATCGATTGGAACCATTCACCACTGGTTTACTCAATTTCGGTGCGAACGTTCAAGCACAAGTGACGCCGAACGTTCTGGTCGCCCAATTGAGGTCACCACACCAGAAATGGTCGACAAAATCCATGGTTTGATAAGTTAACTAGTAACAAAACAAACTGGGACGTTTTCAGAAAAGACTGCAAGGAAAATATTGCTCTAAATGTGCCGCTAAAGACACCACTTGAAATAGAAGACGAAATTGACAAGCTCGTGGAAGCCATTCAGTGCGCAGCATGGAAAAATACTCCTTTTCGAAAAACAGCAACATGTTCCGTGCAAAGTCAAATACCAGTCTGATATCGAAGACCTCATACGAAAAAAGAGAAGAGCGCGCAAGAGATGGCAACAATCCCGCGCGCCACCGCATAAAACTTATCTTAACCACCTTTGCAACAAGCTAAAAAATGTGCTGCAGGACTTAAGAAATCGCGAGACTTCTACTTACCTCGAGAGCTTGACCGCCGATAAGTGTTCAAACTACTCTCTATGGAAAGCCTTAAAGTCCATAAGGAAATCCGTAATGCACTCGCCACCAATAAGAAAAGCTAACGGCGAATGGGCAAAAGGAGACAAAGATAAAGCGGAATTATTTGCCGAACATTTAGAGGAAACGTTCAAGCCATTCGATGGACAACCATTGATCGAAGATCCGAATGCAAATACGGCACCCGACAACTTTAAATTAAAAACTGTATCCCTGTCTGAACTTCGAATGGCAATAAGAAAACTGAAAAATAACAAGGCTCCAGGATACGATTTAATCACTGGCGAAGTTTTGAAGGAGCTACCGAAAAAAGCGTTAGTTAAGTTACTCTACATTATAAATGCTTCATTGAGACTTCTATATGTTCCAAGGCAATGGAAAGTCGCCGAAGTAATAATGGTTCCGAAACCGGGGAAATGTGCAAACGACAAGAAATCATATAGACCCATTTCGCTTCTGCCGATAATATCTAAGGTCTTTGAGAAACTTCTGCTAAAAAGATTGCACCCAGTAATTGAAGAAAGGCGATTGATCCCGGATCATCAATTCGGGTTTCGGGTTAAACATTCCACAATCGATCAGGTGTATCGAATAACAAATGAAATTGAAAAAACTCTAGAAGGGAAAAAGATATGCTCTACCGCTTTTCTCGACGTATCGCAAGCGTTCGACAAGGTATGGCACGAAGGCCTGAGATATAAGCTAAGGGTAATCTTACCAGATAAATTCTACAGAATATTGGAATCTTACCTTAATAACAGACTCTTTCGTGTTAAACATGGGACAGAATATTCGGAATTCAAAGAATTCCATGCCGGTGTTCCGCAAGGAAGCATTCTCGGCCCAATACTGTTCCTGCGCTACACAAGAGATATACCACAAGATGAAGAGACTGTCGTAGCAACGTTCGCAGACGACACGGCTATCCTCGCAACAGATGAGTCAGTCGAATCATCAACTGGAAAACTCCAACGAGCTTTAAACAAAGTATGCGAGTGGACAAAGACCTGGAGAATCGTCCTTAACGAGACCAAGTCAACGCATGTCAATTTTACGTACAAAAAGATAAACAACTTACCTATTTCCATTAACTCGGTACAAATACCGTACGCAAACGAGGCAAAATATCTAGGAATGACACTAGACGCCAAACTTAAGTGGAAGCCACATGTTAAAAAGAAGCGCGACGAGCTCGAAATCAGACTTAGAGAAACGTACTGGCTACTCGGGAGATACTCGAAGTTAAGCGTATACAACAAACTGCTTCTGTACAAGCAAGTGCTAAAACCATCTTGGACATACGGTATACAACTTTGGGGTTGTACCAAGCCAAGCAATATGACTGTTCTGCAAACATTCCAAAAAAAACACTAAGAGCAATTGTGAATGTTCCATGGTATATAAGGAATAGTGATATTCACAGAGATCTAGGAATTGCTACCGTGAGGGATGAAGTAACAAACTTTGCTCACAAACTTCGTACTCGCCTTCATGATCATTGCAATAATGAAATAATCCGTTCTCTGGACGTTATAAACCTCGAGCGCCGATTACAAAGAACAAGACCGTACGATCTGACGCAGTAAGGGAAAACCGCATGTAATGACGGTATTAGTAGGTGCCTTCGCTGGAAGCTACCTACATAACGCGATTAACACTATAGAATCGTAAACTACTTGTTAAGGTAATTTAGTCGTAGTCACCACAAAACGAAAAAATGAGAGGAACGAATTTCCTACTACTATGAGCACGAGCGGCCGGTTCTCATAGTGCCTCTCTGGGGGGTGAGGTTTAGCCCGTAGGCATATACTGGCCGACACTTATGAATCACCAGGTCAGATATATGAATCGGGCATAACCAATGGTACGGGCCATTGGTATCTTTTGAAGATTCCTGCACCTCCAGGCGCAACCAAACAAAGTGCGCGAGCATGAAGAGGCCACAGGCTTATCACATGGCTCAGTGATTTCGATTTTACATAAATATTTGGACATGAAAAAGCTTTCCGCAAGATGGGTGCCGCGTTTGCTCACAATCGACAACAAACGCATTCTTTTGACAACTTCAAAGGTGTGTTTGGCGATGTTCCAGAGTTTTTGCGCCGTTTCGTAACCGGATTCACCACAACACACCAGAAACCAAGGAAAAATAGTCAAAACAATGGACTTCTCCTGGTGAATCGAAGCCGAAGTAGGCCAAGACGGGTTTGTCAGCAAACAAGATCATGGCGACAGTTTTTTGGGATGCGGGCGGTGTTATTCACATCGATTACCTTGAAAAGGGTAAAACGATCACCGGCACAAATTACGCAGAGCTGCTGGATCGATTCCAAGCCGATTTGAAGCAAAAACGGCCGCATTTTGCGAAGAAAAAAGTTCTTTTTCACCAGGACAACGCACCGGCGCACAAGTCCGCAGTCACAGTGGCAAAATTGAATGAGTTAGGCTACGAACTCCTCCCTCATCCAGCATCTTCCCCAGATTTAGCCCCCTGCGACTATTTCGTGTATGCATTTGCACCGGTACGTTACTTTTGCATGATAATTGTTTCGCGTACAGTCGTTCGCTAGTAATTGTTTTTTTTATACTTGGTATGAACCCTTTCCTTCGACGCCATTTCTTGTTGTGGTTGGATTTTTTCGTCCTACTCAATTGCTGAACTCAATATTTCTTGCAGGACTATTTTTAATAACAGTAAAAAGTTAGCAATTAAGCCTAAAGGGTCAAAAACTGTTATTAAAACCTATAAAATTTCACTTTTTGTCGGCCACGCATCTTCGGGCAGGATATCTGTTTGGATGGTATTCGCTTTGATAAGAAATGAAAATGAATCCCGATACAATATTCCAGTTGCTAATACTCTTCTCGAAATTTTCCGCCTTTTCTTTTAAACTGTTGAGTACTGATTGTGAATTTGATAAAAAAATTCCGAATATCAAAACCACTTTCCCCACGTACATATAAATATTATTTCACTGGCCAACTGTATTGCCTGTTCCTCGGTGTCAACGCTGTCAAGACAGTCATCTACATAATGATTTTCTATGACTGCTCTTACCTCTCGCAGAATTTTATTTTCAAAACGCTTTACATTTTAAGTTTTAACGAATTATGCGCAAAATGGAGAGCAAATTGACCCAAAGGTCATAACCTACATAATAAATTCTTCGATTTGTTTGTTTTGCTTATTTCGCCACAAAAAACGTTGAGCTTGTTGATACGATTTTCTTATTTTCATCTGGTGAAACATTTCTTTAATATCGGCATATATGGCAAGCCTACGCTCTCTAAAATTAAAAAGAACAGAAATGAGAGATGGAACAATGTCAGGGCCTGAGAGTAACATAGAGTTAAAAGAATTGTCATTTACCGTTGCAGCCACATCCCATATGATTCTTAGTTTGTTCGGTTTACTCGTATTATGATTTACAACGGGGAAAATGGGAAGATACCAGACAGAAAACTGTTGCTAGTCCACCTTGGTTAATTTTCTAGCGTACTTTTCTGTGTACGTATTCTTCTATTTGTGTATTAAGTTTTTCATATAATACGTACAGTACGTGAAATAATTATATGGGACAAGCGACATTCCAGGACATTCCAGGAACTTGAAATTGTAATACCCATTCCACCAGACAAAAATTCAATGGTTATACCGATCGCTACATGCAAACTCAAATTAAAGCTGGATGCTTTTGAGACGACAAATTCTAGGTGGACAAGTGGTACAACATATCTAGCGACAAAACAAATTTGGCCTAAGCTGGATCTGTAGCGTTCTAAGAATTTGATTTCTCTAAATAGATTACATATCAGCGCTGTAATTGGTGTCGTCACCGGGCACTATCTAATAGGCGAGCATGTAAAAAGGCTTGGTGTATTTTCGAAAGATTTCTGTAGAAGCTACATGGACGAGGAGGATTAGGAAACTATTCTACACCTTCTTTGCTCCTGCCCACCTCTCTCCCAAAGAAAGAAACTGCATTTTATTGAGCCTTCGGCTTCAACGACCTTAACGATCTGAGTAAGGCAGACATTATATTCTTTATATTGATTTTCTTGATGTTGTTTAAAGAGGTTCCTTTAAAAATATGAAGAAGAAAGTGTATTAGATTAAACAAAAAAATATATTTATTATGGGATAGGATTTATAACAACCCTGGTGGACTGATGACTGTCTGTTCGTGATCGTTTTTTTAAAACATAGAAAAACGCTACAATCAGGAGGGACATTTTTAAAATTTTAAATTTGTTTCTTTGCATTTGAATCAAAAATTTCACAACCCAGCACCTTTTTTTTAATCTCATCCTCGCAGACACCACCAGAAAGGTAAGAGTGTATTTCGTTTAAGAATAGTACGAACAATAAAACACTAAATACACATCCTTGCTTCACACCGGTGTTGGCAGGGAAAAACTCGGTTGAGGTCATTCCATCCCAAACAGATGCAGAAGTGTCTCGGTAAAGCGATTTAATGACGGAAAATATCTTCCATGAGATTCCTATTGCAGCGAGTTTAGCAGGGTTTCTCGGCTGATGTTGTCAAATTTAGCCTTAAGATCAACGAAGAATGCGTATAACTTTCTCTTCCTATTTAGTTAGATTTGTATTAGCGACGAAAGATTGTTTACTTAGTCTACGGTGGAATAGTAAGCTGTTTTCTTCAATCCAGATAATAAGTCTGTCCACAGTAGTTGGACACAAAATTAGCATAATTTTTTTTTTTTAAAGTTAGAAGATTAAAGAGTTTTTAAACGAGTTGGACATTATTTCTGTTTCATATACATATATTTTTGAAAAGTTGATCGGTTTCACTTAAAAGAGTTGGGCACTAACTACTACTGTCCATACGGGAACTTTATTGTCTCTCATTGCTGAAATGACTTCTTCGATTTCAATATTATGGTCAACTGTAGGGATACGTATCTCAGGCGCTGTAAATAGAAATTCCATTGGCTCCGTGGTTTTTGAAAGATGAATTTTGAAATGTTACATGAGTTCGGCGGCAGATATTTCCATTCTATTATCCGAAATATATTTAGTATTTGCTTGAAGTGAATGTCAAAAGTTGGTTTGCAATCCATTCTTGCTTCACATCGTGCATCAATTGGGTCTGTTGGTGTAAATTTTTGTGGTACGGCAAATTCAAATTTGTATGCATAGGAAAGATGTTTATCTTCTGGAAACTTCAGCCTTGTTAGAAGGGGTGAGGTTAGGCTTTGACCGAAAATGTCCTCAAGCATATCAATAGTGTCATATGAGGGGCAGCAATAAACAATGACTGAGGAGCCACTACGACCTACAAAGGCTTTCTCACTAGTTCTGTCTCCGAAGCCTCTGCAATTTAAAACGAAAGCGTGTTGCAGTTATGGTCGCTGATAGTATATTCTGACCATCTCATGTCAGTGATAGAAGAATGAGATGCCAAGGAAATATTTGTGAGACTAATACTCGTTCTGTGGTAAATATTTTCGTCGAGTGCAAGTCAGGCCTCGCGCGGTTAGTGTTCCGTATGGTTGTTTTTAGTGTATGTTTGTAATCACAATCACCACTCAAGATAGTTTCATTGAATTTAATTTGAATATACTCGTATATGTATGTACATACTTTCTGATATGTACATATTTTATTTATCTAAAAACTGTCAAAATCGGGAGTTTTAAAAATCTTTAAATCATCTTTTTCTTTAGCCGTCTAACTCTAGAACTAAAACTGATATGTTAGTTGTTTCACATCAAATTTATCGGATTCGAATGGTGGAGGGATTTAAAACATATTCGAATCATTTTTCATATACGCCTAACTCAAATACCACCCAACGTATTTTGATAAAACTTAGGTTTCGAGATATGCAACACATGTAGATGCGTTTATCTGAAAATCATCAAGATGGGGTTGGATATGGTGGGGTGACTTTTCACCCCACGCCTTCCAATATTTTTCAACAACCAGATTTGCTATAATTTCTCCTTTACCTTCTCATAGATTTACATGCTCCCTTTTTTTAATTATTCGCATAAATAGTTTCGGAATAGATGGCGGATATCATCTATGCCAAGTTTTTTGAGTTTTTTTGTCCAACAAACTTTATTCAAACAAAATATTGTTTTATATTTTATAAAAATATTTTTTTCCTTGGGGTACATTATTCGCCCACAAGCCTCTCCACAAATATATTTCTTATAATTTTTTACTTTAATTGCTTTTGGTTCACCACGTACTATTTTTGTTCATCTCTCTAGGCTCAAAAACGGTTTAAAAGTTACAAGCGTGTGATAGACAGACGAACAGACAGACACTGTGTTGAATCCATTAGTGTTCCGTTTATACCATTACGAGTAAGGTACCGAATACTTAAAATGTTTAATTATGAGGTGCAAACACTTAAAAACTGCAATATTCAAAAATGTGAATTATTGCTGCTAGACAAAACATTCAACAATGGGATTAGATGTGTGCTAAAAGTACGATGAGTCACAGTAAACATCATTCACCTGCAATAATTGATTACAGCTTTTTCAATAAATATTTTTTTTTATTTGTCAATTAAGTTAAGTATTTAAGTTAAGTATTAATAAGATTATTAGTATGTACTTTAGTGCACTCCTCGGGGATTCCTGCTAGTGATGTTATTCTCAATTTACAACAGCCATTCCTTTCCGAGAAGTGGTGTATAATTCGGGCCAATATCCAGGCAGAAGTGGTAAATGTCCTGGATGCACATTATTATACTTCCACCTGCCTTCGTCCATAAATAAACGTGTTTCTAGAAAATATTTTTATACATTTTATACTATATTGCACAATTATTCTAAAATTGAACGTCTAAATTTTGAAGCCAACCGATAGCTGCTTGGGATCCATTTATTAAATCGGCTGCTTTGTTTTGGTATTTTCGAAGTGCGCATTCGGTAGTGAGGTATTTTATGTTTTGGACTGTATTTCCACAATCGCATAAAACTGTATCGCTAGATGTGTAATTACTACCTACATATATTAATTAGAATGTAATTTAATTGCATCCCAATTATCAAGTAATTGTAATTGAAAATTCGAATTACCATTACAAGCCATTGTATTAATAATTGCAATCACACTGATATAATTAAAAAGTAATTAAAAGAATGTAATTGCAAAATGTAATTAAACCCTCTTTTACCTTACATTATACTAAAAGTATTCATGACTAAAGTTATAAAAAAAGGAACTTCCTTTTAAATGGATGCATCCCTTAATCAGAATTTTCAAATTGAAGTTATGAACATTCTATGATATTTAAATTTTACTAATCTTTGCTCATCGCAGAAGCTTGAGAACAAATACTAGGTCTTTAATAGCAAATATCTCGGGAAATGATAGTGTTACAGGAAAGCCACTTTGATACATCTATACATGTAGGATATGAGGTATTATGATAATAAATGTAGCTTTAATTATACTCTTATTACAGTGATTTAATTCAATTTTTAATTACATCCTAGTTCACCTGATGCCAATACAAATAGGTTGTCGGCGTATGTGAACAGCGTTTTTATGTTAGCATTGTCCACCTTTAAGTCGGTCAGCAATGAATTGACATATGCATTATACAAAATAGTGGAAACTGGAGACCCTTGAGGAACCCCGTTTTCAACGGAAGTTGCTCGTGATAGGTGACCATTGACTTTGCCAATTATTACCCTATTCGATATAAAGGAGCAGATAGCCCGTAATAATTGCTGGTTAGTTCCCCCCAGTTGCCGACGCGTTGAGTCGGACTGTTTTAATAGCCCGACAATGGTACTACCAACAAACAAATTTGAAGTATAATACAAATAGCATGCCCACGCAAAATCAATCAAAAACAAAAACTAAGAAATTAGCGAGAAATCAAAATCTTCTAAAAATTATATGCAACAAACACAAAGGACCTAATATTAATATCAGTGAAAATTGCACAAACACTAATCAGAGGGGTTACGCAGCATGATATTTCTGCGTATTCCCATTGGACAAAAAGAAACGACAAAGCCTCATTATTATTAAACATCCAGTCCACATATTTGCAGATATATCGCTAATTCCACGAAAATCAAAAGCGGCTTTTCAACTCCATCCTCCGTTTAAAATTTACAAGAATTGAGATTCCAGAGCCCTTGTATTATGGGACAACTATACCGCCCATCTCACCTTATAGATATCTCACTAAACGTGACGCAGAAGGAACACAAACCGGCACTAGTCTATAGAAATAAAGTTGCTTAATTACTGTTTGCAGGCAATTACGAGTGCATTTTATATATAGATGCCTCTTACCACGAGGGCATAACTGGCTACTGCGTTTACAGACTTGACAGTCAAACTGACAAAGTTCTACTCCAACAAATCATCACTCCTAACCAAAACTCCTACATGAGAGGTGATGGCGCTGGTTGAAGCAATCAAATTCGCTAATACAACAACCAGCAGGACTGCTATATGCCGCGATTCCCTCAATGCTATTCGAAGTATTAAAAAAATAATAAAAACAAGATATCCGTCATTCAATACATAGGAGCTGTGATCTTCTCTAATTCACCAAGGATCCACGTAATATGGACACATGGACATATAGGAATACCAGGAAATGAAAAGGCGGATGCTGGCGCTCGTCAAGCTATTAGGTTGCCGCTAACATTCAGTACTCTTTAGCACCTTTTGCAAAAGCCCTATGGAGCCAAATCATCAATCAAATACACGAAGAAGCAGGTCAGCGCTGGACTCAATCTAATTCTTTTCTAAAGAAGCATAAGTCTTTTCTAAGACTAGTTCCTTACAATGATTCTTCAACCCTACTACATTCAGTTCAACTATGCAGGTTAAGGCTTGTACACACTTTGTTAAATAAAGTCCACCTATATAAATTCACCGTTATGTTTAACTTGCAATGTAACCTTTACAGTAGGTCATGTACTACAAGCCTGCTACGAGTACCTGACAAGGCAACACTTCAAAATAGAAATACCATCACTGGAAGAGCTTCTTGATCCATCTTTGCCCTTCCAATCATCCGAACTTTTTCCTTTATTAGCAAAACACAAAATAAACGTTATTTAAAATAAATAATAATTTCAAAAAATGTATAATGTTAAAAATATAATGATACAAAACTTGTACTCGTAAAATTCCAAAATAATTTTAAGGTGTACACATGTTTAACTGACATATGGGCTAGTTTCCCGGCATTGTTATCCCGTCAGTACCTCTAATAAAATAAAATAAAATAATTACATCCTGCAATTGCAATAGTTTAGTTCATTACTTATAATTATAATTAAACTTTTTAATCACATTTACTCCATAATTGCAATGTAACTAAATTACATCTCAATTTTTATAAATGCTGCGCATAAATTGGGATATGCTCCGCGTTAATGGAAAGTTGCGGTATGGTACTAAATCCAAGAAAACCGCTAAGTGATAAGAAGTCGTATAGACCTAGTGAATAGAAGTCGTATAGACCTAGTGACAAGAAGTCCTGTAAACCTATTATATCCAAAACTTTTGAGAGGATATTACGCAAGTGCTTACAACCGGTTATAGTGGAAATAAATTTTATCCCTGATCACCAGTTTGGTTTCAGAAGCAAGCATTCAACCACTGACCAGGTACATAGAATCACTTAAGTAATTGAGAAAGCTCTTGAAGAGAAAAAGATTTGCTCAAGCGTATTTCTTGATGTCTCGCAAGCCTTTGATAAGGTGTGGCATGAAGGCCTGAAGTTCAAATTACGACGGGTTCCACCTGTACGCCTGTATTACATACTGACAAACTGACGTATAGACTCTTCCTTGTCAGACACGGAAACGAATACTCGCAATTTAAAGAAATTTTCTGTTTACTCGCGATATACCGCAAAGAAGACACCATCTTACCTTCATTTGCTGATGACACTGCTATCCTAGCAATAGGTAAAACGATCGAAGAAGCAGCTGTTAAACTGCAAAGCGCTCTGGATAATGTAAATGAGTGGATAAAGACCTGGCGGATCGCCCTCAATGAAACCAAATCTGTTCATGTGAATTTCACTTATCCTTATAAAATCAATCCATATTCCATTTGCCAACGAGGCTAAATACCTCGGAATGCAAGTACAAAATTCAATTAAACGGACATGTTAATAATACAGTCCTACAAATTCTGGACGAGAGAAATTGATTGCGCCGTTAAAAGGTAGTTGTTTAAGACATAGATTAATTGGACTTGATTGGCGAAATGTTTTAATACTTACTTTTATGGATAACTTAAATTGCGCTTTGGGTTTTGAAATCTTTCTGAGCAACCGACCTTTATCATCAGAACAAATCTGAGCTCTTCCCAGGTCTCCAGGTCTGGTAGTGATTTTACGCAAGCGTTGTGAAAATATTGCTTTTAAAGAAGTGTGTAAGAGAGCAGAAATGATGTTTTAAAAAAATATGTGCCTACTTTTTTGGGTCTGTCGCATGTTGCACAATCATCTTGAAAGATTGAGTCAAACAGCGTGTTGGTTGGTAGCTTCAAAAAGTTTAACCATCAACTAGTTGACTACATCCATTGTAACTAATGTTTCCTAGACTATAAAACTTAAAGAATTTATTGCGAGAAACAACGCGATTTTGGTTTAAGGCTTCATTAACCCTTCGACGAACATAGGAAATACCATCTGACTATTATTAAGTTTGGACTCATCTGTAAAGATCACTCTTTTTCAGTCATTTTGAGCCTAGTTTTGATGTTCAGACAGTCAGCTCGCATTTTTTTTTTATTTTTGGTTAATGCAGATTTTTTCTTAATCTTCATCCATTCCGTCCCATGCGAACAGTATATTTATTTTATGTTGGTCAATAAGATTATTGTTATATTCTGCCGACGACAAAAATCGATTGGAACAATTTCAAAATAAAGCTGTCTTTTTATTATGTTTCCCTGATCCCCGCTTTTTTTGCATTTAAGAATTGCGACGTAACCACGTCTGTTTGACTAATAGTCCTAGCAGAAAGATTTTCTCTTTGTAGAGCAAAAACTACGCCTTTCTATTCGCTAGTATTCAAAAAACAAGTAGGTAACACTAAAATCAAACAAAGAAATGTGTAGCAAGTAATCTTAAGACAAAAATATGTGGCGTTATGTAACGTAACTGCAAAAAACAAACTGGACATAGAAACGTAAGATTATTCACTGACATTTAGGGTTAGATAATCACAATGGACCTATTATTGGTCGTAGTGTGTTGGCTTTTTTTTTTTTTTTTTTGCTGACACCCACTTTAACCTAGGGTTAGACAAATTACATATCAAGTATTCAACATTTATTTGACCACTAGCGTATATTTTGTTGGTTTCTCTTATCTCTACTGAACAACCAAATATTTTTTTGAAAGATAAACTTCATGAAAGATAAACTTCATGGGTGTACGATTTTTACTGTGACTTACTGTACGTACTCTATTTTGAAGACATTTATCTCCTACCTATTGTGGTAATCATAAAAATTGTCTCGCATCTATTGCATACTTCTAGTCCATCCTGTGTGCCTAAACTACGCCATCAAAAATTAAAATACAATTCATTGTGCCAAACAAAAGGTAAAAAGGCTGACAAATATGAAATACACGAATACCCCAAAATGATATGTGAAATGTTCTTTTTAGCGCTTCGAGATAGGGTGTTTTTTTTTGACAATCAAATCGAAGAAGAAAATACCGAATGCGAAAACATCAGATAAATTAACAAATCGAAGTGAAAACAAGAATGTATCTCGAAGATTTTCAACCTAAAATATACCTCTAGTCTGGCCTTAAGTACATGCAAATGCAAATTTCTATGAAGAATTCCCAACAAAGCATTTGGACTACAAAAAAGGTATCTGAAAAATCGGTGCGAGTAGAAATGATAAGCACGCGAGAGCGGTCACTTTCGCTAGTGTGCGGCATCCTTTTACTAGTGTGTATTTTTTACACTCGCAGTTATCTCTCTTTCGTTCCTTTTCAACGAATTTATATGCGACATGCGATGGTTCGCGGGTAACATCGTGGTAATTCATGCGATGACAGGCGTCGGAAATTCAGCCGTATAGATTTTATGCTATGTTGACTTTCTGCGAGTATTGTTTGTTTTGTTTTTGATTATTTTCCGTGTGTGCTTTTCTCCGACTTTCGTTTTTTTGTTTTAGTTATTTTTGGCGGAATAGAGTCCCATGATATCCGATGAAATACGTTAGTACAACCGATATGAATATATTTATTTATTTACTTTTCAATATTAAATGAATGAGTTATAAATCATTTGGTATCACAATGTGTTGAAGACCCGTCTACTCTGTACCTATCACCTCTACATTTCGTATTCTATCCACAAAAAGCCACAACTATCTGTTACGTTTCGCGCCAAAAATATTGTTTCTTCTTCCTGTATCTAGGAATGAATGAACAAAATAAGAAAAGGGAAAGCAAAAAATATATCAGCGCTAGAGTTGTATAGTACAGCATGCTGATTCAAGGTGCAAGAGCAGAAATTGTATCAAATTCTGAAGAACATTCATATGGGTACCAAACAATTTTTCTTTCGTGGGTATTTTATTGATACCTGCTATTGAAAGAAATCAAATGTGCGGACGTGTGAGGTCGATTGATAATTGATTACTAATGATTATGCATTTCTTCCGGAGGGTGTGTCGGATAGCCATACTGCACTAGTCTAGTTTAAAAAAGTTTCTATCGCTTTGGTTTCTGTTGATTTGTACGTGTATCTATTACTGTTGATGCTTGTCTTTGGCAGAGAGTATTATCAGTGTTTTGGGAGATTTTAAAACCGAATTTAAGTAAATACATATAATTCTCTTGGTTCTAATGCTGTCAAGGTACAAAGACATAAAATAATTTCAGTGATTGCTAGCAATGATAAGCAAGGGTAAATTGGTGTAATACATATTATAAAGTTAGACATGTACAATATTTAATTTCGGGAGAACATATTTAAAAATAAATTATACTAAAAAAAAAAACGTTTAATAAAGACATACATATAGGTAATACGCTGCTGAACAAATTTAGACAAAGGCAAGTTAAAGTTAAGAAATTATGATTGTATTTTGTTGTTTCTCTATTTATTGTTTGAAGATAGTATTTTCGGTCAATTTCACATCGTTCGAAAACAAATTTTGCATCTGTTGAAAAACAATGCCAAAAATAGCTGCAAAAGACGATTTTGACTAAAATCATGAATTTCACTAATTGAATTTAGCAAATACATTTGATAACTCAATAAGATACAAATAGGTTAGTACTTAGTATTACCCCCTCTTGCTTCAATGATTGATTCTAGCCTCCTTGACATACTCCTGATAAGTTTGTCGATGAAGTCCTGTGCCATCTTAAGCCCTTAAAAGCTAAAAGGAGCTGAATTATTCTGCTTTAACTATCTCACAAGTCTATCCCAAACATGTTCTTTAGGATTCAGATCAGAGGATCAATCTGGCCAGTCTATGGTGTTCAGTTGGACCGCGAGAAGATATTGAGAAACTGCATTTGCAGTATAGCGACAAGCGTTATCTTACTTTAGAAGAAAAGTATGTACGTACAGTGATGGACAAAAAATAAATACACCTGTAAACATTTAAAGATTTGCTCTACTTCAACTATCTTAAATCTGATATTAAAGAAACTGTTTAGGAAAGTACTCCTACAGACTTTTTCAACTTTATACTTAGTATTTAATTAGCAATGAATAATTTTTTTTGTCATTATACTTTCTATGAGGTGTATAGGACCAACTCCATACCAAGAGAAACATGCCCATACCATAATGCTACCCTCTTTGTTTGACGGTTTTTTTTCGTGTACCTTGGATTGAGTTCTGTATTGAGTGGACGTCTTTCACTCTATCTGTCATCAGATCCAAACAGGTTGGGTTGAATTTGCACTCATGATGAATGTTTCGCCACTTTTTTATACCCTGAACGCCGCACCACATTTAATGCTCAGAAGCGAACATCATTCTCCGCTTGATATTTTTCTTACTAAGCAATGGAACTTTCCTGAGTGATCTAGCTGGAAGCTTAAATTCCACAAGACTTCTCCTGACTTGCTCTGATGTTGAGGTTAGTTGTTTTCAAAATTTTGTTTGACGAGATAAAATGGTCCTTCTTTGTTTCCAATGCGATTAAACGGTCCGCTTTCTTGCTAGTTTTTCGTGGCCGCCCTCTGAGTTCTTGTATTGATTATGATTTAAATGCATTTCGCACCATACCTAAAGAAAAGGCCAGAATTTTTGCTATATTCCGGTAAGAATATCCGTCGCTTTTCCGTTTTTTTATAAGCACCCTCTTTTCACTCGAGTAGTGCTTGTTACGCCCCGTTTCTTTCTAAAAAGACATTATTGATTTATTGTAAAATTTCAATGCAACTATTTCTTTAAACAAAACATACCTTTTCTTTTTTTAACTGTAATACAATAAAAGATTTTCCTATTTTCACCAAAAACTCTTCACTTTCAGCATGTGTATTTATTTTTTTGTCCAGCCAACAAATGACATAAAATGACATTTAATAATTTTTCTCGATAACGGTAAACGATCATGTTTGTTTTTTAATGTATTTTACCTGTCTACTTCCTACCTACTTCCCAAAAGAAGGCGGTATATTTAGTAGAGGGTAAAAGGGGAAAAAATTACAGTGTCGACTGCAAGAGTATGTTGTATTTATTTGTTTGTCCATCACTGTATATGCGACAAATTACACGGCAATTTCTTCTAAAATGTGCCTTACATATCGCTCTGCTTTTTTTTGCATTACAATCTACAATTTTGCATAACGATGTCTTAATTAACTGTTTGTGTTAGTGGCTTTGGTCTAAGCCAAGAGGTCTGTTTTTCTCTAGCTACATATGTACATATGTTTCACCCTCATTTTCTGAAACTGAACATATGGACAACATCGAAAATATTATTTCCAACTTACAACCTAGCCAATATTCCATGTATTGCTGGGATGGAAATGCTAAAACATTTAATGCTAAAAATGTCACCAGTTTGAATGAAATTGACGTAGTTGATTCACTCAATGCACATGAGCTGTTTCAAAGGAACAATATTGAAAACCATTTCAAACATGCACTGGCCTTTCTAAATAATGATTTTCAATTCTCTTAACCTGCTGCAGTTTTAATCCCATTTCTGTTAAATACTTTATTTCACAAGACTTTTAAATTGTTCCTTAATTTTTATAGTTTATTTTATCACCATCAACTTATCTTGCTAACCCTTTAAATTTTACCAAAACTGATTTCGAATCATTAAATTTTTATTTATCGTCTGTTGATTGAGATTTTCATGTAGGTAATTTAAATTTAGAAAAAATGATCTCTCGTTTTTCTGGTATTTTAATCGATACTTTTACTTATATCCAGGGAGCGTAAAGAACAACCTTGGTGTAGCAAAAAATTGACTGAAGTAAAAAAAAAGCATGCAAGAAATTGGAAGAAAGTAACGATCGGTTGGGTAAAGAATAAGATTTTTTACATGGGTCTTGTACACGCAGTACATTTTATCCTCTGAATCAAAAATTAAGCAAAATAGTTAATTTTGTTGATGCTTCATTAACTCCTAACGGAAAAGCAATGTATTCCAATATTTATGGAATATGATGGAGCTAATTCAGTGGAATTTATTTGCCAATATTTAGGCGGTTCTTCAAATCAGTTTATGCTGAACCCCAAGTACTGACATTTATTACGAAGTTGATTCAATTGCTGACATAGGATGTCTTTATTTAACAGAAGCAGATGTTCTTAGTGGCTTTAAATTGGTTTTCACAATAAACCCAGTTCTGAATTAGATGGTATTCCTTCCTATATATTTGGGAATTGCGCAATATCTCTTTCCACAGGTGTGTTTCTTGATGCTTGGAAGATTGATTTTGTTATTCCCATTTATAACTTTGGTTCCAGAAATATGGTAAAGAATTATAGGCTTGTTTCTAAAATCTCAAGCATATCAAAGCTTTTGGAGAAAATGTTGAAGGACAAGATCTATTTCCATGTTAAAAATGGTATCACTGATTTCCAGCACGCCTTCACAAATTGATGGTCAACCACCACTATTTTGACTTTGTTTGCTAAGAACTTTCTCAGTAGTTTTGAATGAGGTCACCAAGTAAATGTTAGATATACTAATTTCTCAAAAGCGTTCGGTAAGATAAATCACAAAATGCTCGTGTATAAATTGAACGCTCTGGGAATTCATCCAAAACTCAATGAATGGTTATCTTCTTACTTAACTAACAGAAAGCAGATAGTCAAAGTGGGAAAATCCACCCATAAACGTACTCAGTGGTGTATCTCAGGGAAGACATATAGGTCTTTTACTTTTTGTTTTATTTACAAATAATATATTCATTCATCAATACATCTAATTGTTTAGAATATGCTGATTATTGGAAAATATTCGCAAAAATTAATTTAATAAGCGATTCGGTAAATCTTCAACGAGGTTTCAAAAACCTTATTCGCTTTTGTGATATTAATTTGATAATTGTGATATTAATTTGTTTATTTCTAAATCTTGAAAAGTGTAAGCTTTTCATAGCTTCAAGGTTCCTCAGCAATATTATCTATCCCTATTCAGGTAATGATATCGTCTTAGAAAGAGTTAATTAAATCTTTGATTTTGGAGTAATGCCTGACAGCGAGAAATTCTTTGGATTTCCGATACCCTTATACACTAAAGTCAGTATACTCTTCTCTAGTCATATCTGCATTAGAATATGCCTCTATAGTTTGGTCCCTATACCAAGAGGTATATATAGGTACCGAATTGAGCGGGCTTAGAAGAACCTCAATTGATTTACAATAAGAAAATGAAGCAAATATAAACATAAACACAAAGAAGGCGGGCACCAACCTGGCAACCACAGCCGATACCTTGGAGATGCTGATGGGTGCACACTTCCCAAACTGTTTCAATGAGGCAGCCACACCTTTCAAGTGTGGGCTTACTCGTGCTGAAACTAAATGGGAAGATACGACAACCTAGTTGATGCAGATAAAGTGGCCTGGTCCATTAACTCATTTGCACCATATAAATCTCCGGGTATGGACGGAATACTTTCCATATTCTTGCAAAAAGGGATAGAATTAGACCCCTAAAGAAAACTCTGGTTAATATGTTTAGCGGATGCCTATATCTAGGATACACGCCAACACATTGCCAAGAGGTGAAATGGGTGGAGGAGTGGAAAGGAATAAATTCAAATAAAACGAAACTGGTTCTCTTCACAAAGAAAACCAAATCCAGTGACTTTCACATTCCACAACTTGAGCAGTATCACTGCAACTCCGTAACAGCGCCTAATACCTGGGCATAATACTGGTCAGAAACTAACCTGGAGAAAGGACCTGGAAGAAAGAGTTACCAAAGCCAAAGGTTTGAAACCGATACAGGTCCACTGGATATACGAATGCGTAATAAAACCTGTCATCTTCTACGGAGTAGTTGTACGAGTATGGTGGTCAGTGACAAATAAAAAGTACGCAAGAGACTTTTTAACAAAGGTGCAGCGTATGGCCTGCTTGGGCATTACAAGAGCACATTCCTCAACACCAACAGCGGCCATAGAACATCCTACCAGTGCATCTCGAAGCGAAGAAGATTGCTGGTCTGTCAGCCGCAAGGCTTAGAATCGCCGGACTTTTAAACGAAGGCGCCATCACGGGGCATCAGAAAATCATAAAAATGATAAGAGAAATGACACCACTCATCGATTGTCCTAGTGATGTTGTTGTTGAAAAATCTTATACGTTCACCAACAGCTTCGAAACAATTTTCCCCACAACAGAATCTCGGACGAAAGGAAGAACGACAAGAAACTCCAACGGGTCATCGGTATATTCGTCTAAAATATCAGGGGAATCAGGGGCTGGCATATTCTCTGCTAACTCACCGATTGAACTTGCTATTCACCTAGAACCATTTGTAACCGTGTTCCAAGCAGAAGTCCTTGCAATTATGAAAGCAACAGAAATACTCGCAGAAGAGAGGCAAAGAGACATCTGCTCGGACAGCAAAGCAGCAACTAGCGCGATCATAAACCCTGTGTCAAAATCACGACTAATAAAGGAGTGCATAATTAAACTGAACCTACATGAAGATGTACCGGCTAATGAAAAGGCAGATGAACTAGGAAAGGAGCGAGTGAAACACAACTGAATCCTGTTAAGACAATAGGGGTCCGTCTGACAACTATTAAAACGATAATCAATGAGAAGATTAGTCAGGAGTTCAATAACTACTGGACGAATCTTGACCCGTGTAAAGCGGCCAGATCAGCTGTAACAGAACCGAGTAACAACACAGCAAAAAGAGCTTTCAACTCAAGCAGAACACAGTTAAGAGCGATGGTGGGACTTTTAACAGGGCACATCAATCTCAATAAACACACGTTCAGACTCGGGCTAGCTGAAACGACAATCTGTGCCAACTGTGAGGAGGAGAAGGAAGATATCCTCTGCCACTGCCCTGCAACAGCAAGATTAAGACTGAAGATACTGGGATCCCCAAGGATACTGGATCTAACACACCTCAGCAAGAAAGGAATCGGTGATATATTGGAGTTCGCTAAACGAACAAGACGATTTCCCGATCACTATATGACATAATTTTCTCCTTGATCCCAATAACTATATCCTCTATCATCACTTGATTCCCATGACATTACTTTTCCTACAGCTCGACAGACGAGGGGAACACAACGGGCCCAGTGAAGAGCATAAGCTCACCCTCTTAAACCAACCAACCAACCTACAATAAGAAAATTAAATTGGCTTCATAATTTACCCAATTACAAAGCGCGAAGTTTACTGCTAGGTTTGCAAGCGCTTTCTTTTTCACAAAAATTTCAGAGTTTATTAGAGGCATTCCTTGTTCTGGGACTAACTCGTCTGAGTTGTTTATGAATTTTAACATTTAAGCACCACTAAGGAACGTTCTTGAAAGGAATTTGTTCATAGCCGATAGACATAGGACAACTTATGGTCGAAATAAACCTACCTCAAGGTGTCTTCATGATTTCAATGAATTGTCTAGCTCTCTTGGTCTCGCTGCAAGTACTTGTTCTTTCTTTTCTTTCCCTTCTTCTTACGGCGAAGTTATGATCCGGAGTAGAAGGATCACAACCCTCCCACTTTACTGCATCCCTACTGGTCCGCCTGTGGGGTTCTTGTTCTTTCTTTTATTTTTACTAATTATCATTTTTCTAGGTATATCCAATTAAAAATGGTATTTTGCTGTACACTTTTTCCTCTGTGATTATAGAGTTTTTTAAATGAATTTTTTAAGTTTTTTTTTTTTTAATTTAAATCTTTCATTTTTCAGATATAAAATTAAATTATATTATGCATTTTTATTTTCTTAGTTTTATGCTCACTGTAATCTGTGAATAGATAGTAAATGTAGTAGATTAAGTAAATAAATAAGTAGCCACCTTCTACCATGTGTTCTCTCAAACATATGCCTGCCCAAACCATGACTGACCCCCCACAATAAGCCACCTTAGGAACGATGTTGCACTGTGCATATCGGTCATCAGATCGTTTATAGACCTTTTCTCAAGGTTTTTTTAAATACATGGTATGACATTCCGCGTTGAATTTTGTGTTCGTTCTGCGCATTTACGTCACTTGTAGACAAAAACATTTTGCTATCCCTTGTCAGTCGAATAAATTCAAAGGAAACTTGTTTCCAAAATTATGCTTGCGCTACTTAAGCGTGTGATATTTGATAAATTTATTAGTTGCCCAGTCAAAACAAAAATGCAAAATACATTTTTGTCTTATATACATAGTACATACCTATGTGCTGTTAAATATTTCCTTTGAATGTAATTCCACGTAAGGGAGAGTAAAAACTGCTGGGTTTTTAATTGATTGTTTTATTAAGTTTTCTGTTTTTTTTTTTGAATCAACATTTAAATGCGATTCTGCATTCAATATTTTATTTAAAAAAAAAACATTTTACACCGAAAGAACAGTATTTTTTATCTCGTCCTCTAAAGTACTACCTTCCGACTTCGTCATTAACTGTTGAATGAAATTTTGACCAGTTTTAAGTATTGTTCCATTCATTCCATTGAACTTCTTCTAGGTGTTTCAGGCTTTAAACAAATTCATCATTCGGTTTCTGAAGCCCTCCTTCAGACAGCTGATTGGCCCAAGAAAATGAACTTGGAGGTTGACTTTCCGAATATTTTTGCAACATATTCGGGATTTTCGATTTCAATCTATACGAGTATATTATGTAACCGGCTACGTGTTCGAGCGCATCGTATTCAAGGTCACTCATTTCTTCGGTCGGGGCCTGCAAATGCGTTTCGATTTGCTCAGCGAATCCTGAGAGTAAAGTGCCTGTAAGGCACAGTTTTCTTCTCTACTCTACGATACGAATATTTCTTGTTCTGCTTCATAATCCTCATCAGGAGCATCGGTGATTATCGTGTTATACAAATCCATTTTTTTCTCTTCGCAATAATCTGACTCGATGTTAGCACCTGAGATATTATGCACTCATTACGACCCAATAGATAACTTCTTAGGCGGTATTTAAATTGTAGGGCCGTTGGGTGGTCATAAAGGCCCCCCTTAGCTCCCATCACACCAAAAAAACATTTCTAAGGGGTCCTGATACAGGCGATATGTCAACAAATAAGTGATGTTATACCGCAGCTTCAAATCGTCGAACATTATTTTTAAGGCACTAATGTTGCTGAATATCCCTTTCTGGAATGGAAGTAGGTGCTTATGTTTTCCTATGCGCATCGTTCTTGTTGTATGTTCCGTTTTAGTAAGGATAACATTCTGCTTTTCAAGCTCCAATCCATATGCGGCCATTCTTTCCCGAAAGTCGATTCTTGGAACTGTCACATTAAACAAATCGAACCAGTCGTTTACCTTTTAGATACAAAAGTAAATAGTTTAAGGCTTAGAGCATAATACTATATAATTTACAAAACTTACCTCCTTCAACAATATCGATAACTCAGACCAATATTTTGATGTTGCCTTCCCACATGATCCGATTCTTTCGAAAGCACTATGATTTGTGTGGAAAAAAAGATATGTAGCTTATTTTACTTTTTGCCTTTTGCCACGTTGAACTGAAAGATGCGTAGGAGTTAATCGACTCTCAATTTTGAGGTCAGCATTCCATTGAAGCGCTAGCAATTCCTCAAGCGGCTCTTTAATCAAAAAAGTTTATCCCCAGAGTCTAAGAAATGGGTTATTTTTATTTATTCCCATACTTTTCCAGAGCGACCTATTACCCCCGCCCAAATCGAACACAATAGTTTCAACATCGTATCCGATTGCATGTAACTTTCGAATAATTTTTTTCAAAATTTGAACCTTGTCTTGCAGTCATAATTGTAAAATAGTGGCAGTTTCCAATTTTCGAATAGGCCCCTTGCCATTATGGCCTGCACATAGTTTGATGGGGCCAAAAGGGTGTGGGTTTTTTGGTCGTACTCATAAGATTTTTGGATTTTCATTTCATCCGCCATCAAGACGCAAACTTTTTGATACGGACTCAAATTGGAGTTTTTCATCAAATTGAAAACAACTCTTAAGCCTGGGCTTATATCGATTTTGACTCTTGTGTTCTACGAGTAACTTTTCCAGGTGCTCTTGTGTCTTTAGAATTCTTCAAACAAATTTAAGGTATTAAAAGAAATTGAAAAGGTGAACGAAGTAAATATATGTAGGCACATTTCATCTTCACCTTCTGTGTTTGTTGATTTATCAATTGTTCATGGTGTCAGGACAATATTTGGCTCAGGACTCTTGGGCATCTTGGGAACATTTTCGTCAGAAATATTTTCCCTGCAGGAGGAATTTATTGTTTCAAATGCAATACAAAAACTTACATTAATTGACGCACAATTTCTTTGGATTCGCGCTTTTTATGCCCTTCTTCCCGCTCTTTGTGATGCATTTCTGAAAATGGAAGGTTTTCTGTGGCTATGGCGTCCGGTTTTAGCTTCTTGCTATTTTTCGGGGAATAATTAAGCACCTCGTGCTGGAGATTATGAATGTAACACTCAGGAGAGAAGTGCTTCGAACAAACGAAAGCATTTTTTACATTCATTCTGTCCTTCCCACCACACTTATTTATCCATATGTTTTCGTGTGTCTTGTCTTTTGGAAATCGGAAGAATTTTATCTTTTCACAATTTTCACTTTGATTTAAGTTTTTTATTGTTGTTGCTATTACAACCGAAAATCGCGCATTGAACCATCTTTATAGACAAACAAATGTAATTCCGCGCATAAAGTCAACAAAACAGTCTACAAAACACAGGTGAAATCAAACAAATTGTCGTCACGTGACGTATCATGCGAGAGGGAGATAGGATAATCGCATGCACAATGTCATACCATGTATTCTATATACCTTGACATTTTTTCGACTATCATCTGGCTTCAGGCAAAATCTGGACTCATCGACATAGAGTACTCACTTCCTCCTCAGCATGCGCTACTATATCACGTGCTGTAAGTAGGGATGACTTCGCGGGTGTGTATGGCTTCAATCCAGACTCCCTAAGACTTCTTCTCACCTTTTTAGAGTTTATCAGCTTAAGCTAATTAAACCAGCTTGAGCTTCTTATGAAGCAGAGTGTGTTTCTAACGTCAATATTCGCCAGATCGCCGAGGTCGTCGAAAAGAATAGTCCCCTAATGGAGCAGTCTTCTTTTGGATAGGGCTGGACAGGTACAAAGAAAATGGAGAATCTTTTCGTTCCTGCAGCAAAGCGTTTTATTTGAGATCAAATGAGCTTCGCACTTATCCATCCTTTATGATACCTTTGATGACGTGCCCTTTGACCAGCAATTTTGTGGGTTATTGGGCTTCACATTAAGGACAAAGTCACAACTTCAATGGACCTGACAAGCGTAAATCACTTAGTTCGACGGGTTATCATAAGAAGGTATTCCTTTACTCAGCGTTTCCAAAATCTTTCTGCATACTAACCAATTCTTTTTAAGCATGGTAAGTTAGAGGACGTAAATTTACCATATTTTACCATAGGAAGGTTTTCGGGTCGGCATTATCTTATAAAGGACAATTTTACTTTTCCAACTGCCGCCATAAGTGGTGATCCTGATGGAATAAACTGCCATTTAGTAATTGTAGAGGTAAATGTTTTCATCAAATTTTCGCAATAAACATTTTGATACTCCTTCCCTTCCCAGGTATGGGCACAGCTTGAAGATTGGACTTTACTTCTTAAGAACTCGGTTGACTAACAATTCTAACAATATACTCGGTGCATTGGACCTCTTTTAATAATATGCTTTCGGTTGATTGCAGTTCACATTACGACAGAGTTTGCCATCATTTTCGGGATTTTTTTTCGTGTGGACTTTAAATTATCTGCAAACCGAACAACGAAAGCAGTATCCTAAGCAACCGCCTTTAGTTTGAAAAATGGTTTGCTTGGAAAATATATATAAATGTTGTTTGATGTGTGCATACAAATGAATTGGGTTTTTAGCTCCTCTGCAGTGGACTCTTCTAGGTTAGTTTTCTGTGGCCAATTTTTTAAAAGAAAACAGAGAAGTTCTGAACCATCGACTCAAAGTACTAAACTCTGGCATTTTTTTGCCATTTAGTGCACTCGTCAACCACATTTACTTTGGTAGAAATCCATCTCCACTCTGATGTCTCTGTGAGGTTTAATAGTCGACTTTTACACGTAACGATTGAACTCGGCCGAGTTATCGTTATCCTCTTTTAGACTCGTGTTGTACTTTTACATGGTAGGATTTTCAACGCCGATTTTTGATATTTCTGGTTCACTAACTCATGCCGTTTGTTTCACAAGATGAAAGAAAATCGCACCGAAATCACCATGACAATTGAGTGTCGGCCGAATTCAATCGTTATGTAAGTCGACTTATTTCACAGATACGAAATGCAACAAACTGTCGATATCTTCGAGTCAGACAAAAAAGAAAAACTTTTGACGAAGACTATAGTGTGAGCTCCGACTACAGTGTGAGCTCCGAATAGACTCTTCGCCAAACGAGCACCAAGTGCAGCTGTTTGTAGCGAATCCAATTCAGCCTTTTGTTATATTGTGTGTCTTTAAGCTTCTCATCCCAGTGAATTCTGGTGCGCCATATTTCTTGCAATAGTATCTTTACATGCATAAGAAAGTTCGCTAGCAAGCCGAATGGATCTAATATGTATATTGTCATCAACATTTTTCTAAGAGAATCTCTATTTGTTTTCTTTTGAGGCAAGTTTGTACGATATATGAAGCAATACGAAGAAGTGAACCACCACATCCCAACTACTTTCTCCGCTCCTACTTCAGCCTCAACATTCAGATTCATTTCGTCAGTTGGATCCGACCGTAAAGCTTATAGAACCTTCGTGGAATTTCAAATCCAGTTTCTGATGTGGAAGTCGACTGATTTATGAATAAAACGGATTTGATTTGCCACCTCAATAGCTTCTACCTCAGTTTCAGCATTATCCATCAGGTCATCTATGTACGTAATGCCTTTCTCGAATTGCTTGCACTTCCATCTGCATCTGCGTTTTTTTTTTTTTTGACGAAATGGGCAGAGCATGGGGAATTCGTTATTCTAAAAGTCATCACGGTCATGTCATAAACATCAGATGCTTTTATGTTGTCCTTGCATACAGGAATCTTTGGAAAAACTGATCCTCCTCCCTTATTCTTACCTGATGGAATGTTTCCATAATGTCGGTACAAATAGGAATTCGATAAACTTGCAGATTACGCATGTTAGTGACGTGAGTTGGTCAGAACCCTTGAGCAAAACAAAGTCCAACGACACACCTTGGACTTTAGCAGCAGCAACCTGACTCACGCTGATAGAGCAAAAAAGAGGAGGAGGAGAAGGGGACTATAGTTTACTTCTTCTTCCTTGCTCATATTAGAAGGGCTACTCTGGGAGAATACTTCTACGATCTGAACAATACCTGCACAGCCAAAATCAATGGCTTCATGAAAAGGAGTAGATGGGAATCGAAATCCCTGTTCCATTCTGGATTTTTATCATAAATATTACAATTACTCATATTCTATGCTAAATTTTCTAATCTTTGAAAAATAAATATTTTGGAGTCAAAACAGAGTCAGGTCTAGCTTTTCGCAGCCTCTCGTGCTTTACCTCGCACGAAAAGTTGGGACTTACAGTTTTATGCAGCTTCCGAAGGAATGTTTGACAAACGTTCGCGAGAGGTGGGACCATGAAAAATGTGTTTTTTTTCTTTTTGTGTTTTCAGGAATCCGAGCCACTTACTTGTAACCATTGAGCCACGGTGCCCACTAATGATTAAAATAATGAAATACTTCCATTTTTAATTTTATATAACATTTATATTTTGTTCACCTTTAATTTCAAATTCCGCGAATATCCCGGGATCCCTGGATTGTGAAAACCCCGGGATATGAGAAACCCTAATGCGAAGATACCAAGAGCCATGTTTCCTCTTTTTCGTTTAATTTGGTAACAATTTTCGAGCGCACCCCTTCGCGACATACTCTTTGATTTTGATATCAAGAAAAATAAACGTCATCAAATTTACAAAGTAATGCCGTTTCAAAACGTCCATTTTGTTCTGCAAGTGTAAGAGTTTAATAGTTCTAGTACGCGTTTGTCTTCAGAAGGCACAAAGATTTTTTCAGGATTTGATACCCCAAAATTGCCAGTGTATAAGAATGCTTTAACCAAGCGCTTTAACTCGAAATTATTGCTGCCTTTGGTATGTTCACATTCCTAAGTGTTATAGCTGTGGTGCTATCAATTTCAAGCATAGCCGATGGGGTGCACTTTTAATATTCAACAGCTTCGTTAATTCTTCATCCAGCAAAGTCAGCGATGAACATTCGTCGAAAAAGGCGAACATATGTACGTAACTGAACATTATTACCACACAAAACTACAAGTACTATACGGAACAAAATGAATTCGGAATTTTGACTGTGATTGTCTAGTTGTGTTGCGTTGGTAGTGAAAATAAAAAAAGGAATTTTACACGATTTAATCGCTTTCATCGTCGCTCTCTTCTTCTGATGATTCTCTCTTTTTTATCTTCTTGGCTTGTTTGACTAACCTTGTCCTTCGCCTTTTGGCAACTGTGTCAGTTCCACCATTGGCTTTATATTTCTTCAAATCCTTTGCATATTTTTCTTTCATCACAATGGATTTTGCTAGCCATTCCTTAATTTGAAAAAAATAATCAATTTGAAAATCAATTTTGTTGGGGAGCAATTAAAAAAAAAAACTTACAGATTTGTCTTTCATTGCACGCCATAGTTCACCACCAATTTTTGCAATGTCGGTAGCTTTACTGCCAGGATTTTCTTTCTTGAGTTGTTCACGATTTGCATTCAGCCACAGCAAATAGGCTGTTAGTGGACGTTTTGGCCTCTCTGTAGTCATTTTTCTTTCTATTGATTTCTTTATTTTGGTGTCAAGAGTTTTCTTTAAACAAACAATAAAGTAAAAGTTTTAGATTTAAAAAAATAAAAATATATTAGTCGTATGAAAAACTACAATATTTTGTGGATGTGACATTTATAACAACGCTGGAGGGCTTGTTTCGTTTAAAACATACAGAAAAGTTAAAATCAGAAATATGATAAATAACAAAATTGTGTATGAAATAGAAATCGAATTAAAAATTAAAACCTCTTGCAACAGACCTACGAGTATGTATATGAGCCTCTTTTTGAGACTTATGTTAGTTCGACTTTACACAGATTTTCGGCTGCTATATAATGCCGAGAGTAACCAGTGTGTGATTCCTCAAAAATGTCTAGACCTCTCTCCTCCTTAATAATAATTTGGTTCCGAAATACATTAGGGGGGACTTCCACTTCTTCTTCTTCTTCTTCTTTTCCTTACGGCGAAGTTATGATCCGGAGTAGAAGGACCACAACCCTCCCACTTTACTGCATCCCTACTGGTCCGCCTGTGGGGTTTTCCGGTTTGACCTCAGGAAGTACCGGCAGGCTTCCCGGTTTCAGATCACTTCGTCACTGAGGTCAATCAAATGTTGCATTTGTGTGATCGAGTTGTTTTTTGGCCTGCCTTTTTTGCGCAAATTGTTTTGAACGTTGATTGATATTGCCATTTTGACGGGGTTTGAAGGATCTCTCCTTTGAACATGATAATACCAACTGACCCGGTCGTGCTCTATCTTGCTTGTGACTGGTTCTTTTACATGAAGCCTTCCTCGAATCTTCGAACTTCTTATTCTTTATCTCAACTGCCGTTAATTTGCCCTAATACTTTTTGTACATTGTCCAGCATTGTGATCCGTATGTGAGCGCCGGAAGTACAACTACGGTGTAGAGCCTTCCTTTCAGCTTAGGTTACATTTTTCGGTCACAGAAGATTGCAGAGTTTTCCTCCACATCATCCACCCTACGCTTACGCGATGATTAATGTCATCATCACAAGTTGCTTCGCTATTGGTTCTGGCCCTTCTCCTGGCATGATTATAGGTGGAATCCTGGGGTCCAGGTCGACCCTCCGCCATAGGACATAAGCGACGACGACGCCCAGTAGGTCAATTGAGACATCCGTAAAGGAAGAGGCTGTGAACTTTTGCGTCAGTTCACTGAGCCGTTCTATGTTCTTAATGCTTATTCCGCGTACGTGTTCTAGATCGATCTTTTGGACCCGGTTTGTAATGCACAAATACGCATTCAATATGCTCGGCGTTTCCAAAAATTGTTCCGAGAGAACAACGAGTTTATTCACAACTTCATAATGAGCGATGGACGAAATGGTCACGTGAATAAACAAAACTGCAGAATATGGGGCACCCAAAATGCAAATAAGCCAAGAACCATACAACAGCTTAAGGCCAATATTCGAGAAGAAGAGACCTGAAATTCTAACAAGTATTATGGAAAATGCTCTGGAAAGAGCACGTCAGGTCGAAGCTAATAATGGGCACCATTTGAGAGATATTATACTCAAAACATAATGTAAACATATTTTCGAACTATAAACTAAAGGTTAATAATTATGCACCCCTGTATAAGCTACGGAGGCGAGGTAGTTCAATTCTTCTCCGCATGTTATTTCTTTTCCCATATTGAAAGGGGTACTATAGTAGAATACTCCTTAACAGATAATATAAATAAAAAAGTCCCCCAACTAATCTCGCACAAGTCTCTATAAAATAAATACCTGAATTTTAAGTGGATGATTTGGAGACCAGCAACAGTTTTGTTTTGCTCGAACAGCGTAATAGGCTAAAGAAGTTAAAGTTTTTTTTTTTTTTTTATTTAATTCGATTTCAATTTCATACATCTTTTCTTTCCATATGAACGTGGCATACGTACAAATTTGTTATAAATGTCCCATGCAGTAAATAGTTTCTCATACGACTAATATATTTCTATTTTTAAATTTAAAACTTTTATTTTCTTATTTTTTTAAAAAAATCTCTTGACACCAAAACAAAGAAATCAATAGAACGAAAAATGACTACAGAGGCTGTGGCTAAATGAAAATTCTGAACAACCCAAGAAAGAAAGCCAAGAGCGATTAGATCGTGTAAAACTCGCAACACGGCGATTGGAACGGTGCTTTCGCAAGGCGAATTGACCAAGATTCTGCATTATTTTACGATCCCCAAAGGTGTTAGTCACTGACAACGAGCGAAGCTTTCTCAATCTGATTCTAGTAAAATTTCATCAAAATACTGGAAAGACAAATGTACCAGACCCCTGTTAATCACAGCGAAGTGAACGGCCAAGTCGAGAGGTTTCACTTGACGATTTTGGAAATCTATAGATGTTTGAAAGCCGAATATAAGGATCTTCGCTTGAGAGAATTTCTGAATATAGTCGTGGATAGGTATAACAACACACTTCACTCGGTTCGTCTCATATATTCTTTAACAGAAGCTCGAGGGTCAATTTCCAGATCTTGGTAAATTTTCGTATGAAAGTCAGTAATGAATTTAAGAGCGAAATTGAGAAATGAATGAAGGCGTAACGAAGAAATGACCACGCCCAAGAAATTTAAAAAGGGTGACATTATTTTCACCCCCTTCAATAAGATACAGGGCAAACATAAACCTCTGTTTCGGAAGAAAGTGGTGGCGAAGAACAACAAGGTAACCATTGTCACGTCTACTGGACGGAAAATTCATAAGACCCAACAAAAACACATAAAATTGTAAAACGTTGGCACAACATTTTAACATTTTAATGAATAAGTTTGAATGCTGTAATATAGACAGCAAACTTGGGCACAGCATAGTGAACTACAAATTATATCTGTATAATATCACACTGCAATTACATTATAACATTTCTATTATATTCTTAATCATATTATATATTGCTCCATGTTTTATACTTTTTAAAGTTAAATCCATTCCAGTAAATCATTATATATACTGCTATTATAACATTACTACTTGTACGTGAATTGATGAGCGAGATACGCACATGTTTTTAATACCTATATACATGAGGGATTCTATATTCCCACCACAGCAATCTAACTACATACTCGTACAATAGTTTTCTTTAATCTACCAGCCTAAAAAACATTTGCAAATAACTTTTCAGGATACTTTCCCTAGTCGCTGTACGGGGGTACCAAGTACACGCACCCATTGTGCCAATCAAAGAAGGCAAGGGATGGATAGTATACGGAAACGTCTAGGAACGTGAAAAGAAAGCCACGATCAAATACCACCTGCGCCAAATGAGCGATAGGATACATTTACTCAAAGGCAAGCCTAAACGGAAGGTGAGGTCAATAGACTGGTTGGCTCTGCCTGGGATCGCGGGCAGTCCCGATGCGTCCGACTGGAACAAAATCCTTCAGAGCGAACAACAGATAGTGACCAACACAATCACCAGTATAAAATTAACAGCCAACTCTTTAATGCTACGAGGACATAACGAGGAAAACCAACTGGATAATTGACCAATTCAAAAACGGGATCACAGCCCCTAACAGCAGCAGATATGAACAGGACGCCCTAAATAGAATTCTGATCGTAAAGGAAGAAATAAATGAAATAGTACGTGCGTGTCAAATGGCGGAAAACGAACTTACGAATACAAATCTGCTTGATAAAGAGGAGATCATTAGGATCAACAGCGAAATATAGAAAATAATGACGTGAACAAAACAAAGTCCAACGACACACCTTGGACTTTAGCAGCAACATCCCAAATAATTCTTATTTTACCAGGCTTATTCGGAGGATTATGTACTGAAAATATGGGAAGCAGAGTTTCTCAAACGGAATCCCGCAGTGGGATTCCGGAAAAAAAATCGAACAATATATTTCAAACGTATAAAAAAATCTATTGACAAGTATTCGGCACTATTTTCCATGAGAACAAACACTATTTTGCGACAACGTCCGTCAGTTTTATTTCTATGTTGTTGGATACCTGGTCATTGTGATATCCCGGGAAACTGTGCGGGTGATTAATTAGCTCTACAAAGCTCACTCAACGCTGACTCACGCTGATACAGTAAAAAAGAAGAAGTTCTTCGAAAGTGCCTTCTTTACATTTTAATGGGGACCATAACTTCGCGTTGTTACTCGTAAGACCAATAGACGTAAGACAGGTAGACGACGAAGATGTTCGTATTTGCTATGTAGCTCTTCTGGGTCTAATGATTGGGACGGCGGTTGTAACCTCTTCACAGTACGAACATTCCCAAGTATGTACGTATTTCTCGGCTTTTCACCCTGTGCTTTAAATTTGAAAATCTAAAAGATATTAATTATTCTCTTACCTCTGAGCGTTTCCGATCCATTTCAGGCATAGCTGATGGGGTGTGTCTTTAATATTCAACAGCTTCGTTAATTCTTCATCCAGCAAAGTCAGGGACGAACCTTCGTCGAAAAAGGCGAGCGTATGAATGTACGTAACTGAACATTATTACCATACAAAACTACAGGCACTATACGGAACAAAATGAATTCGGAATTTTGGCTGTGAGTGTTCTAGTTGTGTTGCGTTGGTAGTGAAACCCTTTCAGCTTACCGACGGGTCTCTTTGGCGTCCTTCAGTGGTGCTTAAAGGTGCTCTCTCACTGCCGCTCATTTTGACGTACAGTTGACAAGTTGCAATGGGCTCTTCCACTGGCAATCTACTACCTTTCTTTCATGCTTCGAATATTGGGTTTACTTTCAGCAGCTTGTAGGTACTCGGAATAAGCACACCATTGTCAACCTCAGCAACCTGATAGAGGGTGCATGCTGGCAGCGACTGCTCATAAGTGGGCCAGTCAAGCCTAAAGGTCGCGGGGTAGCTTGTCAATAAGTTCTTGTAATACGAATAACTGGACAGATACTTCCATAGTTGCACAGAAATTTATCTTTAGGGAGTTGTGTCATATTTTTTTTTGAAGAAGCGTGTGTATGATGAATCCAGCGGCTTAATTTGTACGGCTTTTTCGATTTGTCGAGAAGGAATGTTCTGAATTTGATTTGGTAGTAAATGTATGAAATAAAATTCGGAGCGTTTCTTCTCGAAAAGTGGAAAAAGCCGTACGATATCAAACCGTTGGTCTACCAAATAAGATTTTAAGAGTGGCGACACAATTTGGCTGAATCAGCAGGCTGGATGTTTTGGAGGGAAATGGGTACCGTATTAGTTCGAAAAAGACAGAGTATCTGTGCTGCCCGTTCTCTGATCCACACCGGCCTATTCCAGACATTTACTTGAATGGAAAAGTGCTTCCCAAGTGTGAAAAGTTCAATTATCTGGGATCTATGATCAACAGCGAGCAACCTCAAAGATTCGAGGAAGCCTTCATGTAAAAGAACCCATCACAAGCAAGATAGAGCACGACTGGCTCAGTTGGTGTTGTCATGTTCAAAGGGGAGATCTTTCGAACCCCGTCAAAAAGGCAATATCAATCAACGTTCCTACGCAATCGTGCAAAAAAGGCAGGCCAAAAAACAACTCGATCACACAAATGCAAAAACACCAGCATTCGATTGGCCTTAGTGACGAAGTGATCCGAAACCGGGAAGTCTGCCGGTACTTCCTGAGATCAAACCGGCAAATCCCACAGGCGGACCAGTAGGGATGCAGTAAAGTGGGAGGGTTGTGATCCTTTTATTCCGGATCATAATTTTGCCGTAAGAAGAAGAAGAAGAAGAAGAAGCAGGCTTCTCACCGCATCCAAAGCTTTTCTTTTTTTGAAGCCCTTTTAAATCCGCAAAGTACAGTAGTTCTATCAAAATTGCATATAAACAGTGGCCATTCACCTGGCTTTATAGCAAAAATGTGTAATTCACATGAAATTGAATGACTGCTAGCTAATAGACCAAGACCCCACAGCTAATTTTGGGTGTGAAATACAATATAACTGAAAAAAAGTAGTTGAGTTAAAAGCTAAGGTAAGGCTAATGCTATAAACTAAAGTCTTGTAGCTAATGGTCGCGGCTTTAGTGAGTAATAATATGCTGAAAACCCTTTTCTTTTTTTTTCCAAAACTGAGATAATTGATATAACCAGTCAATGTTAGTTTCATTGTAGAGAATATGTTTATTTGATCATATCGCAAAAATGTAGGTCCAAGGCGTTTCAAGCGCGGCAAGACAACTTCTGCCAAACTGTTTCAAAATTTCA
Organism: Pocota personata; assembly: GCA_963082735.1. Lineage (NCBI taxonomy): Eukaryota > Metazoa > Arthropoda > Insecta > Diptera > Syrphidae > Pocota > Pocota personata. The sequence continues at coordinate 16,442,924 of OY720432.1, forward strand.
AAAAAATCCTTTTTTGTAATATTTGACATAACCAAATAATAGCCGCTATAAGAGATGAGACCATCTCTCATAACAAATATGAAAGTCCAAGACTTTTTTAGCGCGGCCAGCCCCGTAACACACGAATTCAAAATTCGAAAAAAATCGGTTTTCGAAATAATTGTTTTATCATAACCAAAATTGAGGTACGAGTATACCGCAACATGGTCATTCTCCCCCGAACACAGATATGTAGGTCCAAGACCATTTGAACGCGGCTTAAACCCCCTGTCAGATCGTTTTGAAATTTTGAAAAAATCAGTTTTTGAAATAATTTTGATAATCAATTAAAATACGTCTAAATATTAAGAAACAATCTCTAAATATATAAATATAAATACCAAATCTGCTTAATACAAACTTTTTGCACTAGTAATTTCGAAAAAAATGCATATGAAAACCGAAGAAAATCATCTTTACACTAACATTTTTAAAAGAATACGCTTACAATACCTCAAAATATAGGCTAAAGCTAACTGATTACGAATCTGCAAGTCCAAGAACATTTGAACGCGGCTCTCCCACCAACAGACCAGTTAAAAAGTTTTCAACCCAAAAAAAAAAAACAATAAAAATATTTTGCATTTTTGCTAGGTGATAGTTGTTGGTACTATTTTTTGTTATACAATATATGTACAACTACTGACCAGGGCTGTCGTTTTCAAAATCCAAAGGGGAGTACTTTTGTGGTTTGGGGGGAGCATTTTGACTTAGAGGGGAGTATAATGTGCGAAGATTTAATAAAAAAAAATCGGGATTTTATAGTGATATTAAATAATAACTTATTCATGCAAATGTCTTTGCAGTGATTAAAACCACCATTGCCGAATTGGCTCACGTATTGCACTATGAGTTCGAACCTCATTAGCGTTTTAGATGATTGATGTTTATTTTATAAATAAACACAAATCAACTGTACGACGAAATTTTGTTTGTACTTTTTGATCTTGTTCATTATATGACTGAAGCGATAAGAATAGGACAGAGCAACGATTCCCAATACCGACATCAAAACATCACTGTGCACACATGGTGTAAATTCGTGGTATGATTACCACTTATGTTTCTTTGTGTGAAGAAGGCAATTGAGTGGTAATTTTAGCCTTTTTTAGAAGTTCATTAATAGACTTTAGAAAATTGGCTTTATTTTTAAAATATGTAATTACTCGCAGATAGTAAATATTTCCGTGTAAATTTCCATCGCGAAAAACGGTTGCAAAAAAAGTGGCCTCAATCAAGTGATTGGCAACTTTATATATATATTTTTTTTTGACAATTGACTATCACCCTTATTACGACTGGAGTCTAAGTTGATCGACTCTTGTCGTTTTTTAAGTCGTGGCAGTTTAGTGGCGTTTTAGTGTCGGTATTACGGGAGCGAAACGCCTTGAGTGTAGTTTTACTTACGTTCCACAGAAAAAACTGACATTGACAGTTGCCTGCTTACATCTTTTATTATTCACTCTTATTATTCTTATACTTAGCGATGATGAAGATCAAGAGGAAGCACGGAAAACGGATCTAATGTGAATACGGAGAATTAGATCGAAGTCCAATCCATTGGATTTACCAGATGCTAAGTATGTACATCGAAGGGTACATTTTAAAATCGAAAGTAAAACCATTCTCATTCAGATTCAAAATGTTCTTTCGGCTAAACAAAGAGGCATTTGTTTATGTTCTTAATGAAGTGCAGGAAAGGCTTACTGAAACAACAATGCCGTTTTCTGTGCCAGAAATATTTAAACTTGCCACAACTTTGAGGTTCTTTGCTGAGGGTAGCTACCAAAAGAATGTAGGCAACGATTTTGCTTTAGGTTTAGCACAATCTACCGTATGCAAGATTTTGAATGAAGTAACTGTCACAATGGAGGCCTTCATTTGTCCGCAATACGAGTAGATATATTTCCAAAGAACGAAAGAAGAAAAAAATCAAGCCAAAGTGGACTTTTTTATTTTGAAATTGGTATCTAACCAAACCTATAATTTTATAATGGTCGGTGGTTTTGTCTAACTTTACATTTTTTATACATTCTTTTTGCCATTCTTTATCATCCCGTATTGGTGGTCCTAAGCCATTAAATACAAAGCTATCTCTTCCCACACAGATTTCTGCGAAACCGTTTGTGGCACACCTCTTTTGAAATTGGTTGCCAACCTTACATTTTGTTCCATGAGTTCGACTAGCCGCTTCATTTGTTTATTTGTTATTTTTACCCTTAAAAATATAAATTAAACTAAATATATGAAGAAATTCAACAAAACTTGTAATGCATGGCGTTTATCAATTCCTCTACATCAAAAACATGCGTTTAACTAAGCGTTTTGCCGCACTTAAACGACAGATGAAATACCGATAAAGAGACTTAAATGCCAACTGTCGAACAAGAATTACGTTCCACAAAACATAAAATGACAGCTATTGGAACTGTCTTTAAATGACTGGCGTAACGCCAGCTATAATGCCGTGTTCGCACTGTCGTTTTTTTTACAAGGCGATTAACGCGCTGGATAGTATGCAAACTATAGAAATATAGCTGCTACGAGTATAATGATCTACACTTGCTATAATGATAGCATGGTTTATCGTAAGCTATGAATTTATCGCAAGTGGAGACCATGTGTTATGTAGTTGCAAGATTTATGTCCCTTCCCTATCGTTTCTGCAGGGCTTTATACCCTGTCTCTGTTTCTAGTTCATCAACTTTTTTTTGATCCGGTACCCATATGAGGCAATGAGATAGGTTTGCCATTAACGAAAATAATTTGAAGCTGCGTTAACCGACTAAGAAAATTTGAGTTAGAGAGAGAGAAATTGTAATACTCTCGCCGGACATTAACTCAAAATTTTATTTGCCTATTCTTTACATAAATTATCATAAATTGGTCTGCAGAGGATCTCGACTTCACATGTGCGCCTATGTTTAGATGATGGTTCTTTAGACCAAATTGGACGTATCGGATATCTGGGGAGAAGTGTTCATATGAGAAGTTAACCATACAAGATATGTTTTCAAAAACTATGATAATGTTGATAGTTGAAGTGACTAATTGTCACTTCACTTATACAAAATTTTACTTTCAATGTGGGAACACTTATTTATGTATTTTCATAGTCGCCCAGGGTGTCACTTGCATACACTGATAAGAACAGAAATGTGACTTCATTTTCGGGCGACACGACTATGAGATTAAGGATTAGTATAGGGTCATCCAACAAGATCTGTGACTTTAAATTTCTCACAAATGTTGAACTGTCAACATTCAGCTATCATTGCGATGACTTTTGATAAGTAAAAACTAGGAGGTTATTAAATATGGATCGATACACACTCGCACAACGTGTTGAAATAGTGAAAATTCAATATAGAGACGGTGAAAATACCGCGGAAATGTTTCGTAAAGTTCGCACTTCTTTGGTCATCACTAAGCGCCTTCTCGCACAGCTATAGTGAATTTAATCGATAAATTTAAACGTCTCGGACAGGCTAGGGATGTGAAGACTCCAACTCGTGTTCGTCCGGCAAGGTCAACTGAAAATATTGCCGCCGTAGACGAGTGTGGCTGAAAACCCAGCTGTGTCCATTTCGAGACGATCACAGGAATTAGGCCTATCCGCAACCACTTTGCATGCTTACAAGGTCAAGTTGACATAAGAATTGAAGTCAGCAGACGGATCATTTCTCGAAATGGAGACTTCAATTGGCAACCGAAATCGTGCGATTTAACAGCATTAGACTTTTTCCTTTGGGGCTATGTTCAAGATAAAGTCTATGAAATTGCTCCACCAACGATTCATGCACAAAAATAAAATAGCAGAGCTGGGGTCGAGTTACCGCATCAGTTATCGAGCAACACGTGACTGATAAATGTTGATTTGACATGACCGCTTAAGAGATCGAGTATCGAGTATCGAAATTTGGCATTCTCTTATCAGTGATCGTGTATTTATTTATTCGATATGGTTTCTGCTGACGAGCTGAGGTGCATTTGGGAGAAAATATGTGAGAATATCTTTGTTTATTGTTATTTTTGCGTCTGGTTAAATTTATTATTTGAAATTTATTTCACGTTGAGTCTAAATAAAATTAACCCTCTGCAAAAGGAGATTTTGATAAATATTATGAGGTGGGACAGCGGTTTAAGTGCATCCTCTAAAATTGATCTTCTCCAGTATAAATAAAAATGCACTCTTATTTGCCCTGACTGTTTTGATAGAACTGCAATCAAGTGTATGAATGTTGTGAAAGATATTTTCAGAAAATTATAGTTTTGTATACGTAAGTAGAGTCTTGTAAAGGAAAGGGATCGCTTTTATCTCTTAAACGTCCTCGTTCAATACACTCATAGCGATCATCCTCTGAATCAGAAGATGAAAAATAAAGTAAATATTAAATTTTTAATTGAAGACGATAAATACAAAACTTTTCCTCACACAAATATAAATAGTTTTGACATTTGTCAGCCATCTCAATTCAATGTAGTAGAATTGTACTAGTACAATCTTCAAACTGCACTCGATACGTGACCATTCCTATGTGATCATCCCAATGTAGTTACTCGATCACTCGATAGCGTATGGATTTCATTCACTCGTTAACTGATGTCGTAATTCGACCCCTGTTATTCGTGAAATACAGCCGCTATTATGCGAAAACGTGATGAAAAATTTCGTCAAAAGAATGACTATTTGTAGGCAGAGCCGAGGCGGACATTGCATTCCATTAGTAACCTCAGAGTTTCTACTTTAAATTAAAATAAAAATATCACCATTTTTCATAAAAATGTTGCGTTTTTCTATTGATTTAAAATGATACCCCTTTTTGGATGACCCTATATGAATGGTTGATAATAAGAGAATAATTACCCGAAATCAAATATAAAGACAGGAAAGCATTGTTAATGGATTTTTTTTTTTTTTAGTATTTTCTTAAAAACAAGAATTCACACACATTTTATTTAAATTCTATTTATTACACGGAAAATGTTGTATTTTTTTCTGTTTGACAATACTTTTTTACACGTAAACTTACATATTAAGATTTCTTTAAATCCTCATCTCATTGAACTTGCATACAAGTCAAATGAAATAAGATAAAAAGAAAACAACAAATAAGACAAAAACCACACACATTCATACACCTACAAGATAAAATTATGTAAATCGGCATATTATAATATTTTTAATCATATTTTGTAACTTCTGATGACTTTTTTTTCTTGTTAAATAAACCGTTTAACATCACATCTACTTGGATTTCAACATAAATTTGTTTTTTTTTTCTTTTAGAAAGAACCATTTTTATTTATTCTTTTACTTTTTTTTTTTTAGGAAAATAGATATTGAATTTAAAAATTTTAAAAATTATATCCATTTTATTAGTTATAATTTTCTGATTCTCTTTGTTTAAATTTAGCTTTCATGTTCTTTATTTTTATTTTTGTAGTCAATGTTTACGTTATTAATTAAACTTTCTGAATGAAGTATGTATAAGTGGAGAGTTTTTATTTTTATTTATTTTAATGTAAGCAATATGCTTATTTTTCTTTTTAATTATGTGAACTTTCTACGGACATTTATTTATGGTTCTTTTTTTTATATTTTTATATTCTTTTACTTAAACAGAAAAAAAATATATAGTTTGTCTAATTCTTTGTTTGTTTATCTTTTACTTTACACTTCAGAATTTGTATTATGGTTTTCATATAAACAGATTTTTTTTTTTGTGTAGAAAAAAAGAAAAGGTTTTGTGTCATTTTTGCATTTTTTTTTTATTTATTTGTTTAAATACACATAAAATATTTATATTTATTTAACTTTACAAACTAAAAGGAAAAACAAAATGTTTATAGGTCTATTATTTAAGATTTTGTTTTAATTAATATTATTTTCTTCCGGTATTTAAAACCTGCAGGTTTGTATCTTTTGTATTTTCAATACACTAAGATGACACGCTACACAAATATGTTTTGTATTTATTTTATTATTTTCATACATGTATAAAGAAATGGAAAAAAAAATATAGTCCACGTACAAGTTATGAAATCATAAACAATGTAAAATTAATAAAAATAAAAAAAAAGGAATTTTACACGATCTAATCGCTTTCATCCTCGCCACTCTCTTCTTCTGATGTTTCTTTCTTTTTTATCTTCTTGGCTTGTTTGACTACCTTTGTCTTTCGCTTTTTGGCACCTGTGTCAGTTCCACCATTGGCTTCATATTCCTTCAATTCCTTTGTGTATTTTTCTTTCATCGCAATGGCTTTTGCTTCCCATTCCTTAATAAAAAAAAAAAAAAATATCCATTTGAAAATCAAATTTGTTAGGGAGCAATTAAATAAAACTTACAGATTTGTCTTTCATTGCACGCCATAATTCACCACCACGTTTTGCAATGTCGGTAACTTTACTGCCAGGATTTTCTTTCTTGAGTTGTTCACGATTTTCATTTAGCCACAGCATATAAGCTGATAGTGGACGTTTTGGCCTCTCTGTAGTCATTTTTTCTTTCTATTGATTTCTTTGTTTTGGTGTCAAGAGATTTCTTTAAAAAAATAAGAAAGTAAAAGTTTTAGATTTAAAAAAAGAAATATACTAGTCGTATGAGAAACTATTTTCTGCATGGGACATTTACAACAACCCTGGTTCGTTTTGTTTAAAACATACAGAAAAGTTAAAATCAGAAATATGATAAATAACAATAGAGGTACTATAGTACCTCTTTTAATATCGGAAAGGAATAGCATGCGCAGAAGGATTGAACCCTAGTCTCCTCCTTTACCTCGTCTGCGCAGTTTATACGGGGTGGAGCATAACTAGCGTTATGGTTCAATTAATGAATCTTTTTTTCTTTTTGATTTTATTTAACTTTTGCATTTGTTAACCTTTGGCTTATAGTTTGGTAATATGTTTACATTATGTTTTGAATATAATATCTCTCAAATGGTGCCCATTATTAACTTCGACCTGACTTGCTCTTTGCAGAGCATTTTCTATAACTCTTGTTAGAAGCTCGCTTCTTCTCGAATATTGGCCTTAAGCTGCAGTATGGTTCTTGGCTTATTTGTATTTTAGGTGCCCCATATTCTGCAGTTTTGTTTATTCACGTGACCATTTGGTAAAAATGGGCCTCATAGTTCATTATGAGGTTGTGAATAAACTCGTTGTTCTTTCGGAACAATTTTTAAAAATGCCGAGCATAATGAATGCGTATTTGTGGATCGTTTTGTTTTAACTCGTGAACCAATTGCACCTTATAGGGAAAATGGTGTAACTGCCATAAAATTCTTTGTAAAGACCGCCTAGACATCACCAACTGCTGAGAACTTCGCCTGGTAGAAGTTTCGGGGTTTTCCTCAATACATGCTCGCACCCGAGCAATGTTTACCTCATTTCAAACTGCACGAAGTCTTCCGGCACAAAGAAGATCAAAGACAGCGCCTTGTTGCTGAAAACGCTGAAACAATCGAGAAATTGTTGGAGCACTAGGTGCATTTCCAGCATTAAAGAAATTACGATATGATCTTCGTGCCAGAATAATCAAATCCTGCCTCTCAAAAAATAAAATTTAACAACTTTTGTTCTTTTCTCTGTGCTGATTCTCTCCATCATAAATTTCCCAAGTTTTTCAAAGGAAATTCTGAAAAAAAACCCTAATTATGCACCACCATGTACATCAAAACAACTTGATGACCTGACGTCTATCTCCCAATGCCTCAGGAGTACCTTTGACCTGTTATGGTTCAGGGTTGACTGTATTAACCTAGAAGTATTGCAAATGTGGACATTTGTCCACAAATTGGGAAATCATCCTTGTATTAAAGTAGTGTAAACAATTTATAACTTATTAATTAGGTAACTCTTACAAGTAATCATGGAAAGTTTCACTACGGAGCAACGAGCGAAAGTGATCGAAGTTTTTTTTACAAATCAACAATCAATTGTTGGAACTCAACGTTCATATCGACGTCATTTTAATACTGCAAACTGTCCATTGCGATCGGCTATAAGGCGAGAAATTCAACGTTTTCGAGCACAAGGATTAATCACGGACTTGCTCCGAAGCGGAAAACCGCGAACAACTCAAATTGCAGCCACGATTGAACGGGTGATGTACATATGAGAATGCTGAGAATGCAACAACAACAAGGAAGGTAAAGGAAAATGTAGTGAAAATTTTCCGCGAAGCTGAGATTGTCAATCGCCATTTGTGTCAATATTTTAGAAATTATGTGGTAAACAAACCAGTTCGTGACTTCTGAGCCAACCTGTAGTTAGGCGGCTGTCTGACAACAAGCACCTCGCATTAGCGGAGCAACGTGAGCATCTAAACCCTGCGGAGAAGAGAAATCGTTTTAAGCCGCGAAGTTGGCCACTCAAGCACTGTTTGATCTCAAAATTCGTTGCCTGCAGTCAGCCGTTTTTCTATTACTGTTGCATTCTTTTTAAAAAGAATATAAAGTAAAACAACCATTTCCTTGAGTCTCTAACTCAAAAATGTCCTCATTTGAATGGTACAGCGAATAACTTCAATTATTTATAACTTTCTTAATAAATTTTGAAATTACTTTAACGTTTGTGTTTGTTAGGTCATTTTACACTAGAAAAACTTTTGAAGTTATGCAAATTGAAAAGCAGCCCCCAAATTTACTACAAATTTCATATCTGGGGTTCACAGTTTGAGGCGTAGTCGGAATTTTCGTTTTTACCTCGAAATTAACGGCACTTTACTAATGGCCAATTGTGAAAACGATTTTCTCAAAAACGGCTTTAAGGATTTTGTATTGGCCTATTCCACGGATACGATTCAAACGACTTTGTTCCAAATCAATATTCCAGCCATATTTAACATATTGAAAAATGTTAAATTTTTGTCTTATTTTAACGGTTTTTTTTAAATACAATTTGTTTAACGATTTTGTTTAAATTTGAAATCTGAGTGATTTGCTTTTGAGAAAGTCAATCGAAAGGATATGTGTACATGGAAAAGTAATTGTCTTTTACATGGAATCGTAAATTTAGCTGTTTCTGAGATATCAAATCTCCATTTTTTAATGGAAAAGGATGGAACTGAAATTGCCAGTATGTAGAACTAAGAAAAGCATTAATCTTTTGTATGTAGCTTCTTTCAAAGACAAAACCTTTAACAAGATATCGAAAAAAGAATTGCTTTGACCGCATTTCTTACTACGATAGAGGTATTAAATTGTAGCCATATTGATTAAGATATTCCGACCGAGAACCATGTTTTATTTATCTTTTATTTTAATATATTGTAATATCTTTATGATCCAGCCCATTCCTGATACGGGGTAAGCACTACCTAAAAGGCAGCTACACCAAAAGCATTGGTATTCCCTTTAATGATTTCTACAAAAACTGAGGAAGAAAAGGAACATACACTCATCTTTTGTGCGCATGGCATGGGGCCATATTGCGAGTATCAATTATCAGTCAATTGACGATTGACAAATTTATCAATCGAAACAATTTTCGGTATTGTGTAACTCGTTTGATAAAATTTGTGACTATTGTGAACAAATATACTGTTGTGGATTAGACAGAATTTGACAGTTGTCAACAGCAGAAAATTTCATTTGTTAAGTTTTGTGTTGTATGCAGCAGAAAATTTCTGTTATGTGAAAATTATTTAAATACGAGTAAAATATTAAAATTAATTCAGTTGAATTGGTTTTTGATGATGATGAAGATGAACAGTTTTCAGCTTTTTTTGGAAACTTTCAGGAGACGAAGGCAGTTAAGGGATGCTTCTAATCCTCTAGAATCAGAGGAAAGAATGTAGGTACATAACTCCGTAATCAAAATTCAGTTTTCTGAAGAATTTTCGTTCATCGAAGGCAGCGTTTACCTATTTATTGCGTGATATAGAAGGAAAGTTAAAACCAGTCGTGAACGAGCATTCCATAGGTCTAGCACAGTCAACTATGTCTCTGGTTCTAAAAGATGTTTTTAATCTACTCGAAGCATACATTTGTACGAATTGGATAAAGTTCAACTACTCCAATGCTGAGAAACTACGGGCAAGAACATATTTTTTAGAAAGAAGTGGAATACTGGGTGTAATAGGCGTGCCTTATATTTCACACCCTTTGCCATGTTTGCCAGTCGCGTTGTGGAAGACCCAAGCTGTTCAGCTCCAATGAAAACAGTTCCCACTTCTGTTGCAAAACGGTTTTCGAGCAAATTCCTTTTGCAAAGTTTTGATTTTCGGTCATTAATTGGACCAATCGCTCCAATTGTTTTGTGTTGCTTACTATTTTAGCCCTAAGACCATAAATGTTTTTTTGTTATAAATACGTTAAAATATTACAAAAAATTACATTTTCCTTCGTAGCGTCTGCTTTTGTCGTCCACAACAATGCAATTGACTAAACAATTGACATTTATCAAATTGACGACAGTTAATCTGTCATTGATAATTGACAATCGGTATATATATAATTATCGTTCATTGTTTATTTTTTGGCACTCACAATAGCGGTGATTTTCTATCGACGTTAAAAAAGCAAACTCTCGACGATTACCGTCGAGAAGATCAATAAATCTCTAGACACTAGCGATTCCATGCAAAACAAAGCCATTTCACTACCAGCAAATATCTTTCGGATGGAGTATTTGAACCGGTTGTATGATTTTAATTCAATATGTACAGTATAAATGGTATTATATAAAAAAAATAAGCTGCATTCTGTTGGAAAGTGATATAAAAGAATAATGACGGACTTTAATCAATTTGGAGAGTTCTAGCAAATTAAGTAGAATTCGACAAAGGACTGTACACAACAAAATGTAAAATTAACTAAGTTAATTGCAAGTGTACTGTACTTTATTTAATAGGAGAGAGGTTAGTGGTCATTAAAGAAACAACACCCTGCCTCATTCCCATAACAAAGAAGGATTAATTTCAATGCATGGCATTTTAAATGAACATTTCTACAATATATGCACAAATATTGGTTTGGCCAGGTAAATAGTCCAATAACTATATACATACATACAGCCTTACCTTCTGCAAAACAATACACATCTCCTATGTACATATATACCTATGTATGTGTTTGTCGAATTAATGCAGCATTAATTAATAATTAACAAATGTACATGCGTAATTATATTGCATCAAATAGTTGTATACATGGAGTCAGTTAAATAATTCCCAAGCCCCCATCAAATTATCAACCATCACCCACAATGGAGTACACCCGCTCAAAGCTAGCTCATTACCAAGAACCTTTCCCCGTCAACCAGCCCTTCGCTCTCTTTCTCTATCTTTTTGTCCACCCCGGGATTTTGTATTATTAATAGCATATACGATACACATTTAATATCTGTTTACCTTTTTCCCTTTGTCAGAGAGTGAGAGATACATTCCAATCTCTCACTGGAGGAAGTGGCAGTAGCCGAGTATAGAACCTCACTTCAGCGCCTGCCACCCACTCGCTGTTCTAGATGAAAGTGGCAACAGTACCTAGTACCAGAGCAACCCTAGTTGAGAAAAAAAAAGTCACCCCCCAATCATGCAGAGAGTAATGTGAATGGAGCATGACTTCAACAACAAAAACAACTGAAACATCAAGGAATGAAAAGATATTTCGTGGGTGGCATACGCTGATAGTGTTGGTAGTGTTATGGAGTGAATCATTTTTCCAGGGGTTGTTGGTTAATGCATACACGTACAATATTTTCCCTATGACACGACACTGTGTTGTTTTTATGCACGAGTATGCTTGGCCTGCTTATGCTCATGTAACTGGTAGTACAAATAAAAGGAAAAATCGTTTTAGCTGTCATATTGAGTATAAGAAAATGAATGAAACTCTTGAAGCCTAAACAATGACTTGGAACATTCAGTTGGTTTAAGGATTTTTTCATAGAACAAAAAAAAGCTGTCAGGAAACAACGAACTCGATATAAATTTCTTTATACATATAGCAAGCAAAACCAGTGTAGTAGTGATAACCGGAGAGCAACAGGGGATTATGAACCAGAGCATAGGCAAGTTGTTTTCAACTGAGAATCACATTGCAAAATGTATGCGCATTAGGTACTCCGCAGTACAAAATGGCTTCATAGAAGTAGACGTCATTTTTTATTACATATTTGCGAAAAATAACAATTATCTATTTATAGGAAGCATAGATACATAATAAAAAGCATTGCAATTGAGATTCAAATTCCAATCTGGTCATTCTCTTTAAAATTAGTAAAATAAATAGGGCGTGGCAGTGGGCGGACAGATCAACATAAGTATTTCTGATGTTTATACGAGTTTATACACAGCCTCAGCTATCTCACTCAACTTCACTCGCCTATCGTCCAACACGATATCATGCACTTTTTCAATGGTTTCGGGTGTGGTTGAGGTTTTTGGCCGTCCTTCACGTGGGTCATCTTCGAGGGACGTACGACCACGTTTAAATTCAGCTGCCTACTATTTAACGGTTGACATGGAAGGAGCAGAGTCCTCGTAAACTTTTGTCAACTTTGGATGAATTTCCTTAGGGGTCAACCCATCCAAAACGAAGAATTTTATCACCGCACGATATTCAAGTTTATCCATATTAACGAAAAACACGCAAGACGTCTACTGCAAAAATTCGTGTAAAAAAACTACTTGAGAGAACAAGTTGAAACTTGTCATACTACTGAGAAGTGCGCCCAGGCAGGATACCTAAAGAGCCCTCGTACTTGAATTTTAAATGACATATTTCCAACGTTTTTATTTTAAATCCGTTAAAAAAAAAAAAAAAAAAGGTTTTCTAAGTTTTCCGAATTTTTGTATGTCATGATCTAGAATACGTTTATTCAAATCCAGCTTAGATGTGAATTTAGAACAAATTCGACCGAGTGATGGCCGAGAGAAATAGCAAATTTTTAGGAATCAGTTAATACGTAATCTACCGTCAAACGAATTTTCTGTCAAAAACCTGGTACACCAGATTTGATAACACATGCCAATCCCAACTCAAAAATTAAATTTGATCAAAATCGTAAGAGCCGCCAATCAGTCAATATCAATATCAAATCGACTTTTTTTCACATTCGGCCATTTGTAAAATACCGTTTAGTTTGGTGTTAGAACGAAAATTCTGATTTCGCCTCGAATTGCGAACCCACAAATCCCAAAAAGTTTAAAGAAAATCTGTCCAGCTGTTCAGGCTGCAGTCGGCGACAGACTTTTCGAATTTTTAATATCAAGATTGATCAAATTAAAATATTTCTATGAAACCAATACTTGCCCTTTTAGGTGGAAGTAAGAATTAAAAAAAAAAAAAAACATCCCATTCAGCTATTTTGTTCTACTGCATCTATGAATCAGTTGAAGCAACAGGTCTTGAAGGGATGCGCGGTCATTGGATTAATGAGTACACCTATGTACATATGTATGTATATAGGTAGTACAACAATTGATATGTATACCCGTGCAGATAGTAGTGTACTAGTTTTGATGCATAGTAACATGGAGAAATAATAAAGAGAAACCTCATAAACTATATGTACTTATATACATATTGTACATATATATGATCAGAGTCAGTAGCGAAATCGTTTGAGCCATGTCCGCCCGCCCGTATGCAGCAGGTACTGAGGACTTAAATTTGGAGCTAGACATTATCAAACTTGGTACATTTGTACATATGTTCGTTTGGGTCTAAGATTTGATAGCTCTTACTTTTTTGAAAAACGATCACAGCCACACCTACATTCGACTACTAATAGGGCAACCCCTGTTTCATGCAAGTTTAACTACGGAATATCGACAATTGAGGTTCAACTGATACACCTATTTTACTATGGGATAAAAATAAAATCGGAGGACGTCAGAAAAAAAAAACATATATATAATATAAAAAAAATAAGTGCTTTGATAAAAAAAAGATAGGCTTTCAAGCATTTGTACTGTATGTACTGTAACAAAGCATTTCACTTCAGCTCATCGTTTCTCCCATCAGCGCCTGATCGTTCCCTAGCGTAGTGTAGACATGCAAGGAAACCAAGCTGTCTTACCGCTACAATGTAGTAATGTTTTTTAGGAACTTTTTCGGAAGTTCACTACAAATTTTTCAGGGCTTCTAATATGCTTATGATTATGAATTGAAAGAAGACACAGAAGTCCCGAAAAAGTTCCTGAAAATCGTGCAGTGCAGGTTCTAAAATCTGTTCTTCAAAAGTTATCACAAAATATTTCGGGTAACTATCAAAAGTAGAGATGGGTTATAATGAGATAATCACTTCAAGGAGCTTTATTTCAGGCCTTGTATAAATAGGAATCCAGAAGTAAATGGGAGAACGTTTTATTTCCAATATATTGTTTGTAACCACATACATCAAAAACTACGGAACCGAATTTGATGAAACAAAATCAAGTTTATTCGTCGGAGTGTTCATATTAGATTAGTGACTTGATGGCGCAATAAGTGGATATATAGAAAACTACTGAAGTGATTTCGTTAAATCAAGAACATACATACATATATATGTACGAGTATGTACGTATTCCATTCCAATCTCAGGAGTGCTGGAGAGGTTAAAATTTAGTTTTTTTGCCACCTAAAGTTAATATTACAGAATTAAGTTTGATGAAATTAATCAATTGACGGCTAATCAAAAAAAATCAACAAAAGATCGACTGCAAAAGCCACTAAAAAGTGGAAGATAAATAGAAAACTCCACGATTGGTTGATGATAAAATATAATAAGAGCTTATTCATTGATTTAATTCAGACCGCAATGCTCACAGATGCAAATCTTTGTAACATAACGCTCTTTCCAGATCCCCAATTTCGACACTCACTCTGTATTTTGCCATGTGTGCACGTAGGTACAAGTCTGATTCTTCTGAAAAAAAATTCCAATTACTTAATTCATTGTTACAAATTAAAAATTAATATTTTACTTTACAACCCCTGCAAAATATCAAATTGATACTACACTTAATCAGTCAACCTAAGCAGACAGACATGCACACACCTACCGCAAACGAAACCACATCCAAAGTACCACTAACTACCGAACGGATTCTAATTTGAATTACCATCCAAGCCAATCCCAATTCCCGACATAAACCAAACCACCGGCAGTCAACAACAACAACAGCCTTCCTTCCCACTTTAATGACACTCGAAAAGAAAACCGGCCAGACGTCATACACTTACTGAAGTTAGCGAAGAATAGGCACATCACGGCTATCTATGTATCTATTATCAGTAACCGCCAGCACAAAAAATGAATTACAAATATTTCCGAAAGACCAACAATTCGAAGAAAAGCGTTATAGTATTGAGAATAGAAATAATAAAAATAAAAATGTTGTTTGCGAATAATTTTTGGCGATATTTTGTGGGCGCACATAAAGTGATCAACAATTTCGCTACTAGTACATACCCGAACAATCATGAGAATACAAATAATTGATAACAAATCTTCTTCAATACATTAATAAGCAGAGAGATGCTCAGGGTTTTACAAAATAAAAAATGTTTTAATAAACAAAAATGTAAATTCTATCACTAATTTCAAAATATTAAAAATCACTAGAGCAATTAGAAGTTCTTATCTCCAAAAAACGATTTGTAATTCGAAGATAATACCGTCAAACTCAAATGTATCTGTGCCCATGACACAGAAACATTGACTTGATTATACGCAACAGAATACGTGCAGCCCCACAAAATGGCAAATGCAAGGTTTTGAATTTTATAGTATTAATTCAAAATGACAAAAACAAAACTCCAACGACAAAAACCACTAAAAATTAAAAAGTCTGTGGTTGGGTAACTTTTTCTTATACTTTCTATAATATCACATGATCGACGACCAACCGTGGATTTTTTTCATTTGTTTTAAATTTTTTTAGTGGTTTTCTTGTTCGTTTTTTGTTTGGTTAGTTTTCTATTAATTCATATTATTTTATTTGTTTTTTGTTATATCAAAATTGGTTCATTGGTTTCCACTTCAGGAGATAACAAACTCATTTTGAAACACCCCCGAGATCTCGTGATATAATATCTGACTGTGTTTCATCGAAATTTAGCGACCGAATCTTGATAAGTAAAATATGTAACTTCTTTTTAACAAAAAACAGCTGCCAAGTCATCGCACAATGCTTCCTCGTTCCCGTTTTTGGAAAAAAGTATTAAAAAACAATTTTTTTTAAAAAAAAACGGGAAAATGACAAGACTGTAATTTTCGGTTCTAATCGGTTCTTTTACAAACTTGTGCTGTTATATGCTGTGGTGTAGCTAAAGTTGAATCCATTAATGTTTTGTTTATACAATTCGAGTACGGAACACTAATAAAAACGTCTCGTCTAAGGTATGTCCAATTTATGAAAGTCCGCTAATAAGTAACGGTATTCAATTTTTTTTCCATACTACCTTAGATATAAATTTTATCGAAATCGTTAGAGAAAATTGCACTTTTTTAAGATTGGTCTTGAGCAAAAAAAAAAATAATTTTGAAATTAGAAACATAAGCCAGATATGAAGTTTGAAGTAAATCCGTCTCTAGTTGACTGTAAATATGTATAAAGAATGATAGACAGACAGGCAGACAAAATTGAGAGACCCATGTTTTCTAGATTCTCTCTTACAATAATACCAGGATTGATCGAAATCGAAAATTTTCATGAAACCAAAATTTGCACTTAAGGCTGGTTAGCAATGATTAACAGACGCCAGTTGTAGTGCCAGTAAGTTTACACACTGAAACCGAAATTCGCTAGACAGTTTCACCTAAATCTCTAACATTTTTTATTATTTTTGGACAATTCAATTTTATACTTTTTATTTTATCAATACAAAACTTGACTTTCACTTTGAAAAACGTCAAAATTTTATTTTCTTCTTAGTGGCTATTTCCATGATTTTGAACAGATTCGTTTAACAAAATTATCTATTGAAATATTTGTTTTAAAAAAAAAAAAAATGGGCGCGGCTATTTATAACTCTAGTCTAGAATTTTGATATTTTTAAAACAAAATAAATGAATTATCACTGAAAATACAGATTCAAAAAATAAAATGTTCTTTTCTGAGGAAAACACCCTCAAAAAGGAGACATACTCGTACCTACGGCACCTACATTTTCATAAGGCAAAACGTATCACTGGCGAAGACATGTACAGTCTCATTTGATCTTTCTCCGTACGCTTTGCCTTGCTTAGAGGACAAGATGTCATCACGCAACGTTTATCATTGAGTACAAAAGTTAACGTAACATGTGTACGGATCTTTAAATACTGCGAAATCTGAAACTCCATATGCTCATATGTACATATATATGCATGTGTAAATTGAGAAACGTCAAACTTTTGTTTATATATATATATATTTATTTGACGTTTTAAAACACTCAAGATTTTCTTTTAAATAAATGATCAACATTTTGAAATTATTTAAATATATCATTGTTATTACTAAACAAAATTTATTTATTTCCTTTTGATTCCAACCCATCTCCGCGGCGGCATCAACAACAAATCAAGAATTTTCCTAATGCTTTTTTCTTTAACGTTTTCGCATCAGTTAACGCAACTTTGCAATCATGGACAGTCGACTTTGAAAATGATGCCAAATATTTGCGTTTATGAATATTTGACGTTATTACTTGCAAGTATTGTTTTTGTAAAAAAAAAATCGATCCCGAGATTTTGATCAATCTTGGTATTACTATAACATAGAAACTCGAAGAAGTGAAAACTCTTACAATTCTGTCCTAACCGGCTGAACAAATTTACTTCAAACTTCATATCTGTGGTCTGTGGGCTATTGTCCAGAGGGGAAATCGGAATTTCGATTCTAACCTCAAACGGTACTTTGCTTTAGGCCAATTCTGAAAGTCAAATTTTCTAGAAAACGGTTCAAACGATTTCGATAAAATTTCATATCTATCATATCAGAGTTTGCAATATGACTGCGTACCCAGTTTTTATAAATTCGAATAACGGTACTTCACTTCTTACAGAACTCGCGAAAACAGGCTATTTCTTGGATATGGCTGGGACGAATTTATTCAAAACTGATATCTAAGTCATTTTCGACGTACGTACATATATAATGACATGGCATTCAAAATTTGATTATATGGTCAACATTTTTTTTCCATATTTTTAATATTCTAATACCGAATTCATGTTAAGCATCTTAAGATCCAACTTTAAAATTCTCCGCAATGTTGTTCTGGACATGCCCAATTGGCGGAGTTGAGACCAACACTCTGCTGCACAGCTTCCACGTTGTCTTCAGTGCGAATATTTCGATGAGATAAAGGCTGTGGGAGCTGACCTTGAATAAAAATATTGGCAATATTTTCTCTGCGTCATAACAATTGATCGTTGAAAAGAATAGAAAAAATCAATAATTCTAACGCGTTTTTGTGTACTGTATGTATCCATTATAAATTCCCAAGAACTCAATTATAACCTGGAAAATGAAAAATAACACTTTTACTGGAAAATAAAACCTGTATATATGCAAATAACGAATGTAGAGCCCTCTATTCAGTGTAGTGGTACACTACACTCGCTTGTCACGCCGCAGGGTCACATCCTGATGTCAAGAATCATCTATTTATTTCGCGAAAGCTTATGTCAACTCTACTGCGAAGGCATAATAGGATGGTTGTATAGGTCAAAATACAACTTTATCGTGATGATACCAGGACGAAAAAAAAAATACTGTGAATCATAAACAACGACAATAACAGCAAAAATAAAAAATGCTCTCCAGTCATCTGGATGCCACCCTTACAGTTTAATAAAACTTGATACTTTTCTTTCTCTCTCTATCTTCACATCCCCCCTTTGGTGCGCACAAATTATAAATAAAAAAAAAAAGTTTTTGGTCCAAAATGGTCAGGTACGAAGATGAATGCATACACTGAGTCCAACAAGCTACCGCACATAGAACTTCTTTTAATTAAAAAAAAATCCAAAACGAAAAAAAGTCCGCTTAAATTAAAGAAACATACGAAGAATCAGTTAACGAATAAAAATTACAAAACTTAAGTATAAATAAAGTGCGCGACTGGGTCGCACGTACTTGCACCTATATATATATGTATGTTGTTTAACTGCAAATCACGCAGACTTTAAATTTAAACAAAATCGGTTTTCCTTTTTTTTTAAATCCGTTAAAGTAGGAATTTTCTTTTAGATTTTCCAAAACTTGGATAATCTTGTATATGTCAAATATGTTTCAAATATTGATTG
Source organism: Pocota personata (assembly GCA_963082735.1). Lineage (NCBI taxonomy): Eukaryota > Metazoa > Arthropoda > Insecta > Diptera > Syrphidae > Pocota > Pocota personata. The sequence goes on from OY720432.1 coordinate 16,462,196, forward strand.
AATCATAGCCGAGAAATAACCAATTTTCAGAAACCGGTTAGTAAAGAACTAACCGGTTAAACGCATTTTCTGGAAAAAACTTGGTACTCCATCTGATAGCATGCAAGTACAGTTAGTCACAAAAGTAATTTCACATAGACAATCTAAACAAGTAGTTTAGATAAACACTTCATTTGTATTCATATTCCGCCAAAACTGTGCATGATCTCTTATTGAATATATGTGTCGTTGGTGAATATGAAAAAAAGTACCGTAAGACAAGCGATATGTAACAATTTCCGAGAAGCTCACAGCAGACTGCGAATTCAGAATCACAAGATTCAAAAAGATATAGCCAATGATATTGGTAAAGACTGCAACCCTCAGACAATCCGCCATGTCCTCAGTAGGGCTGGTTATCGCGGTCGAGCTATGAGGAAGAATTTAGGCGATTAACAAAGTGAATTGCCTAAAAAGACTAAAATGTGCAAAAGACCATCTCAAATGTGATTCAGCTTTTTGGAATACCGTCATTTTTACAGACGAGAGCAAGTTTAACATCCATGGCTCATATGGGCGTTGCAAAGTTTGGAGAAAGGCAAACAAGGAGCTAGATCCGAAAAATATTGCTGGTACTGCCAAACACAGCGGTGGATCGGTTATGGTCTGGGGTTGCTTGGCGGCTTCCGAAGTGGCAATTAAGTCTTTATTGACGAAACAATGGATCGATATGTTTATTTGAACATTCTAAAGAGCAACCTGCACCAGAGCAGGTAGAGGGATCATTTACCTTCCAGATATTACCTCAAACCCGGTTAATTCAATGACTTCCAGGATGTCTGCCGTTATCAAGACAAAAGGGTACCCTACAAAGTATTAATCCCTAAATATCATTTATAATTTGTTTCCATTTTTATTATATTTTTCCTTTTCTTTGTGTACTTACTTTTGTGATATTTACCTATGTACTTATTTATATAAAACTAAGTGACAAAATGCGTATGTTTCCCTCTACCGCCTGTAATTTTCAATCAATTTAGTTGTTTTTGTTGGTACAAAGGTGATAGGCAAAAAAAATAAAAAATTCAAAAGCATTGAAAAAAAAACTTACGACATTTTTGTGTGCGATACCGTTGTGGTGCATACAGCTGAGTACAACAACAGTTTTTTTAAATGCCTGGCGAAGCGGGCGGGATTTAAGCTAATATTTTTAATTACGTTTGAATTGTGCTTCTAATTTTCTTTATTTGACTAACTTTTTCTTGGACACAAAAAGATTATGAATTAGTGAAATAAAAAACATAAACTTTATCGAAATTTAGTTCGAATTGTTTTATCGTTCATTGCACAGCAAAGCATAGGCTGTGTACTTACTTTTGTGACTAACTGTATGTACATATCTACCATAACTCAAATATCAAATTTGACCAAAATCTTTAAAGCTGTTTTCTAGTTCATCGAAGTTTTTCAAAATCGGCCATTAGTAAAAAATAGCGTTAATTTTGGAGTTAGAATGAAAACTCCAACTTTGCTTCGAATTGTGACCCTACTGATCGTAGGTATGAAGTATGAAGTTTGAAGAAACTCAGCCATTTAGGCTGCAGTCGACCATACATACAGACAGAAGTGAGAAATCAACTTTATTGAGTTTCTCTATAATACTCAAGTTTGATCAAAATGTCGAGATCGAAAATTTTCAAGAAACCAATACTTGCCGTTATAGGTGCAAGTAAAAACTAAAAAATATACATAAGTAATGGAGGATTTTCATTGTCATGAATAAATAAAAAGCGAACGGCTGAGGCTTCTTCCAATGAATCTCTTCTCATTTATCAACAAAGTTAAGTTGCACCTAAGACACTATGAACATAAGTTCTACATGCAATAAAAACAAACAAATTTTAAGTATTTTAAACTTACTAGTCATACAGTAATGAAAATGTTATTAAACAATAAAACAAATTGATCATAATCGATTTTCGATTGCGATATTTGACCATTCCTCTGGTAGTGCATTCTTCAGTCAGACCTTGCTGGTGATGTTATTCTTCCCTATGTTAACTTCCAAAATATGCCATACATTTCCTATTACACGTAAGTTCAGCGACCTTTAGACAGTTTTACAACAGCCATTCCCTTACGAGAAATATTGTATACTTGGGGTCATTATTCAGGAGGCAAAATTGGTATACTACATATGTACATATATGTCCTGAATGCTTGATCACTTCGGGATAGGATAAGGATTTCCTAGGGTTTCCTAGATTATTATTGGCTATCCAGAAGGCAAATATTAGTCGTGACTAAAAAGCTGACCTGTTTGAATATTGAAAGAATAGTCGGTTTGACTTAGCTTATGGATATCTTATAGTACACATCTACATATATTCTATTGTCGAAAGTGTTGCATTCGATATTACTCAACAATTCTTTATCTGTGTCGTTAAGTCATTGGAGTTCATATTCATATTGCTATGAATGAAGCAGATAAATATAGTATTGCAAATGCCAGTTATAAATTACAATGCGAAATATACATTGTTAATGAATGTTTTTTTCGCTCGTTAATTCATTGTGTGTTGCTGTGTTCAATGCAATTACATAATATCTCTAGTTGTGCAGGTCAGTACTTCGCTCTGAATCACTACGATATTCTTTTCGATAAGTACGTCGTCCATTAAATCCGTTTTTTTTTTTTTTTTTCGAAGAAGCATCCAATTTTCAACCGTTGAAAAACTAACTGAAATGGCACCCTTAAGAAAGTTTTGACTTTACACATGTACAATTTAGTTGTTTATCAATGCAATTTTGGGTACTGGACTTAGTCGAATTTTAGGAAACTTTAAGCCCAGGCGAGAAATGTGATAAAAGCATAATGAAAGATCTAGCGGCAGATATTTTTATGATATGAATTTGTCCTTATACAATTTTCCTTTTTCAATTCGGAGAAATTAAATTCGATTCTATTACAAACATTCGAAAAAGTGATATCATAGGCAGAATCAGTAAGTATGAGGTACATACAGTATTGTGCAAAACAAAAGCAACAAATTCAGTGCAAACATTTGAATGTGACTATCTTCCTTTCTTATATACTTTCAAACAAATTAATATAGCATATTAATGTAATAATGAAACAGAAAGAAAACTGTGTATTTTGAAAAAGAAAAGCAAATCTTTCTCACGAAACACATGATAAAAACGAGTTCATGTAATTCATGACAGTGTGCAAAACTAAAGCAACATTTTCTTTAATTTCCAAAAACAACAAAATAAACCAACTAGCGGTAGTTTTCGCCTTCAGTTAAATATATTCTTAGTAAAGAAGTGAGTCGCTGATCAGTCGAAGGAAAATCTTTATTGTCAGTGAAGCTACAACCATGGCTCGTGGTAAATTTACCGATCACTTTATATCAGAAATAATTAAGATTTTTTTAAATGGAGAGTCAAATTTCGATTGCTAAAAAATATAATATTAATCGATCCATTGTTTCGCGATTAATTAAAGAAGTATAAAACAACGGGAAATATTAGCATACTACATCTAGGAGGTCGACCTCGGAAAACGTCGGAGAAGATGGACAGGCGAATTTGTGATTTGATCAAAAAAGATCCGTTTGTGACTTCCCAAAAAATCGTGACAGCGCTAAATTTAACCGTTCATCCAAGTACGGTTCGAAGACGAGCTTTAGAAAACGATTTAAGAAGTTACAGGCCTGCAAAAAAACCAATGCTAAAAAAATGCATTTGCAGAAGAGGTGCTTTTCAAAAACTCTCGTTTTAAAAGCACAAAACGTAAACTAAACAATTTGTTTTTATTTATTAGAATGAATTTCGCGAGAACTTATCTGAATTGGTCCATAGAAAAATGGAGCACTGTACTTTTCAGTGACGAATCGAAGTTTAATTTGGTCAATTCAGATGGTATGTCCACAGTTAGACGTCGGAAAGGAGAAAGGCTCAATCCTCGGAACTGCAAAGTAACAACTAAACATGGAGGTGGTAGCGTCATGGTGTGGACATGCTTCTCAGCCAATGGTGTTGGTCCCTTTCACGAAATCGAGGGAAAAATGGATCGTTTTGGATACAAAGACATCTTGGAAACGCAAATGATGCCCCATGCTGAATGGAATATGCCGCTTCGGTGGGTGTTTCAGCACGATAACGACCCGAAGCACACATCGAAGCTGGTAAAGGATTGGTTAAGAGACAATGGAGTACAAGATCTTGATTGGCCGGCTCAATCACCAGACTTGAACCCCATTGAGAATCTCTTTGGGATACTCAAGCGACAAGTTGCAGGTACTCGTTTCAGAAACAAGCGAGAGCTGTTAGAAGCTATAAAAATAGAATGGTAAATGATACCTGAAACAACAATTTCGAATTTAATATCTTCAATGCCACGCAGATGTGCCGAAGTTATTAAAAATAGAGGCTCCTATACAAAGTACTAAATTTGTTGCTTTAGTTTTGCACACTACCATAAAATACATGTACTTGTTTTTGATCTGCATTTTTTGTAATTGTTTTGTTATTGTTTTTGAAAATATACTCCTTCGCTGTTATTTCCTTATTAGTAAGATGTGCATTTTTAGTTTTTTAGAAAGTGACTTCGGAAAAAAAATATCGAGATTTATATGTGCGAATTAAATTTGTTGCTTTTGTTTTGCACAACACTGTACGTTAATTGTAAAGCTTTAAAATAGATTGAACTTATAGTTTGAAATAACATTTTAATAAAAACAGGTATGAGTGACAATACCGTCTCGGTTATAAATGAAAGGTATACCTTTCAGATTCGCATGCTATATTAAAACTTCAAATTATATACATAAATAAAAAAGGTTTTTAAAGAATTTTTTTCAAAATTTATTATTGCCAAGGTCTCTACGAGGCATTCTATCAGCCAAATTTGAACACTGTCATATTTTCTACGTATTGTGCACTTCAGGACTTCCTAAGATGTTTAAATATGTACATATGTTTCCTTATTCTCTTTTAAAAACTTACTTTATCGCTTCAACCTGTTCATTGGAACGTCTTGGGCGTTGATGAACGGCAAGTCGACGATCTCCCACTGTCCCGTGCTCAACAAAATTCGACACCAAACGACGTATAATGTCACCAGACGGTGCTTGTTGGACACGATATTTTCGATATTTCACTATATTTTCAATATGCACGTTGAGTTAACAACACTGAACGACTATTATCATTGTACAGTGTCACTATTTCGGCGCGTTGTTTCGGTGTGAAACGATTCATGGTTAAAATTGTACTGAATTGACTTTTCAAAAACATGTCTACTCAAGTCAATTGGTTGATAAATGTCAAAGTTATTCAATGTTTACATACCGACATAAAATATGGCGCACCCTGTATGTTTCCTTATCCTTTTTTAAAAACTGTATGAAAAAAAAGTGGTGGTAAGGTGTGGGTGGTTAAGTCTCAAAAATCTTTAAAAATATGCTTTTAACGCATATAATTCAAGTACAACTTTTTTTATGAAATCTGATTTATTGGTTTAGTTTGATGTCAAATCGGTTATAGTGGGGTTACAAAAATCTTCAAAAAGCATTCATGTCGAATGTCCACGTTGAGAACTATTACAGGGATTTTCATCAAATTTATTTGTTTGTATTTAGAATGCATAGTTCCGTATGAAAATCAATAAAATTGGATGGACTAGATTAGATATTAAGAGTTGGGTTCTACATAACTTTACTAAACTTAACTCGACAAATACTGACCGAGTTTGCTCTGACATGTAAATGATTCACATGTAGTGCAGAAAATGTTTGCGGATGGGGTTCCAAAAACGAGCACGAGACAGATGTTTTTTAAACCTTTTTTATTAAAGGAATTCTGTTATTCATTTTGTTTAAACCGAATTAATATAGTATTTTTCTGTTATTTTATTTCTATTAACGCATCTACAATGCGATCGCCATTTTCCAACTTCAGTAATTCATATAAATAATCTCGTCCCATATGCAAACGTTAAATGATATCCTAATGACAGTTAATATGCTGATTGTACTGAAGTTGGGAGAATTTTACTTTTACTTCTGTATTTCTTCAAAATCGATTGTATCGAAAAATCTACAATTATATCGACTTTTTTAACCTTGAGACAAACAGATCACACTGACAAAAAAAAAAAAAAAAAACTAATTTTCATAAACAATATTGAAATCGCGCCTAAAAAGCGATTCTTAAGTCGGGTGTATAATTTCGATTGTGAGGCAATTTTCTTAATCATATCAAATATTTGTGTCTTGTTTTTCAACTTACTAATAATAATTAATATGTGATTGTTTTTTTTATCTCTACGGAACTAAATAATTGATTTTATAAATAGACGTACGGAAGAAATTTCAGCATTTTTTTTATATTTATGTAAGCTGAAAGATAAACTTCTTGGGTGTACAATTTTCACTGTGTCTTATTGTACATACTCTATTTTGAATATATAGACTCTGTGTAAAATAGTTTTTCAAATTGTTTCGCGTCCATTGCATACTTCTAGTCCATCCAGTGTATCTACCTAAACCCCGCCATTACAAATTTTCAAATTACACAAAATGGCGTCGTACAACGAATTTCAAAGTTAATTTTCATAAATTACTTGTTCAAAAAACCAGAAAATATTTAAAATCCTTATCAAATTAAATACAACTCATTGTGTCAAACAAAAGGTAAAAGGTTTGACAAACATGAAATATACAAATATGCAAAAATCAAATGAATAAAAAAAAAAGCGCGCGGGGAAGTCAGCCATTGACAAAAATCAAGCAAAGAGAAAAATAACCGAAATTCGAATTATTCGATATTTTCTCCCTTTTTGGTATATCGACACTCATAGTAATGATGGCTGCCTGATAATGTGTTATATTTTTCTGACTAGTTCGTCAGTTCGATTAAATGGTTGTTGGCCAAACTCCTTGAAAAAAAAAAAAAAAAAAACACTCCACTAATATGTACGCAATTTCGCCCCCCTTCCCACCGCATCTTAACACATAATGGTTACACTCTGCTTATAAGTGAAATGCGCTCTTTTCAGAGCGTCGCCATGGCGGTTTTTTTTTTTTTTTTTTATAATCAAATCGAAGAAGAAAACATCGAATGCGAAAACAACAGAAAAATTAACAAAACGAAGTGAAAAAAAAAAATAAAAAATGTATCTCAAAGATTTCCAACCTAAAATATACCTTCAGTTTGGTCTTAAGTACTTCTATACTAATATACTGGCATTGTGCTCAGTAGTAGTTTGCTTTCCCTCCCTGCCGCCATAATACGTATGTATCTCGAATCACCCCCTCCTTCAGACCCAACCACATGAAGTAGTAAGTGCCACCCCCCGCCGAACATGCCTACCCATCAACAACATCATCATCGTCGTTCGTCGTCACTGTCGCCTTCACCAAACTGCCGCGGCCCCCCGCCCTACCGCTCAACGCTCGTAAAGAGCAATCGCCGACTATAGAAGCACCAGAGCAATAGCAAAGCAAGCCAAACCAACCCAATATGAAACGAATACACATATAAAATTCGTGTTCGAGTTTTTTCCCCATTTTTTTGAGAATTTTTTTTATGATGACGAAAACGTTTTTGAGACGTAATTTTTTTATCAAATAATTATTAAATAATCATATTTTCAAATATGTAATTGGTATGTTTCAACATCGCCCGTAACATTAGATATTTGGAAAAAACCACAACGAACCGATTAGGCGACCATTTCCAGTACAAATTATATGAAATCGCCATGGAATTGAATGAAAAGAAATTTTCATACAAAACCCACGCCAAAATGGGTCGATGATTTTTCAAAATTTTATATAATAAAACGCCATTAATTTTTGCGGATTTAGAAAAATAAAATACCCCCAGGGTTTGTCGATAAATTGTAGAACAACAAATTTCACTCACCTGAATAATTTAAATTAGTAATTTATATTTGAATATGGACACTAAAAAATTATTTTGACCGAGAAATGTATGGAATAAAACTCTTCTCTCAGTTGTGAGGAAAGCGACCAAGCAAAGCACAGCACACAGAACAGCAAGCAAGCAGTACGACGAGATACTTCCACCATATACAGTAGAAAACGTTGCTTGAAAATTTTTGTACTGGTTGGATTTTTGCTCTTCTTTCGTTGAATATTCGTTCGTCGTCGTAGTCGTTGTCGATGTTCTTCACACAGTAGTACCAGAGTACAGTACTACACAATATACACAGCGATGGCGACGACGGTGGTAGGTAGGTAGAGTTTATTGTATGGGAAAAGGCAAAGCCATAGAGCCAGCCAGCAACAAACAGGGAGCCAAACAGCCAAGCAAAATTGAATGTATCTCGTATGGCGTATCTCTATGCTGCTTGCTTTGCCTGCGTGCCAGTACAAATAATTCTTTTTTCCCTTTTACCCCCGTCGATGGATATGAGTATACGCCGTGGAGTGGTTGAGAGTTGAGGAGAAATGGATAGGTGAAAGGAGGAAGTACCGGCGCAAGGGGGAAAAAGCGATGCACACACACAATGTTACAAGTAGATTTTGTATGGCCGAACAAAAGCAGATAATACTGTGAATATGGGAGACACTCAGCTCAGATACGTGGTAGTTCGGTAGTGTAGTAGATAGCAGGCCAAACAGCATAAAGCAGCGATGCCAGATTGAATATTTTTATATGTACATATGTAGGTATTAATTTTGTATCTTTTTTGCATCATTTGAAATTAGGTAGGTTTTTTACTGGAATTGATCTCGGTGTTCTTTACACACAGGTAGAGGTCTATGGACCTTTTTGATTTAAAGAGTTTTTAACTTATAATGTAGCATACATTTGTTCTCTCTAGATAAAATAAATAAATTTAGATATGCAACACGTTAAATAGTTTAACAAAATGTTGACTCTTTCCATAACAAGTTCGAATTCCAAAGCCCTAGTTAGGTATGCCTAACTAGTATTCCCCTTGTTTTCCGAACGTCTACTCTACCTAGTTAGTGTTGTCAAAGTGTCTTATGGTACTCTTTTAATTATTGTGTTTTTTGAGCGTAAACAATCACGTATTTGCTATCCCCAATAATGCATTAGGCATTCCTATTTTTCATAAAAACTCCAGTTCCTCAAGGTAAATTGTCAGACACCAAATAAATAAAACGCGCCAAAATTAAAATCAAGCGCTCTCTATATGTTAGATAGGGTTTTTTTTTAATTTAAGAAGAAGTGGAAATTATTAGGTGGTCACGTATACCAATCGTTCAATCAGCGAAGAAATCCTAGCTATGCCTATCTAGGAAGTTAGAATCTAAACGCACCCATTGTCTATGTCATATGATGATATTCGGCCGTTTGACACCGAACGATAATTTGACATTATGTCAAACAGTGTCGTCGAGTGTTGTGTCAAACCAGTTGACGTCGTTTGACCATTCCAGCAAACAAAGAGAAATGCTGATGATAGAGCCCATAAAGTATATACTCCTACATATACATATACCTACAAAGATGAGTAGCAACAGCCGATTTGCTTGAGTTATGTCCGTCTGTCTGTCGGCATACCACCAATTTTTGAGCTGGAATGATAGAATTTCATATATAAGATATCTAGAATCCGAAGCAATACTTTTCAAAAAGTATCTTCGCCTTAATATATTTATTAAAAACAGAAAAATACGTGTATTGATTAAATAAAAAAAAAACTCAGTTTTAAAAATCTATATAATGCTTTCTCAAACCTTTTACTGTGAATATTGCCTCAAAATTCGTTAACTTTGGTTTCAAATGGTGAAAGCTTTCTTCTACGAAAAAGTCGTGACAATAGTTTTTTGATAGATCTCTTAAAAATCGCAGAAATATCATCTGGATGGAACAACGCCATGCCCACCTTATTAAAGATGAATTTGAAGATGAGAGATAGGGGGTCATACAATCTGTTATAAATATAATGTATGCACATACATATGTACATAAGAGTATGTACAATACCAGTCCAGATATCGTTTATCAACCAAATGTCCTTATTCATTGGAATAATTCAAAGCTTTCACACAATACTTTCAATCGCTTTCTCCACAAAATAATACGACTTATCGTTTTCACAACTCAAAATCAACTGTAACAATTTTTCGACCGGCTACACTTTTGGAAATTTTGACATGTTCTGCCTTTCGTACATGGAGTTACTTAACTGTTATTTGGACTGGTTAGTAATTTAAAACTGCTCAGATCAAACACAAATAACTATATTTGTATTAATCTTGATATAGACGATACCTCTTATTTCTGCCTTAATAGTCAACTACATAGAAAAGAAGGCAAAAAGGAAAATAAAAGCAGAATAAAGAAATTAAAGCAACATCTTACTAAGTATAGAAACAAATGAAAAGGTTAAATTAGGAAATTAGAAATAAACAAAATCAACGTTTCCAGTTGTTCTCACACAATTGTATCCGGTGATTGAAATATTGATGATGACGACTTCATGATAGAGAATAAAATAAAGAAGGACAAAAACCTTTCTTATTTTATTCTAAGTTTTAATTAAAGAAAACTTAGTAATATTTTATTTTATTTCTTAAATGAAAAAGTCTGAATTTTGTAATTTTAATTTAAAATTAGTTAAAATTAAAATTATTTATAACATGTATGTAGATGTATATTATATATTTTTTGTGGGAAATTAAATTTGTCAAAAACATCTTAATATTATCCTTTACATTGAGTCAGTTTTTTATAAGTTAGTTTGGATTAGGTTCGAACAGCAACTACCTGTACATCGAGCGTAGATATACTCAGACCAGAACTATCCTCATTGTGACATTGGAATTACTCAGATCCATGTATGAAGCATTATAAGAATCTAACATCTATGGCAGCCAGGTCCTAAAGCTTTCGAAAATATAGTATAAATAACGTTTTCTTGGTGAATTATTTTTTTCTCTTCTTTTTCAACCTTCCAGCTCCTGCAGAAATAAGTCAGTTACATGAGTTTGCGGTAAAAAAAAAGATGTTGTTGAGTGTCAGTATCTATGAAATAACAGAATGAATACCAAAAAAAAAAAAACAGTTGTACGGTATTACTTTAACTGCAAGTGTGCTACCAATATGACAGAGCTAAGTTTTAGGATTTACAAAACTAATCTAACATAAATCTAAATTTAAGCAAGCCACAGACACAAAATACACCTGAATGGAAAGGACCTTTGTATTATGGCGGATACAATTGTGAGAGGTAGGACCTTAAAAAAAACTTTTTGATGTTTTCTTACTGAGATTCAAACCTGAACCTTAGAACACACTAACCATTGAACCACGGCTCCTTCACCATAGTAATATAGACAAATCCTCTGGTCCAGATGGTATGTCAGTGATAGTTGTGAAGTGCGTTTAGCTCAAAATATGGTAGCATATTTAAGTTGGAAAGATGCCTGAACTTGTACAAAATATTATCTTGTAAAAAATATTATGTTGAGCCGTTTTCGATTTATGGACACTTACCTAGATAGATACCTCACCTAGGTAGATCTTTACTGATTTATTTGTAAGACAAGTTATTTTTTTTATTGCTGGCAATGCTGCCGTAAAGGCAGGCAGTTACCATCAAAGGCATTAGGCATGTATACAGACGAGCATTGGGACTGGGAAGCGATGATTTTTTTCTTCTCTTGGATTTGTGCTGTGCTGCTACGGTGTATGGAGAAGAGTTCTGCTGTTATGCTCTCACAAGGGGTCGTTTCGTTTCATATGGCTGTGGAAGCCAAAGCATATTGCTGTGTGTTACTACTATTGCTTCTGCTGTGGTGTTGCTGATAGATGAGTTGTTAAGAGGGGGATGCTGAGGGTGAGCAATGGTATTGAGAGCTACATGCATGGTTTCGTTGTTGCTGGTGCAAGCATAAGGTAATGTATTCGGTGTTGCCAGTTAATATGAAGTTTCATACAAGGTTTAGGATGAAGGAATTTTCTGTGCGTTTTGTATTTGTAACTGTTGCTTTTGTTCTGTTTTTGCCAGAATATAAGAATATTCTAGCATGTTACATGTACAAAAGAAATCATAATATTGTTCCAAGGTTTATCAGCTTTTATTATAGTATCATTTTCAGAGTGAAAAATGGGTACCCCAGTATGTATTTAAGAACTAAACTAAAATTCCATACAACACAGGACATTCTGCTAGTCGTCTTCTTATTTCTCTTCTGAATTAGTGAAACGATAGATTTTTTCTTCGGGAGCTTCTTAAGGACGCTTGGTGAAGGGATGTGAAGAAAAGAATCCATCTTTTTTGGAAGTTTGGAAACGCGAATAGGCTTAGGCACTAATTTCTCCGATATGTCACATGCCTATATAAGAACTGTAATAATTGTTTATTGGGACTTTTGCTTGTATTAGAACCACCTTCAAAATAAGTTTTGGCGGTGTTGCTCTGGTGATGTAAAAAATTGTGCTTGTTCATTCTGTTTATTAGTAACTCAGGCTTACAATAAGGAACAATTTGTAAGATAAAATATAAATTAGGAAAAACTTTTAGCATCTTAAATCGATCTCTGTGTAGCAAGAGCATTGCTAGAAACAGACTGAATCTGTTCTTCCTTCTCAGCTCTCGCTCGATGGATCCTAGGGTATGTCGTGTGATTATCTGTCCTACAGTTATGCAATAGCAAAGTGCGTGTAAGTATTTTCCTCATGTATCTAACAGTTTCCGAAAAAATTAAGTAAACTTTAAAAAAAATGTCTGCTGGAGATTAGTAGGAGATTACGCCTTTAAATGAAGTTACAAAAACTTTTTAAAATACTGTAATATGCGAGCTACGGCTCGAGTAGATAAAACAATTATTCTGTGAAATTATTTCTTTATTTTCTACTCTATAGAACAATTCAAGTTCACACTATACTATTCTTCGCAAATTCTTTTCTTACAATGTCTCTTTCCTCTCAAATCACTTTATCTCCCTTCAATTACTTAATTCACAAATCCAAACTAATTACTTTCTCTTGTTCACTCTCAACTTTCAATTTATCACCAAATTACAACTTCGCCCATTATCACTTTTCTAATCTCTTCGCCACGGTTCTAAACCAACTGTCTTTTTTTTTGACCGCCATCTGTCCTTATATAGCAGAAGTTTCTGATAGCCAGAAACTTCTAGCAAATTCTTCGACCACTGGAATAAGAGAAATAATTCTTGCAGTTATAATTCCCTTTTATCCCTGATATTATTCGTCTCTTTCGTTGACATGAGCTGTGGAGACTTCGTCCCAGACACGAACCTCGAATGAAAGGACAGTACGAACCAAAATTCTGCCAGAATGAAGTCACTTCGGAATTTGTTGCGTCATATTTTTAGGGGGCGTAGTTATTATTATGCTACACTGCCCCCCTCTTAGACATGTTCGTCCCGAACAAGTGCATCCTCATTTCGGCCATTGTATCGACTCAGTCGGTCCACATGAACCACTTTCATTTTGGCCCTCGGTCCTCGCTGGATGCGGTAGACAACATCGTTGATGCGGGTTATTATTCTGTAGGGACCTTCCCAGTTCCGCTGTAATTTAGGTGATTTCCCCTTTTGGCGATGGGGATTATACAGCCACACCAGATCTCCTTCCTGGAATCCTGACGTTGTTGCCTTGGCATCATACCTGGTCTTCATGCGGTCGCTCGTCATCTTAATCTGGCTTCTGGTCCTTTGGTGTATGTCCCTAAGCCTTTCCCTAAGGTCCGCCACGTACTCTTCTTCATTTCTGGGCTCATTGGTAGGAGATCCAAATTTCACCTCACTGGGTAAACGAGCTATTCCACCAAATAAGATTTCGAACGGCGTATGTCGAGTAGTGCTATGCACGGCACTTCTATAGGCCATCAAAAACAAGGGAATCTGCCGGTCCCAATCCCGTTGGTAGTCACCTACGACCTTCGAGAGATGTTCGTCCAAAGTCCTATTGAAACGCTCCACCATACCGTCCGACTGTGGATGAAGCGGGGTTGTCCTTGTCTTTTTGATTCCGAGTAGTTGACACATCTCTTGGAAGATTCTTGACTCGAAGTTCCGCCCTTGGTCAGAATGCAATTCCAAGGGCACACCGAATCTGCTAACCCAATTGTAGACGATCTGCTCCGCCACGGTTCTGGCTTCCTGGTTAGGGATCGGAAACGCTTCCGGCCACTTACTGAAGTAGTCCATCACTACGAGTATATACCGATTACCATTGTCGGTTTCCGGAAAGGGCCCTGCGATGTCAATGGCGATTCGTTCGAAAGGTGCTCCCACGTTGTATTGGTGCATCTTACCTCGAGTTTTGATTCTCGGACCCTTGCTAGCTGCACACACGTCGCATTTTCTGCACCAGTCTTCGATATCTTCCTTCGCTTTTAACCAATAAAAACGTTCTCGTACCTTTTCTAACGTCTTATTCACTCCCAAGTGGCCTCCGGTCGCCCCGCCATGCATTTCCTGTAACACCTCCTTGACCCTCGTCCGTGGTACGACAAGCTGCATTACAAACGACTTTCCGTCGGAGGATTCCCATTTTCTTCTCAGAACACCTTCTTGGACATGGAGGGAGTCCCACTGCGCAAAATATGCCTTTAAGGTCGGGCTTCTGTGAGAGATGTCCTGATGATCCGGTTTCTCCATGTTCTCCTTCCAGGCCAGAATCGGCTCGATATCCGGGTCTTCCTTCTGAGCGTTCCGGATCTCATCTACGCTCCAGCCGGCGATAGGTTCGGCTCTCATTCTTTGGATGGAAACCAGCTCCCGTTCTTCCTGACGCGCACAATGTTTACAATCCGTTCTGCATGGTCTCCGGGACAGTGCATCCGCATTAGAGTGGAGTTTTCCTTTACGATGCTGTATTTCGTAGTCGTAGATTTGCAGCCTTTCGATCCATCTTGCGACCTGACCCTCAGGACTCTTGAACTGTAATAGCCATTTTAAGGCTGCATGGTCTGTGCGAAGAACGAACTTCCTCCCGTAGAGGTATTTGTGAAAATGCTTCGTAGCCAAGATCAAAGCTAGAAGTTCTCTCCTTGTCACGCAGTAGTTCCTTTCTGGCTTAGAGAGCACCTTGCTGAAGTACGCAACCACCTTCTCTTGGCCGTCATGCACCTGGGAGAGTACGGCTCCTACCCCAACATTACTAGCATCTGCATCCACAATGAACGTTTCCCCGGGAGTGGGGTAAGCCAGTATCGGGGCATCGCATAGCCGTTGTTTAAGTGCCTTGAAGCTCTTCTCGCACTCAATTGTCCATTTGAATTGTTTTCCCTTTTCCGTCAACTGGTGCAGGTTCTTTGCGATCCCGGCAAAATCCTTCACGAACCGTCTGTAGTAGGTGGCTAGGCCCAGGAAGCTCCTTAGTTGGTGTTTATCCTTGGGGACTGGCCAGTTTTTCACCGCTTCGACCTTCTCTGGATCGGTTCTCACTCCTTTCGCTGAAATTATGTGTCCCAGGTACTTGACTTCCGCTCTAAACAGGGCGCACTTCTTGGGGTTGAGCTTCAGGTGGGCACTTCGAAGCCTTTGAAACACATCCCTTAGATTGTCTCGGTGTTGCGCAAACGTTTTTCCTACGACGATGACATCATCCAAGTATACCAAACAGGTTTTCCATGTTAACCCTTGCAGGACACATTCCATCAATCGCTCGAAAGTCGCCGGAGCATTGCACAGCCCGAATGGCATTACCGTGAATTGCCATAGCCCATTTCCTGCGGTGAAGGCGGTTTTCTCCCGGTCTTCTGGATGGATCTGTACCTGCCAGTAGCCACTCTTCAAGTCGAGAGTGGAAAACCATCGGGCTCCTGATAGTGTGTCTAGCGTGTCGTCAATCCGTGGCAGAGGGTAGCTGTCTTTCTTGGTGACGTAATTGAGCTGCCGATAGTCCACGCAGAACCGCGTGCTGCCATCTTTCTTCTTAACCAGTACAACCGGTGATGCCCACGGACTTTTGGAACTTTCAATCAGACCTTCTTTCTCCATTGCCGACACCATCTCTGCAACTTCTGTCTGCTTTGCCAATGGAAGGCGCCTAGCAGGCTGACGAATTGGTCTAGTATCACCAGTGTCTATTCGATGTTGTACCAGGTGTGTTCGGCCGTATTCTCCGTCCTGTGAGGCAAATACATCAGCGTACTCATTGATAAGATTCTCTGCCATAGTTCGTTGCTCCTGATTCAGCTCACTGGACTGGAGAATCGTCTCTCTCGCTTCCGCTGTCCAAGGTGATGGGAGAAGTTTTGGAGCATCACGTTCAGATATTGTTGCGACGGCGGTAATGGGCGTGCATTTTCCAGTCACCTCCCCTCGCCTTAGTTTGACAGTGTGTGGTCTTGCGTTCAAAACCCTCACTGGAACCATGGTGTTCTTTGGTTCGACTAACGTCTTTCCCACGATGTAGTCTTGAGAATTCTTCTCTGGGTCTGGTTCTACTATGTAGAATCGGTGGCTCCCAAGATCACCTTCCAGCTTCGTCCAAATGATTGTCTCTGAAGACGGCGGCAAAACTTCGTCTTTGCTGATGACTGTCCTGAGAGTTACGGCATTCTCATTTCCGTACACCATCGGAATCTCCACATTTCGATACCTCAGTACTTGCATCCCGATGTCCAAGATTACTTCATTTGCTTTCATGAAGTCTACTCCGATGATGCACTCGTCGCATATATCTGCCACCAGAAACGCATGGGAGAACGTCAGTCCTGCCAGAGTAATCGTAAGACGAACTTCTCCAAATACCTTCGCCATTTCCCCTGTTGCAGTCTTCAGGCAGTAGCTGTTGGTGTTGTGCAGCCAGGAGCTTTTGACGATATCTCTTCTTACAATGGAGGCAGTGGCACCTGTGTCGATGGTGGCTACGCACTTCTTCTCGTTGATTAGTGCCTCCACTGTCAGGCTCTTGTTACCCCGTTTGGTTTGCGAAACTTGAATGGTGGTCCTGGGGGCCTCGATTCCAGTAACCAACTTCTGCCCCGCGAAGTTGGTCCTTACGCATTTCCCGACTGCTGGTTTTGGGAAGTCTGACTGACAGGATGGATGTTATCACCGCCAGATGCTTCCTCTCTGCTTCTCCTACTTCCGCAATGTGAACAATTTCCTCGTCTAGGTGCACTTCTGCACTGCCGTTGTAGGTGTCCGGTTTGGTTGCAATTCCAGCAACGGATTTGACTTCCGCGAGCTCTGTCTTCATCCATGATGGCTGTTCTCTGGCATGAGCATTTCACGACGGACATTTCCCTGACACGGTGTATTCCCTGGTATGCTTGGTCCGCAGCCTTCATTGACAAAGCGAATGCCAATGCCTCGGGGAGTGTTCGCTTTTCAGCCATCCTTACAGCCATTTGCAGTTGTCTGTCCTCTATGGCCTGAATAAAAGCTTCCACCGCCATTTCGTTGATAAGCTCCTCACCGGCTTTAGGGTATGAAAGATGGGCTAGTCGCTCTATATCCGCTTGCAACTGTTGGAGCGTTTCCCCCCTTTTTTGGACTCGACTACGCAGCTGAACCCTGTACACCTGCTGCATGTGTTCATCCCCAAACCGCATCTCGATAGCCTGAACCAGAGAGTCGTAGTTCTGCTGTTTATCTTCCGGGATGGTCTGCAAGAGCTCCGCAGCTGGACCCCTCAGTGCAAGCGTGAGTGCAATAGACTTCTCTTCATCGTCCCAGCTATTGGTCATTGCGGCCGCTTCGAATTGCCTCTTATAAATTGGCCATGATGTTTGACCATCGAAGATAGGAGGCTGCATCTCCTTTCTTCTCAGACCGTCAGTGGAATATTCCCGTGCTTTCTGTCTCTTCACGTTGCTGAGCTCCTTAGCAAGATTTTCGACTTGCTTTCCTACTATCTCGAATTGCGTATCCACTTTTTCAAACTGAGTCTCTATCTTCCCGAACTGAGTTTCATGTTTCTCAAAATTTTCATCGAATCTAATTTCGACTTTTTCGAGTTGCGTCTCGACCTTCTCGATTTTCTCTTCGATCACTTCGAATTTGGATTCCAAGTTCTTGTTTTGCTCATCAAGTTTACTTTCCAGAGCATCTAGAGAATTCTTTTGTTCGTCCATTGCTTTCTTTTGTTCGTCCAGCTTAAGTTCTAGAGAATTCCTTTGGTCGCCCATTGCTTTCTTTTGTTCGTCCATCGCTTTCTTTTGTTCATCCAGCTTAAGTTCTAGAGAATTCTTTTGTTCGTCCATTGCTTTCTTTTGTTCGTCCAGCTTAAGTTCTAGAGAATTCTTTTGGTCATCGAGCTTATGACTTTGATCTTCTATTGCTTTCTTTTGTTCGTCCATGACTAACTTAAGTTGCAGGAGCAGACTTGTTATACCCGGGTCGGCTACTGTACTTGCTGGTTCCTCTTCCACGTCAAACTCTATGTCATGCGGATTTTCACCTTCCTGCGTTACTGCTTCTTCCAGACGAATCAGTAGGGCATCTTTTCCCCCAGTTGTGTCGAGGTTCCGCTTACTGAGTTCTGCCTTTAGTTGAGTTATAGTTAGTTTTCCCAATTTGCGACCCATTTTGCGCAACTAATTAACTCAACACAGAAATGGTTTTTTTTTTTTTTTTTTTTTTTTTTTTTGTGCAATTTCACACCACGGAAATAGTTATTCACAGAATAAGTTTTATCCCGCTTCTGACACCAATGTAATATGCGAGCTACGGCTCGAGTAGATAAAACAATTATTCTGTGAAATTATTTCTTTATTTTCTACTCTATAGAACAATTCAAGTTCACACTATACTATTCTTCGCAAATTCTTTTCTTACAATGTCTCTTTCCTCTCAAATCACTTTATCTCCCTTCAATTACTTAATTCACAAATCCAAACTAATTACTTTCTCTTGTTCACTCTCAACTTTCAATTTATCACCAAATTACAACTTCGCCCATTATCACTTTTCTAATCTCTTCGCCACGGTTCTAAACCAACTGTCTTTTTTTTTGACCGCCATCTGTCCTTATATAGCAGAAGTTTCTGATAGCCAGAAACTTCTAGCAAATTCTTCGACCACTGGAATAAGAGAAATAATTCTTGCAGTTATAATTCCCTTTTATCCCTGATATTATTCGTCTCTTTCGTTGACATGAGCTGTGGAGACTTCGTCCCAGACACGAACCTCGAATGAAAGGACAGTACGAACCAAAATTCTGCCAGAATGAAGTCACTTCGGAATTTGTTGCGTCATATTTTTAGGGGGCGTAGTTATTATTATGCTACAATACCATTGTGACAATAGTCTTATAATAAATAAAACTTTAAACTGAGAAGAATGTACTTGTTCGTCCCTTTCAGCTTCAAAGAAGCCTAAAAAGTGTAAGTGATTTCATCTCGCGAAACGAGCACTTAAACGCTAAGTTTTTTTTACGAGTGTAAAAAGTCTCTTATTGTTCCAGCGTCATGTTCGTAGCTGTACTTTGTAATAGCTGCACCGACCTCTAGTATGCTTTGACGAGGGGCTGACTTCTTATTGATTTGATTGGAATTTAATCGTGCCGTCTTCTTGTTCAATTGCTTACCTTCTAGACATCAGAGTTGGACAAATTGTACAGAAATTACAATTACAAAGTAATTGGTAATTGTAATCAATCGATGATGGTTGATGTTTTAGAGCATATCTGGGTGGAAAATTCGTAAACATGAGCAAATGGTTGATATATAAAGGACGTGGGCAATTTTTTGATGAGTGCCGTGGATCTGTGGTTAAGTGCGTATTTATTAAGAGGGAGGCTCAAGGTCTGAGTTAAGAAAAAAAAAAAACAACACGAAAGTCTGACAAACATGCGAGAGCAAAACTGTCATGATGGTACGTCGAATTTGGAAGATCTCAAAATTACATGACGTTGTAGTAAATGATTTGAGAAAACAGTAGTAATCCAAGTAATTAATTACAGTTTACCTATAATCAAAATTACAAGTAGATAATCTACACTGCAATTACTGCTAAAAATTAGTGCTAAGGCTGTCTAAATGTGCACCGCTGTGTGCTCATTACTATGCAGTAATGGTAATACAATAAGTTTCTTTTTACCTCTGGCATTGCTGTTCACACAAATATGCCTGAGTGATTTTAGAAGCATTGAGGATGGAAAATAAAAGTGTTACCACAGCGGCGAACCATGTAACGGTTGTCAACGATTCTTGGGATTGCGACTAGGAGGAAATTAATATTCTACCACAACCTAGTCTAAACAAATTCCTTCTTTTCCATTGTACTACTCACCTAATCAATTGTTTAAATACAAATATCAAAGGCACAACATGCACGCCCATATTGATACAATCATAACTAAACTATAGAGTACTAATGCTGATACTGAATTTTGTTGCTAGAGAAAAACATTTTTTAAGTGGCTTACAACAACAACGACACACTTTTAATATAATATCAACTGCCGAACAGTGGAATTAAATTGTATCTCACTTATAATATGGGAGATAAAGATAAACTATTGAAATATGTGCAGAAGTCTAGTATGCGTGTTAATACTGAGAGTGGAAAAGACAATTGAGAATCAAAGCCAAGATAGTTTTAGAGAGGGTTGATTTATGGTTATTATTACTAGAAAAAGAAATGAGTGTTGCATTTGTCGCATGATTATGTTATTATTAATTGTTTTTTTTTTTCTGATAATATTGCCAACCAACAAAATGTTCTTAGAACGGAATCATTTCCAAATAAATTTATATACAATGAAACTAAAGAGAGAAGCGTTACAATTCAAAAATTTAAATGAAATTGATAGTGCAGTCAGTGTGTAGTTTTACCGAGCCTCAGCTGTGTTGACTTTTGGTAGAATGATAGACTTAGGCGTCCTGAAAAATACGCTCAGTTTGCGGATTTAATTTCAACACAAAACAAATTTTGTACACACTTTTAAGACAAGTGCCCTCTGGTGTATAGTTTAAGAATTTGCATTATGATTATTTTGGTGAGGTAATAGTACCTCTTTTTTAAAGGACAATTATTAGAATACGTTTATTTAAGTTTGTGCATATCTTCTGCTTTATTGGTAAATTAATGGCAGACCATCAACAGCAAGTACATCAACTGGTTCGCTTCTTCACTGCTCTTTAGTATTTCCATAACAAAATGTTTTATGTGCAGATTTTTGTTGTTGTAAAATCGAAAAAAAAGAAAGGGTTCTAGAATTATGAATTTCTTTAAAATTAATACTTTACCGTTAATATAAACGTTAAAATTTCCAAACATGGTAAGGTAAGTTTTACTGAACAGTATTCTTAGTAAAAGTCTTATACTCAGTCTTATATCCTAGTTCAATTTGTTTGCTAATAATTTCGTCTTTATGGGAAGCCTGCAAAAAAGGACTTTTGTAACACACTGTAACGAAAATCTTTTTCTTAGCACTAGAAATTTGCAAAGTGGGTGAAACATATCCTTTACAACACCCTATACCTGGAAAATAAAAGATTCATTTCTGTTGCTCTTCGTAGGTGCCCTGCATTTCCAAAATATTTTTGCCTTTAATCCAAGCTGAAAGTTTACGAAATTTCGTTTACCCGGTAGCTTCTATAAAGTAGTGGAAAAGAAAACTGATATTGACAACACCCTGTATTTGGAAAATCAAAAATTTAGTTAAGCTTAGTTCTTCCTGATAGCTTATACTATAAGTGTGGAAAGTTTCAGCTTTCTATGTAGATCTCCCGGACCCGGAGAATATCAAACATGCACTTTTTATTCATTTTCCCACCACGATGAAGTAGAGGTAACGGCGCTTTTTTATGCTTTTACTTACCTCGCTTTAAGTCGAAAACTATTCATCCCACAAATTAAGCTTCCTCCTCAACGATATTGATTTTTTTTATTTCTGAAAATTAATAATAATAATATTTTGG
Organism: Pocota personata; assembly: GCA_963082735.1. Classification (NCBI taxonomy): domain Eukaryota; kingdom Metazoa; phylum Arthropoda; class Insecta; order Diptera; family Syrphidae; genus Pocota; species Pocota personata. The sequence continues at coordinate 16,484,034 of OY720432.1, forward strand.
CGCAAACAGCCCTATGCAGGGCCTAGCCTAGCTTCTCGCAGCCACTCGTGCTGTTCGCCTCATGAATGGTTGGGACCTACAGTTTTATGAAGTTTCCGAAGGGCAATTTTTTCGATTGAAAAAAGCTTCACATGACAGTTTTACTCTCGAATGTTTGTCAGACGTTCGCGAGAGGTTTAATTTTTTTATTTTTGTGTTTTCTTGATTCGAACCTTGAACCTCTCGGTCAGTGATCGTGCACTTAACTATTGAGCCACAGCGCCCAATTGAATTGAATATTTTCTTTAGGACATATTAAGAGGAGATATTGCATAAAAACCGTTATCGTATTTCAAGAGTATGTAGGGATAAAATATAGTAGAGGGCTTAGTGCTAGCACAGCTCAAGAACAAATTTATGACTTTTGATAAAATGTGTTTTATTAGCTTGATCTTGCGTGCAAAGTAGTGGAAAGATATGGGCGATGGAGTCTCAAAAATCGCGGAAAATGGTCTTTGTAACTCAGCTAATTCTAGAACCACTTAATGGATTTTTATGAAATCTTGTTAGATATACTAAGATCTGCTGCGAGCCGGTCCCATCTGAAAATCATCAAAATTGAATGTAGTTGTGGTAAGATATGTATGTGGGGTTAGGTTGCAAAGCGTACAAAAATTTTGATGAAATTTATACACATGAAAATCATAAAATTTGTTGGAGTTGGTATAAGATAAAATGCGTGGAGTTTCAAAAATGTTCATTAAACGCCTAACTGGAAAAAAATTGTACTGAATGTTATGAAAAGGGATGCATGAACTTGACTCTTAAATTCTTTACATTTCGGACTAACTTCATTTTCATGCAAAAGTAGATAACTCTTTTATCTCGTTTTCTACTAATTGCCTCAAATATCTCTTTTTATTTACCTTAAAACCGAGGACGTTCAAAGCGATTCCCTTCCGACCCCTACAACTTTGAACGTAAATACTCTTACGCATCTTAAGCTGTTACCGAGGAAGGTGAGGCGAGATTTTTATAAAACTCACAGTGCCTAGAACTCTCTGTGTCTAGCAGTCCCTGGAGAGAGTTATAAGCATTGTTAAAATCTCTGGATATATTTTTAATTCGCTTATTTCGAATTTAGAAATACAAGGTGTATTTCAATTTCAAAAATACAGGGTGTTGCAGACATTATTTAACTTATCACTTTTTACAGTGTGGATCTCTAATTTCTATAAGTCCTGCATTTCCTGGAAAGTTTGATCTTTGCATTTATCTCCTTTGATTTAACATTTTTTTTAAACGTTCTATATGTTTCACCCATTTCTAATAGAGTAGGCGTGGGAATGTGAGTTTTCTAATGACATCTTTCTATTTGGGGGATATTTTCGCGTTCTTACGAGGTTTTATCAGAAAAACAGTTAGTTGCGCCTTTTTCTTAGAAGAAAGTGGGCGTGCCTGTCACCATTTGAAACCAAAGTCCACGGATTCTGGTGAAATATTCACAATAAGACTGAACCATCATAATAAATTGGTTTGAGAAAGCAAAAAACTTCTTATTTTTTTAAGAAAACACCCTAAAAATGTAGTTGTGGCCCTATGCAATGTACGGGACAATTGTAGAGAATGGCAACGTCTATATATATTGTAAAGGAAATGTTTTTCAGTTTTCAGTAAAAATATATATATGTATATAAAAAAAAAACTAAATTTTTGGAAAGTTGAGCGTGTTTGTGGGTGAATTTCAAAAATAGTTACGCATGTACTGCTCCAGATTCTAAAAAGCATGCATATGTGTATAATAGAATTTCATGTTCCCAACTTAAAAGTTAAGATTCGAAAACTGGTGACATACAGACAGACGAACACGGCTAGATCGACATAACTTTCGATTATGATCAGAAATAAAGGGTGATTCAGTTGCTAACAATTTAAATTTTGGTTTTTTATAAACTGCTGATATTTTTATGTAATGTTGAGTCTTACAGACTTCCGCCCTTCGAGTATGATGAAATTTTCCATTACTTTTCGGGACAAATCCTGCGGGTTCATAAATTAAGAGTCGAATCTTGTCCTTTAGATCTGGAATCGTTTAAGTGTCATTAGCAGACACATTCTGGTTAACATAACCCCAAAGAGAAAAATCCGACGGCGTGATATCGCATGATTTTGTTGGCCATTTTTGGTCACCGAAACTCTAGATGATGCGGCCAGAAAGTTTTGTGTGCAATAACTGCATTGTTTCTTTCGTTTTGTGGTAGGTGGCACCGCCTTGTTGAAACCAAATGTCTTGCACATAAATGTCGTCCAATTGATGCCACTATATTTTGTTTGGATAAAGTTTCCAGAAACCAAAAAGCTCAAAAACCATGTCATAGGCGATGTCCCCAACCTAACTTGGCTTTCCAGGGCGGTCATCATTTTCTAATGACTTTCTACCATAGTTTAAATAAGCTCGACCATTTGTAAATTATGCCTTTACCATGGCAAGAAGTTCCGTAAATTATTTGCATTTCAGGGAACTCAATATTTGATTACTACAGGCTAATTGGTAAATAGAGCATTTTTTTAGATAAAGATTAAGTGACTGTCATTATTTGTAACCAGAATTCACGTATTCTGATGAGATTTTCAAAATAAGGCTTGTGCATCACTGTAGACATCTTTAAAATAGCTAAATTGTGGGAGTGGCCCTACGCAATATATGAAGGAATCGAATACATATGTATGCACATATGTATTTTTTTAATCGTGACTCATACCTACAGATGGGCAGTTACGGCTAGATCGATATTTATGTACATAGGTATAACTTTCGATGCCGATCACAAATATGTAAATTGTCTCTATATTACAAACCACATACTTATCCAAATTAATGTATGGCGTAATGATCTGCATATGCCCCCATATCGATCTATAACAAGCTACCGATATTTTTTTTAATTGACCACCCAAATTTCAAAGTACGTACTGAACCGACATTCCTAAACACCAAATCAGCCCCCGTCAACACCTATCAAACCAACATCAACACCTCTTCACTCACCTCAGTACAGAGTACCAACAAAGAAGAAACGAGCAACACTGTTGTTCGCTTCCTCAATTGCCTTCGTCACATACAGCCAAGTCTAACGACCTAATCCGAAGGCAAATTCAGCGCACAGCCCAACGACACACATTTGAACCCGGGCAGTCAGCCCATCTCCTATCAAAAGGTACACAGATACGAAATACAAGCAATGGCCTGCCCACCACCGCACTTCTCCTTCCAACGATTCGCTCTCTGAAGCAAAAATTCATGTAGGTACAGAAATACAAATTGATGTATACCAACGCAGAAAAAGTGAGAAAACCAACGCCGGCCAACGCATGTGAGTACGTGAAATTCTTTGCCAGTAGAATGCCCAGCCAAAGCGGATGTTTGCCATTTGCCAAGCAATACCGACAGCTGGTGCCAACTGACGCGTGGTGGTGGGTACATATGCACCTTTTGCTCTAGCATTTTCTACAGTTGGGAATGATTTTTTGACGCGTCTAAACGCATTTGTATTTCCAATGAATGATTAATGTTTTTAATATTTATTTAATTTTACTGACGAATTTAAGCATTTCAAAGTTTGTCAATGTATTTTCTATGTTTTTCGGGAGAGAAGCTCATTTTTGAAAATTCACTCAACTGCTATGTAGAGCAAAGTGAGGTGAAAATAGATATTAGGAACGGCGCAGTTGTATGACATTTACTTTGGTGTTTCGGAGGTATGTTTGTATCGTTTCGTGCGTTGTCGTACGATGGACGTTACAATTTGAATTGAGGTTTGAAAGTTTATGATTCGAATTTGGGGTTTATTGGCAGACCAGAGGGGAAAAATCACTTTGACTGTTAGTTTCTTTCTTTTAATTTCTTGCTTAAAGAATTGTCCAGACTTTGATAATTTTTCGTATTTCCAATGCAAAGACAAGGTAAGTTTCGTGTGGACGCCTCTCAAGACGAGAACTGCAACCAGAAATAGATACATATTCAATATTTCTGTTCATTGGTGTTTGTTCTGTTTGGTTGCCGTAAAGCAAAGCTTCCAAATGCATTAAGGGTCACAAATAACATTAACTCTTGAGTGGAACATTATGTTTTAAAAATTAAAAATATCTATTTTACTGCAACTTTAATTTTTTCAAGTAGAAAATACCTATGTGTTCCTGTGAAATTCTTCCCAAGAACATTTCAAAATCAATGAATTGAAGCGAACTCCACACTGCAAGATAATGCTGTGTTTCCGCCTGTATTTGAGAGCGTCAAATTGTCCATGGGACAAGTCCACTTTCGCACTCGTACAGTTGCAGGAGTACTCAAAGGTCTTAACATACAAAAATCCGCTGGTCCAGATGGTATCCCCCTGTAGTTTTGAAGAGGTGTTCTACCACGCTGGCAAAAACTCTGCCAAAGCTTTTCTGTCAGGGGTCTTTCCGAGTAGTTGGAAAACAGCATTTGTCCAGCCCGCCCCTAAAAAAGGCGAATCTTCTTCCCTGTCCAATTACCGACCCATTGCACTTACGTCCCTCCTTTCTAAGGTCATGGAAACGTTGGTAAATCGTCAAGTCTGCAATTCATCAAAAAAATACTGGTGTTCCCCAAGGCTCTGTTTTGTCTCCGACTCTCTTTCTTATTTTTTATAAATGATCCCTTGTCTGCAATTTCTAACCCAATCCATTCCTTCGCTGATGACAGTACCCTCAGTTTTTCATATTCGTTCCATAACTAACGTCCTTGTTCTTCGGCCGTAGAAGAGGAACGACAACGTACTCGTATGTTAAACACATTAAATTCCGACCTGGACAGCATATTCAAATGGACTTCAACCAACAGAGTGGATTTTAATGCTTCCAAAACACAATGCTATCTTTTGTCTCTCAAGCGAAACCAAAACCCTCAACATATCATTGAAACCGAACGATTTGTCATTATCGGTATGTGTATTAATAACCATCTTCGATGGAACGATCCACCACGAATATTTGGTCGCCAAAAATGCAACAAAATGTCTAGGATTCCTTGAACGGTGCAAGAAATATTTTACCCCGTCTCTTTGGAGGCGAAATTCGAACTCAATTGCGTTTTTCGTACGGAGCTGTTGGTAAATACTCTTCTTCTAAAAGGATGGTACTACCGTATCCTTCCTAGCAGAGTCTCTAAGTCAGAAGGCTAATGACTGTTGTAACGATGGCAATAAAGATTTGGACGCTGTACATACACATGTCAGACATATGAGATTTTTTGAGTTTTCTATGAAATAGTTAATATGTAGTAAAATTGCATTAATACTTTGCTTTTACTCGTAGTTCTACAAACCGAAATATTTTCTTTTCTTTTAATAGTATTTTTAACATTTCACAAGTGGTAGATATATAAAATACAGGATAAGTGTAAAAATAAAACATGACGGACTAGTTCTTCAAAATGCTGGAAAACTTGTAACTAAACTTTAAGAGATTTGTTCGGGAACTATCAGGAAGATCAAACAATTCCCAATATATTTTGATTTGTTTTCTTGAATATATATGATACGTCAGAGCTCCGCTTCACTGCTCCCATTCTTCTCATGCACTAACTCACGGGTGATATAGGTAATCCCACAATAGAAATCTCTTGGGTGAGTCGATAAAGTGCGTGAGCTGCACTCAGCTTACCGTTCAACTCACTTTTTGAGTTAGCTCAGCTTTTGATCTAGCTAATTTTTTAAGTTAAGTCATAAGATTCCTCTTCCAAAAATGATCTAGGTCAAAATTGTGGACATATTGCCTGTAAATTTAAGACGCTGCGCCGAATAAGGCTCATGTCCCAGAGCATTTCCTTCGTACATAAGTTCTTTAGCTCAGTAAGTTGAGTCTTAACAGAGTCCCTTCTGAAAAGATTTACGGGAAAGAACAATGGTATAGAATGGTAAATTGACAAAACGGTGGCGTGTGCTGGTAGATTACGTAAAATGCATACGAGTAGTGATGTAAGCTGTTTTGGGGTGGAGCTCATAGCGAAACAGTATTTCTTGATCATCTCATCTCAGGGGATGCCAAGAGGGTGTTGCATGGAAAAGGGCATTTTGTTCCCCGAGTCTGATGCATTTCTTCCTCCCTATACCCTACCACTTGTACTTATACATCTACTAGCGTACGCCGACACCATTTAAGCAATTAATTTAATTTTGGTTCTATTTCTATCTGCTTATCACGTGTTTTGAAGATTGTCTCAAGGAGATAATATTGTTCGCCACTAACAATAGTACGAGTAGTAGACTTTGAACTTTACAAAATATCTGGAAATTATATTTGTTTTGTCTGCCGAAGTATCTTTAAATATTCAGTAGAAGCAGAGCTTATAATCGGTTTGCTAAATGCGAGCAGAAGTGCGACTGATAAGAAAATTGATGGAATAAGGAAGAAATGGATCGAAATGTGTGATGCTATTGGTGTTACGTTGCTAAATGGAAGGATGAGCAAGGTTACTTTACCTGTTCGGCAATAGATTATTGTCCGGTACGTGGACTATGGCAAAATCTTGTGACGAATCTAGAGGTCAATAAAATGACGTATTCAGTTCACTTACCATTAACTGTAGAATTAATTCATGTGCACACACTCAGTTCTTGATGCGAGAACTAGATAGAGTCCGAGATAGTCGTTCATTCTGGAAGCTAACCAGAATATCGAAATCGAAGCAGACGTGCTAGCGGAACATTTTCAAAATTTGCTAAATCAACCACGCACCTCAGGCCAACTAAGTTATGCAATTACTTATACATCATAGAAAATGTGGCTCTAGATCTTGTGATGAACACGGTGATGAAAATATTTTAAGGAATAATATTAAAACGTTTGACTGAGTGGATCCGGCAGAATTACATACTCAGTAAATTGCAGGCTGGTTTTGGAAAATAGTATTTGACAGGAGACAACATATTCGTACTAACAAGCATCACATGACCATACCTGGACAATGGAAGAATATTATACGCATTCTTCATCGATTTTAAGGTAGCTTTTTGATTGGATTGATAGGAATGCTCTTCTTTATAAGCTAAGCAACCTAGGAGTGACGTCAAAAATGCTTAATGTCATCCGAAGTATCTAAAACAAAAACAGGTCAGCGATGTGGAATGAAAGGAACCTATCTGGTTCGAATCAAAAATGGAAGTAACGCAAGGTTGTCTACTAAGTGCACTTCTCTTTTCCCTCTTTTGGGATTATCTTTCAGCCTCGTTGCCAAGGAATATTATGTTCAGTGAAGTCAGAATCCAGCTGCTTATGTACGCCAACGACATTGTAATACTAGCAAGACCCCAAACATGATGTCTGTGTCGCAACTGCATTTTAGCTACATCACGAAAGTGATGGCAAGTGACTGACTGTCGAACATTGTGGCAACACACCTGTTTCACCGAAGTGTACAGTTCTTCAGTGAGTGGCGGAGGTTAAGTAGTGAATATAACGTGTGGTAACTGGCTGAATATACTGCAAACTGGAAAGGCGCTACGCAGCTGCTGTTGGTTAAGATTCACGCATTCATCAAAAGGCGCAAAGAAGCGAAACTAGAAACACTTATAGAATTCTCAACATGATCTCGGAGAAAAGAACTATTGTTGTGATTGCTACAATATGGATAAAATTTCGTATCTATTCAAAGCCAGAGGTGAACTTTTGTACCCAACTACAATCAATCCAGGATGGAACAAAATGATGAGTGCACTTTGTGCAACCTAAGGACGAGAGGAGATATATGTATTTTTTTATGATCTGTCGATGTCAAAACGTTAGTCAAGGTTTACGTTTTTTTCATCATGAAGTTCACGAACGAGCAACGTTTGGAAATTACTGAAATTCAGAGTCGGTGGTCGCAACTTTAAGAGCGCTTACTCCAATTTTAGGTCGTAATAATCGTCCCACCAAACAGGCTGTGCGTACTATAGTGGATAAATTCGAATCAACATATTCACTATTGAATGTTCCTGTGCCAGTGAGACAACGCACCGGTCGAATTACCGAAAATATCGCAGTCGTAAGTGCTTCAGTTCAAAATGAGCCAAATTAGTCGATTCCACGCCGTTCACAGGAATTGGAATTCTCTCAGTCCACATTGTGGGGAATTTTGAGTAAAGATCTTGGGCTAGACTCTAACAAGATGAAATTAACTCAAGAACTGAAGCCTCTTGATCATTTAAAGCGCCGAAACTTCCCCGATTGGGCTCTGCAAAGTTTGAAGAAAATCTTGAATTTCATCGAAAAATCATCTTCAGCGATGAAGCTAATTTTTGGCTTAATGGCTTTGTCAATAAGCAAAATATGCATTATTAGACAGCAACACACCCACATGTGCTTCAAGAGACTGCATTGTATCCACAAAAAGTGACCGTGTGGTGTGGATTTCATGCTGGAGGTGTGATTGGGCCGTATTTTTTCGTCGATGAAAATGATCGCCATGTTACGATCAATTGAGTTCGCTATCGTGCCATCTTGGAAGACTATTTTTGGCCAGAATTGAATGGATTTGAGATTAGTGATATGTGGTTCCAACGAGATCATGCCACATGCCACACAGCTGGTCAAACAATTGATATATTAAACGGGAAGTTCGGTAATCGTATAATTTAGAGAAATGGCTCGGCCAGCTCGCTCATGCGATTTAACGCCGATGGATTTTTTTATGGGGTTACGTTAAGTCGTTGTTTTATGCCAACTTGCCAACAACGTTAGAGGAGCTCAGGAACAATATCGATCGCGAAATTGCCAACTTTCCGGCCGGTTTGTGTGGAAGAGTGGTGGAAAATTGGCTCCAAAGAATCGATCGCTACAAACGTGCTCGCGGTGGTCATATGAACGAGATCGAATTTCATACTTAAATTTAGCATGTGTACTACACCTGCAATAAATTTCAGCCCGATGTCTCAATTATTCTATGCTTTATTTATTCGAAAAGGTCACTGAAGCAAAACCACTTTGCATGCAAAAGTTGTAGCCATTTTAAATAGGCAAAATTGGACAAAACTGTTTAACTACATACAGACTGCATAGTAGTATCGTCAACAGATAGTAAACGAGGCCTTTTGAATTATCATTTAAACAAATTTTTGAATATCATGTTAAATTTGCTAAATTACTTTAATTTAATATCAATCTAATGTGAGTTGTGAATTACAAAACTCTCTCGCTATCGATTTGGTGGTTCTCTAACACCCAATCAATGAAGTCACGACGCTGTTCATGGTCTGCTGACTTTAATTAATGAGTCAATTGGCTCTTATAGGTATGCAGATCTATTTTAAAAATGCGCTGCGTGGAGCTGTAGGAAAAGTTCAATTGCTGTGAACGATGGTGAATGGATATTGACGGTTTGTCACCAACATTGTCATTCACTGCGGCGATATTTCCGAGTGATCAACCATAACTGGTCTTTGCACATCCAACACTGATCCGGTTCGATCTAATTTTTCCATAAATTTCTTAATCACAGCAGGTGGACGGTTTTGTATACCGACAATATCGTGTTGTCCACATTGTTTTAACAATTCAAATGCGTTACTTTTACATATATCGCACCATAATTACAAATGTCAATGCTTAGTATTCACAGCTGTCAAATATCAGCTGTTAATCTTTGACAGAACCACAGTAGTTACTGATTTAAATTGTAACCTCCAATCGAATCACCCAATTTTCTCGTCCGTTGTGAAGGTATACGAGTACATTTAAATTTTCAATGGAAGAACCCATGGTTGCCGCCAAAAACGTTACTGGTCAGATTAAAGTCGATCTTAAAAATTATGAACTAAACAATAGCCAAAAACTGTTTGCTTCCCAAATGTCCTCTTTGCAATTGCATTAAGTATGAGTACCTTTTCCTTTCAATTATTAACTCTCCCTCTACCTATCTGAGTTTCATTAGGGTATTTCTTTCTTACTGAGTATACCTACCACAACCATGCTGTGCCACCGGTAGATACACGATCGGTTTATCCCGCGTTTATTGTTCTTATTAACAGTTTGTCGTTACAATTCAATGTGACGAACTAGGTTTTTACTTACTTCCCACCATACATACATATGTATGTAGATTTGGCGGCAAAAACCAATGCATTGCGTACGAGTATACCTAACACAGGCGTGTTCTTCGTTTTGTTTTTTCTAAAAAGGTAAAAGGGACTGGGTTACGTCGTCACCATGTCCTTGGTACAGTTGTGACAAACTCGCAGTGGGTTCTTTGAATTTTTCATTCTTCTATTGCATTTGGTGGGATTGCCATGGATTTATGAAAACAGAAAAAAGCAGATTCTTGTGAAAGGATCAAATATTGTTTACTGAGAGTACCTACATACATACATATGCATGCTATACACGAGATGGAAAGGAAGAACAAAGGTACGTAACGTATTTGGCTTCAAATGTTTTTCGGTCAATTTATGCATGGTATGCATCATCTGTTTTATGATTATATTTAGGGTAGATTACAATTTGTTCGTGTGTGCTTGAAGAACATTTTTGAAACATGATTAGATGCCGTCATAAAATGCGACCATTTTTGGCAATCCTTTCTTGGTACAGCAACAATTTCTGTAGTCGTGCAGTCGTCATTGTATAAATTTGATTTTATATATTTAAGTATGTCTATTAGAGTGTACGTCGTTATAGCTTAACAAAATATGGTTTAGTACGATCATTATGGCAGTCACTTTGGAAGAATGTTCTTCTTAATAAAAAAAAAAAATAAAAAATAGGAATTAAGTCGCACTCTAAAAGGGCAATTTTTTTTATATTCTGGTCTCGAAATCCACACAGACAATCTGTTGCTCGCCAGATGAAACTCTACCTGATACTGTAGTTGACATCAATTAATATCGAGTTGCAAAAGATCGTGGAAACCGCTTTTATATTAATAAAATCTGCTCATCAATTTCTATAATATGGCTTATAGCTGGTTGTCGTAGACTACAAATAGGCCACAAGAAGGGACAGACGTTCCTCCTTCTTTCTCTTTACATCAGTGAAGCTACCGTGGATGAATGTGGAAGCCAGCATTCTTCAATTTAGCTGCTGCTAATATACTAGCTCTTCATGATGAGATACTAAGAGTCCAAAAGCTTCTAGGAAGGTCATATTTATCTGCGTCGGCTTGGGAATGAATTCTACTTTGACTCCTTTTCAAGTTAGAGGGTTGTAACCTACAATCTCTAGTGTACGGCGGAACACATATGACCCCAAGAGGTAGTAATAATGATAAATGGATAGAGTTCATTCTCTGGCCTTAACAAAACAATCTCTATCACGAGTAGAAAACAAAATAAGAATAACAGTAGGATGAGCGAGTCGTGTCTTAGTCGTTAATTACGCGATCATTACTGAATTAATCCTTAATTCAAAAAAATCGGAATCCTGCAAATTGCAACTGGAACAGGTATGGTGAGCTATTTGATTGAAAGTTTCTTACATAACAAACTTTATCTGGAACCTACAGTGGCTCAATAAAGAAGTCGGACACTCACCTGTTTACTTTTCAAAGAAGAGCAAGTTCACTTTCAATTTAATAAAAAAAAATAATAAAAACTTAAAATAGTAGGAAAATTCATGACAAAAAAGAAATCGGACACCTGAATTGCAATGTAATTTTAAATCAAATTTTAATAACAAAAATAATCTTAATATTTTGTTGGCAAGCCTTTATTGTATCGAACAGTATCCAATCATCGGGGCATGGTAGGTAGGTAGGTAGGTGTGGTTGTGACAGCATGCTATGCTGAAACATAATTAGCGCAGAGGTGCCGTTTTAATACCACAACTCAAGTGACCTAAATTGTTGTAGAACCTGAAATTGGACTTGTGGGAAAGGAGAGAAAAGATTATTTAAAGCCACCCCGTGACATTGAGGAAACTGATGATGTCCCCGATGCTTGTCTCCGCTAACTCACTAATATTACCAAAAAGGTGTCTGCCAAGTATACGGTGTCTGACCCTACTAAGGGCAGGACACTTAGAAAGGAAGTGAAGGATTGTTTCTGGCTCGTTGGCCACATTGCAGCTACGACAATGTGCATTAAAAGTAATACCCAAACTGGCTGCGTGGACTGGGCCAATGGCCAGTGCTAATTGCCAGAACTCTAGCAATATCTGCCCGGCTTCTGTTTAATAACTCTTGTGTTCTGCGCCAGTTATACTTGGGCCACATCTGCCTGGATATGACACAGTTCTGCAACCCTCGCCATCTATTACCAGCATCTGTAAGGAAATGAGCAAAGATTCTACCCTTAAGGGCCCCTAACGGAATATTGACATCCTCCGCACGGGAGCAGTCAAGGGCAGATCCCTGCCTCGCCAATTCATCAGCCCTTTCGTTTCCGTCAATGTTACTATAACCAGGCACTCAGATGAGGCTGATCCTAGACCGATGACCGAGTGCGGCAAGCTCCTCCTTGCATTGTTCCACAAGTTTGGAGGAGGAAGCCGCAGATACGATGGCTTTGATAGCGGCCTGGCTATCAACGAAAATGGCTATGGTGTTAAGTTGTATCGATGTATGTTTGAGGAGACGGCACGCCTCTCGTACAGCAAGAACTTCTGCCTGGAATACGCTGCATGAATTGGGAAGACGGAATGAACTAGAGATATTTAGGGATTCAGAAAAGATTCCCGCCCCTACCCCGCAGTCCATTTTCGACCCGTCAGTGAAAATGGTTGTATTGAACTCGTTAGTCACCGTGTAACATTTCCATTCCGCCCTGGAAGGGAATCTCACAGTGACATCATTTCGAAAGTTCACCCTGGGAATTATGTAGTCGGTCGGATTTGCCGCCAACTCCCGAGGTAGCAGATTAAGGATGCTGTTGTGGCCGTAGAGACTATCGCACCAGCTACCTGTTTCTCTTAATCTAACCGCACTACATGCTGATATGTACTTTATATGAAGGTCGAGTGGTATAAGGTGAAGGATTACGTTCAAGGCTTCAGTTGGGCATGTTCTCATCGCCCCTGTAGCACCTAGAGCCGCAGTCCTTTGTACTTTGTTGATGAGTTTGGTAATGTATGCTTTATTAACCGCCAGCCACCAAACTAGCGATCCATAGGAAAGAATAAGGCGCACCGCCGCAGTATACATCCAAATGACCATCTTCGGACGGAGTCCCCATTTCTTACCGAATGTTTTGCTACAAGCATAAAAAGCCACACAGGCTTTCTTTACTCGCTGTTCAATGTTAAGCTTCCAGCTTAATTTAGGGTGAAGTACCACACCTAGGTACTTAGCACTAGATGATAACGATAGTAATTGGTTATTAAGCCGTGGAGGCGTGAAAGCCGGTATTTTGGTTTTTGTGGTAAAGAGCATCAGTTCAGTTTTGCTCGGATTGACGCTAAGTCCACATCCAGTGGCCCATGTGCTAATCTTATCCAAGGCACCTTCCATAATCTCACTGATCACAGAAGGAAACATCCCCGATACCAACACTACCACATCATCCGCATACGCGACAACCTTGACTCCGTCTCGGTCAAGCCTACACGGAATTTTGTTGATTACCATAACCCACAGAAGAGGAGAGATAACCCCACCCTGAGGAGTTCCACTATTACCGACTGTCGATTGAATGATTCTGGTTTTTAGCATAGTCACTATCCACTTGCTAATAAACTCCCCTACACCCAGTTGGGATAGAGCTTCCTGAATCGATTCAGTACTAACGTTATTGAAAGCACCTTCAACATCTAAAAAGGTGGCAAGAGTAAATTGTTTGTAGTGTATTGTCTTTTCTATCGTACGCACAACTCCATGGAGCGCCGTCTCAGTCGATCGCTCCTTAGTGTACGCATGCTGAGATTTTGATAGAAGGGTTGTATCTATTGTATTACGGATGTGCGTATCTAATATACGTTCCAACGTCTTAAGGAGGAAAGATGACAAGCTGATGGGTCTGAAATCCTTTGCAGATTCATGCCCCCGCTTCCCCGCTTTCGGGATAAACACAACACGAACACGCCTCCAACTCAGGGGGACGTGGTTTAGAAGAATACAGCTTCTATAGATCGGAACTAGCCAAGGGACCACCTGATCCAGTGTTTTTTGCAGCATTACCGTGAGTATGCCGTCAAGTCTAGCCGATTTATAGGGAGAGAAGCTGGAAATGGCCCAAGAGGTATTAACCTCTGTAATTGTTGTCTTAATGTCATTCCAAGATGAGGAGTGGCTCAGAGTCAATATTCCTGCCTTTACAGCAGCAGAAGATTGGCCGTCGGGGAGTCCAGATCTGAATCCACTGGATTATATTGTAGTTTGTGGTCAGAATTGGAGAACATGGCCTGCAAGACTCCCACAGAAATTTGGAAAGTCTTAGAACAGCATTAACCAGAGCAGCGTCCACGATCTCCATGGAAACCATACGTGCCACTATAGCCCAATGGCCACAACGTTTGGAAGCTTGTGTTAAAGCAAAAGGCAGTCATTTCGAGTGAATCCAATTTTTTTAAATAATCAATATTGTGGTCTAATAAATGAAACAATTTTGAATACAATATGTTTACTTTTTTTTATAGCGTAGGTATGTAGGTATTTATAGCGTAGGTATGTTTATAGGACTAGGTATGTACAATTTTACATTTTTCCATCGAGATCTTGGGCGCCTGAGGACTTACTCCAGGTGTTTAGATCTGTTAAAACTTGGGAGAAAATTACTGGCATATCACCGATGTCTTTGCATTTAGTAAAGACGATAAGGTCATCTGCGTAAAGGGCGTGGTTAATATTTTTGTATTTCGAAAGGATTTTGCTGGTATCATTGAAAGCAATAGTAAAAAGAATGACAGAAAGAGCAAATCCTTGGGATGTGCCGTTGTGGAGGGGATGGATGGACGAGGGGGAACCATTAAATATTACCCGGAATTTTCTATTATTGAGAAAAGACTTTATGACGTTGAACATTTTGGAGCCGATGTTCTCTTCAGCAAGCTTTTTTAATATGATATGCGCTCCAACTCTGTCAAAAGCCTTTTCACAGTCTATAAACAGTATTGAGACGTGGCTTTTGGTAGATAGCGCTGTAGATATGTAGTTATCAAGATGTAGTAGGAAATATAAAGTGTAACGTCCGGTTGTATAAAACCAGAACGCGGCTTTTCAAGAGATCGGGGCTGTTTTTCAGCATAATATAGGTGACACTGTCATAACCGGGTGTTTTCCCTTTGGAAGTTTTGAGTTTGTGCTCAAATTCCGTTGCAGTGACTGGGTGATCAACGAAAATGGATGGGGTTTGTAAATTTTGGGATGGAGGGCGAATTGTTCCCACTAACGATTTTAGATATAGAAAATCAGGGGAAAAATTGACGTCAGCCGAATAGTCCACCAAGTCCTGACAAAGAGCTGGACAATTTGTGCAGGGTCAGATATAATTTGGTCATTGTCCATGATAGTTGTCGGAGGTAAAGTGAAAACTCCAGTGAGTGACTTTACATCTTCCCATAGTTTTTTTGGACGAAGACTTAGGGTTTATGTTTGAGGTGAAATTCTCAAAACATTCCCTTTTTAGTTGCCTTTGCCACTTTACGGAAAAGAGCATTGGCTTTGCGATAGGCGATCAAATGGCATCAATAGAATATTTTTTAAATTTTTTCCAACTATTTTGTCGCACGACATGTAGCTCTTTGCTCCAGCAGGGAAAGATCCGTTTTTTAGGCGAATTTGGTGTTTGCGGTATGACTAATTTGGCTCCGAAATGAATTGCTCGAAGAATAGGCTCTTTTTTGTGTCAAAAAATTTATGATATTTGTTCGATATTTTTTGTTCTGAAGGAACGTGCCGAGGGAAATGGTGGTCATAATGGAGAAAAGGTCACTACCGTGAAGATCCGGGAGTAGGTCCCATGTTGCATTGGCCGCAAGTTGGGGCGATATAAATGTTAGGTCTACATGGGTGAGAGTTTTATTGGTGGAGAAATGGGTGGGTCTCCCGTCATTCAAAATAATTAAACTGGAGTTGAGTAAAAAGCTTTCTATTATCTTACCCCTACTATTAATGCATGGAGAGCCCCACATGGGGCTCCAAGAGTTAAAGTCCCCCAATGTTATATATATTTTTAGCGATGAAGTTTTGCTCCGGATGTATGTATAGGGATACTATTGTTATTTTAATTTTAATCAAAATTTCTATTGCTACAATTGATATAGGAGAAGTTACACTAATATTTTTATGGGGTATTGATTTATGGACAAGTAAAACCGTACCTTGTTTCGCTTAGTCATTGGCCCTAAGGTTGTGGAAATAGGATTCGTAGCGCTTAATGCGTACCGAGGTGGTGTACGGAAGATGGGTTTCTTGCAAGGAAATTATAGAGGGATTAAGTTCAGATAAAAGAACTTGAAGTTCATGTAGGTTGTTGAAGTAGCCGTTTAGATTCAACTGGAGAACTTTAATTCTTTTATTAGAAGGGTCTGATTTTTGTACAGTATAAGCTGGGTTATGCTGTAAAAAGTCGGAGTGAGGTACAATTACTCACGTACGCCGACGACCTAGCCATAGTTGAAAAAACGCAGTATGCTGTCAGTGGTGGTTCCGTGAGTATTGAAACCGAAGCGGCGAAAATGCGTTTAGCGGTTAACGAGGGCAAAACAAAATATATGTATGAGTAGTCATCAAAAAAGGACACTCAACATCGGCGACTTGGATAAAAAGTTTACAATTTTGAGGTGGTTAAGAATTTTGTCTACCTAGGATTCGTAATATAGGATGACCAGATAAGAACGATAGGACAAGAAATTTAAATAAAACAACAACGGTGTGAGGTATCAAATTGATTCTGGCTCTATTTTGAAGCTACATTCATGCCATTATGGAATAGCACATCATTTAAATGGCCACCTGGTAGTGCTTCAAGCGGTCAGACCAATTTTTGATGACTCAGTCCAATATGTGCGGCGTTATTCCGGCAATAGCATCTCGAATGTTGACCTCGAGCTCGTCCAATGTGGTTGGCTTGATAGCGTAGACTAAGGACTTGACGTAGCCCTAGACAAAATAATCGAGGGTGTCAAGTCGCATGATCGCGGCGGCCAATTGATGAACGCTCGCCGTAAGATGACCCAGTTGCCAAATTTCTCCTTCACCACTTCGAACGTTGGCCCGCTTGTATGGCATGTAGCGCTATCTTGTTGGAACCATAGCTCGGATATATCGATGCTGTCGAGCTCTGGCCACAAAAAGTCGATTAACATCTCTCTATACCTAGGACCATTGACGGTAACGGTGGCTCCTTACTTATTTCGAGAGAAAAAAGGTCCGATGATGCCGCCGTGCCATAAACCGCACCAATC
The DNA here is from genome assembly GCA_963082735.1 of Pocota personata. Lineage (NCBI taxonomy): Eukaryota > Metazoa > Arthropoda > Insecta > Diptera > Syrphidae > Pocota > Pocota personata. The sequence goes on from OY720432.1 coordinate 16,501,344, forward strand.
AGTTAATGTTTGTGGATACATTGATGCTTCGTCGAACACTTGTGGATTGTGGTCGCTCCAATAATGGCAATTTTGCTTGTTGACATAGCCGCTGAGCTAAAAATGGACTTCGTCCGAGAAGATGATTTTTTGGCCAAAATTCGGATCTCCGGCCAACATTTCCAGCGCCCAATTAGCGAACTCATGGCTTTGTCTATGGTCGTCCGGCTTCAATTCTTGCGTCAACACAATCTTATATGGATGTAGGCCCAAATCCAACCGCAAAATAAGCCTAGTTGACTCTCTGGCGATGCCCAATTCAGGATCGACATTTCTGGGTCTTCTTCGATACTGGCCGCTACGGAGGCTATATATTCTTCACTTCGCACCGATCTCTGTCTGGTTGGTGGCTTAAGATCCAAAAGAGTGTACTCAAGCTCAAACTTTTCCACGGTGCGACGAATTGCCTGCGCACTGAAGCCATGATGGCGACCGACCTCACGAAGAAATTCACGTTGCGTATTTACAACTGAGCCGGAATTTCCATAATATTTTTTAATAATTTTCACACGTTCGGGGATCGTCAAACGATTAATGATGAAACAGTAAACCTTACTGAATATTTTAACAGCCGGATGTCATTGATAACTTTGACAGCTGCTGAAACATAACAATTGGAAAAACTATCATTGCTATTTAGTCACCCTTTAAATTCAAACAATGACAGCAGCACAGAAATCAAGCAAAGAATCACACTTGCCAGCGCTGATTCTTTGGGAAGGCAACTAAGATGACTTTATATAAGACCCTCATCATCCCACTCCTGTTATATGGCGGGTGAAAACGCCCTTGGTTGTTTTGAAAGACAAATTGTTGGTGCCATCGACGCGGAATAGAGGAAAGACTACATGAATGAACTATGTATACCGGTTGTGCAATGACAATGACCTAGTCAAAGAGGTACGAACTCATCGTCTTACAAGCCGATTCCTTCCGGCTTCCCTTTTCAAATATCAAAAATTTTTATTTTGCCACTTGCCAACCATCATATTCAAATATTTGTTCATCAAACCATTTTTCATTCATAAATCATAACTTTATACATGCTCGAAGATGAAATGCTGCGACCAGTTCGGTTGTTTATTCATTTTTACTCATACAGAAACTCGCACACATAGGTGAGACAAGTATGATCTCCTCTAGCAAGAGAGCGTGCAATGATTTTTTTTGAGAAGCCGTTAATTTTCCGGCTTATGCATTCATTTCTTCACAGTACTAACTTTCTGGTATATAGTAGAAGTTTATTTGCGATTTCTTTATCTAACATACATTCGCTTATGAGGAAAATAACCCGGGATTTCTCGGCTTTTGTGGATGAACATTGGTGGAGGAGAAAGGTTTTGGTTCGAGGGAGTTTTTTTTTTTTTTTTATTGTAGGCAACAAAATAAGCCGACGAAAATCGAGTTATTGGGTGATGCAGTGGTTCGAACGGCGTTTGAGGTTTGAGGTTATTGAACATTTGGATGCAAATTTTTGTGATCTTTGTGACTGCTAATTATTAGAAAATTTTAAAAATTTAGCAATTACATATTGGTAGTTAAGTTAGTGTTTTAAATTATTAATAATTTTTTAATATAAAATAGTGAGTGAGCTAAGTGAATAGTTATTAGCTATATACCAAGTAAGTAATTATAAATCTACTTAAGAGGTGCCCCATTGAACATTCTTATTATTCTTAGACAAGATGTCTCTAGTTAATTTTGAGTGTTGTTTAACTGATTTTCTTCTAAAAGAAACCCACGAGTTCAGTAAGCTTTCTTTTTTGCAAAAAAAAATTATAGAACTAGGTCGCTCGACACCATCAATGAAAATTTATTATTCGCGAAAGGATGGGTATCAGAAACATTTTCATGAGTCTTTTTACAAAAAGAATCCATGGCTGACTGGCAGTTGCAATTAAATAGAATGTTTTGTTTTCCTCGTCTTCTTTTTTCTAATTCTCCTAGTGTTTGGAGTCAAACAGGTTTCTTTGATATAAACAATTTTATTAATTCTTCCAAAAACATATTCAAATGGAAAAGCATATACGCAGCTGTTTGCATTTGCATGAATTTGGCGAATATCGCATAGAGACTTCTTTAGGGAATTCTTACGAGGCTCATAATAGAAAAGTTGATCGCAATCGCGATTTAATGAAGCGTTTCATAGACATTGTAGTTCTTCTAGGAAAACAAGAGCTGGCATTCCGGGGTATCAGAGACTCGATGGCAATATCATTAGCGTATAGTGAACGTCTTATTCAATTGCAGAGAAGACATAGAACTTGCGAAGCAAGAGATCGAGGGTTTTGAGTCATGGATTCATTCTGAATTTTTAAACTCATTTGACTCAATCTATGAGAGCGTAAGTAACTGCTCAGAACCTCCACGCAAACGCCGACTACTTAATATTGATTCAAATACAAATTATAGCCAAATTGTTGTAGCAATTAGCAAGAATAGGTATAGTTCATTTAGTTCATATATTTTCTTTGATTTATTAAACAAATCAAAATATGAATAATTCAATTCCAGATTACAAAATATCTTCTTTAATTACCCTATTTCATGGAATTTTTAATTTCACTACTTCAAAAAAATTAACTCAAAGTTTTATACACTACCCCTTCACTTAAAAAGCTTGAGGTTTTTCAACTTTATAAGCATTTTAATTTGGAAATGCTTAGAGATACTTTTTCTCAGACTCTAACATTGTGTGAAATCTTTTTAACCCTGCCTTTGACTGTGGCCTTTGTCGAAAGATCTTTTTCGACTTTAAAAATAGTCCACACTTAAGAAATTCCCATAAAGAAGAAGACCTGGCACTTTTATCTATCGAAAAGCACATTTTTTTAGAAATTAAAAATAACTCAAATTTTTATTAAAGAGTTTTAGCAGAATTCGTAAAAAAAGAATCCTAGGATAGCTGTAGAGTACAAATAGGTAGTACATAATTGTAATTACTAAATTTTTTATATTTAACAACGCTCCGAGTTATAAATAACTTATATAGATTATTCTGCCCAGAACGGCTTCTTTCGAAGCCACTTTTTTTATGCGATGAGCTCATTATCTATGTAAATTCCAATGACTTAAAGTATAATAAAGGTGGCTTAGATTGCATATCTTAAGTCTGTGTTTCGAATAAGCACCAAAATGGTAAGTCTTGAATAAAACATTTTACTTAAAATTTTTTCGGCTTCCTTCTCTTGAAATTTCACCCCAAGCCACTGGTAGCCTCCTTTGTGCACGCTGACTCATGAACTCCAACTAATCAAAACAAAATTGACTTTCTCGATTTAAATAAAAAAAAATATATATTTAACAAAATACTTAAAAAGAATATAATCTATACATTTTAATGCATAATACATATATAAAATCCACATAAAACTGCAAATGGCTGACTGCAGTTTTATGCTCAAAAATTCATAAGAAAACATTGTCGTTCAAAAATCTCTACAAATGGCTGCTTGTAGAAATTTTTTTAAACGAAGCTAAATAAAATACAATATTTTAAGACTACGATTACATAAAATTAACAAAATGTATAATTGTTAAAATATTTACTTAACAAACGTTGTACAAGAGTATTATTTTTTCTTCTTATCAAAACTAATTAAAAAATAATTCATTTAACATTATAACATGTAAAGATTTGTATATAGTATGTAGTTAATTTTATTATAAACATACCAAATTTTTATATAGCTACATTGATTTAAATTTTCTTAAATATCTAAAGCACTTTTTTGATTTATATTTATTTATTTTTTTCTGTATACATATATAAATATTTGTATATGGCAATAGTTTTTTGTTAGTAATTATTTGCTTTCTTAATTTTAAATACATACATTTTGTAAATTGTATTTTAAATGTAAATTTTAATATTTCCTTTTATTGAAAAGCATCTTTACCGTAAAGCATAGACAATTAGTTAAAGCAATTAATGTGTGTATACCTTTATGAGAACTAGGTCTTGTGAAGTTTTACAGCCTGTCCTGGCATGCACTTAACATTTCAACATTTTTAACACAATTTACTAGTTTATTCAACTTTGGATTTCATTATTTTGTACTAAATAAAATTAACCTTATATAGGCTTATAAATTGTTAATAATACTAATTTTAACAAATGAATCACTTCAATTTCCCTTAGAAAAAAAGAAGAAACCTCCCTTTCACTCTAAACAAGCCATTCACTAGCAAATGAAAACTTTAATGGCTTGCAACTGCTGAGTATTAAGTAATTATTGTCCTCAGCTCTAGCAGCAGATCTCAGCTTATTTGTAGTGCTACTACTACTAATATTATTATGATCTATAAACTTAGCGTAATGTTGTTGCTCATTACTATTACTAACGTAAGCATAACTTAAACAGCTATTTCTTATTTGATTATCTGTTGTAGGTATTGGTATTGTTGGTGAAACATATTGTTGTTGGTGAAAGCTACTTGAATTATTTTGAACTTGCCTGACATTATTATGTCACACTGCAGTACCTTGTTGGCCTGGCAAGGCAGACACTATACCAGTTTCTGGCTTGAATGTCGTATGCATACGTTCTCTACAATTTCCTTTACTTATGAGAAACTTGTAAATCATGTATACTGGAATGCAGAGGACAGATGAGGCGGTTAGAGCCCAACCAGCAGCAATACTCCATTCTGGGTATTTGTACTCATCACCGAGCATATCCTCATAGCCAAGGAATGAGAAGATAAAAATGCACTGCAAATTAGAATTTTTTAATAGTATGATGTATTAGATAGGAATATATGAGTACTTACCAATAAGAAAATAGGACTTATATAGGCCCAGCAAACGCGCCAAAAAATGCCCGGTTTCTTGCCCAACATTTGTTCCACATCCGATGAGAAATTGTCCACACCATAGAACCAGAAGACACCAGCTGCTTCGACGAAAACAACAAATAGAATTGCTAAACCTGGTCCGTATACGTTAAGGAAGTTCACTAGGTAAACACCACCCTGAAAGGAAATAAATACAGATTAGTTTAGGAAAATTGAAACCAAGTTCTCAAACATATAGAAAAGATCACAATCCGTCTTGAATGGATAGTAGAATACACTTCTTCTAACCTATTTATAATAAAGTGGGCGTGGCATTGCGAAATTTATAATTCAAATGCAATAACACCTTTCTACTCAGCGAATATTCCCGATATTTTTAAGAAATTTTATTAGAAAAATTGTTTTCACGATCTTTTCTTAAAAGAAAGTGGGCATGGATGTCACTAATTATAACCGAAATTTATTCAAAATGAAATTTAGTCATTACCGTAAATGCTTTAATCGCGATACACGGTTAACAAAAATAAATATTTAGCACAGATAGCCCATATAAGAAATAGGGTATAGTTTTTCCTGTCATACACGGCATGTTTTTCCAATTGAAAAGCTTCTCATACAATTGTTTCTTTCAAATTTTTGGCAGATGTTAGAGAGAGGTTGGACCGTGAAAAGACTTTTTGGAACTTTCTAAAGGCCCCGATCCATTGCTGCGTCGTTTTTAACTGACACATAGATAGAATACTCATATTCTTATGGAAAGTGGCTCATAACCGACGCATGTATGAACTTCGATGGATAAAGTAGGTATACTTTATCCGTTTCTACTTTTTTAGTCCGTTGATTCGTTGGCAGTAGGCAAATTGAGAGTAAGACCTTTCATTGGTGGAAGCATTGTGAGAGAAGAGAAACTGTCATCGCCATTGACAATCGGTTGACATTTCAATCTGTCAACGAAGGTATGCGACGGTAATACATACGTGAACGTCACCGTCTACCTTCAACGGAACAACGTCGACGGATTCTATGGATAGGGCCTTGAGACTCGAATCTGAGTCTCCCCTTTAAAACCGTACGTCGCTTAAGCTGGTCTGCATCCGAAGTCAGCAAAAAACCGTTTAAGCCTCTCGCTGACAACCTACTATCATGATTACTCTCTTCTTTGCACTTCCATCATTTTCGAGTGATTGACCCTCGAGCTCACTCCTCTTTACTGTTGGAGCAATTGCAATGCGAGCTTTAAATCTTTACGTTTTTTGATCTATAGGTACCTACCTTATGCGCGGAAAAGTTTTCTTTCCAGGTATAAAAATATCTTTTGTAGCATTCCAATGCTCTTAGGTACCTGACATTGAGTTTCTGATTATCTACACTCCCTGCGTAGGATGGCGGTTTAAAAGTTGGAGCAATGCTCAGGGTGATTACGCAAAGTACGGAAATGGATATCCAACACTCAAGCCAAGGATCTTTTAAAAGTCTGTACAACTATTCGTTTTGCCGATGACATTGACCTATTGGGAAGTCCTCAGGTGGCTTTAGCGGTTAAAGAAGGTAAAATAAAACATATGTATGTTATCATGAAAAGCGCAAAGTGAACGACTTTGTTTACCTAGGCTCCGCTGTATAATAATTAAAAAAAAAAAAAAACACCAGCGCAGAGACCAAGCAAACAATAACTCTTGCCAATCGCTGTTTCGTTGGTCTAAGAAGGCAACTGATTAGCATTCACGTTATCAAAGGCAAATGAAAACACTGTTGGTTGTTTTGAAAGAAAAATTCTTCGAGTGATTTTTGGACCCATGGACTATGAAGGAGAAGATACAACAACGAACTATGCTGGTTGTACAGCGACATCGACCTAGTCAGAAGGCTCCGAATTCATCACCTAAGAAGGTTAGGTGCGAAACACCGTCAACGCTTCGGACCGGAAAGTTTTCGAATCCATCCCGGAGGGAACACGAAAGAAGGAAGAACGCACCTAAGGTGGCGTACGCAAGTGAAAGTGACCTAAACCAAATTACAAACCTATATGTGGTTAGTTAGGCATCGAATTGACTAGAGACGCCTGTTGGTTGAGGTTTAGATTTATTTATTTGATACCCTTTATAATTATTTGGCACAAAATATCTTTTACATAGCAGTGCTAGCCAGTGGACAGGGTCAAGCTTTTTAAGTAATTCAAAATCTCCTATCTCTATTGTAGAAATAGGAAAGTGTCTGGTCGGTCAACGAGACGATATCCAGTGTTATAACTGTTACGATACATCAATTGTGTTTATTTTACCTCCACGCGGTAGCTATCGCATACTGGTTGTTGTGCACCCGGATTCAATTTGCTAAACTTATAGGCACGAGTGTTGACTACAAGACAAAAACAGCAGCACTATAAACACGACAGCAGACGAATTCCCCAGATGGAACGAACGGTGGTGTGATAAATCTTCGGAGCAGAGATAGCACCTATTTCGGGCTTTTTCGACATATTTGGAGCTTAGGCCAAGAATTAGTTGGGGTCTTGAAAAGAGATGGTGGCGAATGAGCCCTAAAGGGGCCAACGGCAGCGCACACACCTCCTGACATCAGTATAGCCGACCCCTCTTCCTAGGGGTTTCGCAAGACACAAGGCAGTCCTCCAGTATTATGGATGTTCGAAACAAGAGGCATACAAAGTGCCGCTGCATAGAAGGAGCTGCTCGCGGACTCTACGAGCAGAAGAGGAGAGACAAACACTGGCTTCTCAGGAGGAAAAAGAAGAAGCATGAGGAGTGCGCTATCGAGGAAAAAGAGAGATGCTACTGCAGGAATGAGGTTCGAAAGTTTTACCAAAGGGTAAAAAGAATTTGTCAAGGCTACAAGGCCCGAATCGAAGCCTGCAAGGACGATCAAGGGAGCATCATAGTAGAAACGCAGCCAATGCTGAGGATATAAAAAAAAACATTTCTGCAGAATGTATAACGGCGACGACGAATTGAATCCCGCTGTCAGGCAGAATGAACCATTCAACAATTCCGTCCACCCGATTTAGACGAAGTGAAGATAGCCATGTCTAAACTTAGGTCCAACAAATCTGCTGGAGCTGACGGCCTAGCTGCTGAACTGTTCAAAGCGGCGGGCGATGACTTGATAAGGAACATGCACCAACTCATCTGTAAAATATGGTAGGATGAAAGTATGCCCGATGAATGGAACCTCAGTATTGTTTACCCGATCCTCAAAAAAGGAGACCCTCTAAACTGCGCCAACTACAGAGGCATCAGTCTCCTTAACATCGCTTATAAGATCTTATCTGCCGTGATGTGTGAACGCCTGAAGCTGGTCGTCAACAACCTGATGGGTCCATATCAGTGTGGCTTTAGGCCAGGAAAGTCCACCATCGACCAAATATTCACACTACCGCAGATCTTGGAATAAACAAAAACATGAGCTTCAAATCGATATCCACCATCTTTTAAGGCCGCATATGACAGCATTTATAGAGAAGAGCTATATATAGCAATGTCTAGATTTGACATCCCCGCCAAACTCGACCGAGACCTTTGATGGATTCAGACAAGGAGACGTGCTATGATGCGACTTTTTTAGCATCGTTCTTGAAAGAAGAACGCGCCAACACCAGAGGCACAATCTTTCAAAAGTCCGTCTAATTACTCGGCCAATTACATACTCGGAAGAACGCAGCGTGATGTCAGTGGCGTTTTCGTGAGTATTGAGGCGGAAGTGGCGAAGATGGGTTCAACGGTCAATGAGGGCAAGATCAAGTATATGCTGTCAACAAGAAAGGACAACCAACATCGACGTCTCGGACAGAATTTTACCGAAATTCAAAACAACGACACAAGTGCTGAGATCAAACGAAGAATAACTCTTGCCAACCGCTGCTTCTTTGGGCTAAGAAGGCAATTGAATAGCAAAGCCCTCTCTCAAACAACTAAAATGACCCTTTATAAAACCCTAATCATCCCCGTCCTACTCTATGGTACAGGGGCATGGACTTTATCAAAAGTGGATGAGGTTACTCTTGGCTGTTTTGAGAGGAAAATTCTTCTGGTGATTTTTGGTCCCGTCTGCATAGATGGTGAGTGGAGGAGGAGATACGACGACGAACTGTACGGGCTGTTCAACGACTTCGACTTAGCTATGAGAGTGAAGGTCCAACAACTGAGGTGATTGGGTCATGTAGAGCGCATGGACACAAATGCTCCGGCCCGAAAAATCTTCGAATCCATTCCCGAGGGACGGCGCAGTAGAGGAAGACCGCAACTCAGGTGGCGCACGCAAGTGGAAGGGGACCTTAACCAACTTAGTGTGCGAAACTGGAAGCAGCTAGCTTAAGATCGACCTAACTGGAGATGCTTGTTGGTTGAGGCCCAGGTCCATCCCGGACCGTAGCGCCACCTTAAGTAAGTAAGTAACTGTGTTAAAAGGCTTTATATTATGTCCGCCATCTTGAATTTGTATGGTTTCAGATCTTTGTAACGTCTTCAGTTTATTATATAAAATGGTAGAAACTGCACACCTCTACGACTTTCAGTTTGTCTTGGACATTTTCCACGGACGAGCGATGTCAAGTCTGTAAATGTTTTTACAGACTGATTGTGATACTCATTTGGAAGAAGGTATTCTTGCTCGCGGAGCAATCTCGCCCGAAATAATTCCCCATTGCAATTGTTTTTCTAAACACCCTGAAGCATTGATCAATACGTAAATATTGTTCACGGATTTACCGGATAGTTCTGCACCATCCTAGAAATAATATATTTCGAGGAATCTGTGACTTAGATGGTATTGTCCTTGGCAGTGTGACACAGAAAGTAGGATGTATCCGCATGTTCTTTACCATCACCTATACTTATGGATACTCCTACAAGGATAGACGGAGATTTCCTATCCTTCTGCATGAGTATGTCGGTTCCGGCTTTGTTGTAGAGTGGCTAAAATTCCCTTATAATGACATAAGAGTATATATGTATGTAACGAACTAAATCTGTTGTTTGCTTCTGTAAGGATTTTAATATCTGTTTTATGCTTAAGTTTGCCAGGCTAGACTTTTACTGGGTGCTCAGCTTCTTCTGTGCCCAGTGCAGAGCCACTTTTGATCAGCTCATCACCCTTCTCATTTTTTGGTATACCCTTATGTCCAAGAACCCAGCCGAGCTTTGCCTTATGCTATGTTCTTACAACCTTAAGCGCACAACCACAATTCACAGGCTTCGATTTTATTTCTATAGCATGTATGCAGTCTTCATTGACGCCTGGCTTTCAATAAAAAGGTGATATCAGCATCTGGTATTGCCTTCATCGCATTACGGGAGGCTATTGTTACTGCCAGGGTCACCCGGTTGGAAAACACTGCTGTGGTCCGAAAGTCTGATGGAGCTGGATTTGCACTTTGTGTGGGAGAAGACAATGTCTATTTTGGTTCTATCGGTAAGTATGCTTAGATAGATATGGATTGAGTACTTAGTACTCCATCCCATTTTTGCCATTCCTCTATTCTCGGATTTATGTAGATGGTAAAAAGGTCTTGTATAGCCATTGGTTGCTACCTTACCTTGATATATGTTTAGGATCTGATTACATATGCTATGTCCTGTCAAATTCGACTTCCAGCTCTTCGATTGAATAAAAGCAATTAGAGAAAAGTCCTGGTATGAAAGCATCAATTTATGTCAGCTTTTTTATTTTGCCGATGGCCTTGAGGTTAGTGGTTTTGTTGGCGAGTTGTTACCACACCAGGATGCCATAGGTGTAGGTCTAACGATTGCAGAATATAGTACATGCACAAGATGATGATTTTGGGGTTTAGTCCCATGTTGGGTCATGGTCTTCCCTATTTAATGTTCAGTTTTCAATCCAACTAATTGCCAATCGCAAATCTCAGGTATATAGCACTGTCAGAGATCTTAAAAAGGAATCCCATAACAGATGGTGTATTATGTAAATTGTGGTATCTTTCTCTAATTAGCAAACCATCTTGGTTTTCTGTTTTCTCTGTCTTATATACTATATTTAAAGGCAGTTCTACGCTCATGCATACACGGATGATGTTATTGTATCATACTTTCTGCAGGATCATGCCTAGAAATTGTTTGCAGCAAGGCTCAGACGGCCCTAGACGTAACCGATAAATGGTGCACTAGGAATGGGCTTTCGGTTAATCCTCTCAAAACCGAGGTTGTTATCTTTACGAGAAAAAGGAAATTGATCGGTCTGACTCAGCCAGTGATCAAAGGCGTCACTATCCCAATCTCAAATGAAGCTAAATATTTAGGAGTAATTCTAGATAGTAAACTCTTTTGGTCAGAATATGTTGAGTCGAAGACAGCCAAGGCGTTCTCAGTTTTTTGACAGTGTTAGGGTGCTTTCGGCGAAACATGGAATTTATCACCAAAAAGGTCCTATGGATCTACAAGGCAATAATAAGACCTTTAATTAGCATATGCGTTGGTGGAAAAGTTTCGCCAAAATATGTCACTGCTCTTTGACTAGACTTCAAAGAATAGTTTGTCTCGCCTGTACGGGGGCTCTCTCTAGAACGCCTGGCTCTGCATATCATGGGCAGCACAATAAAAGGGATCTTCCGTCTTAAATGAAGTAGCTTTTGACGTGAAACGTATCTTTCGGCTCTGTCTTATGAATATGCTGTCTGACGCAACTGCTTCGTAAATTTAAGGTCGTCTTTCCTCAGGAATGAATTTGACCGGGAGCCAGGAAGGAATTGTGATCGAATTTTCATTGATAACTCCAAAACTAATCAAGGATCTGGTTCTGATGTCTTCTTCAATATTAAGCTTAGCTTCCCGCTAGAATTTTAACGAGGACTTATGCAATCCTAATGGCTATGAACTATATTTTAAGGAATAAATGGAGTGAACGGATTATTTCCGTTTGTAGCGAAAAGCTGCACTGAAGGCCTTACTTAGGCCTTTAATCACTTCCATAATAGTTCGAGAATGCAAGAACTCTCTGAATTCGGTTGCAAGGCTGAAGTCAGTGAATCTTATTAGGGTCCTAGGTTACAATGAGATTACTGGGAATGAGATCTCCGATGAATTACGTAGACAAGGTTTGGACAGGGCTTCCACTGACAGTTGGGCTTCCAATAAACTTAATCATGGGTGGCATGACTCTCCAGGATGCAGAAAGACTAAAAATGTTCCCGAACGTTTGTAAGAAATCCACGGCATTCTTGTGGTCCCACAGTAGAAAAGACTATAGACAACTTACTAGCATTCTTACGGGTGATATTAACTTTTTCTAAGAATCTTAATGTGCTAAGCTTAAGCGATGCCTTTGGAGAGGGCGGCGTCCTGGCTATGCTCGTATCAGGTGGTTGATCTTTGAGCCGATGTGGTGATTGCTGATACTAGAATCACCTCATCATTGAAGCTCTTACTCCTCTTTCTACGAAAGACAATGAAGTTTCATTAACAGGGGGTTACTTCCTGGTAGTACAATGTACTCTTATCGATTCTGAGTACTCCAGTGTAATTTGTCCCCGACAAAAAAAAAAAAAAAAATGCTAAGATTTGTAGGAAATTTTGTAATTTAAGTTGAAGTTTTAATGACACTCCAGCCAAATTAGTTTTTCATTCAGAACCAGGATCCAGAGGTAATAAAGTCCACCGTTTGGTGCACCTCTAGAGGCGTAACCTTTAATTGAGTTTCTCTCAGCTACATGCGTGATCGGCATTGAAGTTTACCAAAGTTTTAGTGCTCTATCGATACTTGTACATTTCGTATAGGTTTGGTGTGCTGAGGATAAATATCCGATGAATTTATATGTCTGCTGGCTTTCGAGATAGATTTAAAATCAGTAACAGTAAATCATGAATACAGCAGCCTATGGAGAATTCTTGGAAGGCCTGAATCCTCCCTCAAAATATTGTGGCTAAACCTTATATTTACATTCAATGTATGCATTATCGAAGCAGTTCAAGTACTGCTGTTAATTTGGAAATGTCCTACTAGTTAAATTCATTAAAAACCTCCTCCTCAAATAGCCCAGTTCATGGTCAACAATTAATCTAACACATCATCCACAAGGACTACGTAGTCACACCCTCTTTCATTTGATTCCTTTTTTTTTCATCTCAGAAGGCAAAATTATAATTTCTAATTTAATCAAATATAGTGAAAATCCATTATGCCACTTTCACCACAAATCACTTTCCAGGTGAGATAGGATGCTTAAGTGATGTGTGCTGCTTGTCGTAGAACCACCTTGGCCATGTCCGATTTATTGTCGAAAGGCAACATCAACGTGTGGAAATGTTTATCTCTCAACCACCCCTATGAAAGGTTAAAAGCTCTTTTTTTTTCTCACAAATAACTCCTCGTATACATAAGGAACTGCAGCAATCCTGACTGTATGCATACATAGTATTCTTGCGGCCACGGAGGAATAACCATCTGCTTAAAGATACCAATCTCATGAATATTGTATAAGATACTACTGACAAAGTTAATGAACTATTTGATTTGAAAGCATGATCTGGCCTATTTTTCTCACATACACACAAGTTGTCGACCAGCTAATGGATTTCTAATGCTGTACTCAGTTGGCCGTAATTGATTGGCTTGCACTACTTAAACAGTTAAAAGGAAAATTAAAACTTACATAAGTCATGGTTGGCAACGCGCACAAGTAGATGCCAGCCAGAAGGAGTAGGACGAAAAGTTCCCGGCGCCTTCCAATAGCTCGGGGGTATTCATCACAAAGTGCTGTTATCATTGCCTCCAAACCACCAAAGGTACTGTCCAGACCAAGTGTGATTAACATCAGGAAGAAGATTATTGACCAAAAAACTGAACCACTCATTGTGGCTATTGCTTCTGGATACACGATGAAGACTAGACCGGGACCTTCCAGCCCAACTTGGTCAATTGAAGTTTTCTGCACGTGGGCCATGTAGCTAAATACGGGGAAGTGTTAGACTATAAATTTTCGAATGAAATTTTAGACTTACCCCAGAACAGAGAATATAACGAAACCGGCTAAGAAACTTGTTAGGCAGTTGATGCTGCTCGTTATAAGAGCATCACGATAGCAATTATTGTTAAACTTGTTGTAACTAGATAAAGCTAGAAGCGTTCCAAAACCGGGTCCCAGCGAGAAGAATATTTGAGATGCTGCGTCTATCCAAACCTAGAAGTGGAAGATAAAGTTACTAAAAGCGTGTTACTCAGCTTTAGAGTAGCACAACTAAAATACCATGACACCACTTATGCCTATTTTCCAAAATCAAATTATAACAGCTAATATTTCCTTCATACCCACCTTAGAATTCTTAAGCTTATGCCACTCGGGAGTCAGATAGTATTTGATGCCCTCATCGGCTCCAGGCAGTGATACCCCACGTACTAAAAGTATGATAAGCACCACATATGGTGCTAATGCAGTCACCCAAACCACTTTGCCAGCACTTCGTACACCCTTCCAAAGGGAAAAGTAAACCAAAACAAACACTCCAAAGACACACAGCGCCAGTGTTGGCTTCACCGGTCCCATAAAATCCAATCCATCGGATTTATACTGCTCAAGTACCTTTCGTCTGTTTGTTGTGTCGTAACAGTATGTTGTAGAAGAGATATAACAAAAAAAAAAAAATAGAAAAAAAAGAAGAAAGGTTTTCAGTAAGTAGGAAACAATTAAATAAAATGTGTGGTCCTCTGGGTAATGGAAGACAACATCGTTGACCGTTGTAGACGTTCGCCATTAAAATGCACAAATACCATACTGTACTTCAGTGGTACTTCTGCATCTATTATTTGATCACTACTACTGCTGTCGCCTAGTTTTTATTTTCTTCAGCGACAGATAACAATTAAACAAAAAAAAAAAAAAAACTTACTCAAAGAACTCTCGAGCTGGTGTGGTTGCCAGATTTGTGAAATTCTCCGATGTGACAAGCATACAGCTTTCCGTGTTCCATGAGTTCTCACAATTTGTCCATGGCAGTTTGGAGGTGAACGATGCGAATAGATAGTAAACAGCCCAACCAATGATTGTGTTGTAATACATGCCCATGTAGATGTCGATTAAACAAATGGCATAGCCGACACCTGTAAATGTAATTTATTTTCAGGGTGAGTCCTTTTTTATTTAGATTGAAAAGGTCACAAGTTGTTGGGAGGAGGAAGGTGGAAATAAATTAGTTGGTGTAGTGTTAACAAATCATTTAAAATTTAGTTAGGCTTAATGCAGACTTGGATTTATGTTATACGAGTACAGGTGGAAAAGAAAAGAGAAAATCGTTGAACACCAGTAAGTTGTCTGCAGTTTTTTCTGCTAAAAGAAAGCAAGAATGCCGCGGATTTCTTACAGACGACGGGGACCATTCGTTTAGTCTGCCTGCATCCTGGAGAGTCATGCCACCTTCGATTGTGTTCACTGAAAAGCCAGTCGTCAATGGAAGCCCTAACTGAGGACGCTGGCAAACCCAACGTGGGTTCGGGTCCAGAGAAATTCTCTTCTGAGCCTTGTCTACAAGCTCATCAGAGATCTCATTTTCTGTTATCCCTTTGTGTCCTGAGACCCAAATAAGATTCAGTGACTTCAGCCTTCCGACCGAATTCAATTATGTTTTGCATTCTCGAACTATTTTTGAAGTGGTTAAAGGATTGAGCAAGGCTTTAAGCGCAGCCTGACTGTCACTACAGACGCAGATACTTCGCTCCTTCCATCTGTTCTTCCCAATATAGTCCGCAGGCATTAGAATAGCATATATTTCTGCCTGGAAGACAGATGTGTGTTTTCTCAATGAGAAGTGAAGCCTAATGTTGGCGCATTTCACGAAAACACCAGCACCAGACCCCTGTCCAGTTTTAGAGACGTCCGTGAAAATGCGACTACATTCCGTTCCTAGCTGAGGCTCTAGCCAATCCTGAACACGGGGAAAGCCGACTTCAAGTTTGCACCGCAGCTGTAATTCAGGTGTCATTGCATGAGACAGGGGTCGTAGGATAATCGTTGCGCAACGTTATCAAAACTCCAGTGCGAATCGTGCCAGAAACCACTTCTTTTTAAACGGAAGATGGCTCTGAGTGTACACCCCATGATATAAATATCAAGAGGTGGAGGTTCATCAAAGCGTCTAAAGCAGAGCCAGGCGTACTGGGGAAAGCATTTACCAAAGCAGTGGAGACAGAACACCGCATTGTGGGCAGCACCTATTTACACCTGCCATAACACACCGGCCACAATCTGCATCTACAGTCAATGTTCTGTTCACCAGCATTGCTTTGATCCACAACACTAGTGATTCTTCTACGCCGTGATTTCTGGCGGAGCTACACAGGCTGTCAAAAATCGCATTGTCAAAGGCACCCTCAATGTCTATGAAACGCCTATCGCGTATTTTTTCCTGTCAAGCGCACATTCTATTCTGCTGACCAGATTTTGAAGCTCAGTCTCGTTGATAGACATGTTGTATCTCTGACAAAGGATGTACCCTCAAAGCAACTTTGCGCACATGTAGCCCAACCAGTCTTTTTTTTTATAATTTGCGCGCGCCAATGAGGATATGAATACTCTTATACTATTACAGGACACGGGCGTTGTGAAGATGTGAAGAAAGAGAGAGAGAGAGAGAGAGAGAGAGAGAGAGAGAGAGAGAGAGAGAGAGAGAGAGAGAGAGAGAGAGAGAGAACGATTTTTTATTCTTTTTTTTTCATGCTTTTCAGCAGGACGTCAAACTAATAGGTCAGGGCGAGAGAGTAGTCATCTCTGCCGATTTTCGGTATGAAAGCTACTCTGACTGTTCGCCAGAGGGTTGGTATATATGCCAGTGCCAAGCCGGCAGTGAAAATTCTCTTCAGAGTTAGCAGCAACTGACTAACACCTTGTTTTAGAACAGCTGGGTATATTCCGTCAGTGCCAGGTTATTTGAAGCTGCCAAAAGATGCGACAGCATATTTGATAGTTTCATCCATCGCCACGCCCAATGCAGTATACCAGCTGCGCCGAGTTGTTCGGCTCAGCCCGCTAACAGCTTCACTAATTGAACCTGGTTGCGAACCGATGGTGACCTGATTTCCTGGGAAGCGAGTCTCCAGCAGAAGACTGAAAGCATCCGCTTTCGACTCAGTGAAAGTGATTCCGACTTAATTGCTTTTTCATTCTTGAGAACTTTGGCCAGCCTACTGGTTTCACCGAGAGTATCGATCTTGCCACAAAAATCTCTATACGAGGTAGTCTGTTGTACTTTCACCTGAAAGGGTAAGTTATGATATAAAAAGTCTCAAAAAAGTGGGTCTCTCAATTTTTCATATCTGTGGTCTACTCGTATGTGGTCGCAATAAGAGGCGAAATCGGAATTTTCATTCTAACCCCAAAGTTAACGGTATATTAACGATTCTGACAATTTTGTTCCAAATTGATATTTGAGCTACAGTGGATATATGTATACTAACAGATGGCGTACCAGGTTATTACCAAAAATGCGTATAACGGTACTTTGCTTATTAGCTGGTTTTGGAAAATTAGCTATTTCTCGACTATGACCGGATCAATTTTGTTCGAAATCAATATTTCACAATATTTGACATGCACAAGATTATGGCATACCAAGTTTTGGAAAAATTTCAAAATATTTTTTTTTTTTTTAAAGAAAAAATTTTAACGATTTTATTTAAATTTTAAATCTGAGCGATGTACAGATAAACAACATTATGTAGGTGCAAATATGTGCGACCCAATCGTGCACTTCATTAACCCTCATTTTTTTAGTTCTAAAATACAATAGTTGGAAAACTTTCTGAAATTAAATAATGCCCCAGAAAAACGTTTGGATCTAAATTTAAATTTTTTTAGGGACTATGCAATAAGGATTTAAAAAGAAGAAAAGCATTTAACGAATCTATACCTCTAGCTTTCATACCCTTCGAGATCATTTATATCTATTTCTTTTGAATTTATTGTGTGCCATATGTGCCATAGAGGGCAGGGCCCCAAACATCTGAATTTAACCGCAAGAAATATTCAATAGTTTTTAAGTAATTTCATCCCTTAATCTAGCCCTTAACGAAGAAGTTTTAAATGTATTAACTTTTCGGAATTTGTAATATTAAGCGGCCTATAGATGATTGATATTATCGTATAATATTATTGACCGTCTGTAGTAAAATATTGAATAGATTGTTATTTAGTTTTATAAAAAAAATTAGCTGTTGAACTTTACAACAAGTATTGCAACCCACATTTCTGAACAATGTTATAGACAATTACATATCTATATATCCTGCTTTCTCGGTAACTGACAAATAAAGAAATAATTTATAATCTCTGATTTCAAAATTATTATTTGACGTTCCTATTTAAGGTGCATAAAAGAAGAACACTTTTTCCTTCTGATCTGTCTGATCATCCACTTGTTCCTTCTCAAACATCTAATTCGATATCAAGCGAAAGGATTTTAATTCATGATATGATATGATGTTTGGTGCTTTGATTTGTCAAGGAACAAATGAATAAATCTTAATCAAATTGTGTTTGTAATTTAAACAAAGATAATAGTGTATGGCAAATGGCATACCAATAGTAAGTAGATCCATTATTGATAATACCACCATTTCTGCCAATATTGACTGTATGAACAGAACTATTTCGATTAAATCATCCAAAAACTTGAACCATTATCATCCCTGGTATATGTACATAAAAACTTAGGGCGATCAAAAATAAAAGAAGCAAGAAGAATTTGGAAGAACTATATTAAAAGTTTCTGTCCGTTTTTCTTCATCTAGTAACTTCCAGTAAGCCAAATGGAAAACCCAATAAGAAATGGCTTAAAGGTACAGATTTCAAAACCTTTAAGCATCTCTAGAATTGTTCCCAAACTTGTTAAAAGACATTGCTCTGAATTTATCAAAAAACCATCGTATAGCTCTAATAAGGCCTAATCATAATGGACTTGAATGAGCTTAAGTCAGCTTAACAAAATGTCAAAAAAATCGTATTTCATGACCATAATTACCTTATGCTTGTAGTTTCGTCAAGTTTTCGTTAACTTCATTGGGCTTATGGAAAATGTGAATGAAATGACACATTCTGCACGAAAATTTGACAGCAGCTTTTTTCTTCCCTGATGCAAGAATTTAATTTTTTTTTTAATTTTGTTAGCTCGTTGTTCATGCTTTTTTCTGCACTGAAACAAAACCATATGTAAACAATTTGATATATTTTGAAGTTTGCTTAAGTCCATTATGGGTATCTAGAGCGTTTGACAGAAGTTGAGTGGGCTTTTCGTTCAGTTTTGACATAAGGTTAATCGAAGTATTCTTCGGTTTTTGGGGAAAGGAGCATTTATCAACTTTTTCCCATCATAATTGCCTTTAAACTTAAGTTAAAAGTTAACTCAAACTTAGAGATTCACTTTCCAACTCTTTATAAGATAATTAATAACTGAAACTACCGAAACCTTCTTCAATCCGATATTGGTAATTTGCCAATTGGTGCGTTAAATAAGGTCTAATGAACCCTCTGAATTTTTTCTTACTAACGTTTTTTTTAAGCGATGTCGACGATTTCGCAACAGCACCGAGTACAAATACGTATAACCCACTCGTGAACTTTATTTGTAAGTTGAATCATAAATTTTCATATAAAACCAAACAATTCTGTTTATCAATGCAATAATTTACTGATTTATGCCCGAAAA
The DNA here is from genome assembly GCA_963082735.1 of Pocota personata. Taxonomy (NCBI): domain Eukaryota; kingdom Metazoa; phylum Arthropoda; class Insecta; order Diptera; family Syrphidae; genus Pocota; species Pocota personata. The sequence continues at coordinate 16,520,837 of OY720432.1, forward strand.
TCTCGCAATTATTTCTACATTCAACAAGTTGCAATGTCTCCGTACGATTCCTTTCAAATTTATTTTTCCTCAATAACAGTGTGCGATTAATTATTCATAATTAAATTCAAACATTTTGAATACACGAAACAGGCAACCAACTAACGAAGTGAGAAACTCACTTAGATGACATTCAACACAGTAGCAAGACAAAATGACGACGACTTGTTGTTAGAAGTTTATCAGGATTAAATTGATTATGTCGGGCAAACAAACAGGCTTCTTGGTGTCAAGTTTAAATGTGCGGTGATTGCATGCATGTCTGTTTTATGAAACGTTTAAAATTTGAGGGGAGTTGATTCCTCCTATAATCAAATTCAGTTGAAATGGATGTGTACACGGGACTCTTCTCCAACTTGGAGCTTAGAGACTGAACTTTAATAGATTCAAGAAAAAAGAATCTTGAAAATTGTAGTTTTAATCGTCAAACCCCTTAAGGGAAATGGGTATATAGAAGTTGGTTTGAGTGTGTTTACACACTGAAGCGAATATAGTCCTTTTGTCTGTCATCTATTACTTTGAAGAAGATTGTAAGAGAGAAAAATCCATAAAAAAAGTGATGCCCCTAAAGTAAATACCTATTTCTACTGATATCTCCTTTGAGTTCTTTGAACTATTGAATGAATTGTGGTTGAAATTGAGATCGCTCAAGAGCTACGATGGGTGAATATTGTATCTATATCATTAAAGTATCCTTTCTATATTTGATTCATTAAGTACACAAGTAGAACACTTTCGATCAGGGCTATAGCAATGTCATTTATGTACATATCCTGCCCGCCTACACCCGTACCAAAAAGCCACTAAACACGCACCCGTGTCCTTTCTGTTTTATAAATTTAGAGATCACGATATTGTTCCTTTTCCTAAGGTTGAGATGAAAAATATTGCGTATCATTTCCCTTCACTGTTAGGTACATAATTATGTATCACTTACTTAATATTTTTATAATGACTCTAATAAAAAGAATACCTACTCTAAACAAGGACGAAGAAAGAGTGCATAACGCCATAAGATATAACTCTAGCAACCAAACTATCAACCCATTTGTCACGCACTTGCAGTGACATCCATGGTTGTGAATGAACTTAGCTTTATTAGATACGAAATGTAAGGTATGTACATTCAAATAAGCTAAGCTATTCTAGAGTTATATGCGTGAATCTTTTTAAAAAGACTTATACTATCGTAGAATTTTTAATAGAATTGTTCAAATCTTAAAATTTGGCGTATATCTAATATTATAGCTGACATAAAATTCAGCTTCCTGATGCCGAACAATAATCAAAAATAGCTTCAATCCTTCCCAGGAAATTGTTTAATAGGTGAAATAAACTACAATGAAATTGCCTCAGTTTTTCTCAAGTTATACTCGTATGGTACGAAAGCGCTTATTCCATTCTAGTGATAGTAGGTGCACATATGAGTATAGCTTCACAAATATATGTTTTAATGCACTGAAGAAAACCGCGTCACAATTCGTTAACTAGTTCTGGAGTTATAAATGTCCACGCAGTCAGACACAAAAATATTTTTAATTTTTAAATGTGTAGAGAAAGGATATTTTAAACGCTTTTGATGTCGACAATCACTGTTATCCGTCAACACTAATTATTGGCCTTTTTTTTTTTAAATATATAGGGGAACAGTACTTAGTGAAGACTTGAACATAATAAGGCAAAGATACGTTGGATTCACTTGATCGGAATCTTTTTTTCTTTGATATCCCGTAAATGGTTGGGTTTTCCGAACAAACTTATTACTTTTTCTGTTCTACACATTGTCATTTTCAAAAGCCCCCTTTTCATACAAAAAAAGGAACAAATTTGGTCTATTTTCTTAAAATAAGGGACAGTGAAGGAAACTCGAACTTTATTTCTTCAATATCTCCTAAAGAATCAATGGAAAATCCATCTCTATGATATCGCTTATACAGTAAACAATCAGCACTTTTTTTTTAAAGCGTCATTGTGTTTGGTAAATACCGTTATTTGTTGACTGTTGGAATGTTTAATTCTTGCATACGTTTCCATGAATTCAAGCTAAATTCTATACGCTGCAGCAGACAAAAACGATTGTATAAATTAAGAAGTTTGTGCGAATGTAAGTCTTTTTTGTTAGGTGACGTATTGGTTTCATGAAAAATTTGAAGTCGAGATTTTGATCAATCCTGGATCAATCCTATAATGGAGAATCTCGAATAAGTGGGTCTCCGAATTCTGTCTGTCTCTACTCGTCACTGCAGCATAAACGGCTAGACAGATTTTCTTCAAACTCCATTGCTGCGGTCTGAGGGTTCACAATTTGAGGAAAAATTAAAATTTGCATTCTAACCCCAAAGTTAACGGTTCCCTACAAATGTCAGATTTGGTAAAAATCAATTTTCTTGAAAACAGCTCTCTTACGATTTTGTTCAATTGTAATATTTGAGTTATTCGTACAGTGGACATATGGGGTACTCTTTTTTGCCAAAAAGTGCGTATAACGGTACTTTATTTATTAAGTGTTTTTTTTTTAAATTAAATTAGCTATTTCTCGTCTATGACTCTGTCAATTTTATTCGAAATCAATATTTGAAATACAAAATGGGAAGAAATACGTAGGGACTAACAAAAGTTCGCTTAGTTGGTGTCAATTTAGTAGTTTTTGAAAAAAAAAGATGCATTTCTGTAGCTTATAATCTAACAATATTTATTTCCAAATTTCAGAACAATAGGTGAAAGTGGAGACGAGAAGAGAAAAATTAGTGACGTAAGCTCGGTTGAAGTTACACCGCCAACACAGGAAGAATTCGTTTTGCCATTCTCTTCGGATTTCGACGTCAACTCACGCCAGTCAAAATTCTGCACGAATAGCACAATGCATACGGAATAAATGCACCATCTCTTGTTACTATTTCAAAGTGGTTTCGAAGATTCTAGACTGGCCATTTTTGTGTGGAGGACGAATCTCGTGAAAGTCGGCCCAAAAACCTCGACTGACGATACAAATGTGGCCTTGGTGAAGGCTAAAATTGACGAACATGCCGGGATGACACAGGATAGCGGATGAACTGGGCTTGAATGCCATGGCTGTGTCACGAATTTTAAATTATCATAAGTTTGAAAATGGAGAGTCAAGCTGCTTCAATAATATCGTTACAGGTGATGAATCTTGGTTTTACAAGTACGACTCGGAAACCAAACAGTAGTCCATGGTATGGAGCCCAGAAGGTGCAAATCCTCCAGTAAAGGCCAAACAACAAAAGTCAGCGACAAAAGCTATGATATCGATGTACTTCACTAGGGCGAAAATGGTGGCCGTCATTCCGCTTAGAACTATTCAGAAAGTCACTGCTAATTGGTGTACCGAAACTTGCTTACCACAAGTTTTCTAAAATTTCTAGGACACCGACAAAAAGCTCCGAAAAGAGGATTTTGAAAGCTGTTTTGAAAGATGGATCTATCGGCTGAAGAAATGTATTGAAATAAATGGGAATCATGTGGAGAAATTAGAAAAAGATGAAGATTAAATATCTAAAGTTAAAATTATTTTTATGTTTTATTATTCAATCAACTCAGCGAACTTTTGTTAGTCCCTACGTAAGACTTTCATTCCACAACTCTGAAAACTCATTGTCAAGTGCTATCCAAATGAGAAAGGGTCGATGGCGTCAATAACAAAAAGATTTGGTTGTTCAAAAAAGATTATTTCTGGAGCAACACATCTGCTTAAGAATACAGGAAATTTTCAGAATCCCAAAAGGAAACATATAGATTGGAAAACTATTGCAAAAGAAGGGAGACTGATTTGCCGAACAAGCAAGACCAAACTTGTCGATCCTCAAATCACTCATTAACTGTCCATAAGGCATCGACTACTAGGACATGATCTTCGTGGATGCATTGCACGCAAATGATCAAATGGACCAACACGTTTACAATATTATTTTTTATTCGTTCGCCCACGTTCCTATCACTTTAATTTTCCAACACGGCAACGATCCGAAACATTTTCAATTTTTCAATTCAAATCTTTATTCCAAATTTCAAAATTACAAATCTCTCAAATCAAATGTTGAAAGTTATCAATACATAAGCCTCCAAGAAGGCATGCACATACTTATAAGTTGAAATAAAGTGAAGATGCATTCTGTAGTAAAAAAGAACTAGTGTCGAATGCAGTGAGTCATAAGGACTTAATATATAATCAATACATAGGTTTTAATTAGTGGGGTTTGCAGTTTATAATTTAGATATCAACAAAAGAATACATTCTAAGTGAGCCAAAGATATAATACATTAGTCCTATACTATCACTCGTAATAAGACATTGATATCATTGAGATTAGGTAGACAGCCACTTTTTCATTTCTCTATTGAATGTAAAGGAATTTCTAATACTGCGAATGTTAGACGGTAACTTATTCAATAATCTGGGTGCACGATGGTGTAAAAAAATAAATTTATGAGTGCTATGGTGTGGAACTGAGGCCAAGTCACTGTCATTACTGCGCAGAGAGTAAGCGGTTGAATATAAATTAAAAAGGTAACCAATTTTTTTAAGACTTTGTATACTTTATATATTTCACGGATTGTAAAACAGTGGTTTTTGGATACTAAAAGTAATGTCCTGGATTGGCCTACTCAGAGTCCAGACCTGAATCCCATCAAAAACTTGTGGGCAGACATCAAAAGAGTATTAAAAATATACAGAAGAATTTATTTAAAATATTAAGGAGGTCTGAGAATATATACAACCAGCAATATGCCGTGATTTGATAGTCTGCATGAAAGATTGGTTGCTGTTTTAAGAAATAAGGGTTCCCTACAAAATATTAATACATTTCATTTATGTTTCTCAATAAATGTTAATGAAATGTAGAGTTTTCTTTCCTAATTGCATGGTCAGCTCAATATTTATTTTTATTTCATTTTTTTTTTTACTAAAATTTTGTTTTGTTACTAAATAATATAACAACTATAACTAATAAATACTAGCACTTACTAATATCATTTATATTACATAACATACATAATTTGTTTGAAATTGTAGGTGGTTTTCTCCTATATCTAACTCTTTCCATATAATTCGAGGTAAGCTGTATCAAAACATACAGAGAAGCTACATTCCGTCTGAAATGGAGAGTGTTATACACTATCTCCCATCTTCTAACACACCCCTAATAAATGTGGCTCCCAAAGTTCGTAAATAAAAATTAAATAAATAGCTTTCAAAAAGCAATACTCGTACTCGTATTAGTAAAAATATTGAGGAAAACGAAATTTTTTTAAAAGTGGGCGTATCTGTGGTTGGATTTTAAAAATGATTGCACTGGTACTGCTTCGAATTTTAGAAAGCCTATCTATGAAATTTCATGTTCCTGGCTCAAAACTGAAGGCCCAAAAAGTGGTCACATACGATCGGACAGACGGACGGATGGACGGACGTGGCTAGATCGATATAGCTTTTGATGCTGATCACAAATCGGGGGACTATAGTTATTATTTCTCTACGAGTATGTTACAAATTATGTATCAAAATTAATATACCCTGATTAGGATATGAAAGCTATTCGGTTTCCGGGGGATAGCAAAATAATGCAACGGCTTAGGCGTAACCTAAGAGTCGCGAATTGGAACCTTGGAAGTATGAAAGGTCGCAGCTACGAGCTTAAAGAAATGATGATTAAAAGGCGAGTGGACATCTTGTGTGTACAAGAAACGAAATGGCGAAACACCGGGAATCGGGCGCGTTTCTTGGACGTTAAGACAAAAGCTTACAAGATGTTCTACTATGGATCGGAACAAGGTAAAAACGGAATTGCTATCATCCTCGCGGAAGAGCTACTTGGCAACATCTTGACCATTTCAAAATCCAGTGACCGTTTGATATGTCTCAAATTGGTGATACAGGGTGAGGTGTGGAATATTGTAAGCGTATATGCTCCCCAAGTCGGATGCGAACAGAGAGAAAAAGATGCATTCTGGCTGGATTTTCACAACCTCATCAAAAACATCCCAAAGGAAGAGCTTTTGTTTGTTGGCGAAGATATGAACGGACATGTCGGGAAAACAAATGAAGACTATGAAGACTGCCATGGAGGACTGGGGTACGGCACCAGGAATTCTCCAGGTGAAGACATCCTAAGCATGTGCAAGTCATACGGTCTTATCGTGCTAAATATCATGTTCGTCAAACAAAGCCGGCACCTGATCACTTACAGCAGTGGTGGAAATGAAACCCAGATTGACTACCATTTGGTAGCCAGTTTCATGAAGCCCCGGGTTAAAGATTGCAAAGTGATCCTGGGAGAGGCGATCGCCCAGCAACACCGCCTCCTCCTGACAGAAATTTTTATGGAGACGGGGAAGAAAACAAATAAGCAAACAAAGGTGGCTGAGAAAATCAATTGGTACAAGCTGGACAAAGGGAAAGGCGAAGTTTTTATTACCAACATGACAAATTACCTCTTTACCATCATCGATGAGGTCGGTGATGAGGAGTGCAGAGCACAAGATATTTGGGATTCCCTACAGCGATCTTGCTTGGAGAGAGCCAAATCGCTGCTTGGAACGTCGAACTGCCAACACGCCAAAGAAACATGGTGGTGGACAGATGAAGCTAAAGTAGTGATACGGGAAAAGAAAACGGCTTTCAAGGCTTGGTCAAAGTGCTCCTCTACTAATAGAGATGAAAAAGCTCGCCTTGAAGTGATATATAGATGTTGCAAAGGTCTCGCGAAGAAGAAGTGCGCCCAATTTCAACCAAAAAGTATGGAAGGCCTCTATCGTGAGTTGGAGGAAATATCGTCTTCGGCGTCTGATAGGAACCAAGCTATCCAGGAGCTTCGACAAAATAACTTGAATAAGGGAGCAACTATCTTCAAAACAGCCGCCCAGAGAAGAAGAAATGCTCAGGAGATTCGTTCCCCAAAGTTCATTAACAATGCTCAAGGCCAGCTTCTTGTGGAAGACAACAAAATTCTCCACAGATGGCGACAGTATTGCGAAAGACTTCTGAACGAACAGTTTCCCCGGGTACACTTCCAAGAGCCGCTCCTAACCATGACGAAGTATCTGACATTACTGTCGAAGAAGTTAGGAATGCCGTCAAATACTCCAAAAAAGAAAAGCGGTTGGGCCAGACGAGATACCCTCTGAGTTCTGGAAAAAGATGGGAGACATCGGGTCCAGATGGCTCATGATTCTTATCTCCAAACTTATGAGCGGTGATCCAATGCCTAATCAGTGGAGGGAAAGTTATCTTCTTCCTCTGCACAAAGGGAAGGGCGATACGTGAAACTGCGATAACTACCGTTCTATCAAGCTGATGTCACACACCACAAAGATCGTTGAGCGGGTATTATATAGCCGACTGCGGAAAATAATAAGGCTATCTGATGACCAGTGCGGGTTTGTCTCGGGTAAATCAACAACAAATGCAATCCAAAGTATAAGGATCATAATGGAAGAACATCGTGATTCCTTAAAGGACTTGCATATGGTGTTGGTTGATTTTGAAAAAGCCTTTGATAGACAACCAAGAGATCTCTTATAGGTAGCGCTAAGACAACGAGGAGTTCCAGAAACCTACGTGCGCATGATCATGGACATGTATGAGGGAGCAAGGACAAGAGTACGATGTCCCGAAGGAGTCACCGAAGAGTTCCCAATCAAAGTCGGTGTACACCAGGGAAGCGTACTTAGTCCTTTGCTATTTATTGCAGTCCTTGATTATCTGCTTGAAGGAAAAGTGACGGACCCCAAAGTGCATCAGTTATTCTTTGCTGACGATGGAGCTATCATAAGCGAAGATCAAATGGCCTTGCAACGAGCACTTGATGTATGGGTGGAGGTTTTGGAGGGTAATTGGTACCGTATTAGTTCGAAAAAGACAGAGTATCTGTGCTGCCCGTTCTCTGATCCACACCGGCCTATTCCAGACATTTACTTGAATGGAAAAGTGCTTCCCAAGTGTGAAAAGTTCAAATATCTGGGATCTATGATCAATAGCGAAGCAACTTGTGATGATGACATCAATCATCGCGTAAGCGTAGGGTGGATGAAGTGGCGGGAAAACTCCGCTATCTTCTGTGATCGAAAAATGCCCCTAAGATTAAAGGAAGACTCTACATCGCAGTTGTACGTCCGGCGCTCACATACGGTTCACAATGCTGGACAATGTACAAAAAGTATGAGGGCAAATTAACGGCAGTTGAGATGAAGATGCTTCGCATGACAGCAGGAGTAACGAAGATTGATAGAATAAGAAGTTCAAAGATTCGAGGAAGCCTTCATGTAAAAGAACCCATCACAAGCAAGATATCAATCAACGTTCCTACGCAATCGCGCAAAAAAGGCAGACCAAAAAACAACTGGATCACACAAATGTAAAAACACCAGCAGTTGATTGGCCTCAGTGACGAAGTGATCCGAAACCGGGAAGCCTGCCGGTACTTTCTGAGGTCAAACCGGCAAACCCCACAAGCGGACCAGTAGGGATGCAGTAAAGTGGGAAGGTTGTGATCCTTCTACTCCGGATCATAATTTCGCCGTAAGAAGAAGAAGAAGAAGAAGGATATGAAAGCTTAAACTTGTGTTAGGTATAACACAAAATGGCTCACTACAGGTTTCCATTTCTTCCAGATGAACCAAATACCACATTATTGTCACGAAGGTAGTATCCTTATACCTACCCCGCGCGTGATGGTATGTAGTTTGGACAAAAAAGGTAATATAGCCGACAGTAGAAGCCATTTTTATCCAATTTCCTGAAGAATAAAAGATGTACCGACAATTTGTTACCAATCTTAATCTATCAGCGGTTCATCCCTCATTCCAAATTACACTGGGCATAAAATCATTTTTCAGAAACAAATTGTTAGATAAATTAGTTGAGCATATATTTCTTAAAATTTTCATTGTCAGGGTCGCGAAATATGGAAATTCTACGAGCCGAGCTGCAGGCTACCGGACGGGCCCATGGGTATCAATTACTAATAAACAGTCCCGACAAAGCAGCGGATATTAGATAGGTGTTGAGGAATTTACAGTTAGGCTCTATACTACAGATATCTATCTAATTACAAAAATCTAAGTAATAAGTATGACTATAAAGAAACCACATGTACCTGGATCCGACATTGACGAGACGAGCAGGTGCTGCCTTCAAATAATCATAAAGCCATCATACCCTCCATCAAATAAGCATAAAGCCATCAGACGAAAATGGGCAGCTGTGAACAGCGTCTGTTTCTCCAGGTAAAGAGCTGCTGATATTACTCGCCTGCACGCAGTGCTAGCACCGCGATTTTTTATCTGACAAAATCTATCCTTTTCTCCTTAATCTTTAATTCTCTTCTATACCCTTGTCTCTCTCTCCAACATTGGGTTAATAGACATAATCTTAAGTTATGCAGAAAATTAAAAAAAAAAAAATATTAATGTTAGTTTAATTTGTTCAGAAATATAAAAGCTTGTTCTGCCTTTTTTCTTTACGGCCCTACTTTCGATACAACTTTCAGTTCAATAACCATCCTTTGCCGAATTTTCAAATGTCAACAAAGTTCGGCAAAAATTTGTCAACATCATTTATATTCGGTTAAGTAGAGCCCCAATAAAGAGTCAAATATATGTACAATTTTTTTTAATTTATTGACATTACATAACACACACATCTCCCAGTATTGGTACAATATCCTGCCTCTTGTTCCCCATTCGTTTTTGGTCATCATCATCATCGGTTTATAATCATTTTTATTTGAACAAAATCCCATATGTAAACACGAGAATGGATAAAGGAAGAGATTGACATACCCTTTGATGTGTTCCATTAACTGGCAATTACAAAGTGTATCATATCTCCTGTCTCACATTTCGTATTCAAGTAAGTCTTTATATGACATATTTTTTACTAGAATCTCTGTCACCACCCGCATCAATTTGCAAGTGCAAATGACGTTATCAGTGAGGGCCCCAGCGTGCGAGGGTACGACTGGTTTATGTCCTTTTTTTAAACCATAAAAAGAGAACTAAACTGAATCCCTTTTAAATTTTTAATGTCAGTGATTTTTTATGTAGCTACATATCTTCTAAGAAATAGTGGAAGAAAAACACAGGTATCACTCCTTAACGTGCCTTATTGGCATCATCATTTTACGCATTGTGTCTTCTCATCCTTTTCAACTTGTTGCAGAAGAATCACGTTTAATGTTTCACTATAGTCAGTCGATATGAATTGAACAAGCGATTAACAGATTACAAAACAACCTCCCTGGGGAGAGGGGGATGAAGGTACACACACAATTCTTGAATTGATGGATAATCAAACGGATATTTATTTCCTTTTAAATTGGGAATACTTTCAGTCAGCTGGGATTAATTATCTTAATTAAATTGACAAACAACAGAAGAAATAACAAAAAACTCACCTTTCAATGCTGGGCAGATACGTTTCCAAATGCTTAAGCAACCACACCTGTGAAATTGTCCCAATGCCAGTTCCATGTAAAACAAAGGCAGTCCACCAAATATCAACATCACACAATAGGGAATGAGAAATGCTCCGCCACCATTTTGATAACAGATGTAGGGAAATCGCCAGACATTGCCTAAATCGACGGCGAAACCAACAACGGCCAACAGGAATTCCGCCTTCTGTCCCCATGTCTCGCGTCGTCTTTCGGTGACGGATACAACAAGGACTCGCTGAAAATGATGGAAATATTATTGCTATTATTATTATTTTTTTTTTTTTCGTCAGAGAAAGGAAGTGAGGTATAGCTTGAGGGTAATTATAAACTTTTTTGCAAACTAGGAAATATGTTTTTTAACACCAAGACTTACAAAGGTGCTCAAAAGGGCCTCTTATTTTTTGTCTTTTTATTTAAAATCAAGAGGGCATCGTGGCTCAGTGTTGTCCTGGGGAGTTAGTGCCAAAATATTTTTTTTAATTTCAATTGAAAGCTTAATCCTTTCACGATTAACTACGCCTACTTTTTGGAGGCGTTTTTTTAAATCTGTTTTTTTAAAGCTACCTACGGTGATAGATAAGCCTTATTTTTACGTCCTTATTAGAATTCATGAACTTCGGTAACAAATATTTATAGACATTCCCACTGTCTTGTAATAAGAAGTCATAAAATCAGTTTTTTCTTAGTCTCATAAAAATAGTGGAAGTATACTCTGAATAGAAAGATACGCATATCAATGAATTTGAATTGCAAATTTCAGAACGCCACTCCCACTTTTTTAGGGATGGGTTGAAAATGAAACTACCGCCAAGATAAACAAAATATATGCATGTATGATTGTAATTATAATAAATATGTAAGTATTTTGGTGCTAACAGCACATACAGGGCCTGGCCAGCTTTTCTCAGCCATTCGTGCTGTATGGCACATGAATGGTATGGACCTACAATGGCCCATCTTTTGCGAACGTCTGACAAATATTAAAGAGTAAGACTGTGATGAGAAGCTTCTCCCAATCGAAAAAATTGACCTTCAGAAACAGGACGAATGGCTGGAAGAAGTTAGGCCAGTCACTGTATTTCCTGTCATCCCCAATATATACATATTTTTTTCAAAATGGCGTCCACCTTTTGAGCAATTCTTTTTACCAACTGGATTATATTTTCGACCGGATCCCGACTTCCTTTCAAGAGTCAGGGTTTTTCGAAAATTCGAGAGCACTTTTTCCACCGTTGATTTTGGAATTCCTAAACTCTTACTTGTAGATATCTTTAGGGTGGCCGTGGTGTAGTGGTAACATCATCGCTTGTCACGCTGTTGATTCACGGTTCGAATCCTGATGTCAAGAATCATCTATTTATTTCGCATGAAATAAATAAAAAAGTCGATCACTTGCCAAAGCTAAGTCAACTCTACTGTGAAGGTATAACACTGGCAGTAGGGTGGTCATATGGCTAAAATGCAACTTGTTCGTGATGGGAGGACGGACAAAAATACTGTGAATCATAAGCAACGACAATAATAGCGAAAACAAACAAAATACTCCCCAGTTATCTGGACAGCCACCCTTGGAGTTTACAGAAACTTAATACCACCTGAGTTTCAAACTACACCACTCTGTCTTTCTATCTCTCTTCTTCTTTCCACAAAACGCACGTGTTCTAAAAATTAGTATAAGGGTATTCATATCCCCTTTAGCACGTGCAAATTATAAAAAAAAAAACCTTTCCTACCCGGATGGGCAGAAGAAGTAAGAAAATGTTGGGTCCATTGCCAACTGTAATCTATGTAATCTACTTGGAACGGATGAAACACATCGGCAAGTATCAGAGAAAATTGTTCTTCCGTGGCTCAAACAGATTAATACGTGCTGTTGTAGACTATGCTCCAAAAGATCTGCAGTAGGTGTCATTTTTTTTATAATACCACACTACCTTTAAGGGTTACAAGTTGATTAGTCTGTCTTTCTTCCTGTTGACGACTCTGGAAAGTTTGATTGACATGTATGTCAGGAATGTGATTATAGACAACTTGTCTATATCACAGCATGTCAACTGTTATACGCCAGAATAAGTCCACAGAAAGGTTGCATCATAGAGAAACATTAGCAAAATTAAGGTCAGCAAGAAGTAAGATCTCACTTATTAACGAGATTCTGCAAATGGGTTGACTGGAACATTTAGAGGATAAAAATTTAGTTCCCCCTTTCACAAAAAATAGTTTTGCTTCGACATGGCGCCGCGCGAAAAAATCTCAATCCAATATCAGATATTACGATATTTCAAAAATTTATGCAACTACTACAGTACGCCTACTTTGTTCCCACAATCGGAAGAACTCACCCAGCACTGTGCGTCCCTGTGTAGCTATGTATAGCGACAGAGGTGGCGAAATTGAGATTAACAATAAACGAGAGTATCCACAAGGTATTTTATAATCATATCAGCCCCAGATTACAAATATCTATCTAATAACTATCACCTAGGCTAGTATTTAAAAATAAATGGAGTTCAGTGGTTATTGTGAACCGATTTCGATGATTTGTACATATGTATGTACGTACGAGATGATATAGGAATATGGGTTCGATATATTATGCATATTGATGTCATTTCATATTGTTTTCTTAACACTTTGAGAACGGTTTACGCCTCTTTGGAGATTATTTTCCAGTGTTTCTCTCGTTAATGCCTCCAGAAAGGACTTTTAAAATTTGACGCTACCATTTTCATGATCGAGACGTTCTTTGGACAGAGTGTATAAAATAAACGAGCAAATATTCAAGCAATAGAGATAAAGTAATTAAATAAAAACTCACCTCATTATTAATGAACTTTGGTGCCAATGGATCCGTGACTTTAGCTGGAGTCTCATCATTTTCATCTTCATTCGACTCATCCTCTCTGTCGGCATTTGTTGGCGACGTACTAGCCTTACTCCATTGTGTGTTGTTTGCAACATCATTGCTATTGTTTTCTTTGTGTCTATCACTTGTTGTTAACTCTTCATTCGTCATTTTATCTACCGTCACACAGCTCGTGTCAGGCAAAGGAAAGTGTATCTAGAATACTAGTTACACCTCCTCTCTCAGAGAAATAAAAACAAAATGCAGCCTACAAGGACTGCAACGGTACTCCAATCATTGACCACATGCAAGCTCTGTTGCATCCAGATAGAAAAAAAATATAAACTACTGGAAATTTATTGGCATACCCCCTAAGCGAACATCCTGCAACGAAAATAGAAAGAAAATATAATAAACGATTAGAGTGCATAGGAGTGTAGGACATGTTTTTTTTTTTTTTTAAACTAAATTTACATTTTCCTGACCGCCCTAACGATGTAGGCAAGTTGCCCTTTCAATGTCATGGGCAATCAACAAATTTGTTACAAGTACAAGTACACATCGAATGGGATATATTTAAACCTTTCGGGGAAATTACCACCCCCATACTAGTCCCGAAAGTACAATTTGCTTTGATTTATCGCTCGAATTGCAGAAGTTAATTGTTTGTTTGGCTAAACATTTAATAAAGGGATCCCCGAAAAATACGCAAACATTTAAATTACATTTTTGTTTAATTGGAAATCATGCGGATTCATAATCGCGAATCAATTTAATTGTTTTAGACAAATTGAACGCATGGTGTGACTAGCAGATTTCGAATTTTTGTTTACATCGAAGCGCGTGTTGGGTAATTAAAAAATCATCATGACATATGGTGTTAGATACACCACGCTTTTCACAAATGCATGTGTAAATGAACGTTAATTGGCCAAAGAGAATATTCTGGGTGAATATATGTGTACTGTGCCGGCTGACTGTAAGAAGAGGAGGTAAGTAGCTAGCTTGAGGAGTGTAGTTTGCAAATTAAATTTATGACTTAAATACGAGTACACCGCGCTGTCGGTATGGTGATTTGATTTTAATGAGCATACATGATTGCCCCTATTCAAATAGTGTACTGAATAGAACATTTTGTCATGTGGTCGCTTGGAGAAACTCGGAGATCTTAGCTTATAGTCCATTCATTATGCAATTAGTTTAAATGGTTGGTTTTAAATTAATGTTTTGTTTAGATTCAAGTAAAAAGGTCAAATGCGTGCGTTCTACTGAATCTTGTAGGGTGATAGACCACATTCACTTATGGTGGAAAATATCAATAATAAACTCCAAATTTATTTTTTGCAACATTAGAGGCATGTGGTTCAACAATTTCAAAGTAAACTGCTTCTATCAGCATGTAGAAGGAAAGAAACACCACATGCTAGTCTGAAACGAAATCAAGTAGATTCACCAATCCTCGTACCTTCGTTGTCGCAATTAAGAACTGCATACGCAGTTTCATTTCAATGGTGGCCTCTGTGTATTTGCTCAATCAAACTTGGCTAGGACTGTTTAATTGATTATAGCTGCCCAAATGATGGTCAACCAGCCAGTCTATTTCAAAATTTGTCTGCCAAGGTCGACAAGTTACAAAGTGATTGTCCTCGGTTTTCTGGCAACTGTAATAATTTTCAAAGCACTATAATACTTTAGATCTCTCTTTCATCAGAGTCAGATGGTTATGCCCCTTTAGGGTTCTATTGTGTATGTGAAAATATGGTTTCTCAGAAAGTAGCCTATTTGCCAAGCTTCAAAACATAATTATAATTACTTCAAAGAGCCTATAGCAACATGTGGTGCTATCTCACGAGGCAACAAACAGGTGGGTTTTTGTCTATCATCTGTGTGTACAGCCGCCGTTCCTCTGGGGTCAGACACTGACCGGTGTGTCGCACATTTTGTGGTAGACGCACTTGGATCTTACCTTCAGTTTCGCCTTTTGACTATGACCTTACTGCCTAGGGAGGACCTGCCAATTCCAGGGGTCCCGTACAGCATTGCTCATAGCATCACGAAGGTTATTTCTGCTGGATGGATTTTAGATGCCTCGTACGACAGGTATACCTTACCTCAAGGCTATACTTTAACCCGATCTTGAGGAGTTTGATTACATGTTAAATGAAATGTAGGTGCATTGACATGCTTTCATTTTTTAACAATGAATTAATTTTTTATAAAGAGACATTCGTGTTCCTAGAAAACACAAAAACCTCGCATTTTTTAGTAAAAGCATTTGCCTTTCTACTTGTTTGGTAAGGAAAACTTCCGGTAGATTCCGCTGAATTAAAAATCCGTTTAGTGAAAAACTTAACCACTTGGTGACAGTTATATGTACTTTAAATGTAATTACCGTCCCAGAATTCAACACGGCTAATATCAGTGATACACCCGCTACTGACACCAATGATAGGGTAACAAGATCGCCGTTGTTATATAACTGGGTGAAGCAGCAAAATTTTTGTCGCTTCTTTTCCATGTAATGAAATGTGTTTCAGTTTGTACAGAAGCTGCCACCGAGGTAATCCAAATCGGAATTGAGCTTTCATAATCCACCCAAAAATCAACCTCCAGCAAACCTTGGTTCAACAGAAATTATAAGCTAGCCACAGTCACCAAGAACAGGACCTATAGGCAATGGTGCTCCAATTCAACATAACAAATAAGATCGAGCTTCGTTAGTCTCCGCAAGACGTATAATGTAAGGGTTGAACCCGTGAAGAACAATTGTAATGAAAGAGTCACTAGAAAGCTTCTAGAGTGTTCCAGTGCAGTAGTCCGAATTTTTTATTTTCAATGATTCATGACATATGTTTATGGAATGCCCTTCCACTAGGTATTATAAAACTTCGTTTCTCGAATTGTTTTAGTGACACCCTTTCATCGCATTTGACTGGCAGGTATATTATTGTGT
This sequence comes from Pocota personata, assembly GCA_963082735.1. NCBI lineage: Eukaryota > Metazoa > Arthropoda > Insecta > Diptera > Syrphidae > Pocota > Pocota personata. Next base: position 16,537,128 of record OY720432.1, read on the forward strand.
ATTGTTTTGAGTATAAACATCTTTAAGTTAGAAATGTTGTCTTTCTTTTGCCATTCCCTGAATATAAATAAATTATAAATTAAAAGATTATTGTAATATGATGTGTCTGTTAAACTAATTAATAAACATGAAGACAAAACAAAATATTATAATACAATATCAAAACAAGTCCAGCCACTCCTTATTCGGGTCTAGAGTACATAGTGATATTTTTTGATTTTGGGAATATGTTTTCAGGCAACTACTCATATACACTAGGGTCTAATTTGCAGCAAGCTCCGAAATCTAAGAAAAATCTTACAGTAGTACGCTTACTGCGACTGTTTACACGCAGGCTGAAGAATGCTGCCAGATCTTAAACGCAACTGCGATTGAATGCGTCAAGAGCAAGTCTTCCAATCGAGTAGGTTAGGTTAGATAACTAACTAGGTGCCCTTGTTGACAGGGTTGTCAACAGCTCACTTAGACCACTATGAGTCCATTGTGCCCAATATTTAGAACCCTGGGAACCTAAAAAATGTCAATCTTCGACCGCTAGGCTAAATCACCCAAATAAATGTATGAATCTCAGGAGTTTTCTTAGCTCAATGCTACCTAGCTCATTCAGCTCTGAAAAGAAGTATCTGCCAAAAGCAAGGCTTCTTTTGCTGGCCAGAGCTGGACAGTCTCACAGGAGATGATGAATGGATTCTATATCCTCTACGTCCCTGCAGTTTCTACAGTAGTCATTTTGAGGTAACCCTCGCCGTACTGCGTGATATATATAAGATTGATATATCTCTTTTTGTCGTAGACTGGCCATAATGATTTGGCTGTAGCGCATGTATCTAATCGACACAAACGTTCATTAGCTTCCTCATTAGACTCGATGTCTATCTCCCTGTATAGGGTGCTGAGCGGTAGACTAGCCTCGGAAAGGGCCCGCGAAGGGTTTATAAGCAAACCTTCTCTGGCTAATTCGTCCGCTTTTTCGTTACCGGAGATATCCATGTGGCCCGGTTCCAGCACTGGGTCACCGTGTTGGCCGCTCAGATAACATCCATCCAATCGAGTAGGTGGCATTAAAAAATTCTGCGCATATGGTCGAACCAAATGTGCAGCAATAGTGATTCTTTGAAGCCTGGCACTTTAACCCGTTCAGCATTCACAAGCGTCTGACAAATATCCAAAAGTGAATATGTAATGAGAAGCTTCTCTCAGTCGAAACAGAATTGGATTTAAGAATTCGCAAAGCATGAATGTTGCGAGAAGCTAGGCTAACCTTACATGTTTTTTTTTTTTTTTTTTAAACCTTAGCATTGCTTCAATATAAAGGTATAGATAAAAATATTCCCCGGGTTTTTGGAAATTTTCAAATACCAACAGAAATATAGCAACATTACTTAATTTTTTAATCGCATGGAAAGAATTTATTGAATTTGTTTATTTGTGTTTTCATTTATTTCTTTTGTGATGGCAGGGGGGAGATCAGATTGGATAAATTACTTCTTCGGTACCAATGCGCATAAAGTGGCGTATGTTTCATATAGCACCTCATTTGCACTCAATTTATTTAACCGTTTGCTAAAATAAATAATCGTTAAGTATTTTTTCTTCTTTAAAATGTGTTTTTATAAAATTTTTATTAGATTATCGTAATTAGTGAATCGTGCGAAAAAACTTAGATGAGGTCACCTATGCTAGTTTTAAGTATACATCCTTAAATGTTTTATGAGCAAAAAAAAATATCTTCCTTGTGCATTTTTACAAATCCATCTACAAATCACAGCAAACTTAGCAACCACATTTTATCAATATCCGTTTATCTCGATTTTTGGCTTTCATAAATGATCATTTAAATGATTTAATGGTAAAACTTAAATTGTTTAAAGCCAGTTAAACTTCCTATTGAACGATGTATTACAGTATAAAGGTAACCTTCATTTGTAGGTAATAGATGACATGGGAATGATGAGGGGAACATTTGATATGTTGTTCACGGACCGAATTCAAATCCAACGATTTGATCTACGAAAACCTAAAAATTTATCACAGCACTGAAAAATTAATTCTACAGATACCAATCAGTTATGGCTGATTAAGTATTGTGGTAATTCCCAAATTAACTAACTCTAACATAATTTGAAATTTGAACGAAAAGCTAAAAATCTATTTCTTCAAAATTAGGCATATACTAAAAGGCGGGGGATAATTGATACAATTAAGAAGATTCCAATAACTTATGAATTAATTAATCTCTATAATTTTTAAGATGCTATAGTTACGAATAACAAAAATACTTCATTGGAGAGCTGTCAGTCATCTATTTGATTGATTGCTTTAAATGAATATTTATCTAGTAACTGAAAGTCAGCAGACAAAACTAGAGTATTTCAGAATAAAATTGTTTTTTTTTTTTGTTTTGTTCTCTAATTAAACAATTAATTGGAGTTCATATACATAATAAGAATGAATGGAGTGACATATAATGCATGATATTTCGTTTCCATGCCCCCAATACATCTGTAACTTTCCTCAGTATATTCTGTTCATTTAGTACGATTTTAATCGTTTTATTTCTGAAATCAGTGAACTAATTGTCACGAAACTTTTAGCATTTACTCAAAAAGATTTTAAGTGAAATCTTTCTTTACTCAGGTCTTCAACTAAAGAGTAAAATATCAGTATGATTTCCATGTTACAAAATTAATTGTATTTTCAAAACTTCACTAAAACGGATAAATAATTCTTGCAAAAACGGCATAAAATAAATTGTATTTTCAAAACCGCTAAACTAATTCAAACCAAGATAAACAAATCTCGAGTCAGGTAAAAACTATGCAAAAAGAATTATGGAAATCTGTATTTTCTCTCAGAAGTTATCTTAAACGAAAGAGACGAAAGGCAATGACACAGACAGCGCCATTCGGAAACAGCTATTTCGGATATTTTGAATATACGTGTAGTACCGACCTTACCTCGGATACGATCTTTTCTGACTACTACTAGACTTTCTGCGTACGATTCGGCATTATGCATTAACAAATGGTTTATGTATCTCTTGTTTGTAGAGCTGCAGCTTGGTAATGGTGCTTCAAAAAGTGGAAGTGCTTTTAAGTTATTATTACTAATGAATACAAAATCTAATAGCTGTAATGGTTCTATGGTTATAATGCAATAAGTGGTGGGACATTCACGCCAGAATTTTAATTTTTACAAAGGATTAAAGGATCCCAGCTCCTAATATATAGTCTGTTGCAATTAGTACTACCGATAGATACTCGTACATGTTTACTCGACATTCTCCTTTGTTATTCTTTTTTTTATTGAAAGCTTAAATATATTGAAAAATAAAGACCACACTGTTCGTTTATAAATTCTTCATATTGCAAATTTAGGCCCAAAGTCTATAAAAAGTAAAAAAAATAGATTTTTCGTAAAATGCGTTAAAAGACAAAAAAATATTTTTTGAGCATATGTCAAAAATTTTAATGTCTTGTCTTTACAGAAATAATTTTAAGTAAAATCGGCTTAGCAATATTCGAAAAATAAACAATTTCTGAAGGACGGTTAATATGTAAGATACCGTTATTCAAAATTCTAAAGAAAACCTGAGTATGCAGTATTATGGCAAGTGCCCATATTACTTCACTTTGAATTTTTATTGAAATCTTTAGAGCCTCTTTCAGGAAAATTGCAATTTTTCAAAATTAACGCTAGAATGAAAATTCCGATCGCACCTCTGGGCAGTGCACTGACCTCACGCCATTTAGGCTACAGTCTGAGGTGTAAACAGACGGATAGACAGAATTACGAGACCCACTTTTACGAATTCCTCTTCGAAATAGTTACGAAAACAATACTTGCTCTAGCAAGTCAAAATAGTAATGGTTTCGGTTGGGTTTCAATTTCAATTTCGAGGTATTAAAAAAGACAAAATATTATTGTTTTAGTGCTGAATTGCATAAAAAAAATATTTTTTTTTCTTTTTTGTTTTATTAATCTTTTTATCTAAAGTCCCGAACAATATAAAATCAAAAATAGGTAAAAAAAAATAGGTCCGGCACCATAGAGGCTAAGGTAAATTTGTATACTGAATTCAAATTCGTTTTAGAATTGCTAATAGTTTTTGAGTTATAAAGCGATTCATGCACGATTTTTTTAACATTTTGACAATGATGCCTCTTAAACTCTGTCCACGTCGTACATACGAGTATTTTTGAATATATAATATTTCTATCCAAAAAAAATCATGATTTCTACACTGCTTCTGTAGGTAAATAAAACTTCTATAGTTTTTTCTTATAAATATTTATCTTAAATTTTGTACATACGGCTGCACTTAAAAAATTAAAAATTGTAAGAGTCCTAACTCCATTTTCTTTCAAGCCCTTCAAATTTGCGTTTTGTTGTCTGTTGAATTTTGAAAGCGCAGAGATGATAAGTCTTTTACTACAGACTAATGTTTAATTACCAGAACAAAATTTCTCTTCTATTTACGAGTATGTGCTTAAAGGGTCCATATATAGATAATTTTTAACCGACAACAATATTTAATGAAGCAGAATTTTTGAAAGAACTAACTAACGAATTTTGACTTCAAGTGGGCCTAATGCTGTAAATGTCATTTTATCTTTCACAATTTTGCCCCCTTAATTTGGTCCCATTTAGGGACCTATCTAATTCCTAAAACTGATAGCCAAAAATTTGCTTTTAATTTTGTTTTCCTGTATACCACATTTCAGCTTTCAGTAGTGGGGTCTATCTTTTTCATGAAAAATGTCCTAAAGATATTATAAGTAAGGTATTCTCGTATAAAATTAAAATTTATTTAACCAAGAGTCGACAATAGAATTTATGTTTTTACATACTCTATACAATGATTATTGTACTTTAGGAGAACGACCTAAGTTTGCCGATTTTCAGAACTTACTTATAGATTAAATAATAACTAAAATAAATCGAGTAAATGGCGTAAAATGAATATGATATATTTAATCACTGCGTAAATTTTGTATGAAAGATGAATCTCGATAGAAAGTCGAGTAAAATTGGAAAATTTAAAAATTGGTCTCAAACAAATAATTAAGAAAGTATTTCTGTGAATACATAGGCACGGATAACTACAGAGCTAGACTTGGAGGTATATTTTCTGAGAACTCTAAATATAAAGTTTATCAAACGACTATATCATCTATACTAAAAATTAGATAAAATCTGCGTTGCCATCAACTTGAAAAAAAATTATGTCACTTTTGTGACAATGTCAGATGACATAATTCTGAACAAAAAATGAAGACTGAAAAAAAGTAAAAAAGAATAGAAAATCTTCCTCCCAGTAAATACACATCGTTCTTCATTTATTTAAAAAAAAAAGACCAGAAATTATGTCCCTTATATTTTTTAAAACAGACTGGAAAATGTCGAAACAGGCTATACCAGTCATTTGGCCAATTTGTCCTTTTGTCTCTTTTTCTGTTTTTTTTTTCTGTAATGGTTGGAGAGAACAACTTGGATTGTATTTTTATGTCTTAATAACAGACGGGTAGTACGATTGGAAGGTCTGCTTCGACAGTCTCTTTAAAAAAAAAAAGCATTGAAGTGACATAATTTGTGTCTGGTAAAATCTATGTTTTGATCAAAGTCTCCAACGTTTGTAAGTCAACATTTTTAAACTTACAATCATTTTGAAAACAGAAACTGGAATTGTATGAAACACGAGAACAATATTTAAAAATAAAAAAAGTCTCCTAACTCGAAAATTTTCACAAATTCCTTTTGGCATTATTTTGAAGGTAGCTTAGATACTGTAAAACATTGGATGGTCCTAACAGGTTATTTGGTTTAAACTTTAAAGTCTAGAATCCAGTTTTGCTTTAAACATGGATGCTCAATACTGTTGTAAATTTTGGTGCAGGTTAACGCATAGGAGTTGAGGGAAAATATTAAAACAAAATTAATACAATTTTTTTTAACATGGAATTACGTAACGTACTGAACAATTATTTAGCGTGCTAACATTTTGTAGAAATTTGTTTGCCCATCTACAATGCTTGACTAAAATGGTTTTCTCAATTTTTGCCCACGTTTTTGTTAATTTTCACTCAAAATAAATTCCAGTTTTAAAGCTTAAAAATATAAAGGCCAGTGCGAAAATTTAATTGAAGTTATTCGGAAGCAAACTAGTGTAGTACTCGTAACTTTTCAATGAGAATTTTATTTCTGAATTTTTTAAGAAATTGCATAACTATTTATTATTATGTCAGCATATATTGATTTGAAAATTATGCCATCATCAAAATAATTATGTCACCAGGACTATGAATTATACTAACGCTAAATTGTGATAAAGAGTCAATAAAATAATCGATGCTTAAAAATAAATTAATATTTTTCTGAATGTATATAATTAGCAGAAATTTTAAGTTGCTTCTTCAAATTACTCAAATCAAACAAAATTAGCATAATTAATAGAAATGTTTGGGGGGAAATGTACATGTTATATACTCTTATATATAAATGTTCCTCAATAAATAAATAAATAATTTATATTTCGCTAGTTAAATTTCTACAGGCTCCAAGACAAAAAATTTATGTATTTATGAAAAAAATCTGATTATGTGAACAAATTTTTAATACTTTTACTAAATATTCTGTAACGCTCATTTTATTTTATTTTTTATTTAATGAATTATTTGAAGAGCTATATTTAATAAAAAGTGTTAAATTGTAATCATTGTACATTATTAATTAAATATTTTGGTTTCAGATTTTTTCGCAGTTGTCCTGCAAATTTTGTCACAAAAAGGGCTTGGTTCTACTTAAAATGGATAAGTTCCTTTTTTTCTTCTCATTTTTGCATCTCGTTATAATATTTTTTTATTTTTTTATCTCACTATTTTTATCTTATTAAGAAAAAATTATTTAATACGTATTCTCAGCTTACTTTTAACATCCAATTGCCAGGATCACATCTAGAAAACCCCTCCTTTTTCACACTTTTTTCTAACTTAACACAAATTATAGTAAACACAAAAAAATATTTAAATAATTTTTGTTTTAAACTTAATATTAATTTCACTACCTAAACTATTTTCCACTATTATTTTTCTATTTTTAACCGATTTAAAAGACAACTTTTGAATAACTGACCAAATGGAAACAGTTTCAGCCTTTTTATACAAAATTCCATCCACTTGAATAGATCATACACCAAATTGAAAGGACTACACTGCGCATTTCACAAATTCACTTCAAGGACATCATGACACACAGGACACATGTTGCTGAATTTTTATCGCAACTGTTGCTCGTTGCCACTTGTTACTGTTGAATGTTTGAATTTGTTTTCCATGCTATTGGATGCATCGGAGAATGGGGATGCAAAGGATGGAAATTAATTTATCCTAAGTAACTTATCCAATCGAAAGGCTGAAATATGTTCACAATCAATTCTTGGCGTGATTGGTTGAATTGTATCGCATGCGTTTGTTATCTCGCGTGTTGTTCACTTTTTGTATTTAATTTTTGTTTATCAAAAATCGAACGCTAGGTAAGCAAAACACTTCAGCACACTGTAGATACTTTTATTTTGAGATACGTCGCGACGATCGAACGTGTGTCTACCGCAAAAGCTTCGATGAGATTGATTCGCATCGTTCACCTGTGCAGGCAACTGCTGCAGACAATCGACTTGAATTTAAATTATTATCATATACGATAAAGTTTGGAACTATTTTGCGCGGCACAATTTTTTAACAAATGCTTGACTTATTTCTGTTTATTAAAATTTTATTTTTTTTGCTGTGCAAACAGACTTAACCCACGGACACTGGGTGGTATGAGTGATATTTTTTTGTCGGTTTTTTGTTTTTTTTTATTCAAATGTTTATGTTTTTGTGTTACTCTAGTACTTAAAATGATTAATTGATACTCGCGAATTTATTAAATGTGTACGGAGAGTGTTCTTAATTATGAACAGTTCTTGTTAGCTTCACACTATAAGTGCGAGGAAGCCTTTTATAGTCGGATAATTTTGATGGGGGATTGAGTTTACATACATATGTACATATATGTATAGTTTTTTTTCGTTGAACTTAATGCGAAAAATAAATTTTTGAAGTAGCGTGACGTGCAAAAAAGAACGGTTCGATGGTTGAATTTATTTTAGGAAAATGAGTGCGAGTAACAAAGAAGATTGATTTGTGCGTTTGCTTATCTGTTTGAACTGGATTAGGCCAAATGTTGTCAGTTTGAATGGACTTATCCCTTTTTGGTTGAATTGTTGAGCCATGAAAATGAAATCTATGTGACACTCCATTTTTTCATTCACTTCTATTGGAAAAAATGATGAACTATGAGTCTTTTGATAGCCGCAATAAAAATAATTAATAGGAAAATCGCCTATTAAACTAATTACGAAAATCACTAAAAGTGTCGGTCGTGGTTGGGCGTCTGTTATGTGGCCTCTATTCGTGCTCAACCACGTTTATTTTTGTCATTTGTAATTTATTTATTTTTATTTAACTTTTTATTATCAAAATCTATTCAGCGATATCTGATCTAAACATTTATTGGCCAAATCTAATTCTAAACTTGTATGTAAGAAGTATCCTGAAGTTTTAGGGAATAGATTTATTTTCTTCGAAATCGGTTCAATCATTTTTGCTCTAGGTGGTATCAAACAAGTATGTATATATTGGTTTACCATCTTGGATCTGCAATCTGGTTACTGGGAAGTAGAAATGGCTGAAAGACATAAGGAGAAGACCACATTTTCGATTGGTAGAGGACTCTATGAATTGAATATTATGCCGTTTAGTTTAACTAATGCACCAGCTACTTTTCAGCGGCTCATGGATGTCGTACTTCGAGGGCTTCCATACAATGTCTATCTGGTCTATCTCGAAGACATTATCGTCCATCAGAAGACTTTTGACGTGCTGCTCTGTAATTTATGATAGAACTGGTTTTTAAGCGCTTACTGGAGGCAGGTCTCCGATTTTCAACAATGAATTATTGGCCAGTGAAGAAGGAAGTTAGATTTCTGGGACATCTCGTTTCTGCTCCCGGTATTTCAGCTGATCCAGAGAAGGTGCCAGTCATTCAGATTGGCCTGTACCAAATAGTCTTTGGGCCTACTGTCGTCATTTTATCCGTGATTTCTCTACTATCGTAAAACCTCTCACCACCTTGACCGAGAAACGATAAAAGTTCTTGTGGACTGGCTCCTGCGAAGACGCATTTCGACAGCTGAATGAAAAGCTCACTACTGCTCCAATTCTTGTCCAGCCCACTGAAAATGATCTGCTTATTCTGGATACAGATGCCAGCCTTTGGATCAGTGTTGTCACAGCTGCAGAAGGGAGAAGAAAAGGTCATCGAATATCACAGGAAGACCTTTACCAGAGCGGAACTGGAACTACTGGTTTACCCGGCGATAACTCTTGCCGATCGTAAAATCTATCATCCATTTTCAACCATATCTGCTAGGAAGACATTTCCTTCTGTGAACAGATCACAGTTCTCTTCGTTGGATGATAAATGGCTCGCTGGTTGGAACTTTTGCAGCAGTTTGACTTTTCTGTCGAGCACCGACCTGGAAAGAAACATCAAAACGTCGATGCACTTTCCCGACGTCCGTGTGAGGATTTGAATTGTCGGCATTTCTTCCGCTTGGAGGAAAAAAGTGTGCCCTTGTCCGGTCGACGATGTTATCGAGGGATATACCCGATAGTCAGAAGCTAGCTGTAGATCTCTGAGCAGTGAGGGTGGATGGCCGTCGAAGACCAACAATTGGTGAAATTCGAGGCCTTAACCCAAAATGAAAAGCATACTGGGGCATGCTTGATGTGCTGGAATATCGCGATGAAATACTTTGTAGGCGGGTCAACTCTTCCAACGGTGAATTCTATCAGATATTAGTCCCAGTCTTTTTGCAGACCACGATTCTCAAGGCAATGCACGATAGTCCTACTGGAGGCTACTTCGGAATTCAGAAGACGTTGGAAAAAACCAAAAAGAAATATTACTGAGTGGGATCTTCCAGGGACGTAGAGCAACATTGCCGATCCTATTTGCAATGCCAGCAACGCAGAGGCCTTGCAAGAAGAAGTCACGTGAAGCTTCAACCAGTGCATGTTGGCGCACCATTTGCACGAGTTGCCATTGGGGCCTCTACCAGTCACTACTCAAGGCAACAAGTATGTACTCGTCTTCTTATTTCATGAAGTGGCCGGAGGCCATTCTTCTGCCAGACCAAACCACCGAGACGGTAGCAGAAGCTCTTATCACACACGTATACTTTCGATTTGGAGTTCTTCTTACACTCAGACCAGGGTAAGAATTTCGAATCCGTTGTGTTCAAGTGTACGAACTGCAGTGTATGAAGCTACTAAGCTTTTGCCCTTCGGTCGTGAACTTCATTTGCCTATGGAATTACACACTGGCCCTCCACCGGATTCATCCATCACCACCTTGAAATACGTCGAAGATTTAGTTCATCGCTTAGAAACAGCATATGCATTTAATCAGAATCAGCTACTGGAATACAGTCGACGAATGAAAGACCGATACGACCTCAACGCGAAAGCTTCACCGTTTTTTGAGGGTGGTAAGGTTTGGCTGTATGCCTCAAAGCGAAGAAAAGTAATTCAAAATGACTGGCAAGGACCCTATAACGTTATTAAGAAAATAGTCGATGTACACTATCAAATCGTCAAGACAGGAGGAAACAAATTACTGGTAATGCACTGTATCAGCTTTCCCCGTAGGAATCAACGTCATCTCTCCCTTCTTCATTCATTGCTTTGTTCTGGCGACTGAGGGCAACCGATATCTTTTAATAGGGGAGCAGTGTTACGACCTTAAAGATCACCACGGAGAGTAAGTGATATTGCCCACAGATGCGAAAGCTGATGGCAGATAATAAGCCATGACCATGTGAAAAATTCTTAATAAGAAGTAATTTTTCCCAAAAACTGGTATTTTCTTTCTTTTGATTATTTCTTTATGTGCGCAAGCAGTTCCCTCCCCGAAGGTGTAACAATATGCTATCTTAGAACATTGCGGCTAAAATACTTTATTTGGCTATTTACTCAAAAACCATCCATCTTACAAAATAAATGCTCAAAGAATTATTCTTTAATTCGATCTTCTTAAAAACTCAGACACTTCATTATTATGTGTGTATTTTTCTTTGTGAATTCTCCAGAAGCCAACAGATGGCCTAGAAAACTGAACTCTTATGGCTTAGACCATGGTACATAGCATAACACAGCCGATTTTGGGATTTTCGAAATACACGGTGCTTCAAATACGATTTCCTAACGTGCATGGCCATATTTCTACACTTTCTAGAAGCTCAAAATTACCTAAAAATGCTCAACTAATAAGGACTACGGAGTATAACCTAATGGGAACGGATATTTGATTTTACAAACACAGAGTGTTACAAAGGACACTTATAAAATCACTTTAATATGACTTGCCAATGGTTGATGTGCCTTTTTTACAATTTTATTACTTCTTGGTTTACCTAGAAATATGGAATTTAGCACATTTATAGCATAGACCACGGTACAAAATATAAATATTTATATTTTAAACGGGGAAATTCCAAATATAAACCGGGAACTCCACCAAAAAATACTCTGCAGTTTTAGAAGTCAGTTTTAGTATTCTTTTGCTTCCATTTGTCGCATATAAGTACATGCCATATATTTGTCACATTTTTATAACTGTATAAATTGCAGACAAATTTGAATCGATTGCATTTATTAATATGTACACTGATCGACCGGACTTCAGTTTGATGTAGCTACATGAATCCTTGAATTCTTTTTCGCTGACTGAACTGCGAAAAATGTAGGAAATACGTATGTACTTAAGAGCTTACGCTCACCTACATCATTTCAACAAACGTTTTCAAATACACAATTTAATAATAAGATAAGAAGATTTGATCAATCAAATTGAATATATAAGCACACCTTCATGTACATGTACTACTCAGATTTATTCATATTTAAGCTTCTTAAGTGTGAAGCATAACCGCAGCTTGAGTCTTACGTATCAGATAAATTCTTGTTTCATTTGAATAATGATTTCTTGCATTTATTTGAATTACTCTTTTTTTTTATTTTATTTGCGAGTGGCATTTATTTATTATTATGAATATAAAAAAAAAATGTTCTAAAGCGAGAACCAGATTGCACCAGATATCAGTACTAGTCAGTGTAAGGATCTGAATGGATGTGAATATATTTTTGCACAACGGCTAAGTATTGTTTTTGTTTCTTAACACCGTCACTGGTGGCTGTTAATCTCTCTAGCTGAAAACAGCGTGCAGAGAAAGTAGACTCCTATTTTGTCAGATTTACAAGGTTGGCACAGGTTGTCCGACATTTTATCACATGTTGCATGGAACGCCAACGGTCTCATACAAAGACTAGAAGAGCTACGAGAAAATGACATTGACATATGTTTGATCTGTGAAACTCACCTGACGAAACTATCGCGTGTAAACATTACTGGATACAGTGCCTATCACGCTTATCACCCGTCGGAAAGGGCCAGATGCGGATCGTCTTTAATCATAAAAGATTGCATCGAACACTCTGAAGAGATTATGATAGAGCTTGAAACAATGCAAGTGAGCACTGTACGCGTGAAAAATGGACATTACTCTTTCAATGTCTCGTCAATTTATTGTCCACTGCGCTGCAGGCTTGAAAAAAATGATTTTACAAATATTTTCAACTCTCTTGGTCCGAATTTTATTATTGGCGGTGATTTTAATGCAAATCACACCTTCTGGGGTTCAAGATGTGTCTCACAAAAAGGCAGAGCACTTTACAACGCCTCCATGCAACACAGTTGCGACTTTCACTCGACTGGTAAACCAACATATTGGCTAACTGATAGCAACAAAATACCCGATCTGATCGATTTCTTTGTTGTAAAAGGAATACCAGACAAATGTATTAAAATTGATGAAAGTTTTGATCTCTCTTCCGATCATTCCCCTATCATTCTAACGATGAACGAACACCTAATTAAAAAAGATGTACCTGCTAGACTAACTAGCAGAAAAACTGATTGGGAAGGCTTTAAAAAAGACGTTGAAGAACATATCGAACTGAGAGTATCACTTAGGACGTCTTCTGAACTCGAAATCGAAGTTGATCGTTTTGTTGAAGTTCTGCAGCATGCCGCGTGGAAAAATACTCCCTATCAAAGGAAAACTCTGATCAATCATGCCCAAAAATACCCACCAGAAATAAAAAAAAATGGTAAGGGAGAAGAGAAAAGCGCGTAAAAAATGGCAACAAACTCGTGCTCCGCAACATAAATCGCATTTGAATCGCTTGTGTAACTTGCTTAAAAAGGCCGTTATTGATTTTAAAAACCGGACAATACAAACCAGCATTGAAAGCTTAACAGCGGAAAAAGATTCCAATTATTCGCTCTGGAAAGCTATAAAAGGCATTAAAAAACCGAAAATACAAGCGGCCCCAATCAAGAAAAATGACAACGAATGGGCCAAGATTGATAAAGACAAAGCAGAAGACTTTGCCACCCATTTAGAAGAAACATTTAAACCATTTGATGAACAAGCGCTTGTTGAAAATGATAATGCGTCGGATATAGCACTTCACAATTACAAAGTAAGAAATGCAATGCTGACCGAACTTCAACAAGAAATAAAGAAACTGAAACCGAATAAAGCTCCTGGATATGACCTAATCAGAGGTATATGATTCTGAGTAATAATGATTCTGAAGCCAGGAAAACCGCCGATTGATAAAAAATCGTATAGACCTATTTCGCTGCTGCCGATTATGTTTCCGAAAGAATAGTACTTAAGCGATTACAGCCGGTTATAGAAGAAATATCTCTTATTCCCAATCACCAGTTTGGGTTTAGAACCAAGCACTCAACAATAGACCAAGTGCATAGAATAACTGATTTAATTGAGAAAGCTTACGAAGAAAAAAAGATTTGCTCGAGCGTATTCCTTGATGTTTCTCAAGCTTTCATGAAGGATTGAAATATAAATTACGACAAGTGCTGCTGGAACACTTATATAATATTCTGGAAAAATACTTGACGAATCGACTTTTCCAAGTCAAACACGGAAATGAATATTCAGAATTTAAAGAAATAAGGGCTGGGGTACCGCAGGGAAGTGTCCTTGGACCTCTTTTGTATCTATTATATACTCGCGATATACCGCAAGAAGAAGGCACCGTATTAGCTACATTTGTCGACGACACTGCCATCCTGGCAACGGGTAAAATGATCGAAGAAACGACTGAAAAATTGCAAGAAGCATTGAATAAAGAAAATGAATGGACAAAGATTTGGCGACTAGCTTTAAACGAAAACAAATCTGTTCATGTCAATTTTACTTATAAGAAAATAAATAAATAAATAATTTGCCGATCTTTTCAAAGTCGGTTCAAATTCCGTTTGCAAACTAGGCTAAGTATCTTGGAATGACACTTGATGCTAAGCTGAAGTGGAAATCGCACGTGAAGGAAAAACGTAAAGAACTCGAAACCAAATACAGAGAAATGTACTGGTTACTTGGAAAACATTCCAATCTTAATATAGAGAACAAACTGCTTCTATACAAGCAAGTGCTAAAGCCGATATGGATATATGGAATACAACTCTGGGGTTGTACCAAAATAAGTAATGTCAATATTTTACAGACTTTTGAAAATAAGGTGCTAAGATCAATAGTTAATGCACCGTGGTTTATTAGAAATAGCGATATCCATAGAGATTTAGGAATTGCAACAGTCGAACATGAAATCAAAAACTTCGCGCGTAAGCATAAAGACAGATTACAAGGACACTTTAACAATGAAGTCCTTCGAATTCTAGATGAGATGAATCTACTGCGTCGTCTACAAAGGACTAAACCTTTCGACTTAACGCGATAGCAAGAAACCGCGTCTAATTTGCGGAACAAGCAGGAACTTTCAATGGAAAGGGACCTGCCAAACGATCTCAATACGTGAAACAAAAACTGCTGGATAAGTAAAATCTTAGTTGTAGTAATCAAAGAAATTTATCACGAAGGGAGGTTTTTTTAGTGAGTAAAAATCTCACACTACTATGAGCACGCGCTATAGATCCTCATAGTGTTTTCATGAAGATTTTTTACCTACCCTCGGAAAAAAAAAAAAAAAAAAATTTATCATATGTACCAAGATACAAAATTAATTTAAAATGTGTAAGTAGGTACATAATATTTCTGTAGAACGGATTTAAAAATTTCTCTAAGTAAAGGGTGACCAGATAGCAATAACAGTTTTTCCAATTGATATGTTTCAGCAGCTGTCAAAGTTACCAATGACATCCAGCCGTCAGCAAGGTTTGCCATTTCATCATGCATCGTTTGACGCTTCCCGAATGTGTGGAAATTATTAAAAAATATTATCGAAATTCCACCAACCAGACAGAGATCGGTGGGAAGTGAAGAAAACATAGCCGATCAGCTGAATTGGGCATCGCCAGACAGTCAACCAGGCTTATTTTGCAGTTGGATTTGGGCCTACATCCATATAAGATTGTGCTAACGCAAGAATTGAAGTCGGACGACCATAGGCAACGCCGTGAGTTCGCTAATTGGGTGCTGGAAATGTTGGCCGGAGATCCGGATTTTGGCCAAAAAATCATCTTCTCGGATGAGGCCCATTTTTGGCTCAGCGGCTATGTCAACAAGCAAAATTGCCATTATTAGGTTAGGTTAGATTGAAGTGGCTGTCATCAAAAAGAAACCAACACACTTAGACCAATAATAGGTCCATGTGTTGAGACACGGCCTCTAGCCTACTCGTTGAACCATTTAGAGCTTCTGATGAAGCGTAGAATGTACCTATCGTCAATATTATTCAGATCATCTAGGTCATTGATAAAGAAAGCTCCTAAGTGGAGTTTCCTTCTTTGGGAGAGAGCTGGGCAGGTGCAAAGAAGGTGAAGAGTAGTCTCTTCCTCCTCGTCGTCCATGCAGCTTCTGCAGAAATCGTTAGAGAAGACTATTAGACAGTGTCCAGTTATGACACCTATAACAGCACTAATATGCTTCCCATTTAGAGAAATCAAAATCCTAGAGCGCCATAAATGTCGAGAAATTCCATAGCTGCGAAAGGTGTCGTCCGCAGTGCTTCGTTAATGCACAGACAAGCTGAACGTTGGGCTTTGCTTAATAACTTCTGGTTTATTGCCTTATCCAAGGTAATCCACCAGACAACTACCCCGTACATAAGGATCGGTCTAATGACCGAGATATAGAGCCACTGATTTAGTCTGGGTTGTAAGCCCCATTTGCACCTAATGGTTTTTTTTGCAAGGTGCGACAGTGGCTTTCTTTTTATCCTCTATATTAGGTTTCCAGCTTAGTTTCCTATCCAAAATAAGACCCAAGTATTTTGCTTCATTGGAGAAAATTAAGCTTGTTCCATTAAGGGATGGAGGGTCAATAGGTGGGATTTTGTATTTCCTTGAGAGGAGGACTAGTTCAGTTTAGTGGGCGTTCACTCCTAGACCACATCGAGCTGTCCATCTTGATAGCTTATTCAAAGCGTTTTGTAGGAGCTCTTTTAAGGTAGTGAGGTGTTTATCGGACAATGCTATAGCAATATCGTCCGCATAAGCGATAACTTTACTGTACTTTAACAGTAGTTCATAGAACACCAGATTCCAAAGAAGTGGGGATAGGACGCCCCCTTGATGGGTACCTACTTCTGACAGATGACTCACCCAGCTTTGAGTTGATAATCGGACTATTAGGCAGTAAATTAATCAGCTCGCCAAGTGAACTACCTATCTTCAGATTTGACAGTGCTTTGGTTATCACAGATGAGTAGACGTTGTTAAAAGCGCCTTCAATATCTAGAAGAGCTACTGTAGTATACTCCTTATGATATATGGAGTATTCGATTTTATTGGTTAACGTATGCAATGCTGTTTCGACTGATTTGCCTTACAGTATGCATGTTGAGCCGTGGACAGTAGTCGTGTGTCAATAGTGATAGTATTAACACACTATCAAAAAACACATATCAATCATTCGTTCTAGTGTTTTTAGAAGGAAAGATAATTGACTAATAGCTCTGAGGTCTTTTGGACTGGTATGTGAATATTTACCAGCTTTGGGTATGAATACCACATTGACTTCTCTCCATATATGCGGAATATGGACCAGATTCAGACAGCTCTGAAAAATATTTTTTAGAACTGGTAGGATAATGTCAGATGACATTTGCAGTTCCGCAGGTGTTATGCCGTCTGGTCCAACGGATTTATATGGTTTGAAGCTATTTAGCACCCAAAGGAGTTTGTCCTGCGCAATCAGACTTGAAAGGTTGGTTTTTTGAGCATTTTTAGAGCGACTATTATTAGAGCGACCACAATCCACAAGTGTTCGACCAAGCATCAATGCATCCACAAAGATTGACTGTTTGGTGCGGTTTATGGCACGGCAGCATCATGGGATAAAAGGATAAAGGCACCAGCCTCATATTTTAGTGAAAAGACTTAGTAATATTTTTTTCTTTTTATAAATATGATTATTTGTATTATTAGAAAACAGACAGTCTTGTGTAATTTAAGTAGATTTTATTTTCACCAGTTACTGGTCATTTTTATACCTATCGCACCAATGCAGTAGTTACGGGAAGTCTGAAAAAAGCTTTTGCTTTTGAGCTTATAAATTAGGGCAGACTTGAAATGAAAGGCATACATTCCAGTCGATTTGGGACAGGTTTCAGTTCCTTTGCGGATGCAAACTACGAGCATTTGATCCAAAGACCCTCTGAAAGTTTTAGTCCATTCGTTCGATGTGTTTGAGCGAGAACAGTCATTAGGTGCGACTCATTGTTAGATTACATTAATTAATTATTTCAGTTCACGGTATTATTTCTCACTCATGTACGAACCCAATATATCTCATAAACGAACCCAATATCCTAGCCAAAATATTTCATTTAAGTCGCTCAATGCATTATACCAGTAAATAAAGGGTGGTTAAATTTTAAGGGCCGATGTTGAATGTGAACCACACCTAAACGTCAAGTTTTTTTCGGCATTTCATTTGACATTTCTCAATTTCAGACTAACTCAATTTGAACCATGGAAAGATACACAATCGAGCAACGCGTTAAAGTTATTCAGGCTTATTATGAAAATGGGCGTTCAAATCAAAATGCATATCGTGCATTTCGTGATTTTTCTTCTTCAGTGATGAGGCACATTTTCACCTCAGTGGATTCGTCAATAAGCAGAATTGCCGCATTTGGGCGAATGATAATCCAAGAGTGATTGTCGAAAAACCAATGCACCCACAAAGAGTGACTGTTTGGTGCGGTTTATGGGCTGGCGGCATCATCGGGCCGTATTTTTTCCAAAATGAGGCCGGTCAGGCAATTACTGTGAATGGTGTTCGCTATCGTGAGATGATAACGAACTTTTTATGGCCCGAATTGGAAGATATGGATGTGGACGATATGTGGTTTCAACAGGATGGTGCCACTTGCCACACAGCTAACGAAACAATGGCTCTTTTGCGCGACAAATTCAATGGCCGTGTTATCTCACGTGGTGGCGATGTCAATTGGCCGCCAAGATCATGTGATTTGACACCATTGGACTTATTTTTTTGGGGTTATTTGAAAGAAAAGGTGTACGTCGATAAGCCAGCAGCAATTCAAGAGCTAAAGGATGAGATAATTCGGCACATTAACGGCATAGAACCTCAATTATGCCTCAGCGTCATCGAAAATTTGGACCATCGGATGGAGGTGTGCCGCCGAGGTCGCGGCCGCCATTTGGCCGATATTTTGTTCCATACATAATTGAACCATACCAATATTATCATAATACAAAGAAATGACAGTAATTTCCTAAATAATTTGTGTTTTATTCAAAATCAACATCGGCCCTTAAAACTTAACCATCCTTTATAACTAAGCCTAGTGTCACTGCTAATATACTGGTAATGTACCCAATTGCAGTTCACGAAAATCTAATTTTATTTTGGAGATTTCTTTCTGTATCCCAGAAAAGTAAGCTTGACAGTAGTGACATTCCTTCTCATAATTCAGGGTCTAGGTAGACCTTTTCCCTCAGTGCATTAAAGCAATTGCATGATTACGCATTTCGTTCCTGCAAAGCGCCTAATTGATTTGAAGATGAATATGTGTTACGACATCTACAGTTACGATTTGGTTGCAAATTTCGTCGAGATTGTCCCCGGCTAACTCCAAAAAATCTTTGTAGCACTCGAGTCGTCGTTGCTTGTCTAACGGCGTGGGCTCGTGCAAAATTTCTCCAATCCGTTCTTTATATGCCGCTATATGCCACATTTTTATTCTTCGGTCGACCAGAACTATTTTTTCAATTTTTCCGACGTTTTCTTCAGTGACCACTGACTAACACAGGACGCCCTGGGCGGGCGTAGTTTTCATAGCTCTCTCGCACTTGTTGGAATAAGCGAGCCCATTTTTTTGATAATGGTATACGAATGCACAGAATCCTGAAGAGTCGATGACATATCTTCGAAAATGTCTTTAGCCGATTTTCCTTTTTTCACAACGTACTTTATCACGGTGCGATGCTCAAAATTTCGGAAACGAGGTTATATTTATACTACTAAAGAGTGCCGCAGTTAGTGCTATCACTAATGGAAAGATGAATCGTTGTTGAGTATCTCAGTAACTGATCAGCCACCCCTCATACCTAGAGGTCTGCTATTTGCATAATAATATTACTTGGCAAACTGGGAAACGAATTATTAAAAAAAAATGTTTGCCTGGAATTCGAGGTCATGTACCGCAACAAAAAAAAATCTATTGCATCACGCGATATAACGAATTAAAGCTGGATTTTCAAGAAATTCGAATATGAAAAAACTATTTTTCCTGTTAAAATTTGATGAACAAAAAAACCCAGAAAACATGCGAGGCCAGACTCGCACTTGTCGATTTTTGTGTTTTTTTTTGTTTGTTTTGGACTATTTACTACAGTTCCTACATCTTTTCATTCAAATTAAAAAAAACGTATATTTACCACCGATTAAGATATGTTGCTTAATAACATTATGAAGCTTTTCAAGAGTCTTATATACGGTTCTCTCTAACATAGGACTCTTGCTTGAAAACTGTTAATGTTACGTTCTTCCTTGTGAGTATGTGAGGAAGATGTGTATCTTCATTTTGAAACAAGGATCAACTTCTAGCGTGTCCTGTAGCTGTAACGTCTGACTTAACCTAAAACCTAAGTTTCGTAAAAGTCCGCTTACAGATTCTTAAGTTAAATGTGTGAAAAAAATTATTATACTTGTTGTGATTTGGCTCATTTTTAAATGGAATACTGACGTGTTATTCTAAGCTCACTAGTCAAATTTCATCAAATTCTCTTGAATGTTTTTTCGAGCAACAGGAAAGGGCGATACGCGAAACTGCGATAACTACCGTTCTGTGAAGCTGATGTCACATACCATGAAGATCGTTGAGCGGCTATTAGATGGTCGACTGTGGAAAGTATACGGCTATCTGACGACCAGTGCGGGTTTGTCTCGGGTAAATCAACAACAGATGCAATCCAAAGTATAAGGATCATAATGGAAAAACATCGTGATTCCTTAAAGGACTTGAATATGGTTGGACAACCAAGAGATCTCTTATGGGCGGCGCTAAGACAACGAGGAGTTCCAGAAACCTACGTGCGCATGATTATGGACATGTATGAGGGAGCAAGAGTTCCAAATCAAAGTCGGTGTACACCAGACAAGCGTCCTCAGTCCTTTGCTATTTATTGAAGAACGGACCCCAAAGTGCATCAGTTATTCTTTGCTGACGATGGAACTATCATAAGTGAAGATCAAACGTCTCTACAACGAGCACTTGATGTATGGGTGGATGTTTTGGAGGGAAATTGGTACTGTATTTGTTCCTTGTGCTGCCCGTTCTCTGATCCACACCGGCCTATTCCAGACATTTACTTGAATGGAAAAGTGCTTCCCAAGTGCGAAAAGTTCAAATATCTGAGATAAAAAAAGTAAGGGACGCTAATCATGCGATGCCCGACTCTCACTTAACGAATTTAATTTTTTTTAATTATAAATATATTAGAAAAAGAAAAAAAGAGTAGGGTGATGATGAACTTTAATTTTGAATCTTCTTAATTGTAAGTTTCTGCAAATATTGAGAAAGGCAACTTATTCCATACTCGTGTTGAGTATCGGGTCGCAAATCATTTTCTGGTCATAGATTTCAAAATCAGCCAGTTTTGCTATCGTTCATGTGCTTTTTTTCTGATATAAGACTATAGTTGTTACGTATGTAACCACTCTTTTGTTACTACCGGTCAATGTCAAACGCATAATCAAATATCGTACGATCATGGTAATGAAATCAACTTATGTACTCGTACTTTGCTTTTTACTGCTCTAGTTACGAAGTATGTTTTTAAAACACCTATCAACATTGTCAATATCTTAACCGAAATCTTAATCTTGGCGCCAACACCGTGCTTCTTGCGCTAATGCAATGCCAGACATTAAAAATTTTGGTATAACGAAAGTATGTATGTATGTATATTTCTTTGTCGGACAAATTTTAAATCAAATCCCTCTGATTAAAAGTTTATCGTAGCAGTGAATTACTTTGATGATTGGTCTAACATGCTCCGACAAAATTACCTGTTAATGAAAGCTAGGCAAACTCATAGATACGTACTAATCAAAGTTCTTGAGAAATTTAAAAATAAAAATGTTTAACGGAAATCTATACTTAACTCATTACGATTGTGATCACCATTCTGGTGTGCTAACATTAGATTGTAGCTTCTCAATTCTCAATAATTGCGCCTAAAATAAAAGGTATAAATTCTCAATATGCGTGCTTAGATCGTGAGATATAAAATTACACTTTCATTTTAAACTGTAGTCAGTGAAATTATGAAGTTCAATTTCTTAGACCATGCTTTTCTTCATGTCCTAGTCATAAGAACATAAATGTCATTCTAACCAAAAGAAATTGGGATGCAAAAGGAATATATGATATATTTCGAATAGCAAGATCACTGACCTCTGCCCTTGAGCACTTAGAACTTTTCACTTAATTCACATCTTATGTTCTTTCAATCTGAAACATTTTTTTTGCGAATTTTTCATGGCCACAATAAACACAAGAACTTGGTAAATAAACTTCACATTCTTTCAAAGTCCATGCTCGAGGCACAAATCACTGATTAATCACCACCTATCCGAACCGACATGAGTTACAAAGCATTTTTTCGACTTTGTGTTGATGAAGAACAGCGAACAAGTTTTTTAGCACCACACTTCCGATAACAGTATCTCTCTCTAAACAACTAATTAAAGAATAAACAAATGAAAGTACTAAGTGTAAAAATATACCGAACGGAAATAAATGAATCCAATATATCTGTTCGAACTATTGATGACAATCAAAAAGTTCGTCATTGCGATTACGTTTGTTTTATCGTATGCGCATATCTACACCGCAACTTAACAGTATTTTAAGTTTTAGAAAACATTTACATTTATGAATACATACATACGTTGCGGTCACTCTTGCACTAGGAAAGTAAAGATTTACGCATCTTCGCTTGATTACAAAATGATACAACGATATATGTAACATCGGATATTCTAATAAATCTATCATAAGTTGTAGGTGTGTTTAACTGATTATATGTGCATTCCCACCGCTTGATACATGACATGCATCACTTCAGTTAATTACCTGGCGAAAGTGACGTAGATTGTGGTCAAAATCATTGTCTTTAGCGGTTGAAAGATGATGGGTATAGATTCTAATAATTTGTTAAAGGGGAGTTGTTAAAATAAGTGGAAAAGATTTCAGGGCAATCTTGGTTTAAAATCAGTTGAATGACGAAAGTGACTTGGTCAACCTATTATATTATGCATTCCTATCCAATTCTTAGAGCAAGAAGCTTTCGAACATTTTCTGTTATTAGAGTATGTATGGCATTTCAAGTGGTGTCACAACCGAGGATAAAGCAAGCTGAATACAGATTAAGGTTTTTTGGGGAAATACCGGAGCAAGAGATCCATATGGAAGTATAATAAAAAATTCAAATCATTAAGCATATGAGAACGTTCAAGGGTGCTTTGACTAAAACATGAAAGGTAGAAAGAGCACTATTAACCTATTAATGCTGATAAATATACGAGTATTACCTAATCGGAACACCAAAACATGAAACTAAATCTAAAGACGACGATCTACGCATATTCATTGATCATGCCAGCATTCTTCCTTCTAAAGGCTTCTTGCTAGGATCTTTGAGATGCATATTCCAGTCGAACAGGATACAAAAGATGTCTTTACATCACATCCAAAGACGTGCTTAGTCACCTTTATTAGTAGGGGTTGAACGTAGTGTGATTTATTGTGCTTCATCTTAATTAGAGCACCTCTACCGACCACCAGTTTAGAAACCGTTGTATTTGCCAGGTTTTAGCATCTTCATTGCCTTCTACTCAAACGCAGGGTGACTTTATTGATCCTGCCCAGATTTTTTAATTTGTCTATGCACATTTTTTAGCTGATAAATCTGTCCAAAATTGTAATGATCTAAAATGCATTATGAAACGTATACTATTCTTTACAGCAACAAAGTCGGGGGATACATATCCTGGGTTTGCTCTGCGAGATCTTCTTTTGGTCAGCGGTACTTGACATTTTTGGAGAATACGAGAAAACTATGTAGCATGTTGGTATGGGTTATATTGAGATATTCTGCCTATTTTTAAGTTTCTAACTTAAGCGATTTTTGAGATACAAGTTTTTAAAAACGATAATTTTGCGACACACTTACTCACTATAAGGGAACAAAATTAGAAAATTGTACTTTTCGACATGATTTCTGTGATTTTAACTTGTTCTTCATTTTGCCTCCTCGTTAATCCGGAGACATTATGGTTTTTCTGTTCCAGGTCTGCCTATCTATTTGTCCTAATACCCGTGACAGACCAAAGTTGAAGGCGATGAACTCTCTATCCAGCTTAACCTTAATCCCGATCAGCAATTTAACCCTGACACATAGGAACAGGATGAACCTGAAACCAAAGCTGTCACCTTCATTGCGATAGGAGTAGATTTAATCAGTATGTGATTAAATTGTTTGCTTTTTTAGAATTCGTATTTAATTATCTACATTCAACGGACTCTTTGTTAGGTAATAGGGGAATTCCATTATTTATCGAACTTTAAATAGGTAATTCTTTTTTTTCTTTTTTTTGTAATGTGGGTGTTTTGGAAAAGGAGGAAGAGGAACAGAGAAGATATATACTATATGCACTAAAATAGGTAGATTAACAATGAAAAGGAATAAATAACGAGTATCTCAATCAGATAAAAATTATTAAAAAAAATTGCGAGTGAAATTGAAAGTGTTCAAAAAAGCGGCTTGAAGCTAAAAAAAATTGTCTAATTTTGGATGAATATTTGATATCAAACCAAAAACAAACGGAGCTGGCCGACTTGGAGAGGAATGATAGCCCATACAGATTATGTGGTTATCGCTGTCTCGTGCCCAAATACTCTAACAGAGCTCAACGCGCTCTTCTCTTGCTCTCCAAATGGGCATCAAGTTGTGGTTTGGGAGTAAATTTCAATGAAACAGAACTGATCCTTTACACTCGGAAATATAAATTTTTCTTCCAGACCCTACAACTATTAATGGCACCAGTCTGACCTTTACTGACAAAGCAAAATATTTGGGTCTTGTTTTGTATAGGAAACTAAACTGGAAAACCAAATTATTAGAACGCGTTAAAAAATCTAGTGTAGCTCTTTACTCCTGTAAATTGGCTATTGCTAGAAGCTGCGGTATGCAAACTGTACCACACTATGGCTGTATGAGTCCGTTGCTAGGCCCATACTAATGTATGTTGTAATTGTATGGTGGTCGGCTCTTAAAAACTAAGTAAACTTCAATCAAATAAGTAGAGTGCAAAGATCCGCATGCATGTACATCAGCGGTGCACTAAAAACCCTCCGCAGCCTAAGATGTAAGGTCTGTTCCCGTACTTGACTGCACTGTGAATTTCTACTAAATTTGTTCATATTCACATGGATTCCTACGTACGGGAACAGAATTTGATAAATTTTCGGCAAGTACGGAAACAGATATGCCAATTTTAATCCGTTGCTCCTAGACATTTTTGGTAAACAGATGGCCACCACGGTAGCCATCCGTCCAAAAGCCTCCTCAATTCCCACTACCTAGTAGGTCACTTTTCAATTATACAGGGTTTTTCAATAAGGACATACCAATTTTGTATTTAAATAAATCACAGAATAATTGAGATATCGGGCTGAAATTTATTCCAAGTGTAGTACACATGTTAAGTTTAAGTATGGAATTCGACCACCGCGAGCACGTTTGCAGCGATCGATTCTTTGGAGCCAATTTTCCACCATTCTTCCACACATATCGGCCGGAACGTTGGCAATTTCGCGTTCGATATTGTTCCTGAGCTCTACTAATGTTGTTGGCTTGTAGGCATGACCAAGCTGGCCATTCGACCGAACCATTTCTCGAGATTACACGATTACCGAACTTTCCGTTTAATAGATCAATTGTTTGACCAGCTGTGTGGCATGTGGCACCGTCTTGTTGGAACCACATACCACTGTTGTCAAGTCCATCAAATTCTGGACAAAAATAGTCTTCCAACATGGCACGATAGCGAACTCCATTGACCGTAACATGGCGATCATTTTCATTGACGAAAAAATACGGTCCAATCACACCTCCGGCATGAAAGCCACACCACATGGTCACGTTTTGTGGATGCAATGGAGTCTCTTGATGCACATGCGGGTTTGGTGCTGTCCAATAATGCATATTTTGCCAAAAATGAGTTTCATCGCTGAAGATGGTTTTTCGATAAATTTAGGATTTTCTTCAAACTTTTGCAGGGCCCAATCAGAGAAGTTCCGGAGCTTCAAATGATCAAGATTCTTCTGTTATTGAATTAATTTGATCTTGTTAGGGTGTAGGCCAAGATGTTTACGCAAAATTCGACTGAGAGATTCCCAATTCATGTGAACGGCGTGGAATAGACTGAAGCACTTACGGCTGCGATATTTTCTGTACTTCGACCTGTGCGTTGTCTCACTGGCACAAAAAGATTCAATAGTGAATATGTTGACTCGAATTTATCCACTATAGCACGCACAACCTGCCTGGTGGGACGATTATTACGTCCGAAAATTGTAGTAAGAGCTCTTAAAATTGCAACCACCGACTCAGAATTTCGGTAGTAATTTTCAGTAATTTCCAAACGTGCACCATTCGTGAACTTCACCATGATAAAAATGTAAACCTGGACTGACGTTTTGACATTGACAGATCATAAAAAAGTTTAAGGATGCGTTTGTATTAAAATACAAAATTGTTATGTCCCTATTGAAAAACCCTTTATAATGATTAGATCTACTCCTAACGCAATAAAAGTAGTAGCTTCGGTATGTGTGTTTTTAGGCTCATCCTATTCCAGTGTGCGGGCGGGTTTCCAATATAGGAAATTCGCTAAAATTTTTATTTTTTTTAATTAGTCTAAAATGGTCTAAAAAGCATAAAAAAAAATTTTTTGAGAGGAAGTTAATACCATAAAAGAAACAAATTTTCTTTTTCTTTGAAATTTTACCTTGAACTATTACTTAATAGCTAAAAACAAATCAAAAACAAGATCAAATAACTGTAATGTGATAAACAAAAAAAAAAAAAAAATTTAATTATTCCAAATTAAATTTGGATGATTTTTGGTAATTATTTCGAAAAGCTAACTTATATTCAACAGTGGGTTAGTGGCGCGCTTCGCGCGATTAATTTATCAAATTCCACTTTCCGGAGTGGTTTAGCCGCTCACGCGACTTCATCGCTCCCCTAAGGGTATGTCAACAACTGTCAGGCAGGCGTTTGGGGCTAAATTTATTAGAGAACAGTTTTGTGCCGGCCAACAGTGGATGAGGAATCAAAACTTAAATATATATATCAAAATTCTCAGAAAAATGCTTGCTATCACATATTAAAATTTTATAGAAATCGGAAAATATTTCCATTTTCTAAAAAAATAACTTATAATCTTTTAATTTGAACACTCTGTAAAGAAATAAAATTATGTCGATTTATGTTAAATTGGATATACTTAGCACTACAAGTCGACTAAACACCCTTTTGTTGAGTTAATAAGGAAGAAAACATTCATTTTACTAGTCAAAACCGAAAACTTTAAAATTTTTTAAAAAATACAACAAATTTCCTCTCCAAAATTTTTACATAGTATATCTCAGAATAAGCCATTATATGTAAAAAAAAAATAATTTTAAGTGAAAATCGACGGTTAATCGCGGTCAATTTTGGCCTGTCACGTTTTTTACTGAGTTTCGAGACATACTGTATGTCGGCACAGATTCTTGTGTGCTTGGCAACATTGTTTTACAAATGACATTTCTCATCCATTTGACATGTGTTCGAATGTCAATATTCAAAACAAAAACTTTGCATAACTTCCCTTCTACGACTCGATAACACTTCACAAAAATGTCCTTTTTATTCAATAAAATCATTCAATCAGCTTCACTTGGAGTTAAATCTAAATACCCAACATGTCTTTTGTACATAAGTTCCAAAAAGTTCTCAACAAAATCCAAAGATAATGAAAAAAATACAGAAATGTCGCTGCACGTTGCAGTCATTGGAGTACCAAATGCCGGAAAGAGTACCTTCATCAACAATCTAATTCATCATAGAGTAAGTATTTCCTTAAAATTAAAGCGAATAAAAATTTATTGGAATTCCTTGTCGAAGGTCTGTCCCACATCCACCAAAGTCCACACAACTCGCAAGGCGAACAAGGCAATCTTTACGACAGGAAACACCCAATTGGTATTCTATGATACTCCTGGCCTTGTGACCCAAAAGGAAATAAATAAACATAGCTTGGAGCAGAGTTTTAAGAGCGCCTACCGTCATGCAATCCAACATGCCGATATCATAGCCGTAATGCATGATGTTTCCAACTCTTGGGCGCGAAATGAGTTACACTCAACAGTCTTGGATGCCCTGAAGGCATATCCAGCGTTACCCAGTTTTCTGATTCTAAATAAAATCGATGCGCTGAAGTCGAAGAGGATTCTCCTGGATTTGGTGAAGAAGCTAACGAACGATACACTGTCTGGGAAAAAGAAACCGAAAAAGTCCGACGAGAAGGAAAGGGAGATACCACAGGTGGTGGACTTGAAAGCGCGTCATGCTGGTTGGAGTAATTTTTCAGATATCTTTATGGTCTCCTCGATTATTGGTGATGGGCTTAGCGAAATAATGGTAGGCGGTTAAAGGTCTTCAAGCTAAAATAATGTTTATCCTTTTCCAGAACTATCTCCTGCGGCAAGCCAAGCCTAATCCATGGAACTATGCCAGCGATGCATTTACAGATGAGCCAGTTGTCAACCTGATTGTTGATAGTGTCCGTGCACGATTATTGGACTATCTGCCACAAGAAATCCCTTACAATCTCAAGAGTCAAATA
Source organism: Pocota personata (assembly GCA_963082735.1). Classification (NCBI taxonomy): domain Eukaryota; kingdom Metazoa; phylum Arthropoda; class Insecta; order Diptera; family Syrphidae; genus Pocota; species Pocota personata. Next base: position 16,565,710 of record OY720432.1, read on the forward strand.
GAATACTACAGTGAAGAGAAAAGTAGGAGTTGGTAAAGTTGGTATTTTACGAAAAGTGTTGAGCAGAGTTCCATTTTAGATACAATCTACGCATCAGTTCAAGTTATTTGTCCAACGATTCGCATAGAACGATTGATATGTGGCGAAGGTAATGGTAAATTGAAACAAATCACCGAACGTGTTACATCGGACTTGGTCGAGACATTTGGCAAACCGATTTCGCTAACAATATCAACGATCGCCAAGAAGGATTCACAGGGCAGAGCATAGATGGGCCTCAACACTTCGCTTAAGTTGAAAATATAAATTATTACTTTGTTCTTTACTTTTATGCTTTATTTTCATCGCGTGGTCGTTGGATGGAAATATAGGATGTAGTTTGATAATTATTTGATGACAAATGGTAACCATTTTCTACGGTGAACTAGATTTCCAGTTATTGTTCCTTACTTACTTCATGGGTCGACTCTGTTAAGAGACGAATGCTCTCCAGCTTTAGAACTCAACTCCGCTTCGATTTAATAAAATTATAAAAAAAGTTGTTATAAACTATGTAGTTGGCATAGGCCTTTGACAATGTGACTTTAGACAGCATGTGTAGCTCCGCCAGAAATCACGGCGTAGAAGAATCACTAGTGTTGTGGATTAAAGCATTGCTGGTGAACAGAACATTGACTGTAGATGCAGATTATGGCCGGTGTGTTACGGCAGCTTTTTTTTTATAATTTGCACGTGTTAAAGGGGATATGAATACCCTTATACTAATTTTTAGAACACGTACGTTTGGGGAAAGGGGAAGAGACAGAGAGAAAGATAGAGTGGTGTGGTTTGAAACTTAGGTGGTATTAAGTTTATGTAAACTCCAAGGGTGGCTGTCCAGATAACTGGGGAGTATTTTGTTTGTTTCGTTGTCATTGTCGTTGCTTATGATTCACAGTATATTTTTCCGTCCTCCTGATGTCATCATCACGATCAAGTTGCATTTAACCATATGACCAGGCTACTGCCAGTGTTATGCCTTCACAGTAGAGTTGACTTAGCTTTCGCAAGTGATTGACTTTTTATTTATTTCGTGCGAAATAAATAGATGATTCTTGACTTCAGGATTCGAACCGTGAATTAACAGCATGACAAGCGATGATGTTACCACTACACCACGGGCACCGGCTGTAAATAGGGGCTGCCCACAAGGCCGTGCTCTGTCTCAACTGCTTTGGTGCATGCTGGTTGACTCCCTGTTGAACACACTCAATAGTTCTAACGTCTACGCTCAAGCATATGCAGATGATGTCGCCATTTTGTCTGTCGGATCGTGCCTAGCGACTGTCTGCTCTAAGGTATAGATGGCCCTAGACGCAAATGACGATTGGTGCGCTAGGAATGGGCTTTCAATTAATCCTCTCTTTACGAGAAGGAGGATTCTGACAGGTCTGACTCGGCCAGTGCTAATAGGCGTCACTATCCAACTCTCCAAAGAAGCCAAATATTTAGGAGTAATCTTAGATAGTAAACTTCTTTGGACAAAACATATCCAAAGAAGTTTGCTGGCAATGCAAAGGTGTTTTCGGCAAGACATGTGGCTTGTCGTCAAGGAAAGTCCTTTGAATCTACACGGCAATGATAAGACCCTTCCTCTCATATGCGTCAGTTGTTTAGTGGAATAAACTCCAAAGAACGTTCTGTCTCGGCTGGTTGGGAGCTTTCCCCAGTACGCCTGGCTCTGCTCTGGACGCGACAATTATCCTTCGACCCCTGCCTCATGGATATGCCGTCTGATGCAATGACACCTGAATTACGGCTGTGGTGTAAATTTGAAGTCAACTTTCCCCGTGTTCAGGATTGGCTTTGGCCAGAGTCTGAGCCAGGAAAGGAGTGTAGTCGCATTTTCACGGACGGCTCTAAAACTGGACAAGGGTCTGGTGCTGGTGTATTCGTGGAATTCGACAACATTAGGCTTCACTTCTCATTGGGAAAACACACGTCTGTCTTTCAGGCAGAAATATACGCTATCCTAATGTCTGTGGACTACGAGTATATTATGAAGAACAGGTGGAAGGGGCGAAGTATTTGCGACTGTAGTGACAGTCAGGCTGCGCTTAAGTCCTTGCTCAATTCTTTAACGACTTCCAAAATAGTTCGAGAATGCAAAACATATTTGAATTCGGTTGGAAGGCTGAACTCACTGAAACTTGTTTTGGATCCCAGGACACAACGGGATAACAAGAAATGAGATCTCTGACGAGCTTACTATACAAGACTGAATTTCTCAGGACCTGAACCCACGCTGGGTTTGCCAGCGCCCTCGGTTAGGGCTTCCATTGACGATTGGGTTTCCAGTGAACAAAATCGAAGGTGCCATGACTCTCCAGGATGCAGGCAGACTAAACGAATGGTCCCCGTCGTCTGTAAGAAATCCGCGGCATTCTTGCTTTCTTTTAGCAGAAAAGACTGCAGACAACTTACTGGCGTTCTTACGGGCCACTTCGCCTTTGCCAAGCACCTCCATGTGCTACCCCTGTCTGCGCCTCCTGTGGAGAGGGCGATGACACTGCGGAACACTTCCTATGTGATTGTCCTGCCTTTGTTCGGGTCAGGTGGCGGATCTTCGGTGCTGATGTGGTGAGTGCTGATGACCTAAGCTCTTCAACGCTGAAGCGCCTACTCGTCTTTTTACAAAAGACGAAAAAAGCACATTAAAATGGGGTTCTCTGCCTGGTAGTACAATGGACCTGTTTTGAGTCTGAGTGCTCCAGTAGGGTGTGCCCGACCCGACAAAAAAAAAATGTAGTTGGCATAATCAGATTGTCACCTGAAACGACAATTCTCATTTCGAACCATTTCGAATTTTGCCTGTCATACGAGTTGCTTATTGACTCGACTTAGGGTAAGGGGTGTCAGTGTAGTCAGAAGAAGCATTACGTCTGTTGGGAGAGAAGAAAAGTTGGCAGCACCTCACAACTGAACTGCTAACAAGCGGAAATGCATAAAATTTGTTTTGTCTCCGCTTCATACGGAATATGGAATTGTAACCCCAAGAGTAAATTCTCACTCAAACCCAATTGAAATCTTATCTGGCACTCAATTCTGTGTTGATTTGATTTAAGCTGGGCACCTTCGTGGTACGATGTACCAATGTCAATGATCGGTATTCGATGATATAATTCCATCGTACCTTAAAAGCCATCCCAAATATTCGATGTTTTGCTAGTCATATTCATAATTAAAATATGGACGGCGATACATTGCTGCAGGGGCGTCGGTGTCAGCCACCCGCAATTTTTTATTTGCCCCTATATACGAGTAGGGCAAGTACATATGTATATAGTTTCCTTTAAATGTTCGTTTTCCAGATTTTAATCAAACTTGACATTACTATAATAGAGGAACTGAAAAAATGGGTGTCTGTCTGTCCGTCTGCTCTCGGGTGCAGCCTAAACGGCTAAATCTGGACTTCCATTTTAATCCCAAAATTAACGGTTCTTTGCTAATGGCCGATTTTTAAATGGCTCATGATTTTCTCGAAAACGATTTCACGATTTCATTAAAATTTTATATTTGACTTATGATGAATATAATATGATAATAGATAGTGCACCAAGTTTTTGATAAAAAAAATAAAATACGAATGTATAACGGTGCTTTACTTATTACCTCGATTTTCGGTTATTAGCCAGTCAATATTGTTCAAAATCAATTTCTAAACCAAAGATCAACTCTAACCCCACATCTTACCCGCACTCCATCCGATTTTGACAATTTTTGTGACAAAGCTACGATACATAACTACATCTTCTTTTCCTTACGACGAAGTTATGGGCCGGAGTAGAAGGATCACCACCCTCCCACTTTACTGCATCCCTACCGGTCCGCCTGTGGGGTTTGCCGGTTTGACCTCATGAAGTACTGGTAGGCTTCCCGGTTTCGGATCACCTCGTCACTGAGGCCAATCAAATGCTGGCGTTTTGCATTTGTGTGATCCAGTTGTTTTTTGGTCTGCCATTTTTGCGGATCTCTCTTTTGAACATAACAATACCAACTGAGCCGGTCGTGGTCTATCCTGCTTGTGATGGGTTTTTTTACATGAAGGCTTCCTCGAAACTTCGAACTTCTTATTCTATCAAGCTTTGTTACTCCTGCTGTCATGCGAAGCATCTTCATCTCAGCTGCCGTTAATTTGCCTTCATACTTTTTGTACATTTTTTTTTTTTTTTTTTTTTATAATTTGTACGTGTTAAAGGGGATATGAATACCCTTATACTAATTTTTAGAACACGTGCATTTTTGTGGAAAGGAAGAGACAGAGAGAAAGACAGAGTGGTGTGGTGGTTTGAAACTCAGGTGGTATTAAGTTTCTGTAAAATCCAAGGGTGGCTGTCCAGATAACTGGGGAATACTTTGTTTTGTCTTTCGCTATCATTGCCGTTGCTTATGATTCACAGTATTTTTTTCCGTCCTCCTGATGTCATCATCACGATCAAGTTGCATTTTGGCCATATGACCACCCTACTGCCAGTGTTATGCCTTCACAGTAGAGTTGTCTTAGCTTTCGCAAGTGATCGACTTTTTTATTTATTTCATGTGAAATAAATAGATGATTCTTGACATCAGGATTTGAGCCGTGAATCAACAGCGTGACAAGCGATGATGTTACCAATACACCACGGCCACCCTCGTGTTCAGCATAGTGAACCGTATGTGAGCGCCGGACTTACAACTGCGGTATAGCCTTCCTTTCAGCTTAGGTGACATTTTTCGGTCACAGAAGATTGCGGAGTTCTCCAGCCACTTCATCCACCCTACGCTTACGCGATGATTGATGTCATCATCACAAGTTGCTTCGCTGTTGATCATAGATCCCAGATATTTGAACTTTTCGCGCTTGGGAAGCACTTTTCCATTCAAGTAAATGTCTGGAATAGGCCGGTGTGGATCAGAGAACGGACAGCACAGATACTCTGTCTTTTTTGAACTAACACGGTTTCCCATTTCCCTCCAAAACATCTACCCATACACCAAGTGCTCGTTGCAGGGACCATAGATGGAATACTCTCGGGACGTATCAAGCTTCTAAACAGATCTGGCCTAAGCTAGATCAAAAACTCTCTAATAGATTGGTTTTGCTTATACGATCGGAGATCAGCACCGCCATCGGTGTCTTGCGGGTCTTCACGCTAAAAGGATAGGCCCTTTTTCAAACGACTTCTCCAGTAGCTGCACAGATGAAGAGGATTAAGAAACGATGCTCCATTTCCTTTATACCGGACCAGCCCTGTCCGAAAAAAAAAACTGTTTCATCTTGGGGCCCTTCTCTTCAACGACGGCGAATATTTCCGTCAGAAGCATCCTGTGCTTCAGAAGAAGCTCCAGCTCCAGCGATAGATCTCGTGGTGTTACACTGGACCTCCTTTGGTCTAAGTGAATCTGTAAACAGGTGCAGACAGCCACCCTAACCTAACCAACCTAGTGCGCATTAATTATACAACTCATTGTGAAGCTTTTTAAATTAATGAATCTGTTAACAAAAATGGATACCTTTATAATTTTTAGTTAAGAACATAATATTAATATGGAAACCAAATGCTTTTCATGACCTCTCTTTCTAGTCAAGAGCTTCAGAAATTTATGAAAAAACTTACTAGTCGAAACTTTGTCTCTCCACAACAATTCCTATTTCTCCCTTACGTAAATGTATATAAATGTCTCAATAGTCCCTTGAGCGTTCAATTATAAAATAAAAGGAAGATGGGAATTATTGCTGGATAGGAGCTGATTCCTTAAAGAAAATTTGTAACCATAATCTTCCGCTTAAATTAGACATCAACTTAGATATTCAACTTTAAGAATAAGGCGTCAGTTATTTAGTAAACTACATCATAAAGCCGTGTTTCAGGTTTCTATCGATAAACATTTTTTTTATGGAGCTTGTAGTTTGAAGAAACGGCTTTTGGGGGACAATTTTCAGGTGAGGCTATTTCAGTTTGATAATAGACGATTGCATCACCTTTAACATGTGATGAATACAAACTGATTAAAATGACGTTCAAATGGCGTAATGTTAAATTTCATAAAAATTTGTTCCACATTAGATGGATTTTTATTTGCAATAATGCAAATCGCTAAGTTTTACTATTGTCAGTCACAAGGCACAGAAGTAGATGCGTTCTGATTCCTAAGCACTATTTATTTACACACAGCAAAGGAACCTCCTTCAGGACTGTTGACTGGCACATAGGACTACCTTATAATCAATCAGAAGAGAGTTACCTAACTAGGGCCTTGAAATCCAAACACGCCCAATGTCTTCGTAATTTGAATTTTGCCATTCTCTCCTCGGACTCTAATCTTATGTTAGATTTGATTATCCATAGCGGATTGCAGCCAAATTGCCAAAAATTCATTTAAAGCCCTCAGACAATTGCGGAACTACTGAAACCGTTTAGTAAAAAACCCAATTTAGTTCTTAAATATATTTTTTTTTAATCACTTAAAATACAACAGCTTAGAGTTAGCAATTAAATTAATATTTTCCTTAGCTTCTACTATTTACAGGACCTTACAGCTATCAGAGTAGACGGTAAATATTGTGTTAAAGCTACCAAATACGTCATGCACGGGGAGGAATACAAATCTTACAACTTAAATAAAATACTTTGGACATGGGAGTAAAAATTAGATTACAAAAAGCATAACGTTAGATATAAAAAAAAAAGACTTTACATCCTCTAAAGCAACGAAGGAAACAGCTCAGATATACTACTGTTCCAAGCCATTTCATCGAAAGTTGATATCGTACTTCCAATGTCACTCTGTGGCGAACCAATTGACTCGTATCCCGGATCAGAATAGGAATGTATTGAAAGGGGGCTCTTCAAACTGTTTCGCTTTGTAACAGTAGGCAGGGATAAAAACTTTTCTATTGGATCAAAGTCGTCATCATCATCGTCTATGTCCACATCGTCGGATGTCATGCCACACTCTATAACCTCTTCTTCATGTCGTGGTTCCTCTCCCTCGCAATAGACCTCTTCGACAGCTTCATTCATAGCAACCGTATCATCGCCGACAACTATTGTTATGGAATTTGTCTTCTCATCATAGGTCCCATATATAGTTTCTCCTGTATCCACCGGTATATCTGTTGTTGTTTCTGTTGTGTTTGCAAGTGATACCGTATCAGGTTTTACGCTGATATCGTTGCGGCTGGTATGTTGGCTGGGTTCCATGATTTCTGATGTGGTCCCCACCACTGATCCAGACAATCGCTCTGCGATGCCTGCATCTTGGGTAGCATCTGTGTGGCCTTCTGGATGGCTTCCCTCCATGTCTCGAGTGATATCTGCGAGTAGACTTTCGGCAAGCTCTTCCAGTTTAGTGGCGTCGAAATCTTCGAGCATGTCTTGTAGAGAAGGCAAAGTGCTACAATCTTCCAGAGTGCTGCAACTGTGCTCTCGCTGAAGACAGACTGGCACTTGGCACTGTCGTTTTGTGTCATCGATTGAGATTCCTTCATTCCCTGCGGCAGAGGGTTAAAAATGGATACAGCAGATCCTTTGAGAATGGAATCAAAATCAACACAATTAGCAGGCTGTTGTTGGTGTCGCTGTTGTGTGCTTTGTAATTGCTCGAGTTGTTGTTTCAAATATTCAACTTCTTTGTCTAGTTTCTGGTTTTTGGCCAGAAGGGATTCATTGATTGCCTGAAGGCTATCGCATTTGTTTTGTAGTATTTCCGTCTTTTCAGTGAGTTCATTGACTGTTTGTTCCATTTCCTCCATGCGGGCTTTTTTGCGGTCACGAGACGTTTGTGCTGCAACACGGTTCTTTAGTTTTCTATAATAGAGAAGGTCACATATGAGTCACTCCAATTAGTATCTCAGCATCCAGGTCTACTTACTTCCTTTGCAGTTTCTCCTCCCATGATAGATGATCCAGGCGTCGTTTCTTTCCACGGCAAGCGATAGGCTCATCCATGGAAGAGGATGAGTCTCCGCAGTTGGAGTTCATACCCATAGGTGACGTGGCCCTGGTCAGGGGGTTTGGTGAAATAGCGACGTACTTGGGAACGGTAATAAAAACTGGCGTAGTCATTGTGGATTATCAAATTGGTTCAAACACTTTCACTTAAAAAAATTATCGTCGATGTGCAGTCAAACGGTGCACAGCATTATCTGTTCCAAGGTGGAATCAATTTTGTTATCACCAAGCGATGACTATGGCTTGAATAGTTTTATCCGAGGTGATTGAGACTGCTTATTCCTTTTCATTTCCAATCGTATGTATAGCGAACACGCACAGAGCAGATAATCACCTTGAGGTTTCTGTTTTCGTACGATTTCTTGCACTTTTTTCTTGGACAAACTGGGGAGAACGCAGTATTTCTAGAATAATTTCTAACACCAACTATATTAGTGATTTGGTCGATTTTGATTGGTTGATAGCCATGATTGGGCTGACGTGGCCTTCTGACAGTTCACATTGCGTGGAGTTGCCGTGTGCTGATAGTTGGGTGCTGAAGACGTGGAGATAGTAGTGAAATGACTGAAAGTGTACAGCAGTGGACGATTTAGTTTCGAGGGGGTTACATCGTGTCATGACAGGTATACAGAACAACTGTTCGGCTTCGCATAATTTAAGAATATGTAACTCCATGGGGTCATGACATTGTCTAGAATGGACAAAAACTCGAAAATTAATTTAAAAAAATTCCGAAAAACCTCAAACATGAAGTCTCTAGAAATCGAGAACAATTTCTGGAATTTAAAAAAAAGAAAGTTTTATACTGGGGCAATCTCGACGCTCACGACACTTAATGTTCCATCAATTTCCTTCCACTTATTTGCTAATAATTCCCGCTTTTATGAACTCTGCAGGTTTTATGAGGTAATTTTTCCAATTTAAGTCTAATTTAATTAGTATTTATGCAAATTAAAATTTCTTCACCAAGAAACAAACAGCTGCGACCACGAAACTGAAACTTGGATGCGTAAAAAGCAGAAATTGAACCAACACTACAATGTCGTGAGCGTCGTGTCCGTAGCGATGTGTTTTCATAACTACACATTTTCTTGACAGCGAACGCTGAGATTGCCTCGATTATTTTTTTTTTGTGTTTTTTTTTTAAATCATTACTTTAAACAAAATTCTAAATCAATTATGGCCTGTTTCAAAAAGTTACTAATATTATAATCCAATAACAATAATCTCAAAATAATAAAATGAGTTTGTGTTTTTCTGTTTTATAAACTTTTCGAAGCTCATATTATTAATCTAGATCGCTTCGAACATAAAAGAAGATTCTTTGTATTAAAAAAATAAAAAAATATGTAAAAATATTTGCGGCTAAGTATTTGTGCAATGAGAGTTATATTTTTCGCTCGCATTGAAGGGATCTACAGATCGTACATTTCTTACACCCGTTCCAAATTGAGAAGCTCTCATGATAATTTCGAATGTTGTCAGACATTTGCGAGAGGCAAGATACGGTCCTATATCTTGCTGATATTCGTAACTGAACCTCTCGTTGGAAGCTATATACATAACAATTCAACAAGTAAGTGTGGCAGTGCAAAATATGGCATGCAGTGGAATCGTCTTACCCTATCCGGTGGAAGAAGGGGTCGCCCGAAGCAATCATGACAAAGAGGAGTCGAGGTCCTCGGGAATGAGTTGGAAAGGCGTTGCAGAATTCCAACGCTATGGCGAGCACTAGGAGTGACAGAAGATAATTAAATATAATAATAAATTGTTCGTTGGGCCAACAGACTAGTATCAACATTTCAGCACCAACTATCTATTAAAATTACGTACATGCCAGAAACGCAGAGATACCCTATCCGGGTCAGCACGAAATTGAACTATTAAATAAAGGATCTTTCATTAAGCGCTTCTATCTTTAAATTAATTTAAATAAAACAGTGTGTGTGAGATATCATCGAAATTTTTTTATTCATTTGAAAGGCCTGTCGATGCCATTATGTATGGAAATGTCCAATTTTCCATGATTCTGATGCATAAATCAGGCTGAATTTGACCGATGGCATGGGTTATGTTGGCTTCGAGGGCCGCTGTGGTTTGTGGCTTATTCGCATAGACCTGCGACTTCTGAAAACCCCACAAGAAAAAGTCTATCTGGGTCAAATCGCACTATCTCAGTGGCCAGTTCACATCACCTCCACATGAGATGACCATGCCCTCGAATCGCTCGTGCATAATTTCCAATGTCGCGTGAGCTGTGTGGCACGTAGCGCCGTCCAAAATCCGCACCAAACTGTGACATTCTACGCTCTTGGATCTCATGTGGATTGATATCGTCCCAAATTCGGCAATTTTGTTTGCTGATGTACCCATTCATCTAGAAATGGGCCTCATCGCTGAAGATGATTTTTCGATGAAAATTAGGGTCAGTTTCCAACTGCTTCAGAGCCCATTCAGGGAACACACGTCGTTGTTTATGGTCGTTTGCCTTCAGCTCCTGGGTCAGTTGAATTTTGTATGGGTGCACGACGATTGCTGGACGATTATGGCGACCTAAAATGGGCGAAGCGCGCGGAATGTTGTCCGAACAGAACACCCATTTTGATAAAACAATTTTATTATTTGCACGTGTTGTTGAACGTTATATCCGTCCATGGTGATTTGGCAAAACAGACTGAATAAATGACAGCCAATTTGACAGACAGCTTCAACAATATGGCCGCTATCAACTGTCAAAGTTCGGAAGTCCCTATTGGAAGACCCTGTATTAATCTTAACCATTCATTAAACTCATACGTAGTTTTCAGAAGTTGTAAGAAATTCTTTCCCGAAATATCATTGAACGTTGCACTATAGCATCAATTTTGTCTGACTTATTAAATTAAACAAATATTATACGGTGACCAAGGTGTGATTGCTTGTGACCAGAACTGTGTAGGTTCGAGAACGAGTGGGGAACTGGAACCAATAGCCACCGAGAACAATTAAGAAACGAACAAAATCTAAGTATCTCCAACCACTACACCAACAAAGGGTTTCTGCTCTATAAGAGTTCAATTATCGGAAGAGAATTTTTATTTTTCAATATATAAAGCCGGGAGAAAAAATAGAAGTTCTTTATGCTTACTTTCTTTATTCTTTATTATTAATATAACGCTAATTCCAACATATACATATGTTTACGTAAATTAGGATTAAGCATTTTGAATGTATATTGTAATGGATATGGTATTTGGAGTAGAAATAGGGAGGGATAAAAGTTACATTTTAAAAGTTAAGGCAAATTTTAAGTACAAAATATTTTTTTTGATTAGTGCGAATCTTCCTCGCTGTCAAAATTACCGAAAAGCTGGTAAATCGTCAGCTTATGAAATATTTCGATTCACGAAAACTGCTTAATGACCGGCAGTATGGGTTTCGTAGCAACAGGTCCACTGGTGATTTGATGACATATCTCACCGAGAAGTGAAACCAATCTCTCCATCACTTCGGCGAATCTAAGATTGTTGCGCATGATATTTCAAAGGCTCTTCTTCAATGGATTAGAAATTACCTTTCAATACAAGTTATCTTGGACGGTCTGCAATTCACCAAAGAATGCTGGTGTTCCCCAAGGCTCTGTTTTGTCTCCGATTCTTTCTCTTATTTTTATAATTGAACTCTTGTCTGCAACTTCTAATCCAATCCATTCCTGCGCTGATGACAGCACCTTCGGTTTTCATATTCGTTCCCTAACTCACGTCCTTGTTCTTCGGCCGGAGAAGAGGAACGTCAACGTATGTTAAACACATTAAATTTCAACTTGCACAGCATAATCAAATGGGGTTCAACCAGCAGAGTGGAATTTTATGCTTCCAAACCACAATGTTGTCTTCTGTCTCTCAAGCGAAACCATAACCTTCAACCATTATCCATGGATGGTACTTGCATCATTGAAACCGAAAGACTTGACTTACGGTATGTGTATTAATAACCATCTTCGACGGAACGATCACATATTCGAGGTCGCCCTTAAGCCCAACCTCGGTCGTACTGTCAAATATAGGGACTCGTTTATAAGCCGCTCGACACGAATGTGGAATAAACCACCAGGCTCTGTATTTCCCCATCACTACAACCTACAAACATTTAAAACCAACGTGCACAGGCTTCTCCTCTGTTCCTCTTCCCCATTTTCCTAAACGTCCGTGCCCTGAAACAATATAAGGGTATTCATATTCTTGCAAATTATACAAAAAAAAAAGAAGTGCTGTTTATTGGTGATAGCTCATGCGTCAATGGACTTCAATCATAGTTGAACACAAAAAAACCCTTTCAGAAAATGTGCTCAGAATACCGGATATAAGATAAAATGTAAGATCTAGTTCAAGGTTCAAGCTCTTCCCTAATCTATGTACATATTTAAAGCTGTTTCCATTTCAAAAACCACCTTAAATAGGTACCTGGAACATACTGTCCTCGGCAGTTTTGAGGAAACATTTCAGTAGAAAATATATTGTAAATTTGGGATGTATTATGAACGAAAAATTTTGAGAACGTATGTTGAGTTTAAAAATTGTATAATACTTTTATGAAAAATTGACTTTGAAGTGTAATATTGTATGTACATTTTTGGATAGGAAATTCGATTGACTTTGCAATCCTATCAAACTCATTAATTTATGTTATATCATTAAGGAGTTAAGGTAAGTGGTATATAAATATTCTGTGCTCTATAGCCAATACTCATCAATTTAAAAACTTTGATCGTTTGATATGGAATCAGCCTGGGTATTGAAAACTAATAAGTTTTTCAAATTTATATATCAAGTAAGTATGTACCATATTAAAATCTTTGAGTTTGTAATACACTGTTGTATCGCAAACTTGTGAATCTGTTGTATCCCAAAGTCGCGAGAAGAAAAACGTTTCAGTTTTTGTGATATTTTATTTTAGGCGACTTGCCTTGTTTGGTTACGAAACTAGACTTACTAGACTAGACTATGTCTTTCATTTCCTTATCTATCGTGCACTCTTTAGGTCTGTTCGGTAATTCGATCTATGCAATGAATTCTTGTGCTCGTTTGTTTATTCAAGTGGTACCAAGAATATGTAACACTGGACCTTTTTAGTTTGCTTACTCGTATTGCGGGTCAGTGTTTTTCGGATTCGCACAAATATGTCGTAGTGGATTAGTGTTATATGTTTAATTTAGAATAGGGACATACATATGTGTTACGGTGAGTAAGGGAAGTAGGGAATTTCATGTTCACCTGGTAAACCACAGATTTATGAAAAAGAAAAACAGAACATAATTGTATGCCCTATCTGCAAAAATATTTTTTATGTATTGTAACATAATGTGGCATAATAACTACGCCCTCAAAAGATGCAACACTTTCCGAAGTGTCTTTTCATTCGAGCATAATTTCATTCCGAAGTGTCTTTCCATTCGAGGTTCGTGTCCACAGTTCGTGTCCACGGTAAGAGACGGATAATATCTAAGACGACGTCACGGAATTAAGAGAGAATTATAAACCGCAAGAGATTATTGTCATCTTGGAATTATTACATCAGAAGTTTCTTGTTCCAGTGGTCGAAGAATTTGCTAGAAGTTTCTGGCTATCAGAAATGCGGCTATATAAGGACAGATGGCGATCGAGGCAAGGCAGTTGGTTTTCGAACCTCACGGAAAAGTGATAATAAGCGAAGTTGTAATTTTGTGATAAATTGAAGGTTTAGAGTAAACAAGAAGAAGTAATTAGTTTGGATTTGTGAATTAAGTAATTGAAAGGAGATAAAGCGATTTAAGAAGAAAGAGACCTTGTAAGAAAAGAATTTGCGAAGAATAGTATAGTGCGAACTTGAATTGTTCTATAGTCTAGATAAATAAAGAAATAATCTTACAGAATATCGTTTTATCTACTCGAGCCGTAGCTCGCATATTACAATATGTATATCTTTCTCAAACTCCTAAGCCAAATAAACTATTAATTCAATTGGTTAAAAATGTATTTTCATAAGTTTCAACGGAATTTTTAGAATACAAATTCTATGACTTTTAAATGTTTTTGAGAAAAAGTTTACAGGAACAGGTGTTTTCTAGGAATAAAAGTTCTCACAGCAATTTTTAAAAAATAAAAGAAAATCTACGAAAATTCGTCCATATTTACATAAATGGGGATTATTTGTGAAGTATAATTTATTTATTTCTGAATATTTTATCAGAATTTTATTTAACAAATAAACGCTATTAAAACACTCGTAACTCTTCGAAACTCAAATTTATTATAAAATATCAAAATGTGCAATGATTTCGACAATAGAAAAAGTTAGAATGACCCGATTTCAACGGCAACGAGTAACAAAATTGACTGAAATGTAAATGAGTACATATGTGTATAACTAAAAATTTATTTATAAATAATTGGCACTCGGCAGACGCATTTTAGTATGTTGTGAAGGAAGTGTTGCTGAATTATTTATTATTGCAAAAAAAAAACTTTGAAAATCCCTAGCCCCCCTCCGAAAAAACTCAATTATTCAAAAACTATTTCTCGCACTTCATATTCGAATACAGATTTGAATTCAGAAACATACACAAATCCGAAGATATACAATAATAATTATTGCAATCGGAATCCCGATTTTCTTCCCAATCATGAGCTCACTGGCCCACTGACCACGGCAGTGAAATTCGTGTAAGTGATATGTAAATTAAATACAACAAGTTATTAGGAACTAATTTCATAAATTTTATTTAAACGAATTACTGATAAACTTATTTTTTTCTTTTAATTTCAGTAATTGCCGATCAATCCTTTTATGTAATCCGTGTTTGGTTTGTATGGCCAAGCAGTCTCAGAATCACTTGTACGAGTAGATTCCATAATGGCTGATGTTTTACCAATGTTTCGGAAGGCAATACCTTGAATGGTTGCACATAATATGCAAAGCACAACAAATAATAGAACAAATTTCATGTTGTGAATTGTTTGCTAGGATTAATGGTTTTAAGAAATTTGCGCTTAGTATTTATAAGAAATTGGATTAATTTGCATTTGAAGATCATGTTTTTTTTTTACGAAACTAAGTTAACAACACTGAAAACGATTTATTCAGCTATTTAACCTTAAAATCATATGTTTGCCAATAATTTGGGTGAGTGGAACAGATACACATTGTATAGTTCATATCTGCAAACAAATACGTCATAATAGAAGTAGATCGGTGCGATGCGCCATCCTACAGTTTACTCAGCTTTTTCTTTTAATATAATCAGTTCTTATTCCAATAACTTTCGTATTCTATTTGTGTGTGTGGGGTTAGTTATTTGTCATCGAAGAGTGTAAACAACTAAACTACCAAACGGCATGACCTGAATCTGCTTCATCTTACAGAAGCCCGATTAGTTATACTCTAATTTTTGTTCTGGTTTGAATGGCCATTACAAGACCTTCATTTATCCTACAGCCATATCACCTACATTCTACTACAATTCATCTAAATAATTCAGACACAGAACACGGCATATAGTATTCCCAAATCGGCTTAAGATAACCGTATACTCATACATCCAAATAATTGTTTCTAAAATTCCTTCCGTTAACAGCAAAATAGAACAGACTTCATAACAATAGCGCAATAGCGAACGTAATACCCAACAATGCAAAATTACTCTAAAATAGCCACGCCCATTGAGTTCAGTACCTACTTTATCTACGAGTATGTAATTTGAAGTTTCTTCTCTTGACACCAAAATAGTATAACAGTCTTTAACACTCCACCTGCTTGAACTGCATAATCCAACCTTACTACTGCATCGATTTTGCTCCCCCGTTCAACAGATTCAAATCCAGTCAATCAACACACTCAACGCATACTTTCCATGTCAAAACCACATTCGAAGTCAAATTACCCAAAATCTGAGAGTAGTCTTGCTCCATGCTGACACCAGCCCTATTACATGCTAAACAATGTCCACTTGTGATCAGCACAACAAGCCTTAAGTTTTTTCCAGCAACATCTAGCAACATTACACCACTTCTATCGTTTTTGAGGTAACTATTATATTTTCGCATCTAATTATGTCTCTTCAAAAGATCCAGGAAAATCAAATAACGTACAAGAGCCCTTTTGCATATTACAGAAACGCAACCATTATTTGCAACTATACATGTTTTGCTCTCCCGTTCAACAGTTTCAACAGATCCCTTTCAACATAGATCCAATCAATCAACACCCTCAAAGCATCTCAAAGCATATTCTTGTCCTAAGCCGAAACCACCTCCGACACCGAAAGCTGCTCAACATATTTCGCTGCATAAAAATTCCGAACCTCCAAAATAACATTCCAAACAAATTTGTTTTTCTTTTTAATACATTTTTATTAAATACATAAAAACCGAGGACCTACAGGGTGCTTCCTTTATCATAAATTTTGGTATCTGTTTCTTTTCACTATGCACACATTTACTCAACACACGTACAAAAATGTGGTCACCCTGTATTCAAAGAATAAACATTCCAACTTAAATTTTGGTCCTGGTTTCATGTTGCTAGCCCGTCTAAAATTGAAGATACCAGCTGCTTCATTTCACTGGGCCTAATTAGAACGAAAGATTTAAATGGCACAAATTTGCTACCACCCATGCAACAATGCGAACCACCCTGTATTTGAAAATATATCAAAAATAAACTATGCCCCAACTTAAATTTCGGTCTAAAACCGAAAATATCGGCTGCACAAAATCGACTCTATCATCCACGGAATTTGAATTCCACAACAATTTTTTATCAAACAAGAGGCCCCCAGAATTTCTAAGGAAATACTACTCGTAGGCACACCAACCCATACTGTGCTGCTGAGCATCATTCGCTGGGTACTGGATTTTGCCTTGATTTGTTTTTGCTCTAACTTTTTATTTGGTGATGGGTTTTGACGTTTCGGATGTCAAACTTACGGAGATTAACTTGGAATAAGATTTCAGACATTACTTAACGAATGTTAACTTATCTTAATGGATTGCCATTAAGGGCTTTATTTGGGACGTTAAAGGTAGGCGGAGTAGGGAATATAAGTACTCGTAAAGCTTTGCCAGTTCAGCCATAAGATACATTTTATTGATAAAATTAGATATGACAATGTTGTCCCTATTATCTTCTGTCTGTAAACGTAAATGTATATTTGTTTTAAAGTATGAAAAAATGGGATCATAGGGTGCCTGCAAATTGGACAATGTTTTTTTCTAAAAAAAATATAAATAAAGTTGATTTCCTCGTAAAGTAAATCAATGAACATTATCGCAGCATCGCTGAATCCGAATGCGAAGAAACAAACCTTTAAATAACCTTTAATAATAAACAAAGAAACATATAGACATACAGGGTTCTTTGGTGACTAACCTAATCTTATTCGAAAACGGTTATACATAGATAGGACAAAAAACCATTAAGATCAGAGTTGTAGGGAACGGAGAGGGATGTTCTTTGGTGATCTTGAATGATCTTGAATGCCCTTGATTTTAAGGATATGACCCAAATTTGCCTTCTTACTTCCACATATGTATAAGATTTTCGATCTCGAGGTATTACTACAATACAATAGAAAATGTCAAAAAACTGGGCCTCTCAATTCTGTTTGCCTGTATGTATGGCTGACGGCTGGACGGATTTCTTTCAAACTTAATATCTGGCATCTGTAGTCAGGATTCTAACCCCAAAATTAACGGTACTTTCTGATGGCGGATTTTGAAAAAAATCGCATTTTTCGAAAACGACTAACGCTTTTGATAAAATTGCTATCGAATGATTTTCGCTAAGAAAAAAAATACGTATAAGGCTCTTTTCGCACTATTAGCACGGCGACATTCTTTTAGTGGCGTGAAGAAGAGCGTGTCCCCTTTCACATTACACGGTGACGGCATTTTGCCGTCCACTGTCACTGCAACCCATGGCACCCGGACGACCACCGATAACTCATTGGTGTACGTAACCAAATACACGCTTCACATTAGCAGTTGTCCTCGAGCCAATCACTTTACGATTCATTATGATCAAACAGCACACCACTCAACCATAAACTGAGCTTGTGAAGGAAAAAAGCCGTGCATAAACCGTATAGTGTGAACGTGTTGCCAATTCGGATTTTTGCCGTTCGGTCAAAACCGAATACTGTAAAAAGAGCCTAATGGTAGTTTACTCAATGACGGTTTTTTGAAAACTGACTCATTAACAGATATGACTCGGGCGATTTTGTTCAAATTCGATATCTAGATGCAAGGTTATGGCGTACCGAGTTTTTTAAAATTGTCTAAATATTTTTATTTTTTTTATTTTTAACGAATTTTATGAAAACGATTTTTTTTACAATTTCGTATAAATTTCGAAATGATTGATTTGCAAATAATCAACATGCAGATGCAAGTACGCGCGAACCAGTCGTGCACTTTATTTTCAATGGGAATGGAGTTTTGAGATAACCAATCGTAAGTACATGGAAAAGTACTTATTTCGTAAACTTAAACGTTTCAGATATACATATCCAAGCAAGAAAGTTTGAGTTTTTTAAAATGTTTACCTCATTTATTTCGGAAACTGTTAGAGATAGGAGAAAAACACTTGTGAATAGATTTGTAGCAAGTTTAAAGGCAAATTGGACGTTGACCTTGAATGTACTTGAGTGTGCTTGGTTTTAAGGATATGGATAAAAGGAAAGGGGTAGTTCTTACATAAGCTTCTTAAAATAGACTTTATATGAGAACTTCATTATCCTAATACAACGAACTACACCGGTTGTATAGCAACATCGACCTTGTCAGATGGATTCGAATTCATCGCCCGAGATGGCTGGGATATGTAGAGCGAATGGACATCAACGCTTCGGCACGGAAAGTCTCATTCCCATTTAAAAAAGGCAACATTGATTCATATCCTTAAAATCAAGGACATTTAAGGTCAACAAACAACGCCCCCTTCTGTTTTCTACAACTTCTATCATAGGTGTTTTTCTCCTATCTCTAACCATTTCCGAATAATACGATGTGAACTTTACACAAATCAACTTACTCGTGGAACAAAACTTTTGGAACATTTTTACTGGGGATCGACAAGAATACAAGGCTGTCAGGCAGATATGTATACAAAAATAGGATGCAGTTTGGGTCTTTATCACATACTTTATTACATACTTTTTTGAAAACTATTCACCAGTGCTATGAAGCATTATTGTAAGTAAATATATGACGCCACGAGCGAAGGAATCAAACACAATGATGATTACCAACTAATGACATATTTCTCAGACTATTTGTGTATACAAGCACATAGTAGAAGAATACCTGTAGGTAAGTACTTCCGAAAAGGTACGAGTATATGAACAATTATCATTCTAATTGGCGGCCAGGTACCAGTTCACGTTTATTTTAGCAGCGCAGGTTAAAGGTATAACATTATGTACCTGGTGCTAAAATGATTTAAGAATGGAGGTTCATGTCGAAAGAATATGCTGTTATGTATTGGCAACATATTACGGTAAGAATGACATAAGTTTCCCTCCCTAAGAACTTACGTATGTATGATATTAAAAAAAAAACTAGTTCCGAAAATTATCCAATAAGTATATACATACCTCAGGGCAAAATGGGATTTTAGTCATTATGGTATTACAAATCTATTTATACCTGGCAATTTGAAAACATTTTATACAGTCTTTGAGTACAATTGGATGCATTAACAATATGGTTCAACAAAGCAAGTAAGTACTCAAATAAATTTTGATTTGTAATATTTTTTTGAAAGACGACAAATTTCCAGGCAAACATTACTGTTCATCCTTTTTGGGTTCAGTCTTCTCTATGAAATACAATCGGGCGTTTATGTTGTGTATCCATTCGGAGTGGACCGCATAAATTCGCTAAAGCCGACATTTTCAAGTCGGAAATTGGACTCCGATGTAAATGAGGGAAATATCTTTAATAAGACACACCTACATCTAATATATCCAGTTAATGAAGAGCTTGTAATTATGACACCATCACCAATGGAAGAAATCAATGAGATGTTTCTTGAAGCAACCACTGAGAGTCCTGCCCCATTTTCTGATGAAACTGATAAATTCATGGCAACATATGAAGCTACAGAGCCTCCAGAGGTAGATCTCTTAAGAATGGATTTGGATTCATCTGCAACAGTCACTGATATTCCAGATGTACCTACAGTACCTTTGGATATAGATGGCTTAAGAATAGGCTTGGACTTATCTACTGCAATCTCTGAAGATACAACCTCTTACGATACAGATTCAACAACGGATACTATCACAACTGAAATTCCTATTCCACAAACCGAACCCACTCATTCTGAATCGCAATTGCTTCCAATCTACGACACAACCGGACCAATAAAATTATTAAGGAAACGAATGTTTGAATTTAATAAATACGTTCCAAGTACACACATAAAACTTCTAAAGAAAAATTCAAACATCATGGTAACTTCTACTACTCCTAGGATGTATCGAAAAAGATACAATATATTGACCACTGCTGTTCCAAGTACGATAAAGGAAAAACTTTCATCTTCGAAAAAAGTTACCGATCTTGGAACAGCGATAGAGGAATCTTCGGATATCAAAAAAGAACGTAGACGATATACATACAAAAAATGGTCTACTAAGTCAAACAAAAACCAGGAAGGAGGAGCAATCACCTCAAGTGGTAGTAAGACGGAGAGTAGTGGAAAGAAGCAACGAAAGAGTGTTGGACAAGAGGATAATGCAGAAAATAGACAGTGAATTTCGTCCCTTTTAAGTGTGAAAGTTTAAATTATATTAGTATGTATTATATGTATTACGAGTTTTTGTCAGTGATTTAACAGAAATAGGACAAAGAATAAACAGTTTATAGAGTTGCTATCTTCTGTACTGGAATAAATATTATTCTCAAATAAAATTACGTCATTATCTACGTTTGGACTTGTTGTATAGTTTGCTGATTCCATCCATAGAGGATGATTTACTGTTTTGTGTTTTTCCATTTGTTTCAAAATAGTGATATGAACCAATCCTTTAATACCAGTGGCCTAATTTTGTACGGTTTTCTGGACTTGTCTAGAGGAAATGTTTCGAATTCGGTTTGCTCATCAATGCATGAAATAAAATTAGGAACGTTCCCTCTCGAGAAGTCGAGAAAACTGTACAAAATCAAGCCGCTGATCTTTATGCATTACCAATAAACAACTTGAAATCTTGAAAATTAGGTTTATCCATCGTCGTAAGTAGCTTTAAAAAAGCAATATTAGGTTTTTTGAAGAAAAGGCTCCCAAAAACTGGGCGTGGCATTATACAGAAAGAAAGTAGAAAATGTGAAAATATTGAAATAGGTCATTTTTTAAAGTGGGACGTACAGTACTTGTGTACTGCTTCAGGTTCTAAAAAGCTTAAATACCAAATTTCATCTTCCTAACTCAAAATTTAAGGCCCAAAAACTAGTGGCATACGGGTGGATGGACGGACATGGCTAGACCGACTTAACATACATTTTTGGGACCTGTCGTTATTATATCTCTATGTTACATATATATATTAAAATTCTAAAAAGTAAAGAGTTTTTCAATAGAGACATAACAATTTTGTGTTTTAATACAAACGCACCCTTAAACTTTTTTATGATCTGTCAATGTCAAAACGTCAACCAAGGTTTACGTTTTTATCATGGTGAAGTTTACGAACGAGCAACGTTTAGAAATTATTAAAAATTACTACCGACTGAGTCGGTGGTCGCTACTTTAAGAACGAAGAAAATCCTGAATTTCATCGAAAAACCATCATCAGCGATGAAGCTCATTTTTGGCTTAATGACTTTCTCAATAAGCAAAATATGCGTTAGTGGACAGCAACAAACCCACATGTGCTTCAAGAGACTCCATTGCATCCACAAAAAGTGACCGTGTGGTGTGGATGTCAGCTTAAGGTGTGATTTTTTTTTTATAATTTGCACGTGTGGAAGGGGTTATGAATACACTTATACTAATTTTAGGGCACGGGCGTTTTTTTGAGAAAAGGGAAGAGACAGAGAGAAAGACAGATTGGTGTAGTTGGTTTGAAACTCAGCCGGTATTAAGTTTCAGTGAACAACGAGGGTGGCTGTCCAGATAACTGGGGAGCTTGTTTGTTTTGCTTTTGTCGTTGCTCATGATTCACAGTATTTTTTTCCGTCCTCCTGATGTCATCATCACGATCAAGTTGCATTTTAGCCATATGACCGCCCTACTGCCAGTGTTATGCCTTCGCAGTAGAGTTGCCATAAGCTTTCGCAATTGATCCTTTTTATTTATTTCATGCAAAATAAATAGATGATTATTGACATCAGGATTCGAACCGTGAACCTGTAGCGTGACAAGCGATGATGTCCACTACACCACGGCCACCCAATTGGACCGTAATTATTTTTTGTATGGAAATGTTTAGTGTAAACCCTCAACACAACACAGTGGTTTATATTCCAAAGGCAGGTAGACGCGGTCATGAAAACTCGAAAAATTTCAGACGAATCAGTCTAACTTCCTTTGTACTGAAGACTCTCGAGCGACTCCTGGATTACCATCTGCGGAATAAAATAGAAGAATCATCCCTCTCCAAATCACAGCACGCATACCTCAAATGAAGGTCGACAGAGACAGCCCTTCACGTGGTAGTGCGAACTGTTGAAAAATCTATACACTACAAAAAATACACCTTAGCTACCTTTCTAGACATTGAAGAAGCTTTTAATAATGTACATACTGAAACAGTTCTAGAGTCCGTAACGGAGCTGGGAATAGAAAGTTATCTAAGTCCTGGATTGTTTCTATGCATAGCACTAGAATTATTCAGGCAACATTAGGTAACAGTAATATAACCAAATATTTCACCCCTACTATGGCTTATAGTCATGAATAAAATCCTTGTAGCATTAGACAGAGAAAGAATTAAGGTAGTCGGGTATGTGTAAGGAATGTTCTCCTCTCTGATAAGCGAGATCATGGAAAATGCTCTGAGTAAGGTAACCACCTTGGCCAAAAAGTGTGGTTTTGGCATTAACTCGAGCTAAACTGAACTGATGCTCTTCACCACTAAAACCAAAATATCCATCGTCCAGTGCTAGGTATTTAAGAGTTATCATAAATCCTAAGCTCAACTGGAAGCTAAATATAGAACAACGGGTAAAGAAGGCATGTGTAGCCTTCTACGCCTGTAACATTCGACGAAAAATGGGGCCTGCAAACAAAATTGACCCTATGGATGTACACAACCGCGGTATAACCAATTCTTACATATGGGTCAATAGATCATATAGGATCATAAAAAATGCCTATAATATTACCAAACTTAACAAGGTACAGCACCTGCAGTGCATGCATAGGCACTACAGGTGCTCTACGGTCAACCCCGTCAGATGCTCTAACAGTCCTTCTGCATCTTTAACCTCTACCACGTCATATCCAGAAGGATGTGGCCAGGTTACAACCGAATTAAAACAACCGACTTCCTAAATAGAACGCGTAAAGACGTCACCAGATTAACAGCTATCACTACGGATCACTGGTCTATAGGAGACCACGCAGTCAAACTAGGTATCCCACATAACACACACTGTCGCATTTGCAATGTCGCAACTGAAAGAGAAACCGTTATCCACTATTTATGCGCCTGTCCGGCATTAGCTAGAGCCAGACAACGAGCATTAGGAAAACCCTTCTTCAATTCTCTAGAGGAAGTCTCAGAGCAAAACATCAAATAACTTATTACTTTTTTGAATTCCACAGGTTGGATCTAGAGACACTCCTCACCAGGTTACATGAGTTATGGTAACAAAACGGCACCTAATGCTAATTGGGTTCTTAAAGAACCGCCACTCTTACCTACCTATCTGGTTTCTAAGTATAGCACATATTTTGGTGTTTTTGTTGGAAGATTAAAGGTTCGTTTTATGTTGTGTCAGAAGTTTTTCTACTTTCTCGTGCTTCATATATCCTTAAACTTGAACTAAATAAAACAAAATTTTGTTCAGTTGCTTGAAGACTTTATATTTGTTACATTTGTGTTAAAGAGAAGTTTATATCTCTGATTCTGTAAGTTTGCTCTGCAAATGTGGATTCCAGCTTACATTGTTTTTTATTAAAATTCCCAGATATTTGTATTGGCCAACTAGATCAATTGGTTCGTTACCATAGTTCATGCCTTAAGTATTTACCACCGCACCCACGAATGATCAAAATTATAGACTTATCGAGGTTGACAAGCAAGTTCCAAATTTCACAGTATTTATATACAGCATCTATCATTTCTTGTATCTGCTCAGGTGATTCTGCGAGGATGACAATGTCATCAGCATAAAGTTGGATGTTAATTTTAATATCTTTGCACCCCCTAGTCCTTTTAAATTTTCCGCAATAGTGTTTGTAAAGAGGATAAACAATAGTGCACTTAGAATACTACCTTGTTTAACTCCAGTTGTGCAGCCATCCCAAACATCGGTTATATTTTCATTATAAGGTGTCTTAAGAACTTTTATTACTCTGCATGACAGTACAAAGTTTAAGAATTTGTAAAAAGTGATGCTACTATGGGTGATGATCTATTGTTGAATAGTTTCGTCTGAAGCCTTCTTGGCAGATGGGCTGGTACTACAGGTATTTCAGAAGTACTACATATAAGAAAAAAAAAACAAGTTTTCTATTTTATTTCAGAGTTTCCTATGGGGGGGAAATGGAGGGATATAACAGAAATACAAACAATCATGATTCCAAACTAATGCCCATCTTGGATATGAACGTAACAGTGACTTTGTATCTTTAAGTCAGAAAGAAAATACTCACTACTCGTAAGTTTAACCCGTTTAACGACTATAGACGAACACATTTCGAATACCTTCATGAGTTCCAATTCGCAAGAAATACGAATGAACCTACTGCTCGTAAAATTCGTGACAGTTTTCCTTTCATTGCAGGGGGAAGTTTAAAAAAATAAAAGTTTAATATATATTTTTTTTTAATTATCTATTTAATAAATTTGTGTATAATTCATTTAATTTTTAAATTGTTAACGGCGTCCATTCTGTCCCTTGTTTCCTTTTTTTCCTTTTGCTGATTTGTTTAAGCCCTTAAGGAGTTTTTGGATTAGCTCCTTATTTAGTCCATTGCCACCACCTGCGCCCTTTTTTGGTTTGCTTACCGGCCTACTAACAGGAGTAGCGATCGCTGGAGCTGCTGGTTCTGGTAAAACGGGTGCGGGAGCTGCATCCTCTGATACACTTTGCTGAATGGAAGCAAGTAAAACGCAAAGAACTGCGATGAATGCAAAGAATTTCATTTTGATAAGAAGAAATGTAGTTCCGTAACAAATGTTGAGTAAGAACGTAATATAACTTTAACATTTTCTGCAGCACTTTTTATAAGAAAATTTTTCAATTCAAATCATTTAGATATTATTTAGGTCAAATATGGCGAATAAAATAACAAAGTAAACAGCAATAGAATTTAGATCAATCGTTGCTAAATCAATATTTGAATTGGGAGCATCTGTTGGTGGGCTGTGATGATAAATTGTAGGTTAGTGGGGTAAACACACATAGTAAACACATCGTACATTGTATTTTTAAGTTTATTCATTTTCATTTTAAAATATCGACAGCAATTTACAATCATATAGGTTTTTAATTATTATTTTATATTTTTTGTTCACTTTTATATTATTTAATTATTTTAGATTTTTTGTAGATAAGGTTACACTGCTAAGTTTTACGCAATTACGCTAGGTTTCTTAAGTTTGTATTTTTTGATAGACGACGATTAGTTAAGTAAAGTAAAAAATATTCGAGCTGGTGTTACAATATATCGAGAGTACTTTTAGTTATTATTTAATCATTTTATTAGCTACATATATGCACTTAAGTTAAGTTTTACATTTAACAATAAAGTTTTATATTTTTAGCTACTCTTAATTTGTTTTTAATTTAATTATATAAAACATCGACAAAAAGTTTTTGTATTCTATTTTATTTTTGTAGCACAGAGCTACTGATTTATTTTGTTATTGTGAACACAGTATTAGTAATTTAACGTATATTATATATTCTCTTTTCTTTGCATGTACTTTTTCAAACTTGTCTTCAGAATGTTTTGTTTAAACGTCTTCAGTTTGTGCTTAAGTCTTAATTAGTTTATTTTTTTTCTCTTATTAGTATTTAAATCAAAATCTAAAACTATTGTTACAAAAAGAAATATATAAATTTATCAAAAAACTTACAAACTAAAAAAATAAAAAATATGTTTAAATTTCTTTAATAGAGTAACTAAAATCGTTGTAAATTAAAAATTAAAACAAAGCATAGAAAGATTTATTAATTAGGCAAATATTTTGTAAATATATTTATATATAATATAAAAAGATCACATGTTGTTAATTTTTTTTTTCTTGTTTGTTTTTTTGTTATATTCAAGTCTAAAATTCTTTAAATTCTTAACACATTTTTTTTTTTATACAGCAGACTCATGGAAAATTTAAGCCAGTGAGAGATATAGTTTTACAACCCTTTTTTAAATTAAAATTTTGAACTTTTCACTATTAAAATTTGTATGTTTGAATAAAGATGGCACACAGTTATTAATATAAAATTAAGTGTTCTGCTTTGTTTATTAGGTAAGGTTTTTTTTTTTTTTTTTGTTTATTTTTGTTCAGGATATTAACCCAGTAATGTTGAGAGAGGAAAGGGTTTAGAGGAAAACCAGAGATTAGAGAGATAAGGATAGATTTTCTCACACTAGTCCTACGTGTTGTCGAATAATTTCAGCAGATCCTGAGCCTGCAAAACATACGCTGTTCACCACCGACCATGGTATAAGTGATTTTTCATAAGAAAAGGCAGAGTCAAAATGCAAGTTCTTTCACAATTATTATTTGGGACTATGCTAATTTGGGACTATTTATTTGTAAATACGTGCTTATTCACAGCTAACCTTTATAACTAAAGGCCATTCTACCGTTCTGATAAAAATCTGACTGACACTTTTACATACTCACTAATGCTCACAGGATTTGGATTGAGCTTAGTATGAATCATATGCACTAATCCTAACTGATTACTTTGATTTTCTTTAACATTAGTGAGTACTAGTGGCTTGTCCTACAAATGCAGCTCTGATAACACGCTAAACTAAAGAATAATCCATGTTTTGACATTATTCTCTTTACAGCAATATACACCCCGTGCAACAAAAAAAGCCGCATACGGGTTTTCCATTTTTTTGCGCTAATTACCTTTAAGGGATTCGCCGAATTATATTTTATTGCTTCCGGGTTAGATAATGCACATTTTGGAATGTGTCACAATTCATTCTGGCAGTATTTAACAGTGCGTGCAGTTGTATTTCTTAAATAAAAGTGAAAAGAGTATATCGCGATGTCTAAAAGGGTACAATTGAGTAAAGAAAATAAGGCAGTTATCGTCGCCTTATCCAAACAGAATCAGTCATTTCGTGAAATTGCTCGACAAATTGGATGCAATGAGAGTTCTGTAACAAATATCGTCGGGATCACAATCTGGACAGAAAAATAGGCACAGGATTGAAGAGATGTACCACTGTTCGGGAGGACCGGGAAATGAAGAGGCTAAGCTTGAGAAACAGGTTTAAAAATGCATCGGAGTTAAGAGCGGACCTGCGAGAAGCTACTGGGGCTGAAGTTAGCGTCAGAACTATCCAGAATCGTCTCAACGATATGGGTTTTCTAGCAAGGAGACCAGCGAAAAAGCCACTTCTGACCAGCAAAATGAAGAAAACGCGCCTTAGCGGCAAAACTGGAGTGTTCAAGATTGGTCAAACGTGGTGTTCTCTGATAAGTCCAAGTTTAACCTAATCGGACCGGATGGGAAGCAGATAGTTCGTCGTAGAAAAGGGGAACGCTACAGCGACGAATGCATAGCTCACACCGTAAAACATTCTCCTTATGTTATGGTGTGGGGATGCATCACCGCAATCGGAGTTGGATTTCTAATTATGCTCGAGGGCACTGTTAACGCCATGCAGTACAAACAAATTATCTTAGATGGTGTTGTACCGAGTATGGAAATGATAACAGCAGAAACATCAAAACCAATTTTTCAAGTTGATTCAGCACCTTGCCACCGAGCAAAATCTGTGAGTAATTCGAGGTTTTTTTTTTTTCATATTTATGGGTGTTTTGAAAATCTTATGATTTTAATTTTTAAATTTCCTCCACAGATTAAAACTTTGAAAGAAGAATTAGGAATAGAATCCCTAATTTGGCCGGGAAACAGTCCAGATCTCAACCCCATCGGCTCTTATGGGAAAGAAGATCCAAGATAAAAAACCAAAAACCATGCAGCATCTAAAGAGCATCATTGAAGAAGTGTGGTTCAATGAAATTAATAACAATTACCTCGGTAATCTCTATGCCTCCATGCCAAACAGGGTTCATGACGTTGTTAGGACGAAGGGTGGTGCTACGAAATACTAGAATCATTGTTTAGTATTATGAAAGTCTTAAATTATGTAAAAAGGTTTCTTAGTTAATAAAAATATGAAAAAAGAAATTTGCTTTTCAAATTGTTGCTCTTTTTTTAATTTATGTATATTGATAGTACTTGGGTAATATCTGATATTTTGTAGTCTGATCTTCACGATCATTACTTTTTTTCAATTAGGCTACGAAATGTATTGTCAAATTGGGGAATGTGTTAACTTAAATGTTAAACATCAAAAATACAAAGTAACTACGCAGTGATTAGTCATCATTTATTAGATTTCTTCCATTTTGTTAAAAATTACCATGTGCGGCTTTTTTTGTTGCACGGGGTGTATAATAGTATAGGTACAGATTTTGACAATTTCTCAAAAACTTTGAATGACATCTCATTACATGCGTGAAACATTGTTCAGAAATAGCTTTTTTGGGCGTTTGTGAACTATTTGTATGAACCTATTCTTTACTCTGTCATATTTGGACATCTTGGCGAGGACAAATTTGTTCCACATTTTATTTTATAAAATCTCAGGTTTTCGCTAATGGAAGCGTCAGTGAAATCTTTTACTCCTTTCTGCAATCAACAAATCTACAACGCAAAGTTCATGTGTGTGAATAATGTATTCGTAATTACTAAGAGGAAGCAACACGAAGCTGATCAAATCACAACAAGCCGTCCCGTCGGCATTTATTTGTGTGTGTGTTCTCCCATTTACTGCAACCAACCTATGCACTGCCAATGGAATGTTTTTCCATTCCCTGCTTGCAAATTAAGAGAGAAGGTCAAAGATCTTTTTCTCTAAATTTTAACAAACTGGAAGAGAACGAACAGATAATTTGTTTCTCTTGGCCATTCATTAAGGGCGCAAACTTTTAATTGCATTTTTTTTCTAAATAATAACCTATGGGTAAAAGTACCAGCATCTTTCAAGCTGAAATATACGCTATAGATAGGTGTGTTCAATTCAATCTCGATAGAAGATATAAAAAATGCGGCATAGCAATATTGTCAGACAGTCAAGCAGCTATCAAGGCACTTGACTCCCATGTCATTAGATCAAAACATGTGTGGGAATGCCTATACAAACTTAATGAATTGAGTAGCAGTAACAGGGTGACCCTCTATGAGATCCCTGGCCACGCTGGAATAGAGGGCAACGAAGAAGCAGACTCCTTAGCAAGACAAGGTGCAGTAGAATCCTTTATTGGACCTAAACCATTCTGTGGAATAGGAAACCACACCATACGCGAAGAATTCAGGAAGATGGAGAAAGAAAACAGGACGAGAACCTGGGTCAATACTCCAGGTCAGAGGCAAGCTAAGAAAATTCTGGGACACTACAACTGGAAGAGATTCGAAATCTACGAATCCTAACAGGCTTCCTAACGGGGCACTGTAAACTCGGGGAGCATTTAAGGAAACTAGGTATAACAAACGAAGGCCTTTGCAGATTCTGCAATGAGACCAGTGAGACTCCAGAACATCTTCTGGAGTCATGTGGGGCATTGACCCACAGAAGACTGAAATGCTTGGGCAAGTACCAACTATCAGATCAGGATATACCAACCATAGTACCACTTCTCATTCCTAAGAGAAACTAGATTAGAGAGGGTGCTCTAGGGTGACCTATCCTTGCCAAGGCAAAGAAAGAGTGTTTGACCCTCAATAACAATTCTGAGGGAAACTCTAATGAGGGAATAAACATCACCTAGGGCACAATAGATCATTAGGTCGTAGCGCAAGTTAACCCTACACAAATAATAACAAATATACTATATACTATAATAGTAAATAATAGATCAAATGTATTTTTTTTTTTTTAGGATTGGACACCTGAACGTAAATGCCTTTAGGCCAGCATATAGTACACCATACTTTAGTTTATTTATAAAGGAGTTTGGATGGATTAACGTCAGTCGAAACTACTCAGATTTTTATTCAAACGACACACAGGTTTCGAATTATTGAACAATTATAACAAATTATACGGTCAAAACTGTCACTAAGGTTTGTCCGGTTCGATTGATTGTTTTCATCTATTAATCAAAGAACATTCAACTTTATTCTGAAGCTGAGATGTAAACATCAAACTGAATTAGATTTCTTGATTAATTAATTTTGAATCCGCGGGTACCACTGCCAACAGTGATGCACCAGTGAATGGGTTTGTTTGGTAGCGTGTGCTCATTGGCAGATTTGTTTTGTTTTGATTATGTTTGTCTTTGGTTTCTACTCTTCATTTCTTATCCGTTAGGGAGGTTATGTAACGAGAATAGGATTGTTTTCGAATAGCAAATGGACTTTTTGTTTAGTTCTTTTGGGGAATTGTTTGCGCACTATGGAAAATAATAATAATAGTAATAGTGAGGATCCTGCTTTTAAATGTTCTCCACCACTTAGGGAATAGTTAAAGAATGCGCAGATAAGGAAAGTAACAATACTCGTAAATACTGAGGATGACAAGTTATTACACATTCGTATTGAATAGCTAAAAGAACTACCTGTGCGGTGATCGGCTCTTAAGTGCATTCATGTATTATACAAAATGAGCTACACGTGTATGGCGATTAAACAAACTGAGCGGTAAGAATCCAACATCCTACCGGTGTTCGAGCGAAGAGATTTGGCTGCACATATACTGATCACCGATTTATTACACGAAAAAGTGTCGCAAGTTCGCAGGCGTGAAAAAATGGTAAACACGTTTTGAGGAGTCCTAGGCATCTAGCACTACCTTCTGCAGGTTCCATCGAGGGTCTGGGCTAACATACATGCCAAGCATTGGCCATTAGATTCCAACTCCACGCATCCTGAGTTTTATCACACTAGATTAACGCTTCATAGACAGAAGACAGCACTGAGTATTTGATGCTTTGAACTAAACTCAGTTTCCCGCACCCCAATTGATTATTGCATAATGTCATAGTTGAGTTCGATAGAAATTCGCTGTGCTGTGGCTCAACAATTTGGGGCCCTTGCCCGATTACGAATAACAGAAAGGGTTCATTGGTGTAAATCATAAAAAAGGAACGGAAAGAGTACTAAACCCTGAGGAATACCAGCATTTAACAAGAATGCAGTAAAAGTGCATCCATCTAATACGATTTTTCGTATTCAAGAAAAGACCACCCACTTTAACGAAAATTATAACAAAATCTTTTCACTTTTATACATTACTAGTGGACCCGACCGGCTTCAGGTGAACTAAATAAAAAATGTTATTGTGAGTTATCTATTGATCTGGGATGTATGTATGCTCCTACAGACATTTCTGTAGAATTACAAAAAAGCTAAAATTTTAGATACATTTTCAAATTTGAGATTTTTTTCCGACGTTTGCGTTCTCTGCTCGGCCTGCTAAAGACAGCGTGAGTCGTATATAGAAATTTGTTTAGTGGTGATCAAGATAAGAACGTTCAGTGCACGTACAGTGCTTATCTCGTATTTATTAGAGTTACATAATTTTTGCTTAGGACATTCAAAGTGTAAACCTGTAATTATGCAATAACACAGGGACAGGATAAAACAAAATGTCATAGCACAACAAATTCACGTTCATTAGCGTTGTTTTCTGACAATTGGGGGCATGTAAATTTATGATGAAATAAGGCGAAAATTATAACAAATCCACTGGCACAAACAGAAAAGTTTAAAAATAATGGAACACGTGTGGTGAAAAGAAGCCGCACCATATCTAAATGTCTGACATAACTCAAAACTTAAATTTCACCAAAATCCGTCGGGTATTTTTTAGTTAGGCGTATTGAAAAAATTATTAGAAAATGTTTTGAACCCCTCCTTATATCTTACTTACACTTTATTCGATTTCGATCGATTTCAAGTGGAACTACTGACGTAAAAGTTTAACCCTAAGTGGCAAATTTTATCGCAATACGTTTTTGAGCTTTTGGATTAGGCGGCTAACAAAGATGATTTAACGAATTTTTAAACTACGCTACCACATCCCACTCACACTTGATCGAATTTTGACATTTTTTAAACGTATCAGAATATACTTATGTACATACAAATAAATTTCCACCTGCTCTCGTCTTTC
Organism: Pocota personata; assembly: GCA_963082735.1. Lineage (NCBI taxonomy): Eukaryota > Metazoa > Arthropoda > Insecta > Diptera > Syrphidae > Pocota > Pocota personata. Next base: position 16,598,241 of record OY720432.1, read on the forward strand.
TTCATTAAAAAAACAAAACTCTTAAGCACATCGAAATAGAAATAAAACTAGCCGAAAGCTCAGGTAGCTAGCCCTGTAGTTTCTAAGTTAAAATTGTAATTTATTTACATTTTAATAAATAATAAACAAATACAAAATAATTTTGATCAAAATGTCGTTAGGCGTCGCGAGTTGAAACCTTGGAAGTATGAGTGGTCGCAGCTACGAGCTTGAAGAAATGATGATTAGAAGGCGAGTGGGCATCTTGTGTGTACAAGAAACGAAATGGCGAAACACCGGGAATCGGGCGCGTTTCTTGGATGTTAAGACAAAAGCTTACACGGTGTTCTACTATGGATCGGAACAAGGTAAAAACGGAATTGTTATCATCCTCGCGGCAGAGCTACTTGGCAACATCTTGACCATTTCAAAGTCCAGTGACCGGTTGATGTCTCTCAAATTGGTGATACAGGGTGAGATGTGGAATATTGTAAGCGCATATGCTCTCCAAGTCGGATGCGAACAGAGAGAAAAAAGATGCATTCTGGCTGGATTTTCACAACCTCATCAAAAACATCCCAAAGGAAGAGCTTTTGTTTGTTGGCGGAGATTTGAACGGACATGTCGGGAAGATAAATTAAGATTACGAAAACTGCCATGGAGGACTGAGGTACGGCACCAGGAATTTTCCAGGTGAAGACATCCTAAGCATGTGCAAGTCATACGGTCTTATTGTGCTAAATATCATGTTCGTCAAACAAAGCCGGCACCTGATCACTTACAGCAGTGGGGGAAATGAAATCCAGATTGCCTACCATTTGGTAGCCAGTTTCATGAAGCCCCGGTTTAGAGATTGCAAAGTGATCCCGGGAAAGGCGATCGCCCAGCAACACCGTCTCCTCCTCCTGACAGAAATTTTTATGGAGACGGGGAAGAAAACAAAGAAGCAAACAAAGGTGGCTGAGAAAACCAATTGGTACAAGCTGGATAAAGAAAAAGGTGAAGCTTTTATTACCAGCATGACAAATTACCTGTTTACCATGATCGATGAGGTCGGTAATGAGGAGTGCAGAGCACAAGTGGAATTCCATACAGCGATCTTGCTTGGAGAGAGCCAAATCACTGCTTGGAACGTCGAAAGGCCCCTGCCAACATGCCAAAGAAACATGGTGGTGTGGACAGGTGAAGATGAAGATAAAGTAGTGATACGGGAAAAGAAAGCGGCTTTCAAGGCTTGGTCAAAGTGCTCTTCTACTAATAGAGATGAAAAAGCTCGCCTTGAATTGATATATAGATGTTGCAAATGTCTCGCGAAAAAGAAGTGCGCCCAATTTCAAGCAAAAAGTATGGGAGACCTCTATCGGGGGTTGGAGGAAATATCTTCTTCGGCGACTGATAGGAACCAGGCTACACAGGAGCTTCGACAAAACAACTTGAATAAGGGAACAACTATCTTCAAAATATCCACGCAGAAAAGAAGAAATGCTCAGGAAATTAGTTCCCCAAAGTTCATTAACAATGCTCAAGGCCAGCTTCTTGTGGAAAACGACAAAATTCTCCACGGTTGGGTCAGACGAGATACCCTCTGAGTTCTGGAAAAAGATGGGAGACATCGGGTCCAGATGGCTCATGATTATTATCTCCAAACTTATGAGCGGTGATCCAATGCCTAATCAGTGGAGGGAAAGTTATCTTCTTTCTTTCCTTTGCACAAATGATACGCGAAACTGTGGGTATAAGATGGCCGACTGCTGAAAATAATACGGTCATCTGATGGGGTTTGTCTCGGGTAAATCAACAATAGATGCAATTCAAAGTATATAATCGAAAAACATCGTGATTCCTTAAAGGACTTGCATATGGTGTTGGTTGATTTTGAAAAAGTTTTTGATAGACAACCCAGGGATCTCTTATGGGTGGCGCTAAGACAACGAGGATTCCAGAAACCTACGTGCGCATGATCATGGACATGTATGAGGGAGCAAGGACAAGAGTACGATGTCCCGCAGGAGTCACCGAAGAGTTCCCAATCAAAGTCGGTGTTCTTTGCTATTTATTGCAGTCCTTGATTATCTGCTTGGTGGAAAGCAGATAACCAAAGTGCATCAGTTATTCTTTGCTGACGATGGAGCAATCATAAGTGATTATCAAATGCCCCTGCAACGAGCCCTTGATGTATGCGTGGATGTTTTGGAGGGAAATGAGTACCATATTAGTGCAAAAAAGACTGCCCGTTCTCTGATCCACACCGGCCTATTCCAGACATTTCTGGGATCTATGATCAACAGCGAGGCAACTTGTGATGATGACCTCAATCATCGCGTAAGCATGTGACCGAAAAATGTCCCCTAAGCTGAAAGGACCAGTAGGGGTGCAGTAAAGTGGGAGGGTTATGATGCTTCTACTCCGGATCACAACCTCGCCGTAAGGAAAAGTGGTTTTCGAGCGAGCCGTTTGAGGACAAACATAATCTTATAATGACGGTACGAAATAATAACTGCGCGAGGCCCGACTCGTATGGACGATTTTTTTGTTTTCTATTTAATTTCTGTTTCTTTTGTATGTTATGTGGCAGTGGAGGGAAGTTATTGGTTTCTGTATTTTTCTGAGCACTTGGGGATAGTATATAAAAACTCTCTTGTGAGTGTTAATCATATATATACACAGTGTGGCAAATAATATCCCGGACATGAACCATATCTCAGCAACCAAGAGCGCCATCCATTTGTTCGAACATGCATTTTAAAGCTTGAATCTCTCTCTACTATCTGTCAATTTCATGACATTTGGTTGACATTTAACAATTATAAAAATTAATTTTCCAGAACACATTTCATTTGATGTTGATAAGAAGTTCAAAGATTCGAGGAAGCCTTCATGTAAAAGAACCCATCACAAGAGCACGACCGACTCAGTTGATATTGTCATGTTCAAAGGAGAGATCCTTCAAACCCCGTCAAAAAGGCAATATCAATCAACGTTCCTACACAATCGCGCAAAAAAGGTAGACCAAAAAACAACTGGATCACACAAATGCGAAAACACCAGCATTTGATTGGCCTCAGTGACGAAATGATCCGAAACCGGGAAGTCTGCCGGTACTTCCTGAGGTCAAGCCGGCAAACCCCAAAGGCGGACCAGTAGGAATGCAGTAAAGTGGGAGGGTTGTGATCCTTCTCTTCTGGATTATAACTTCGCCCGCCGTAAGGAAAAGAAGATTTCATTTGATGTTGAAATTTTAACATGGAACAAAGAGCGGGGGACACAAGGTTTCATTGTATACAGAATTAAATGGAAAACTAGACGGCATTTGCCGCTTTGTGTTTTAGAGGATAGCAAACTTGGACGGGATATGCCGCTTTGTCCCAGCAAAAACCACAAAATTCAGCGGCATATGCCGCTCTGTCCGCGAACGTGTTAAATTCCAAGTTGGTCTCTGTTGCACGATAATGCACCGAGTCACACAGCACTCATTGTTTGTAAATTTTTGGCTCAAAATCAAGTGTGTGTGTCAAATCATCCGAAAATTGAAATTGAAGTTGAAAGGATGCTTTTTTGATGACATTCCGACCAATCCAGCAGCTTCGACACGGGCACTGAAGGCAATTCCGCAAAATGAGGTAGAGCAGGCATTTGAATCACTATTGAATCTCTGTAACAAGTGTATTAAATCGGGAGGAGAATATTTGGAATAAAAACACCGACAAATAAACAGAAATCGTGTTTTAATTATGTTTTCTAGAGCCAGTCTGGGATATTATTTGCCACACTGTGTACGTATAACATGTAAATCCACAATCTTTACAAGGAATATGTTCATTTATAGTATAGGGACAGACGACCAGTTATTATTAATTAATCGAATTAAATTAAGAACTGAGGCGAAGTTGCCAGTTAATGTTAAGTTTAAGATAGTCAATGCGAATTATTTTATCTATTTTTCTATTTACATAAATTTTAAATTTACAACAAACAAAACAACTAAAACTATTACTTCATTTTCAAGAGTCTACTGTATTAGATTTTGTATTACTCCTTAACGAATAAATGGCATTACAAAAGTGTCCTTTCTCTTTATTTATGTTTTTGTTAATTTTATTATTTAACTAACTACAAAAACAGATAGTGGCTAATAAATGTTGAATTATTTATTTATCTAACTAATAACAGAATATTTAAAATTATTTGTTTTGTTTTTTTGTTACATATTTCTTATATTTTTATTAAACATATATTTATTACTATTATGTTTGTTGTTATAAATATTTATCTGATTTTTTTTGTTTATCTAAGCTAAGATGTTTTCAAAACTAAAATGCAGTTTTTTTTCTAAAAAATTCTTTTAAAGAATATTGCAATAAGAAAATGTGAGTCACTTAAAGGGTATGAAGATATCTTTGTTATTCATATTTAATTAAAATAAAATTAAGGAGTTTTGAAAAAAAAGGTGTATTAAATGGACTTTAAGAAGGCAAAGTTTTGTAAATTCAACAATTGGCTGCCGACGTGCTTTGGTTGAATCGATTGGTATTTATGTAGTTTTCGCAAGTACAAATAATTTGTTCAAAAAAACTGTTGACAAAAGAATAGCAGAGGTGATGAGTTGAAACTACATGCTTAAAACAAGGTTTGGTCTACAAGGTTGAGCGATGGTTTCAGAATTTTGGAACAAAAGAATGATTTCATACGATACAAGATAGGCAAGGAGAGTTCCTTTCGCCAATCTGAAACACTATGGTGCTCTACTCCATAAGCATTCGTGAATCCAGTGTAGGCACTTACTTAAGAGCCTCATATCTTTGGAAAATGTATACCATAATTCAACACCAAACGGTGATGTCATAATAGGAGACTTAAGTCCCAAGCGGGCAATGACAAGACGGCATTCAAACATGTGATGGAAAACCACTGCTTCGGAGAACGAAATGACAATGGCGAACGGTTTGTGGACTTCTGCAAACCGACTTGTCATTGGAAATCCCCTCCTTCAAGATCGGACCTGGAACAAGATTAGTCGGGTCTTAATCAATATGAAGGGAACATCCAACTAGATTGAAACAAATATGGGACTTACATTGGCTCGCGATCACCATGCGCACTAAAAATAAATATTTGTCACAAACAGCCTATATAGGACCTACCTTCCTGCAGCCATTCGTGCTGTGCGAAACACATGCTGTATCCAAAGAACACATTTTTCAATTGAGAAACTTCTTATGACAACTTTACTTTGGGATGCTTGTCAGACGTTCGAGAGAGGTGGGACCGTGAAAAAACATTTTGGCGATTTCTGGGACTCGAACCCGAGTGTCCCGGTCAGTGGCCCCCGCACTTAACCAGTGAGTGACGGCGACCACCTACTGCATTTTAAAACAATCGAATCAACATAATTCGCATTCTCAGGTAAAATAACGACAGGCTTTGGAATCTCCTAGTACGCCAACAAATTAGGGACCCGAAGCAATCCGAAGCGCAGCACGACCGAGCACAGAAAAGTATTGGACAGCTATATTTTATCGGATTAAGGCAGGAACAGTACAGCGCATGGCTATCTGGTGGCATCTGGAAACAGATCGAAAAAATAATTTCACTTAAAGCTCGAATTGCAATTGGCTCGACTGTAAAAGCAGTCAGGTTCGACGTCATAAGGCGGAAGAAATATTTCGCCGCGGTACTAAACTGTTTAATCTATAGCGTTATGGACTCAAAGCTGTAAACACCCAAATTCTCATCCGGCCTCCAAGTGACACAAAGAGGTGGTTATGTACGTAGAATAATCAACAGAAAACAAACCTAAAGACAAAAATGAAACACGACCGTTGTGTTTGGCTTTTGTGAATCGCCTTCCTTTTGACCTCTAGCTCTAAGCGGAACGGGACGTAGGTCAACGCTGTTGTGAAGCAAAACAATATTATAACAATGTTATTATACTGAACAATAATATTGCAGTGCTATGGCTTTCTTGGTGATATCCACTCGTGCTAAGTTAAAAACATATATAGTGCACAGCGATGTTGTTTTGACACGAGCAAACGTTTTTACGGGTCCAATCAACGGTGACATCCGCGCGTGCCAAATAAAATAAATAAATCAATAGCCCACACAGGGCCTGGTCTAGCTTTTCGCAGCTACTCATGCTGTGCGCCGCACAAATGGTTGGGATCTACAGATTTATGCCGTTTCCGAAGGGCATTTTTTTTCGATTGAGATAATGTCAAACTTGAGAAAAATTTGTTGGGTTTTATTGGATTTAAACCTTGAATCTCCCGCTCAGTGATCGCACACTTAACCACCTACTTATACCCACAGTATCTGCTGAGCTGCTGCATCCTCTCATAAAGAAGAGTCGACAAATTATCAAAGAACACCTTGAGTCAACTCTCGTTGTCGAACAAGCAGGTTTCCGTTCGGGATGGCCCAACATAATGCAGATCAGTTGAAGAGGAACCGATTACTTTATTGGGAATGAGTTGCATAGAAACGCGTTGCACAAGTTCGATTACAATGGCGCGCAGACGTTGTTGTAAGTTAATTGTTGATGTTACAGTAACCTGGGCCTCAACCTGCAAGACTTATCCTGTCTGCGGCCCGATCACCGCTTCAGTCAAAGCTCTTGTTGCAAGCTATGCGGGTATTACTACCGACATGTTAAATGTGGTGTACAGTTTTCAAAGCGAACTGCATCCGATCAAAGGGTTTAGTGTTCTGAATTCCCATGTCGCGGACAAGAGAAATCAAACCGTGAACGCAGGCAGACCAAATTCAGTGCGTGAAGCTTTCTTATGAACCCGCACTGATTAAACAGCTCCCTAATATCTATGGAAGTATATTTACTCATCCACAAAGTCCAATGGGGTTGGCTATCTGAACCTCTATACGCAAGTTAAAGGTTTGTCAACAATCATCAAAAGCAATCGTTGGCAGCACACTAAATTTGTATTTTACATAATCAAGTCATGGATTTTGAAGTAAAGTTTCAAGTCATGGGATCATTCGAGTCATAAAAAAAATCCTAAGTAATCAATAGAGTCTTGAGTGTCTTCTTCAGTAAGTCTAACTTCCGACTGGCGGAGAGGTTAAGACAACATTTTTAAAGAAAAAAAAAAAAAAAAAAAAACAAATTCTTTTTCTATCAAAGGTGGGATACATTTTCAGAAATAAAATTTATAAAAAAAAATACAAATTCACGCAGCATTGGTAACTCTTTCTTAAGAACTCTTAAAATTAAATAAAAAAAAATATAGTAGTTTCCAAAACAAAAGAAATTTTATATATCAGGCTCCACAAAGGAAGCCGGAAACAATCCCGATTTATTCGTTCGGGAATGTGTTCCTTTGTACCAACCGTTCTTTTGTTTTCTATGCACATAGACAATGTCACCAACGTTCAGTTCCAATTCGAGTTCACTATTCGGTGGGTACGATACTATGCATCGGAACCTGCTGAAAGAGTTTCCAAAACCAAACCAAAGCCGTGAATACGATTAGAATTCCTGTAAGAACTGCAAAGTTTTAGTTTTATGAACTAACCTCTCTCGAATGTGTGATGATCCTTTGGCTGCTCCTGGTGTATTAGTAGTTAGCTGCGTTGAGATTGTATTGGCGTCGAGACTTTGAGATTTTCTATGATGAATCAGGACAGGTTGCTGCAACTGAGCGGCGGATGTGGACACTGATTGCTGGCATTTGTTTAGAAGAATATTATTCGATGGGGTGGACGATGATGTGCTAATGAGAAGGGATGTGCCTCCTCCGCCTGGTGCGGCTAGTCGAAAAGTACCATCAACTTGTTGACGTAAGCTATGAGGAGTAGGGAAAAATTACATCACTCTTTCTTAAGAATCTACGAAGAAACCTCACCCTTGCAGTTGTGGTCGTTCTTTGTTGCCTTTAAGTCGCTGCGAACCAAAGGATGATTGATTTGTTTCATTCGAAATACAGGCACCACTCAAGTCCACTGGGAGACTCTGAAGTAATTGGCTTGGACATGATCCAGATCTATAAAGAAACAGTAGAGAATAGGAGCAAATGATTGGAGTCTGTTTGACTTACCTCACATGGACAGGGTGCAATGCAGCATTAGGGTTCGCCACACGATCATTCGATGAGTTAGGCGGCTGTTGGGCTGTTGCTGTTTGTGTGGCTGTAGTTTGGTTGGTAGGCGATGCGCTATCTTCAAACGATGGGTTATCCATGGAATACGTGTTCACTGTATGATTGTTGCTGACATGATTCGTACTGGGTGACTTGGATCGTTTGATGTTTGTAAGCCGTTTCATCAAACTAACAGCTGATGACGACGACGAAGCATGTTGGTCCTTCTGCTTTTCTTTGTCTTGCCCGCCGCTGTGTTTGTCTTTAGAGTCTTTGTTGACTAGCCTCTTGGCAGCAATAACAGCTGCATGTTGTTGTTGATATTGCTGATGTTGTTGTTGCTGCTGCTGGGCCTGTTGTTGTCCATTTATCGACTTGCGACCGAAAAACGATTCCATATGATGGCCTAATGGTTTCGCCCATACCGACGACGATGATGACGGACCACCACCAGCGCTGCGTGGTGGCAATTCTGGTGGTTGATGTGGCACACTAGACATTTGACATAGTCGAATGTTAATGTTCTCTAAAATATTTATCCCATTCGCAGTGGGAGCCATGCCTGCTGTTTGATTGGTGTTAGGACTTTGAATTTGCGGCGATGCTGGTTGACTACTCTGAACAAACTTCCATTGATGCATCAACTGCTGCTGATCACGGCTCCGCAGGGGTGTAACATAATTCCCAGGAAACACACCAGACATATCCTGCCAATTTTTCCCCTTAAACCATCCATCTAAACACCGCTCAGTAACTATGTACACACAGCCTTTCTTTAGCTCTAGTTCATCACTTTTTCGAGGTTTATAGGGATACAGTGCCAGATAACCCCACGGCAATGAAGGTGGGATATTCTGTTGACCTCCAGTCTTGAGAACATTCACTCGACTTTGTGGAGGAGCTGAGGTTTGCTCACGTGAAGGCGTTCCCACATCATTTCTTCCCCTCGCCGAGCCTGAGCTTTGAGCTGCTACAGTATTTTGCATTAGATTTGAATTGTTCTCCTGTCCCGCGGACACTGGAACACTAAGTATCTCAGCCGAGTGCCGATTCGATTGTATTATACTCAAATTCGCGCCCGAGGTGAGAGCGTTCAGTGAATGCCGCTTCTCCTTGTAATCTCGATACTTAACAGCTGGGTTATTCTGCGGCGAAGTAGGATTCGATCCAGGACTACTGGGTATCGAATTCGAACTGGAATTACTACTACAAGTCGAATTGGGACTTGTCGTAGTGACTGTGGACGAACTACTGGTCGAATCGTTTGCACTCGATTCGAATGGTATCGGAGGGAGATTTCTTGGCGTTGCATTAACAATATGCTGCTGATGGTTTGTTACCTGACCCAGGCTTCCATCGAGTAGCTGTTCAGCAAGGGCATTCATTTCAACAAAAGCAATTGGAAAGATTCCAATACACGAACCAATTCTGCCTTCAGCCCAATTGTGATCGACACGACGTAGCACATGAATCATTGTTCCCCTTTTGAAGGTGAGGCACCCTTCTTCTTCGTTTGGTCCCATTTTAAAGTCGTACAAAGCTATGCACTGTGGCACAGGGAGGGGCACAATAACTTGAACATAGTTTATTGGAAATGTACCTTCGCGGCTATTGAGTTCTCCAACAAACCAATTAGCGTCCACTTTCCGCTTTAGAAGGATCACATCGCCTTTTTTGAACGACAAGTCGTTGGGTTCCTTCGATTGAAAGTCGTACAAAGCGAATACACGCGGTACGTATCCTCTTTCATTATTGACGGATGTATTTAAATGTTGTTGCTGTTGTTGTTGTTGTGGTTGTGCGTGTTGTGATGTTTGTAGATTTGGAGGAAATGATTGATGCAATTGCTGCTGTTGATGTAAGTCATTAATGGTGAGATTCTTTGACTGCTGTTGTTGTTGGATGGGCGCTGATTGTGACATTTGATCTATTGCAGGACATTTGATAAATTTATCTTTTTGACTTGCATTCACATTGGGTGCACGTTGGTCAATGACGTTTATGATTGAAATACTTCCAACACCACCTCCTCCACCGCCGCCTACAGCGCTTATAATTTGTCCCTCAGGTGGTAGCATTGGAGGGTTCATGATCTTGGGTGATTTATTGATGTTGTGTTGGTTTGCAGCGGCATTTTTCATACCTTAAAACAAAAAAAAAACCAAAAAATTGAATATGCAGATAAAGAAGAACACTAACTAAACTAGTAAACAGAGTTGTTTCACACTTCTAGTGGAATTGGACAGAAAAACACTGCTGCAATAGGTAATAAGTCAAGAAATAGGTGCTATCGCACAGCTTCGGTAGAATCAGCATTCAGAAGTTAAGCAGTTAAGTATCGAGAAGAAGTGAAAGTTTCATTGATTATTTCAGCTGTAAACAAGGTGACACAAGGTGCTTGCAGATCACAAACAATACATTGATGACAAAAAGATAGGGAAACGATTATACTTTCAAAGTCACAAAAATAAACAGCATTTTGGATAAGAATGCAAAAAAGTTGGAGCCAGTTGAAGAGGGTTTTCTATAAGTGGTGAATGAATGCTGCGCAAGATTCTAGGAAATTCAGAAACAAATCTTACATTGCTTCTTTACAATTTTTAAGAACCACTTCACTATAACTTAGACTTAATACCGGTCCACTGTACTAATAGGCAGCAGTCCCCTGATAATGAAATTAGTGTTCCAAAGTGTCGTCACCCTCTATACAGGCGTCGCAGATAAATGGTGGTGTTGCTTAAGCCTAGCAGGTAGAGGTGCTTGACAAAAATGTAGTGGCTGGTAATAAATACTAGTCCGCAGTCTATTCTATCGAGACAAGAATGCCGCGGGTTTTTTGTACAGACATAGGAGAGATTAGTACAGTCTGTCTTAATCCTGGGGAGTCATGTCACTACGGTTGTCTTCATTGGAAGACCCAAAGCAGGTTCACTCCGAACGTCTCCTCTTAACCATTTCTAACCCAAATATGACTTGGGATTTAATCAGAACTCACTGAGTTCAGTGCGTTCAGTCTTGCGACCGAATTCAAAAAATACTCTCTCACCTGTTCTTCAAAAGGATGGCATAGATTAGGTTAGGCAGTATATATATATATATATATATATATAGTATAGATTAGGTCTGTCTTACTTGAGACTTAGACCAAAGAAGGTCCATTGTGATACCACTGGATCTATCTTAATTTAACGTGCATTGCGGGCTAATTAAACCAGTCGGAGGTTCTTATAAAGCGAAGGATGCTACTGACGTCAGTATCCGCCAGATCGCTTAGATCATCGAAGAAAGGAGCGCCCAGGTGAAGTATTCTTCTTTTGGACAGTGCTGGACAGGTAAAAAGAAAGTGGAGGATAGATTCTTCCTTCTCCTTTTCTCTGCAACTTCTGCAAAAATCATTCGAAAAGAGGTCCAGTTTGTGCATTTCATCTCCGTCCATTGGAACATTTTTGATTCAGCTTAGACCAGATCTGATTGAATACCAGACATGTGTGTCAAATTTAACTTGAAAAAGCATTGGAACAAGTTAAACTTGGCACACTACTATATCTCACTTCTCTTCGTAGCAGAATAGTTACAGAACTTTTGTATAAGAGAACTGCCCCGTTTTTTACATTAATGGTTTTGGTTAGATATCAATTCTTTTTGCAAAGATTAGGCATGAATATATACCGAATCGCGGAATATTGAAAGTTATGCGAAACCCGAGCTGCAGATTACCAGGCGGGACTAGAGATTGTGAATGGTGGAACACGGTCCTTAGATATGAAGGTTAGCTGTGATTAAGTACTCGTATGCATTACTTATCATATACAGTCCCGAACATAAAATCCCAAACATCGATATGCAAATCGTGGGCAAATAAACGGTGACCAGATAGCAATGATAGTTTTTTCAATTGTTATGTTTCAGCAGCTGTCAAAGTTACCAATGACATCCAGCTGTCAAAGAAGAAATTATTAAAAAATTCCGGCTCAGTTGTAAATACGCAACGTGAATTTCGTCGTGAGGTCGGTTGTCATAATGGTTTCATTGCGCAGACAATTCGTCGCACCGTGGAAAAGTTTGAGCGTGAGTACACTCCTTTGGACCTTAAGCCACCAACCAGACAGAGATCCGTGCGAAGTGAAAAAAAACATAGCCGCCGTAGCGGCCAGTATCGAAGACCCAGAAATGTCGATTCGGCGCCGATCAGTTGAATTGCGCATCGCTAGAGAGTCAACCAGGCTTATTTTTCGGTTGGATTTGGGCCTACATCCGCATGAGATTGTGCTGACGCAAGAATTGAAGACGGACGAATATAGACAACGCCATGAGTTCGCTAATTGGGCGCTAGAAATGTTGGCCGGAGATCCGGATTTTGGCCAACAAATCATCTTCTCGGACGAGGCCCATTTGGCTCAGCGCCTATGTCAACAAGCAAAATTGCCGGTACTGGAGCGACCACAATCCACAAGTGTTCGACCAAGCATCAATGCATCCACAAAGATTGACTGTTTGGTGTGGTTTATGGCACGCGGCATCATCGGACCTTATTTCTTTCGAAATGAGGAAGGAGACACCGTTACCGTCAATGGTCCTCGGTATAGAGCGATGTTAACCGAATTTCTGTGGTGAAGGAGAAATTTGGCGACTGGGTCATTTCACGGCGAGCGTTCATCAATTGGCCGCCGCGATCATGCGACTTGAAACCCCTCGATTATTTTCTCTGGGGCTACGTCAAGCCCTTAGTTTACGCTAACAAGCCAATCACTTGGGACGAGCTCGAGGCCAACATTCGAGACGCAATTGTCCGAATAACGCCGCACATATTGAACCGAGTCATCAAAAATTGGACCAACCGCTTGAAGCACTGCCAGCGAAGCCGAGACAGCCATTTAAATGATGTGCTATTCCATACATAATGGCATGAATGTAGCTTCAAAATAAAGCCAGAATCAATTTGATATCTCACACCGTTCTTGTTTTATTTAAATTTCTTTTCCTATCATTCTTATCTGGTCACCCTGACGACACTATCTGTCATAAGGCTATTTGACCTGAGATTTCTTAATGGTACGAGTATATTAAACTGTGTTACCTATTTGATCAAAAAGGTCATATGTGTATGCTGTGCTGGTCATGGGTCATATGTTGACAATCAAATAATTATCACAAAAGAAAAAAACAACAAATCTTGGGAACAAGAAAAAAAAAAAAGCACAACTGTACTCCACTTCCGCCCGACCACGGAAAAAAAATTAGTTACGAAGCAACAGCAAGTCTCGGAAACGGACGGATACTGATGACGAACCATACAAACGAAACAAAGACAATGTGCAGCCGAACAATTAGCGGAGGCCCTAAACTACTGCAAAGCCATGGCCATGGTGTAGTGGTAACATCATCGCTTGTCACACTGCAGGTTCACGGTTCGAATCCTGATGCCAAGAATCATCTATTTATTTCGCATGAAATAAATAAAAAAGTCGATCAATTGCGAAAGCTTATGTCAACTGTACTGCGAAGGCATAACACTGGCAGTAGGATGGTTATATGGTTAAAATGCAACTTGATCGTGATGACATCAGGAGGGAAAAAAATACTGTGAATCATAAGCAACTTGGAGTTCACTGAAACTTAATACCACCTGAGTTTCAAACCAACTATATTGTAGCATAATAATAACTACGCTCCCTAAAAGTATGATGCAACAAATTCCGAAGTGTCTTTTCATTCTGGCAGAATTTTGGTTCGAAGTATCCTTTCATTCGAGGTTCGTGTCTGCGGTTTCCACAGTTCATGTCTACGAAAGAGACGGATAATATCACGGATGAGAGGGAATTATAACTGCAAGAATGATTGTCATCTTGGAATTTCTCTTGTTCCAGTGGTCGAAGAATTTGCTAGAAGTTTCTGGCTATCAGAAACTTCTGCTATATAAGGATAGATGGCGATCAAAAGGGGGCAGTAGTTTTTAAACTGTGGCGAAGAGATTAGAAAAGTGATAATGGGCGAAGTTGTAATTTTGTGATAAATTGAAAGTTGAGATTTAACAAGAAGAAGTAATTAGTTTGGATTTGTGAATTAAGTAATTGAAAGGAGATAAAGTGATTTGAGAGGACAGAGACCTTGTAAGAAAAGAATTGCGAAGAATAGTATAGTGTGAACCTGAATTGTTCTATAGACTAGAAAATAAAGAAATAATTTCACAGAATATTGTTTTATCTACTCGAGCCGTAGCTCGCATATTACAATATCAATCTGTCTTTCTCTCTCTTTCCTTTCCACAAAACAACGCAGGTGTCCTAAAATTAGTATATCCCCTTTGACACGAGCAAATTATAAAAAAAAAAGATATTACCGCCATTCAAGAAGTGCGATGGGATGGACCGGGCAAAAAGTGAATGAAAAACTGAGATATCTATTACGGCGATTGTTACCGGCAACAAATCCAGCCTATCTGGATGTGCATTCGTTATTAGAGGCGGACCTAGGCTAGAAGTCTTAAGTTCAGATATGTGGACGAACGCCTCACGACAATCGCCTAATATGCGCGCATGCCTCCAAAGACAAAGGCAGGTTCTATGAGCTCTTGGACAAAACATAAGAGCAGTGCCCTAGCTATGATATTAAAACTGGCCTATTCGATTTTAACGCAAAGCTAGGAAGAGAGGGCATCTTTGGTAGTACAGTCGGAAAGTACAGTCTACACGACACCACCTCCGATAATGTCCGAACTTTCCGAGGGGCCAACATTGACTCCGATCACTACCTTGTTGAAGCCAAGGTACGGTTGCGGATATCCCGAACACCGCCAAGACAAGGAAATACATGTGCTGGGTTTCGCTCGACCGAGTTGTGGTGGCCGGCACACCAGGGGTTGGTTTAACGACGAGTGACGGCAAGCACATGCTTCTAAACAGGAGGCATACAAAGCGACGCTGCATAGAAGGACTAGAGCTGCTCGTGAGCTCTACAAACAGAAGAGGAGAGACGAACACCGGCTTCTCAGGAGGAAAAAGAAGGAGCATGACAAGCGCGCTATCGAGGAAATAGAGAGGTAAAAAGAACTTGTCAAGGCTACAAGACCCGAACCGAAGCCTGTAAGGACGATCAAGGGAACATCATAATAGAAACGCAGTCGATGCTGAGGAAATGACAGAACCATTTCTGCAGACGGTGACATCGAGTCGAATTCCGCTGTCCAACGAAGCTGCTGGAGCCGACGGCCTAGCTGTCAAACTGTTCAAAGCAGCGGGCGATAACTTGGTAAGCAGCATGCACCAACTCATCTGTAAAATTTGGTCGAATGAAAGTATGCCTGATGAATGGAATCTCAGTATTGTTTGTCCAATCCTCAAAAAAGGAGACACTCTGAACTGCTCCAACTACAGAGCCATCAATCTCCTTAACACCGCTTATAATATCTTATCTGTGTTGTGTGAACGCCTGAAGCCGTTCGTCAACAACCTGATTGGTCCATATCAGTGTGGCTTTAGGCCAGGAAAGTCCACCATCGATCAAATATTCACACTACGGCAGAACCTGGAATAAACCCAGGAACTTCAAATCGATACCCACCACCTTTTCATCGATTTTAAGGTCGCATATGACAGCATTTATAGAGACGAGCTATATAGGGCAATGTCTAGATTTGACATCGCTACCAAACTCGTCCGTTTGTGCAGGATGACAATGCAGAATGCACGCTGCTCCATCAAGGTCACTAAAGACCTCACCGAAACCTTTGATGGATTGAGACAAGGAGACACGCAGTCATTTAACATCGTTGTTGAAAGAATAGTGCAAAACTCACGCGCCAACACCAGACGCACAATCTTTGAAAAGTCCGTCCATTACTCGCATACGCCGACGATATTTACATATACTACGTATATATGCAGAATTGAACCTAGGTTGAACTCGGATCGAAATGCATCTATACGTGGGTCGAGTCGAAGCCGAGTCAACTGGTCTCGACTCCACTATTTTTGTTGAGTTGAGTCGAAAATATGTGTGACTATCTGGGTCGGGGTTTGGGTTTTGTTTTTTTGGACACGAGCGCTGAGATCAAACGAAGAATAACACTTGCCAACCGCTGCTTCTTTGGGCTAAGAAGGCAAATGAATAGCAAAGCCCTCTCTTGAACAACTAAAGTGACACTTTAAAAAACCCTACTCATCCCAGACCTACTCTATGGCGCAGTGGCAGGGATTTTATCAAAAGTGGATGAGGTTATTCTTGGCTGTTTTGAGAGGAAAATTCTGCATAGATGGTGGGTGGAGGAGGAGATACAACGACGAACTTTATGGGCTGTTCAGCGACATCGACTTAGCCGGGAGAGTGAAGGTCCAACGACTGAGGTGGCTGGGTCATGTAAAGCACATACACACCAATGCTCCGGCCCGAAAAATCTTCGAATCCATTCCCAAGGGACGACGTAGTAGATATGCCTATAGGTCTGTCTGTATGGACGCGATAATCTCGAGAACCTCTAATCGGCTTATGGCGCTATGATTAACTAAAAGATTAATACTTGAGGAAAGGCATATAAAAATGATCAGTGAAAACAATTAGAAGAAATTGCTGTTAACACATGAAAAACTTGAGACGCTTTTAAAACTACAGAAAGTACATCAAAATGATGAACGAAAGATACATGTACGTACAGTTCTATACTATTAAAAAAAATCAATGGAGGCACTTTATTCAAAAGGGTTTTGTTTGTAACCAGTGATAAACTAATATTCCCTTGTGAAAAAAAAAACTGTCAGGCAAGCATATTTTTAAAATAAAATAAGCCACTTAAAAAAACGGCAATCCGAAAGCTCTATCATTGACAGTGACATCGATTCAACGAGCAACTTAAAAAAGTATAAGCGTCTTCCATCCACAATCACCAAGGCTTTATCAAAAGCCAATGAAATGGGCTTACCCTTGAAACGCGTTAAAGGACACTCTCCAACACTCCCTCCCTGGAACATAACCCGCAAATCATTTGAATTAATGCTTATATTGTACGATAAAGACAACACCAATAGAAGAGTCTATCACTCTGCTTTTGTAGAAACAATGGAAACTCTCAAGCTTGAAGGTTGGACTCCTCTGTTTACAAATGGCTAAAAATCTGCTTACAACACCTCCTTTGCGGTAACCGAAGAAAATGGTACTTTGCTTAAATTAGGCACTTTATTGGAATTCACATCAGTTTTTACTGCTGAAGCGCTAGCCATCCTGGAAGCTGTTAAAATGGCTCCACAGTTCACCTCTAAAATAGTGATATGCACCGACAGCTTTTCAGTTCTCCGAGCCTTCTCTAACCCTAACCACAATAGCAGGCTGATTAACAAGATACGTGACCACATTGGTATATCAGGAAACGAACACGCCGACGAAGCCGCAAAATCTTGCATTAAATCACCCGTTTTCACCTTTGACATATTCTCGAAGAAAGACCTTCAAAGATACATCGACCAAATTATTAAAAAGAACAAAATTCTAAAGTGAAGCGGCTACGTAAACCACTACTGTAACAAAAGATGACTTGACAAAAGAGGGGGACAACAACACACGGCTCTGATGAAGAAGACGTTGGGGATTAAGATAGTATAGATTGGACGACGAAGAAGACGTACACCGTGAGTGGTAGCGCGCACTATTTTGAAATAAAACAACCAAATAAACAGTAATCTGCGCACTACTATCTACCCACCATGTATATCCAGAGCGGGGGAATCAAACTTTATCCGACTTCGTCTTGGGCGTACTACCTTAACCCACCAACACATTTTAAGGAAAGAGGACCCACCACTGTGTCCAGTCTGTAACAATATGGTTAACATTTAACACTTACTTGGCCTCTCAACGTGCAGTATGTCCCAAAAAATCAACACCATCTTACCTCCTAATCAGAATATTTTTGCATTCTTAAACACTATCAATAGCGAAAATATTTTAAAGATCCAAAAATACCTTAACATTAACAAACTAATTATCTAAGCCAATACATTTATCTTTCGAGTGGAAAGCTTCTGCAGCTATTGCTCTTTAATATTAACTTATTATTTTTCATCAGTGGTAAAGATAACTCCTATTACTGACAAATGTGTTTACAATATATCCTATGTACTCGTACAATTAGTTGAATAGTTGAAAGTATATTTTATCAGTCTTAACTATTGTGCTTCAGATATCGTAATTGGCTGGACAAAAATATAGCAACACCAAGTAATAACAGAGAAAAACGTTTTGATACTGTATTCTGCTCAGTATATTTTTAGAAGAAAATTAGTATTTAGTCACACAACCCTTATTTTTAATAACAGCAGCGACTCTGTTCTTCATAGAATGGACTAATTTGCGACATTTATCCAAAGGCATTGAAGCCCAAACTTCCTGGACAATTCTCCAAAGATCTTGCTTGTTTGAGGAGTGGTGTTTATTAACTTCAATCTTCAGCCCGCTCCAGAGGTTCTCAATCGGATTTAAGTCCGGAGATTCAGAAAGCCACTGCAACACATCGACAATATTGTGCTCAAACCAGAGTTTTGTAAGCTTTGCCGAATGCTTGGTATCGTTGTCTTGCTGAAAGCGCCATTTTAGCGGCATATTTTCTTTGGCCCATGGAAACACGACATTCTGCAGTATGTCTACATATTTTTCTTTGGTCATTACGTCTTTGATGAGGTCAGCTGGACCTACACCCCACCAAGAAAAACAACTCCATTTCATTACACTACCACCTCCATGCTTTTCAGTGGGGTTTGTGTACCTTGGATTGCCTTCTTCACCTGCTGGACGACGAACAAATTGCTTAGCATCCATTCCAAAGGGGTTAATCTTAGTTTCATCGCTCCAAAGCACTTTTCTCCACTGATTGTCACAGAATAATTGCTACCGGACGTGTATTTTCTTCTTTTTTGCATACTTTTACACAATAATGTGTTGACAGAAAGTTTACCGTAACATTTTACTGCGTTGCTTTCCTAGAACACAACTAAAGAAAAGTAGTAAGTGTTGCTACTATTTTGGCCATAGCTGTACATATATTGACAATTTTTGGCCGCGCCATCTGAACTAGCGGCTACCCTACTCCAACGCCTGACCACTGAAAATGGAACATATCTACTATACGCATAACATTCGAGGGAGCTACGACAGACCACACCTTCAGTCTATTTGGAAGCGATGAGCACTTATTCAGCATTTTTGGTCATAAAGAATGTTACAATGAAAGAAACTACATAAAGTCAATTGCTTTCACGGTAGGGAATGCTTTCTTTTTCAGCCGATGCAGGTTAGGCAAACCATCACCATGACTTGTGTAATTGCCGAGGAAGCAGAATAAAACTTGTTGATTGAATCCCAAAACCCAGACTATCATCTAAGCAAGTTCAACTAAGTTTCATTCTCACTTCATGCAATCACCGCTAATAATAGTGTTTTACGTACGATGCTACGCATGCATTGGAATTTATTAACCCAGGACAGAAGAATTACATGGCTTCTTGCAACATATGGCTAAGAATGACTTAAGAATAAACATAGTATCCCCTAAAGAATTAGATGCATTAGAACATAGAAACAAAGAAAAAGAAATCCCAAAATGCATACGTAACTAATAAAAATACTTTTTCTTTCCATTGAAATTCCAAAACAAAATTCCATCTAACCATCACCCCTACACCCTTTCAAAGATTTCCCTCAGTCAACAACGTTAACAGCATCCACACAATATTCAAATAACTTACCTTCCAAAATTCTCATTAGCAAAACATTTGGTGGCAACTCATCTATTTTTATATCAACCAACACACGACATTCCGGACATCGAAGTTCCTGACGACTTGCGACAATCACCTAAAATACAAATATAGATACATAATTAGGTAAAATCTTCAAAGCGAATGTGACGAAATAGAGCGCACCTCAAGGCATTTGCGACAGAAGGTATGTTGACAAGGTAGGACCTTGGAGGACGTATCTAGTCGCTCCAAACACACAGAACATTCAAGTAAATCATTTAATGTTCTTTCATCCATTTTTCTTTCAAAATAAATTCCCTACACACTATAAATTATTTAAAATTCTTCTATCAATTAGTGAGGAAAAAATGCACATGGAAACAACAAGAATGCAAGAGGTGACAACTACTGGAATATGCTCAGAATTATTCTTGTTTTCACTGGTATTTCACTGCACCCAACCACATCGAATGTGTTCGTTTTTATTTCCAATATCTTCGCGTACAAATTGTCACATTTTTTTGTAAATTATTTAGCATATTTCGTGTCTCAAATCACAAAAATACTTTTACATTTGCGGAGGCTGCTAAACAGGAAGCCATTACAGAATTTGCATCGAATTAGAAAAAAAAAAGTCCAATTGTACCCTTTTATCAACTTCTTTTCTTTTTTTTTTTTTTTTTTGTGGGGTCTTTTGTTTTTTTGAATTGGTCAGAATGTTAAGATTGGGTCACAATTGGTAATTCAGATAAGGTGGAAGATGGATGAAATTATTTAGGGGTGCGTTACATGATGGAAAACGGTTATAGTGGGTGCGTTTCTTTATTCATTCTGAATATTTCGTAAGTGAAAACTGTGGTTTTTATTCATTTGGAATATTTTCTTTCCTCTTTCCAAATATTCAGAACATATTCCGTTTGAACTACCTTACGAAATAGAATGAATTCGGAATAAATGTGTATTAAAATAAAAACAACTGTCAAGAGAGTGGTTTGGTTGTTGACGAAAATATTAAATAAGTTTATAATCGAATAAAAAAAGTCAATAGTTGGCACGAGTGCAGTTTAACTTAAAGAATCATTTTTTTTTTCACTTTTTTTATGCCATGCGTTTCATTATAGCAGTTTGAAGTTACAATTTCAGTACAAAATGGTACAACGTACAGCAACAATGTTCACTACACGCATTTAACATTGTAGTGAGTGCGGCGGGCGACTTGCCCGAGGAAGACAGTTCGCCGAAGTTTGCCAGAGTGATCGACTAACCTAAGAGCTATTGCAGTGATATTAATAAGCGTTAAATGAAAATAATAATAATAATAAAAAATTATGATCGGTTTTTTTTTTTTTTTTTGTACGCAATCTAAAGGGTGGTTAAATTTTAAGGGCCGATGATGAATGTAAACCACACCTAAACGTCAAGTTTTTTTCTGCATTTCACTTGACCTTTCTCAATTTCAGACTAACTCAATTTGAACCATGGAAAGATACACAATCGAGCAACGCGTTAAAGTTATTCAGGCTTATTATGAAAATGGGCGTTCAAATCAAAATGCATATCGTGCATTTAGTGATTCTTTCGGTCAATTTAATCGTCCAAATGTGCGTACAATCGGAAAAATCGTGCAAAAATTTGTGCAAACCGGGTCTGTAGGAGATGTGAAAACACCAGTGCATGCTCGTACAGCTCATACTGCAGAAAATATTGCTGCTGTTCGCGATAGTGTGGCAGAAGAGCCGTCCACCTCAACTCGTCATCGTGCCCAACAATTGCACCTCTCACGCTCGTCGTTGATGAACATTATGCATAAAGACTTGCATTTATGCGCTTACAAGGTGCAATTGACTCAAGAACTAAAGCCTCTTGATCATTTCAAGCGTCGTCAATGGTCACAATGGTGGCAAGAAATGGCAACAGTGGATGATCAATTTTCGAAGAAAATTATCTTCAGTGATGAGGCACATTTTCACCTCAGTGGATTCGTCAATAAGCAGAATTGCCGCATTTGGGCGAATGATAATCCAAGAGTGATTGTCGAAAAACCAATGCACCCACAAAGAGTGACTGTTTGGTGCGGTTTATGGGCTTGCGGCATCATCGGGCCGTATTTTTTCCAAAATGGGGCCGGTCAGGCAGTTACTGTGAATGGTGTTCGCTATGGTGAGATGATAACAAACTTTTTATGGCCCGAATTGGAAGATATGGATGTGGACGATATGTGGTTTCAACAGGATGGTGCCACTTGCCACACAGCTAACGAAACAATGGCTCTTTTGCGCGACAAATTCAATGGCCGTGTTATCTCACGTGGTGGCGATGTCTATTGGCCGCCAAGATCATGTGATTTGACACCGTTGGACTTCTTTCTTTGGGGTTATTTGAAAGAAAAGGTGTACGTCGATAAGCCAGCAAAACAATTCAAGAGCTAAAGGATGAGATAATTCGGCACATTAACGGCATAGGACCTCAATTATGCCTCAGCGTCATCGAAAATTTGGACCATCGGATGGAGGTGTGCCGCCGAGGTCGCGGCGGCCATTTGGCCGATATTTTGTTCCATACATAATTTAACCATACCAATATTATCATAATAAAAAGAAATGACAGTAATTTCCTAAATAATTTGTGTTTTATTCAAAATCAACATCGGCCCTTAAAAGTTAACCACCCTTTATTTCTCACTGAAATTACATTAACCCCTTAACGGAAAGGTTCAACATTGTTTATAATAATTTTGAAATAATCACAATAAAAAGCGTCTAATAAAATCAACAAAGTTTTTTTTTTAAAAAAAATCGTCTTCGAGCTAAACTACATTAATGCCGAAAGTAACTATCAAGAGTGTGGTTTGGTTGGCTATGTATGCTAAAAAAAAATGGCACATACCCGCTAAAGA
The DNA here is from genome assembly GCA_963082735.1 of Pocota personata. Lineage (NCBI taxonomy): Eukaryota > Metazoa > Arthropoda > Insecta > Diptera > Syrphidae > Pocota > Pocota personata. The sequence goes on from OY720432.1 coordinate 16,620,932, forward strand.
ATATCATCATAAAATCTTGACAGTTGCATCTCAATAGCAGTAAACAATAAACTGTTAAGCAATAAACTCTTCAGTAAAACTAGAAAGAGAGAATTGTTTTGAAAAATAATGATAAAATTAAAAAAAAAAAAATACTGACACTAACGCTTGACATACATATATAATAACTTTTTAGTTAAAAAATTAGTGTAATGGTACGCTGTCAGATTTCGCAACACTACCAGTGACGTTGAACATGCAAAGGTACAACTACATGCAGAGACTTGCGCATAGATGTTGAATGCAAAGTATTTTTTTTCCAAAAGTAGTACAACCTAACCTCAATTTGATTCTCTTCGTTGACCGCATTTATTTTTAGAAAAGACTCAAATTATAGCAAGTTCTGCCTGTACGCCTATACATATAACATACTGAATTTTAATTGGCATGCCGCAAGGAAGCGTTTTTGCTCCGCTTCTGTATCTTTCATATACTCTTGATATAGACAACGTCCTAACTACATTTGCCGATGACACTACTATCTTAGCAATAACTAAAACGAATGCTCTGAATAATGTAAATGAATGGCCAAAGGCCTTGCAGATCGCCCTCAATAAAACCAAATGTGTTCATATAAATTTCACTTATAAGAAAACAACAGCTGGGTACAGGTGCTTATAAAGCTTATAAACTCGGTCCGTAATGCGTTCGCAAACAACGCTAAATACCTCGAAATGACACTCGACCCAAAGCTGCAATGGAAGTCGCACGTGAATAAGAAACGAAAAGTACTCGAAATCAAAAATCAAATACAGAAAAATATACTGGGTACTTGGAAAATATTCCAAGCTTAACATTGAGAATAAGCTGCCCTTATACAAACAATACATGATATACAACTCAGGGGTTGTAGCAAGAAAACTAATGCGAATGTTTTACAGACTGTCGAAAATAAATTGCTAAGTGAAATTGCCCATGCACCGTGGTACGTAAGAAATTACTATATCCACAGAGATCTCGGAATTCTTGCAGTCGAAGATGGAACCAAAAACTTCGCGCGAAAGCACTAAATTAAATTGAATGGACTTGCTAACAATACAGTCCTACAAATTCTACAAGAGAGAAATTTATTACATCGTCTAGAAAGGACCAAACCTTTCAACTTAGCACGATAAAGATTAACCGCGTCTAAGTAGCGAAACAAGCAGGAACTTTCATTAGAAAGGTACCTGCTAATTGTCCTTACTTCAGGATGAAAAAAATTGCTTTATAAGTTTTAATTTAAGTTCACTAATTAACAAATTTATATCGGAGGGAGGTGTTTTTAGTGAGTCTCACTCTGCTATGAGCATGCGCCTGCGGTCCTCGTAGTATGTATGGTAGATTTTTACCTACCTTCGGGAAAAACAAAAGTATAACTCAGTATTTTCCTGACAGTTTGATGCTTAATCATATGGTATAGAAGCATGGACGTTAACAAACGAAGATGAAAGTACTTTTGGTTCTACTATTACGGCGAAACTGGAGGCAGCTAGCGAAAGTTCGAGCTGGCTGGAGAGGTTTGTTGGCTGGGGACCTAGTCTATCCCAGACTGTAGCGCCACCCAAAATAAGTAAAGTAAGCTTAAGACGCAAACCATTGTCAGCCCCCCATTTGATATAATTTTTATATATATATATATGTAAATATTGACCCAAGGAATCAGTCTTCTACGACGTATGTCCGTTTATAATATGATACATAGGGACCCAATTGTTTATTGCTTGCAATAGTTTACATTTATTTTTAACTGCTTACTTCTTAACCGTGCGTCTGCAGTTCTTCATTCCACATCCACTTGGTCTTACTTGTTCTTCTGCTTAAATAGATGAAATTTATGTTGTGTCTGCCGGTCTTAAGCTCTCTCCGCCTTTAAAGACCAACACTCTAGCTCTGTGTATTCATTTTGCTTGCTTTGCACCCTGCACCTACAATGCGAATGAGAAGTGCACATGCAATGTATTTGTTTTCATCATCCGTTAGGTACTAATTTTTACACAGACTTACCTATTGCTTACACGTGATTTATAATGCATTACATTTCCGTTTATATTCTTGAACAACAATGTGCACACTACCTTTAACTTGTTCAGATTTTGAGTTGCGTGTTTCCAGCTAAAGTAAATGATATATGTTAGCCCATGTCCATGCCTGTGCGAGACGGTATTCATCTCATCACTGATCATCAGCCCCCTAATATCCACAAGACGAACTATTATATTATATAACTAAAGCGTGGCCTGATTGAAATGACGAATGTGTTCCCCAGTAATTCCAGAAACCGCTTCGTTATCTCACTCTCCTTATTTGTCCACTCCTTAACTCTTACACCTTTTCCTTTCACTTTTTCACCGAGTTTTACAAAGGCAGAATAAACAGAATAAATTTAGTTTATTTTAGAGACTTGATGTTGAGTAGAAATTTGGTGAGAATAATTAGAAATATGCATTTATTTGAAAGTTATATTTATGAGCACATTTTAGAATTATACGAGTACAACATTTATTACTTTTCTGTTTCATTATTCATTCTATCCCGAATATTCTTTTATGTATTTTGTTCATTCAGTTCCTTCTATGGAATGAATAAAGACATACCCCCTAAATTTATTCTATAGAACTGCTATTGCTGAATTTCTGAAGCACTAGTTCCGTTATAGCCGTCTGTCAATTTATTTCCTTCTAGTATTATAAAACTTAAATTTGCTCTTCAAGCCCATTATATGCATGCAATATATTGTGCTATGCACTATGTAACGTCTAGTGACACAAAAGAATATTTTGCACATTATCGAACTTTCAAAAATGGAATAATTTACAAAGTTTTTGCATTACTTCGCTTCTGCACTACTATTATTGTAATAGTTTGGATATTTTAATAGCCACAACAAAAAGAACACATTGCAATTTTGCTCAATTAAATGAACATTGTGATTTGGCAGCATTGTTCACATACCCACCATTAACCAAATCGTGTTCTGCCAAGTTCAAAAGTGCCGTTGCACTTCTTTGATATTGTAGTATTTTTCATATGGTAAATTCTCCTCGCAAAAAATTTGAATTTGTTAGAAATTAGTAAATTTTTCATTAAATAAATACATTTAATTTGTTTCTAAAGTATTTTTTGCATAGAATATAGATAATATATCAACGGGGTGTATTCAAAAGTAAATTCTTTGTTCATTGGCCGGGATGAAAATCACTGTGTAGGAAACAGAATTTCCACCATCTTTGTAATTTCAAATGAGAATTTTCCAAACGAAAATTACAATTTGTTTTTCAATTATTAAATTCATGTGTACTGTTTGCGTAATGTTTTTTGCACAAAATTATGTGATAATATTATCGGTGAAATGTGTTTTTTATCAGTGGTTTTGTTGTTTGGATTGCAATCGCATTGAATTTCGTGCTTTCCTCCATCTTTTAAATACCGTGTGAGAAAATTCCGTTACTTGCCAGTTTTACTATAAAATAAATATGTCAAAATTATACACGGGGTATTTTTGTATAAAATCACCACGAAATGTGAGAAGTATAGTCATCATCTTGGAAAGTGTTTTTTTTTTTGGAAATTTCAATTAGAAGAAATTACTCCCATAAAATCAATGTGATCAGCGCATTCCAAGGGTTTTCTACATATTATTTAAGAGCCACTCACTCACTTTATTCAAAAGTGTTCTTTGTACAATCATAAAACCCGTTATTCTCAGTTTCTTAATGAATGAAGTCCCTTGAATAGTGAAAATGGAAATAAATAAGCTCCTGTGTCATGGTTAAATTGTTTAGTGTGTAATTACGTCTACTGTTTCTGCAATAAATCTTCAAAGTGTGTTTTGTGTTAAAAATAATGTTTTTTCAAAGCAAAAATCAGCCTATAAGCATAGTTTTCTCCCCAGGTCTGGAAAATAAAAAATCATAGGAAAATAATTCATGTTTGATCAAAGCAATTTATTAAAAGTTCAAGTAAATTTATTTTACCTATAAGAGTATATTATAATCTTTAAATATCTTTAAATGTGTGATGAGTTTTCCTACTACATCTTACAAAATTTAATCCGTTTTTCTTTTTGAAAAAATAAGAGTTTTAAGTCTTTCTCAACTTTTCGGGAGGAAACATTGCAAATTTTCACTACCAAGTCGAATTCGGAACGTTCCTTCTCGACGAGCCGGAAAAGCCGTACAAAATCAAGCCTTGTGTGTTTTGTAAAATATTTTGCGTCTCCTGTAAATATGTACTTCTTTAGTGAAAATGCAAAATATTTAATCTTGAATTCATCGAATTTCCATCACTAAGCTGTTTCTCATTGGAATGCGGGAATAATTTGGAGAAAGTAAGGTGAGGATAGCTAAATACAAACTGTTTCATATTATTTATTTATTTTTTCATAATTGTAATGTTCCGTATCAGAATGGTATAGAACGGAACACTAATGGATGCAACACTCTGCCTGTCTTTATTTTATTAATTTTTTTTTTTTTAAGCGAAGGGGACCTTGCATAAGCACCGCACTCCAGGTTGCACGGTAGTGTCAGATTCTTACTGACTAAACTTTACCTCCACTAGCTCAGATCCTCGCCCCGCGGAACCACCGCCAGGTATTACTTCACAGGGCGAGTATTCCAGTTTACACAGCTGTCGTTATCCGCATTTCCAGCATTCTTCTCTGGCTTTCTGCCTGTCTGAGCCCGATTTGTACTCTGGTTAATAATGTGCTAAGCGAGACCATCTTCTGATTCAGTGACCGGTAGTAATCTACTGAATAAATTTCCTATTATATCAAGAAGACATATCGGACGATAGGATGATGGTTCGCCGGGATTTTTCCCTACCTTTGGTAGTAAAACTAGTCTCTGTTTCTTCCATGTTGAGGGATATCCTTTTGCAGACGTTCAATATTTCATCTACTGTGACTTCGGGTATCGTTGATATATGGTAATGGCGCTGCTATTCCCGTAGTATGTGTTGCGGGAATAGTGTTCTTACAATTTACTACAGCAGCTCTGACCATTTCCAGGCGACACGCCTTTGGTTCTTGATTTTTGCCATTACCAATCTGTATGCTGAACCCCAGACAGAGCGGCTATCTGCCTCGTCGCATAAAGATCTGAGGCAGGCTTTCTTAATTTTTTGGATTTCGTCGCGAAGTTCTTTTCTCAGGCATTTGTACTCTTCTTTTTTGTTCTCATATAGTGACCTTCCGAATGACCGCTGTCTTTTTCTTCTGGCTCTGTTCGAAGGTCTGCAATATTGTTGTTCCACCAAAAGACTAGGTTTCTCCTACGTGCTGGTATTGCCTACGTTGACTAGGGTAGTATCTAGGCATGAAAATGCTTCTAGAAGAGTTTGATCTCTGGCATTTGAGGATCTACTGCCTCATTCTGTAGCGCAGGAGTTAAAATCTCCGGCGATTATAACAGGATGGTATCTACTTGCTTCGCTTAAAATTTTATTTAGCATCTCCTCGTATTTTAATTGCGACCAGCTAGGCTTGGCGTAGCAACTGTAGATATAGACGCCTCTAACTTTTACCCACACAAAACCGTCTTCTTTTCCTCCCATCACTTTTTGGGGAGGATAGTTACCACACGTCCATATTGCTGCCTTACGTGTTTTGTCGGCGACCCATACAGTGCTATCTGGAATTTTAAATGGTTCTGAAAATATAGCTACCTCGGCTCTCTGTTCTTCGACGGTTTTTGTCAGGCGATTTTGGGCTGCTTCACAGTAGTTTAGGTTAAGTTGGATCAGTTTCATCATCGGGCCTTATTCACTGCTCTCCAATATTTCGCGCATCTTCGGCTTCCTCCAATATGCATTTCTTCGCTATGTGTCCTTCTTTTCCGCATCTTATATATAGCTTTAATCTGTCTGGTTTCTTACATTCTTTGGACAGATGACCAAAATCCAGACATCTAAAACATTTTCTTATTTGAGTAGGTTCTCTTAGCCTACATACCACCCATCCAATTTTGACTTTACCGGCTTTTAGGAGTTTGTTGGCCACTTCTACTAGTAAACTGAGTGCCGCCATACGTCTTTCTTATACTCCTAATCGCCGATACCTGCAAGTCTGGTACCTCGAACTGATGTTCAGTCAGAGCAGATACAATATCTGCTTTCGTCGTTATTTCGTCAAGGTCTTTGAATTCCACCGCTATTTCATGCTTTAAGGACTTTATTTTCGCTTGGTCACCCAGCGCTTTGCCTATAAGCTCCTTCTATTGAAGGCTCTCCTCGTCTGTCTTTTCTTTAAGCTCCAGTAGCACTCTGTCTGTCTGTTCGTTCGTTTACTTATCTGTCTGTCACACTCTTTTAACTATTGAACCACTTGACCTAGAAAGCTGTAATTTTGCACGAAATAGTATGTGGTGAGCCAAAAATAATCAAAATCCCAATAATTCATGCGTCATATCAAATTAATGCTGAAGTTCCAAAGAGTCCAAATACTCATTTACGAGTATGGAAGTTTTTTTTTTTGATAAAGCTAACCATGCAATGGCGATTGTTATGAAACAAAGCTGCTTGGGATGAAGGTGGGTATTTAAGATTGCCCTTGAAAAGCACTGGCTGCAGGTCTATCGGTGCTCTGGCTTAGCCGGGGAATGGGGGGTTATTTTAATTTCTCTCGTCTAGAATGCATTTGGCAGCGAATTATTAGCAAAAAATACTTATGTACGTGCACGATAGTTGACATAATTCTTTGTCCATTCATATCGTCGTGGATGGAATTTACCTATCCTTTTGCCACCTTGTCTTAGCTCCTCGGTCTCAAAACATGAGGAACTCCCTGCAATATAGAACCTTCTGTTAGGACTGAAGAAGTTTGAAGTATAATTAATGGCTCATCTTCAATTTGATATCAAATTACAATTTCATTTTATTGTTTCTGAATGAAATCATTACTAACTTTAACTATAAATGTGTGAATCTGTGCGTATGTGTGGGTATGTGCCAATTATGCAAAATGTGAAAAAAAAACTAATATCATGAAATGTTTGTATACATTTTTTTTTTTTTTGTTTTACGTGGCCAACCTTGTATATACATATATATGTACAACTCTGAGTGATAGTTTAACTGTTTCTTTTTTCTTGTCGCGATAAGTTCCTTTCTTAACTTTTAGCATTCTAGTGCGAGACCACAACTTTAAAACAAAAAGTCTCTTATCCCGACAGCCATCAAATTCTAAAACCAGATCTGAACCCCACACTTTCAAATTCCACTTCCCCTTTCGATTCACAACCGATCTATCCCTCTCTCTTGCACTCCCCTGAACGTCTCGTTGGTAACCCCTTATCCATTTGTCACTATACCAACAGTTTCTATGTAAAAAAAAAAAAACAAATACCAACCAAACACTGTCTCCCACGCACATGTCTCCTGAAAAGAAAAGAAGAAAACCCGCTGCGACAAATGTCTCATTCTTTGCAGCCAATGACATGCACCACACAAAAGAAAATCGACCAGCAACCTATTGTTGTGGAATGTGTTCGGGCAGTTAAGGGCAATAGGCGGCTCTCAAAATCGCATAAAAATTGTTCTCTCATTGCGGATCAAAGAGATCATATGTGATGCGTTAGGTAATTCTAAGAAGAATGAAGACAGGGTGGATTTTCTTCAAACTTCATATCTGGCATCTGTGGGGTCAAACCTAGAGGCGAAATAGGAATTTTCATTCAAATCCCAAAATTAGGAATACTTTACTAATGGCTGATTTTGTAAAACAAAAAAATACATTTTCTCGAACACGTTTGATCAAATTTCTTATTTGTGTTGGGGTGGATAATCACTATCAGATAGCGTTCCAGGTTTGCTTTTTTAGCAATACCACGTATAACGGTAAGTTGCTATTGACTGGTTTTGAAAATTGGCTATTTTTCGGCTACTACTTGGCCAAGATTGTTTAAAATCAATGTCTTAACAACATAGTATACCTAGTTTTGAACAATTGCCAAAGTATTTTGTTTTATTATTTATCGGATTGAAAAGAAAATAAATTTTAGCTGAATTGCTTATATTTCAAACCTGAGTGAGTTTTAAATAAATGACATATAGGTGCCACACGTGCACTTTATATTTTACATAGTTGAATAAAATTTTCTTTGTAAATTTGAAACTAACACACTTCGTCATTGGGTTTTATAGCTTTAAAGGGGACACATAATATTGAACGAAAAATAGCCTTTTTCATTACCTTTCTAGTGTTCCGTGCCAAAATGGTATAAACGGAACACTAATGGATTCAACACGGTGTGTGTCTGCCCGTCCGTCTGGCTGTATGATTGTCATACGCTTGCAACTTTTGAACTATTTGACCTAGAGAGATGAAATTTTGTACGCAAATCAATCCTGGGAAATCTTGGCTTTGGCGATATCCAGTTTTTTGAGTTAGTCGGCTAACAAAGATGATTTAAACATTTTAGAAAAAAAAAATTTTTAAAAAAACATTAAAACCTGTAGGCATCAATTTTGTGAATATAGATCCATAACAAACAGATGGTAGCCAAAAAATCCCAAAATCTCACTATAACTCCTAAATAAGGCCCAATATAAAAATGAAATAAGGCCCCATTTCTTTGGATTTATTAAATCCAAAGAAATCTTAAATTGTTTATTAAAGCTTCAAAATTATTGAATCGTTATTAATGAACGACTTAACATTTTTAGAATTAATTACAACAATTGAGATGTAATTCAGCTTTAATTGGTCAATTTACCAAAACAATATTAATATACAATTTAACTTTTTGGGAAAAAAATTGTTAAAAATTCGATAGAATAATTGCATTAGTTGTCAAATCATTTTTTTAGGGAAGAGTTATGAAATGTATTGGAAAATATTGTCAAAATTGGAGGGATGATGCAAGAATACTAGTGTAGAAGGGCACATTATTTTTAAATTGCAAATATGGGACACATTCAGCTCATGAATTCTAAACTCTGAATGTGCCGCATTGATGTGCTTACCGTGCTTTTTCTAAGCTTCATGCCCCGAAAGTTACGGCTTTAGTTTTATTTCCCAATATTTAATTTTATTTATTTATAAAATATGCAAATTTAATTAAATCGTATTTATCCATATTCCAACTTAATAAAAATTGAAACTATTAATAAAGAAGTTTTTGAAAGGGGTTGGAAAATGTATTGCTCTTTTGAAAATAGAACTAGGAAGGGTCAAACTTACGTATGTGTTTTCGATTGGGCAAAAAGATCAATTCTTTTTTTGATCTGGATAACTTTTTTTGTTTGATTGGTAGAACAATTTTTTATCTAGATCAATTTTCTCAAATATCAATTTTTCAAATTATACCGCTACACTTCAGAAGGAAGTTTTCCATTCTTTACCGTGAATCTAAATATCATGACGTCGTATGTTAACCTTGAGTTTACTTTCATTCATTCCCAATTGGAAACCACATTAATTTATGTACAATCAATTGAATTGGAGCCCGCTCACTTTTCTACTCTTTTATTTCCGATGCGTTTCCTGTACTGAAAAGTGGTGAATGTGCCTCGATGCAGAAGGTGCCCCAGTTTACCCTACACAAAAATTCGGTGCCCAAAAGATTGACAACGAGTTCGGTGTACACTATTTAATTATAGTGCTACAACATTTAGATTCCCTTTGCATTTTTGACAGATCGTATTTTCGTGTTGAAGGAAAATAAACTAAAATAAATAATGTAATCCAAACAACAAAAATATTTATATTTACTCTTACGTAAAGCTGGGTATACACCATCGAATATAATTGACAATATAATTTAGTTTAGTTTAGTTTATTTAGCAAGAAAATGCTATTAATAAACACAAACACCATATTTTTTTAAAATTCTTATCAACTAAATCTATTTTTTATGTAATTAATAGTAAGTTTTTTAAATCTTAATAAATTCGGCTAATTTTTTATTTCATATGTCAAGTCATTGAAAATAGATAATTCCTTATGCATCACCATATTCCTAGTTCTTTGATTTCTATAATTCAACAATCTAAAATCACTAGCATTTCTCAAGGGATACGGTTGAACTTCTTTAACATATGCTAAATTTTCGCTGAAATAACTAGGTAATAAATTAAATTTAATTGTATATATAAAACTAATACATTTAAAATAATTTTTTGGTTGATGCTCATCCATGACAGTTGTCTTAACATATCTACAATATGAGTTAAGTAAAATCAATTATTTTTTCAATATCATTCACATAAACTAAAATTAATAAGTCTCCAAGGAAAGATTCCTGGGGTATTCCAAAATTTGCATCAACTGCATTTGAAATGATACTGTTTATTTTTGTTTTTTGATTTCAATTAAGCTGTATATTTCCAACTTTTGGAGTAAGATTACTCTGTTAACTGTTTCGAATGCTCTTTTTAGATCTAAAAAAAATTGCAACAATTACTTTTTTATCATGAATCTCAATTTTCGAAACCCTGAGTGATAATGAGAAATTAAGTTAGATGACTCCAAATAATCTTCAAGTTGATTGTATGCAACCTTTTCAATTATCTTAATTTCAAGATGTTACACATTGACTGGTCTAAACTCCTCCTTCTAATAATCTGGGAAGATCCCATCAATAAAGGATTTATTGTTGATTGGATTATTATTGTTTGCAGTAGTAGATTTCCACAGATTTCAAAAGAGTCCAGATACACTTTTATATTAGCATGCTTAATGTATTTTTTTTTGTAGTAGTTCTTTTAATTCAATTATACTTATTTGTTTGAATCTAAAATTGATATAGTAATAATCGTCTTTTATGTAAATTTCTATAATGAGTATCTTTTACTTGCCTTCTAAATCAATTTCGTTAATCAACTTTACATTTTCTTTTAATACCAACTTTTTTAATGTTCTCCACATTGCAATTTGATTACTAGAATTTTGGCACTCTCCATTGCAGACTTAAAACTGTTTCTAGTAATTTTATAAGCATTCCAATCCCTCTCATCCGTAGACCATTTGGCAATCTCGTATCTACTTATTTTCTCAGCTTTCATAGATCTTAGATTATTGTTAAACCATTCATTTTGATTTATTGTTAAACCTTTCATTTTACCCTGTATTACCATGTTACGTGTAGAAATTTGTTTCTATTATGACGTTTTTCAAATATGTTGTATATTTCAGTTGTGTAACCCCCTTAAATTGTCCGTCTTTGCTACAAATATAATGTTGAGCGAAATTATTTCATCTGCACATTTTTTTTTTTTTTTTAGAAAAGGAAATTTCCAAATCCCGGAGCACTCAGACCCAATTTTCTGTGTCCATTGTACTACCAGGCAGAACTCCTTTTTTGGTGTAGTTGTTGGAGAAACTTAGATTTTATTCGTTTCTCTTTTATGTTCGGTTGGCTGTGTTGGCTGTTTCCCGTCCGGGCTTGAACCTGCACAGTTCGGGTCACAAGCAAACACACTACCCTCTACACCGTGGCCACCCCATCTGCACATTTAGTTTCGTGCACATTTCACAAACTGTTCCTTGTCCTTCAATCATTTCCCTGCACTGTATTACCATGCTGGGTTCAAAAAAAAAACTTAGTCTGTTAAAACGGTATAATTAACAATATAATACACTGCATTACCATACTAAGTGTAGAAATTTTGTCTTTTTTGACATTGTTGAGCTATATTGCCAATTTTATTGCGCATGTATATGCGGCCTTATTATTGGTCAATAACAGAAGTGAGCTACAATCCAGCCCATCTACCACTTCCTTTACCTCGACCGTTTTAGTCTGAACGCGCACATTTCAGTATTCTTTGCCCATCAAAACACCGGGTAAGGGAAATTTATAGGTTAGTTCAGGCAACCAACTACATCCTACCACTGTTTGACTTTTTGCAAATTTAATCGAACAGGCGCGATTTTCTGTTTTACTTTTCCCGACACAAAAAAATAAGCGTCAGCTGGTGTGACTCCCTCTCCCGTCAGTTGTTGTATTTATTTCATTTTAATTGCATTTACCAACACGTGCCACCCCATACCCATTCAACAAAGAAAAAAAAAAAACTATCTGCTTGCTGCTTCCCTGGACGCACTATACCCATTCTTTAGTGTCAAATCTCTGCCTGTGTCCGTCGCATTCGTCTCTGCGCGCTCCCCCCAGACAATAGCTTTATATAGCCCGAAAAAGGTATACAATTTTCAATTCTAATAATTCTATGGTTGTAACCTGTCAGGCCTGTCAGCACGCGGGATTGCAGCACGTGCATTGTACAATTCCCTCATATCGAGTTACACAACGCGTTTAAATAAACTTTACCAAGTGAAACATACACCGAAAAGTTAATAGTTTGCATTTTCATCAAGAATACACCATTTTCGCAATAGTTTTTTTCAATTTGAGCGCACACTCCAGACGATAGAGATACGTAATAAAGAATAAACGCAATGCCGCAGTCTTCTTCGATTAATGCTGCTCCACAGGCAAATGGATACTCGAGCCGCAACGATGGTAAATATGACATGGAAGACGGTCAGTCTTTCCTCTTCACATCGGAGTCTGTGGGCGAAGGACATCCGGATAAAATGTGCGACCAAATAAGTGACGCAATCCTCGATGCACATCTGCAACAAGATCCCAACGCCAAAGTGGCCTGTGAGACAGTGACTAAGACTGGAATGGTCCTACTTTGTGGTGAAATAACATCTAACGCGTGCATTGACTACCAAAAGGTCGTACGGGATACAATCAAACACATTGGCTATGATGATTCATCGAAGGGGTTCGACTACAAGACTTGCAACGTGTTATTGGCGCTGGCACAACAATCACCCGACATCGCAGCGGGAGTTCACATTAATCGTTCGGAAGATGAAATCGGTGCAGGCGATCAGGGAATTATGTTTGGATACGCAACCGACGAGACAGAGGAGTGCATGCCATTGACGGTGGTATTGGCGCATAAATTGAATCAAAAGATTGCAGATTTACGACGATCCGGAGACTTTTGGTGGGCCAGACCAGACTCGAAGACCCAAGTCACTTGCGAATACATTCTAAACCGAGGCTCAACTGTACCCAAACGCGTGCACACGGTGGTAGTTTCGCTGCAGCATTCAGAAAAGATAACAATCGAAGATCTGCGAAAGGAAGTCATGGAGAAGGTTGTTAAGGAGGTAATTCCAGCCGAATACTTTGATGCCAACACAATTGTTCACATAAACCCATGCGGATTGTTCATTATTGGTGGGCCAATGGGAGATGCGGGCTTGACTGGACGAAAGATAATCGTCGACACATACGGTGGCTGGGGAGCACACGGAGGCGGAGCATTTTCGGGTAAGGATTTCACTAAAGTCGATCGTTCGGGGGCATACGCAGCGCGTTGGGTCGCCAAATCACTGGTCAAAGCAGGTATTTGCAAGCGTTGCTTGGTACAAGTTTCATATGCCATCGGTGTGGCGGAACCACTATCCATTACAGTCTTTGACTATGGCACTTCGCATAAAACACAACGGGAGCTGCTAGCCATCATCAAGGCCAATTTCGACCTAAGGCCAGGCAGAATCGTCAAGGATCTCAATCTACGCCAGGCGATCTATCAACGTACGAGTACTTATGGCCATTTTGGACGTGACGGCTTCTCATGGGAACAGCCCAAGCATCTGGAGTTCAATTGACTAGAGGACGGCGAGCCGTATGCTAAAAAATTTAAAATCGATTAATAACCATAAAGTTTATTATTGACGTAGCGTGAGTGTAAAAACAATTTTTAAAGTAAAATAGAAAAGAAGCCTATAATGTAGTGTGGGAAGCAGCGGGGAAAAACAGAATCATTTTTGTGAGAGGGCACAGTCAAATTAAGTTATAATCAAGATGCGCTCTCTTGTCGTTTTAATTTTTATTTTGCACTTAACATAAACACATAAATAAAAAAAGAATATGTTAAAATATTGGAATTCTATTGGTGTTTTTATTTTTATTTATCTTTTTTTTTTTTTTTTTTTTTTTCAAATTGTGTTTCAGGAGGTGGTAGTGTGTAATGGCATGCGCCGGAACACTGGTCTTTTATCTCTCACCATTTGTTTGTATACAATCTGTATGGATGGTCATAGCCAGGATGGCTACATTGGATGTATATCCTCGTCGCATTTAATAATAGTGAAAGCGAATTGCAATTCAATTTTCTCTCAGCAACAGGATTACCTTTGGGGGGCAATCTAAACGGACAGATTTTAAGAATTCGTCTTTTTTCACCCTTTTTTTGTAAGACTGGGTTATTTTTGTGACCAACAAATAATTTGTTTAAACTACAGTGGCGGTCAATGAAATCGCAGCACCCACATTTTCGATAACAAATATGGTTTTACGTATGATCGTTTCGTTATTAAGGTTATTTTTTTATTAAATTATTTTCGGCATACAGCAGAAGTTTTGAAAATAAGCAAATGGTCGCATAAGCGCGGTGTAAAAACTGCTTAACGATATCCCATTAAAAATATCTATTTTTAACAAAATAAGGCTATTTGCCAAAGCTTACAAATGACTTATAAACAAACGAATCAAATGTTTTATTTTTTGTTAGTTTATTGAGCAGAGAATATATAGAAGGCAGATTTAATATTTAGTCGATGCACCTTTAGCTGCTATGACGGCGGCAATCCTCCTGGGCATGGACTCAACCAGACTTCTTATTGTATCCATAGAAATTTCTTCATACCAATTTTTTTTTAGTTGCACTTCTAGTTCCTTAACTGAGGAAGGCTTGGTCTTTGATATTTTAACCCCCATTGAATTCCAGAGGTTTTCAATGGGGTTTAAATCGGGGCTGTTTCCTGGCCAACTTAAGGTTTTTATCCCTGCGCTTTCCATAAAATCCTTAACCTGCATTTTAGATAAAACATTTAAGAATAAAAAAACTTATGAAATAACTGCAATATGTGTAATAAAAAAAAAAAAATAATAACGCACAATTTTCGCTCGGTGGCAGGGAGCGGAGTCGTCTTGAAAAATTACGTCATCAGCGTACGCGAGATGGTTTTCTAAGGAAGGTATGAGTCTTCGCTCCAATATGTCAATATACTTTTTTGCATTTACAGTTCCACTGATTATGTCTAAATGACCAACCCCATAAAACGAAAAGCATCCACAAACGATTTTACCAACGGGATGCTTAACTGTTTTTTTTAGTGCATTGGTCACTGTAGCGCTCTCCATCTTTTCTTCGCACGTAAATCACCAATCCTCCACCGTCCAATTTCGGTGAAATTTGGCCCATTTCATCCGAGCAGCCTTAATTTTTTTTTTGTAAGCAATGGTTTTTTTGCTGGTTTCCTTGCCAACAATCCCGCTTATCTTAAGCGTCTGCGAACTGTTTCCACACTAATTTGTATATTCGAATTCTCCTCGAGGTCCTTTCAAATCTCTGTAGCAGTTTTAAACCGGTCACGTAGGCTCATCTTCACAATATATCGGTCTTGTGAGGCAGAAGTCTTCTTTTTTTCCTGGATATTTCCCTCGCAGACAATCCACCTTCGGAAAGACCCACAATCCGCGCCTTTTCATTAGGCGTCAATTTTGACATTTTCGACAATTTTTTTTTAAATTCTTCTTACACTTAAAATACTTCTTTACTCATCAAAAAATTAACACCAAATGAACGATAATGCAGCACGAGAGCATCGCCTATACCAATAAAAAATAACGGTACCACTTGGAAGCAATGCGAAGGAAAACGGTTAGTTTTTTCGGTTGCTGCGATTTCATTGACCGTCACTGTACATTCGTTTGAACTACATTCGTGAACGTACAGTCAGTCCTTTCCGACAGAGCATTATAGTGTTGCAATCTTTCTGTATTAAAAGAACTGCGCCGCATCCATCTAGGCGTAAATTCGATGATACTCGAAAATTGTTACAGAACCTTAAATGGCTTTAACAACTGGAAAGCATGAGCTATCGTCGAATGGTTATAAGCGAATCCTTTTAGTTAGTTATTAGATTATATTTAGTCAAATTAATTTATTAATAATAGTGAAAACGAATTGCAATTAAATGTTCTCTCTGCAGCAGGATTACCTTTGGGCGCAATCTAAATGGACAGATTCTAAGAATTTGTTTTTTGTTGCCCTTTTTTTAAGACTGGGTTATTTTTGTGACCAACAAATAATTTGTTTAAACTCATTTCACATTTATTCAAATTTTCATTCATTTTACATCTAAAAGAGCATGTATTGGTTTTGGAAAATGTTCGATCTGTAGATTTTGATTAATCTTGGTATTTTTTATTTTTTTTAAATTAAATTTCCAAATCCCGCAGTACTCAGACTCTATTTTCGGTCCATTGTACTACCAAGCAGAAAACCCATTTTTGTGTAGTGGTTGGAGAAATTTAGATTTTATTCGTGCTCGGGTGGGTCTTCACCGTTCGGATTGGAACCTGCACAGCTCGGGCCAGAAGCAAACACACTACCCCGTACACCGTGACCACCCTTAATCTTGGTATTACTATAATGGCTAATCTTAAACAAATTGGGTCACATATTTTTAAGAAATGTCAAAGACTAATACTGACTATTACCAAGATTGGTCTAGCAACAGCCTTTAAAAGAAACTGCTGCTGATAGCTCTTCGATGTGGCTATTCACCGTTTAAGGGAGGGTATGAGTTAAGTTACTCAAACAATTTTTCGTAAACAGTGATGAATGGGGAGATACATTCTATGACTACATCTATGCCATAGATGAGGATCTGTTTCAGACATTTTTAGATAGATCGAAAACAGAAACCTCAATCACGCCTTAGTGAGGGATAAATACTTCAGCAATGATCTAACGGTTTGTTAAATGAGTTCAATGACTCTAGATGTTAAGCTTAAATGGAAATCGCACGTAAAAAAGAAACGCGACGAGGTCGAAAACAAATACCGACAAATGTACTGGCTGCTCGAAAAACATTCGAAGTTGAGCCTACATAACAATCTGCTTATCTATAAGCAAGTGCTGAAGCCAATGTGGACGTATGGTCTACAACTATGGGGTTGTACCAGAAAACGCAATAGAAACATACTACAAACTTTTGAAAATAAAGTTCTTAGAACAATCGTTAGCGCACCGTGGTACGTACGTAACGAAGATATTCATCGGGATCTAGGAATTCCCAGCGTCGTCGAACACAACACAAAGAACGTGTTCACGGCCATTGTAACCGTACCGTCATTCAACTAATTGACGCGAACAATTGAATTCATCGCCTGCAAAGGACAAAACCTTTTGACCTCGCGTCGTAGTATATGCCGATCGCGAAAACCGCTGGAACTTTCATTGGAATTTAACCTGCCTAAAGTGCTACATTGTTTTTAATTACATACGAACATCCATTTCCAAAAATCACGAGTCTCGTAAGCGAAAATAAAACTGCTGGATAAGCGTCGGTTTAGTTGTAGTATTAATCTTGAGGTGTTTTTAGTGAGTAAAAATCTCACACTACCATAAGCACGCGCGGTCGTTCACCTGCTCCTCAAAAAAAATAAAAAAATCTTCAAACCTCGTACCGAAATATTGGAGCTGAACTCAAAACAAATACCTGTGCCCAATCTTGCAGGAAACTCATAGGCTGTGCTAAAAGTTCTCTTTTTTTCTATTTCTTTTTTTAATGCAGTTTTTATTATTGATTTCAGTATTTCTTATATGATAGACAGTAAAGCATTTAAAACTAACTTATCTATGTTACTCTAACTTAATACTTAAACTACGTCTTTCGACGTAACTTAACTTAAATCGTTTATTTATATTATTTAATACTTTATTAACGACTCGAAGTTCTCTTTCGTATGAAGAATGTATTCAAATTTTAAAGGTTTGCGATGGTTGAAAGGTGTTACTTGGTTACCTGATTCATGCAAT
Source organism: Pocota personata (assembly GCA_963082735.1). Classification (NCBI taxonomy): domain Eukaryota; kingdom Metazoa; phylum Arthropoda; class Insecta; order Diptera; family Syrphidae; genus Pocota; species Pocota personata. The sequence goes on from OY720432.1 coordinate 16,638,806, forward strand.
GTAGTATCGTAATTCATATGCAGATTTATGATGCCCAATTGTTATCACTTATTTTTGTTGCTCTTATTAATTTCAGTGAAAGCACTCTTTGCGGACATTTTCAATAAGCAGGTTCTTATCTGTGCTACACGGATAATTTCCATGTGATTATTAGCGTAGCTCTAATATACGGATCAACGGACATTACTTACTTAAGTGGCGCTACGTCTCTATTTCCTCGACCGTGCGTTTCACATGATCTTTAAATTTTCTCCGCTGAAGTCGATGTTCTTCCCTTCTCTTTTGCTCGTAGAGGTCAGGACCCGCTCTCGTCCTTCTGTGCAGCCCCGTTTCGTAGGCGAGTTGTTTTGCTGTATGTGTCTGCTGGCAGTCTTCATCAATGCAGAGCTTCGTGCGGGTGGTCGGGTGAAACCCATCATGGATTCTTGGCATCGATGACACTGGTCTTAGGCAGTTGATGCTGGCTGCATAGTACTTTTAGAGAAGTTGGGGAATACGCGATCGTCCTGCCGGTTTCTTACGCTTGGAGCCGTCCAACGTTAAATTTCTTCACAATATTTCTCAGTTGTTGTGGCGTCTGAGATATCCGTAGCCGTACCTTAGCTACAACAAGGTAGTGGTCCGAATCTATGTTGGCCGCTCGGAATGTTGGGACATCTAAAATTCTGGAGGAGTGTTTTACGTCGATCGCAACATGATCAATTTGGTTGACGGTTTGATGATCTGGTGTCCAGCATGTTTCTTTATGAATATTGAGGTGGGGAAACCGGGTGCTATCTACATGCATATATTCACGTTATGTCCAACAGCAAAGTCAATTAGCCTGAGTCTGTTTCCGAACGTAGTGTCGTGTACGCTATGCTTCCCGATTGTACTACCAAAGATGTTCTCCTTTCCGTTGACCCATTAAGGGCTCTTCCGGCACCATCTCTATTTCAACACCTTGACTAGTGTTGAAAATCCTTAATGGTATCTACCATGCTGATTGTTGACGCCACCGTTGATTCAATCACGTAAATTCATCTTCTGTACGTTCTCCTTCTGCGGGGCTCATGTTTAACTACTGCGACTCGTACAGTCAGTCATTTCCGACAGAGCATTATAGTGTTGCTATTTCTCTGCATTAAAAGAACTCCGCCGCATCTATCTAAGCGTAAATGCGATGGCACTTATCAACAACTGGACGAATCTTTACAAATTCATCAGAGAGTGCATGAAGTATGATTGTAAGCGAATCCTTTTAGTTAGTTTTTAGACTATATTTAATCAATTTAATTTAATTATGTAACCTTTAACATCAATCTGGCAGATGGCCCTAAGGCAATTGCCAATTTATAGACTTTGTAAATCATTGTAAATCTAAATGAAAATTATAAAATAAAGTCTCTTAAATCTAAATCCAAAATCTATATAATCTACTGTTGCTCTTTTTTTATGCTCAACACGCGCGCTTATGACGGACGAGACCAGTCAACGGACAAAGAAATTGAGACATTGAGTGTCCGCTTATGGGAGCTTTCACTTTCGAATTAGATCTACAATTTTACATTACAATTCAGTTAAAGTCCATTTTAAAGTATTTAAAAATGAATAAGAGTACTAATTTTATTTATAAAAAAAATACTAATAAATAACTTTGCTATTAGGAAAGTACTGTTGATTTTGGGATTAGACTGAAAGTTCCAATTTTGTCTAGACTCCACAGACCACAGCCATGAAATTTGAAGTATATCCCTCCAGCCGTTTTGTCTGTAATTCTGCAAACATACAGAAAGATAGAATTGACAGACCCAATTTTTGAGATCCTCTATACTATAATAGTACTACCAGAATTGATTACAATCCAAGTAAACTTTACAGGGATCCCTTTTTGTCGCGATTCTTTGTTTGCGGCTTTAAAATTCGCCCGCGGTTAAGCTGTTCTGTATAGCTTAATTGTCCTCTACTTTTGGCTTGATATTTAATGATACAAAATGTGACGATGTTCCCTGAAGAAGTATCAGTAAAACAGCCCCAAATAATGACTGTTCCGCCTCGTTGCTTAACCGAAAAAATTGTGCACTCGTCCGGCACTCTCTCCGGCTGATAACTTTAAACACGCATCCTTGAGCCGAAACTTCAAATTTAGACTCGTCTGACCAGAGTGCCCTGCTCCAATTATGTATGGTCCTATCCGACGGGTTATAAAGGGTGCCCCAAAATTCACCCAAGATTTAAATTCTGTGTCATTTGTGCTGTAAAGTGTTGCCAACGAAAAAAAAAAATACAACGTGACAGCTGACAGTTCAGAGTTATTAAAAATGAAGTGCTACACGAAAGAACAACGCGTTTTCATTGTTGAGCAACATTTTAAAAATAATGAAGGTTTGGCAGCTACAGTTCAAATCAAATCAGCGATGATGGCTTTATTAATCGTCAAAATTGTCGAATTTGTGGTTCAGAAAATCTACGGGTGATTGTTGAGAAACAAACGCATTCACAAAGTGTCACTGTTTGGTGCGGATTTTGGGCTGGAGGCATCATCGGACCATTCTTCTTTAAAAATGCGGCTGGTCAGGCAATAACAGTTAATGGTGCTCGCTATCGCGACATGATAATCCAGTTTTTTGTGCCTAAATTGCGAGATATGAATGCGGACGACATGTGGTTTCAACAAGACGATGCCACATGACATACAGTCCAAAAAACAATTCAATTACTGCATAAATCATTTATTATTCGTATAATTTCCGCCCAGATCATGCGATTTAACGCCGTTGGACTTTTTTTCTTTGGGGTTTTTTGAAGTCTAAGGTTTATGCCAACAAGCTCACGACCACCCACGCTTTGAAGGAGAAAATTGAGCGGAGAACAGCATACAACAGGCACCTGAGTATACAAGTTCCCGCAAAACGGATTTCTACAGGTAGCACAATATATATAAAACGGATTTCTACAGGTAGCACAATTCACCATGAAATTAAGTCTGAATGCTCCAGGATTTGGAAATTTCTTTATATTGAAACAGAGAAAAGTTACAATCCTTCTGAAGCGGATCGCATGATACCCTATCTCTAATCTTCAAACACATCCCTAATAAAGTGGACGTATTGTCGATGTTGGTGGACATATTTCTACTCAGAAAATATCCTAAAAATTTCCTTGGTTATAATTTAAAAACTGTCATAAATAAAATTAAATTCAAATAAAGTATTTGTTCGGTCTAAATAACGTCATGATTATAAGTTGGTTTATTAAATATTTCAAAGAACTTATTAAAAAACAAATAAATTTGCCTCTGAGAAATGAAAGGAATGAAAATTTCCCCCAGCAGATCTCTTTGTTTTAAATTGAACATTAATTAAACACTAGGAGACAAATTTAGCACACACCGAGTGATCTGTTGCAAAATGTGTGCAAGAATTTGCAAAAAGTGAAAACTCAGAAGGAGTTAAGCTTTGGAATTCTTCTCTTTCGTTTGACTTTTTGTAGACTTTTTTGAATGCAGTTCAGGCTTAAACCTATCCAAAATACAGAAAGCGTGTAAGTGTATTTTTCTATGTTACACACTATGTGTCAAACTTAATATACACAATGGGATATGAAGGTTTAGCCATCTTCTAACAGATGGAAAAAGTAAGAAACAAAGCACAAACAACTTGAAAAATGTCCATAAAAAATTGCAATTTTACAAAAGTTGCACTTATCGAGTGATAAAAAATTCGTCAAGTGCGAGTCGGGCCTCGCGCGGTTCAAAAGTTACAAGCATGTGACAGACACACGGACAAACTTGTGGCAGACACACGGACAGGCGGAGAGACACCGCGTCTGAATCCATTAGTGTTCCAGTTATACCATTCGAATACAATAATGGTAGGTTGCGTTTATCGAGGTCGCACTGTACATACTCGTACATACAAACATACATGAGATTGAACCATTCAAATCCTCTTGAGTTCTACTTCAAACATCCGCGTACACTTTGTATAAGTGTACCTATAATCAATACACAATTTTTGCCGGGATCATCGTCCTATCAACCTATCCTATCCTCATAACACACAAACTTTTCGATACAACTTCCAGCCACGTGCCATATTGTGGTAGTAAGTTCAAGTTCAAATGTATCCAATTCATTTGTAAACTGAAACAATCAACAAACTACAAATAGATTTCACTTCACGTAGACAAAGTTGTAACAAAATCCGAAGAGATATAGAAATTGCTAAGTCAGACAAATTTAAACTGCAGACAGACGGAGAAGTCCATGGACATTAGACACTATACTAAAGATTCCATAGACACAGACAGTCTGAAGTACATTGAATTGTTTTGATGACGACTCTTTTTTTTTTCTGTTGTCTTTAATTTATTCGCTGGGTCTTTTGTTTATACAAAAGAAGACAAAAAATAGATTTATTGCGGAATTTAGTTCACCCTAAAATTAATCTTAGAATTCGATTCATATCCCTCTTCCTTATCTGCTCCGGCTGTATAAGCTGTAACCTACGAGTACAAGTGTTAAGACAAATTTGAAAATAGACTTTTTTTTGTTTGTTGAAATAGTTTATCATCTCTAATCGCAGAAACAAATATCAGATTTGGATCTTATTTATACAGAAGTTCATTAAACTGAGATGTGAAGACTCGAAGACTCTCTTAATTTGCATCACATGCAAGGTACGAGTATCTACTACACCTTACGGTGTCGTAAGTGAGTTATGGTAATGCTTTTAATAATTTTTGTCGAAATAATCAAAATAGTTTGTTTATAGGGAAATTACTTACGAGCATTGGAGAAGTCCAGACAAGCCAGAAAAATCGCTTGTTTATTTACGTATTTAGTCTCATTATTCAAAACACAAAAAATCCAATGACGAAAATCTTACATTTGATTCTGCGGATAGTCGCTGGATCTAGTGCAGCAGAATACCAGGATTATCCTGGTATTCTGAGATTTTAATTCAAAAAGGGAAAAAAGAAATATAAATAATTTCTAACATACAATAAAGTTACAATCTGTCTAGAACGGATCCTATGATACTCTACCCAGTCTTCTAACACACCCCTAATAAAATGAGAGTGTCGTTGCGAAATTTTGAAACAGATGCAATGATATCTTTCTATACAGGGGATACATCCGCGATTTTAAAGAAATATCATTACAAATCTGTTGTTACTATTTGCTCTTAGTAGAAAGTGGGCGTGGTCCAGTTCACAGATTCTGATGAGATATCCATAATAAGACTTAACCATCACCGTAAATGGCTTTAAAAAAGCTGTGTTTTGTTTTTTAAGAAAACGCCCCCAGAAAGTGGGCATGGCCATGCATAATGTATGGACAAAATATAGAGAAATTCAGCGTATACATATCTTATGCAGACAATATTTTTCAATTTCTAGCAAAAACATTGAGAAAAATTACATTTTTAAAAAGTGGACGTTTGTGGGCGTAATGTTTATACATACTTATGCTGCTTCGGATTCTAGAAATACCTTATTTCAGGTTCCTAGCTCAAAATTTGTGGTGACATGCGAACGGACGGTCATGGTTAGATCGACATAAGTAAGATCACAAATATATATACTTTTGGGGTCTATCTTTATTATTTCTCTATGTTACAAATTATGTTTTAAACTTAATATACCCTAGACAGGGTATAAAAACGGAGAAAGTTAAAGGCAATGATGTAAAAGTTTGGTAACCTCTCTGATCATAACCAGTTTTATTGATAGTTTCCAGGTTATGCGACTTACTTCTGGATTTTATTGATGTTAACTATGGAAAAAAAGTGTAGGTTTTCGAGGAAGTATTCAATAAAGATTTTCGTTCTAAACGTTGATAAATCAAGAATTGTATGTGAGTGATCGTTTGTTTCTTCTTCTTGTCGGCGACATATTCCTCAGTCGGATGAAGTATTAAAGCAGAGCTCTACGAAAGACAGATGCTGATATTTTTCAACCTGGTTTCGGTTTCTAGGTGTAATTTAAACGATTTCATGGTAGCGGTTTCTTGTTAGAAAAGCATGGTATATGAACTTTTGTTGACTGTTCGGTAATGATCAGGAAGGTGTTGATGTCAACGTAGGATGACCCAGAACAGAAACCTAGTTGCCCATAGTCAAAACTATTTTCCAGACGTCTTCAATGCATTCCACAGTAGAAGCACGCAGATATCTTTCCAGTTTTCACACTCTGTAAGTTTTCTTTGGAAACTTGATAAACCTTTTTCCCATTTGTCAGGAAAGGTCTCGGTCTCCCAAGTTTTTTCTGCAGAGGAACTGCCGATGTTTTTGGCGAAACTTTGTATATTGTAGTTCCGTGGGAACACCGTAAAGTTCAGCCATCTTGTTTACTTTAAGTGCTTTGATAGTGGTAATGATCTCGTTCTAGCTGAAAGGTGTGATCTAAATCTAGATTTCTGGGCATAGCTCATTCCGAATTAGGGGCACACCTCCATCCACAAAGTGATTGAAAATGGTGATAAGATGCTTGGTGTTGACGCAATCTTTGATCACCTGTCATCAGCTCTTTAGTGACTCTGTTTACCGGTTGGCTGTCGTATCCCCTTGCTGCTTCTTCGGTTTGTTCAATTAATGTGTTGATGGAATTTCCTTTGTCACGTCACTCGGTAAGTTGGACTTCCCTCATCTTTATACGGTACTAGGAATTAAGCTCACTTAAATCCAATTCCAGTATTTGCAAAAAAACCATGTACTATGTCATATTTGCGATCTGGCACTTTCTGGGTGAATGGTACCTTTGAACAGGTACTTGGTGTTGCAGAAATATTTATGTCACGATTAGGTTTTACAATATAATCCGTCTGCATAGGTTCAATCTGCCAATAGAATTCAAAATATATCTATCGAGTTTCGAATTTGAAATATTTACGCAGTACGAAAAATAAAAAAATAAAAATAGTTGACCTATTTATAACAACAAAAAAATGTATCTTGATATTTCAAACAATTTCCGATTGTCATCTCAGCTTTATTCGTGCGAAATTGCGCTACTAAGGGCATTAGAAATTTGTACCTGTCACTTTATTTTCGCATAACACGAAATTAAGATCCCTCGTGTCCACGAAATCGCACGAACTAGCATGAAGTATTAGGTATGCTTCTTTACTGTATATTGGGATACCTCGTGTTCACGAAATCATTTAATGTTCCTTGATAGTCATTAAAATCAAAATTAACAAAAATATGCCAAATTATCAACTTCCCCTCCTGCGCGAACTAACACAAAGTGTTTAATTAATAGCACCAGAAAAATTGTCAAAAATGTCAGTCATACATTTTGCACGAAGTACTCCAAAACAGTTTCTCTACTTTTTCATATTCTCCACGTGATTTTCGCCACCATACGTACTTATTCAGACATTTTGAGTACAAAAAGCAAAGAAACAGACCTACTATATGAGAAAAAGACCTACAGAACGCCCATGCATATGTGATAATATACTTAGAATTCGCATCATAATTATCTTCTATGGAACCACCCGATATTTGCGAATACAGCCGCGCTTGACCGACCTGTACGTGGTTGGTTTTGTATCCGTAATCTGCGATCCGACGTCATAGTGTTCTCTTCTATTAATCAATGAAAGTTCCATCAGACAGGCGGAAATTTCCAAAAAAAAAAAAAAAATTGTTGAAATGGTATCAGTTAGTCATACGAGCAAATAGACCACCTACTCGTAAGTCGTATATTCAAAACTATTTTTTTGTATACACTGTAGACATACATATGCATAATTTTATATGCGTTATCAGGCGGATCGATGTGATTTCACAGTCTTGAATTTTATTCCGCATACTGCAATATGCGAACCGGAAGTATTCAGCTTGGAGATTTGAACTTTGTTATCACTGTTGCGGCATAGCATGATTGTATCTAAAAATAGCAGCAGGTATATTACAATTCTCTTGACGATAATTAATCTAACTGTGAATCACGACATAGTTTAAGTGATTTTTCAGATAAGAGAACGCTGTAATATAGTATAATTTCCGACTCTTAAGTGTCTTATTAAGTGTATTACGTCGCCTTAAAACGCTAAGTGGTTTCTAATTATCCGCAATAAGCTACGATTATCTATTAATTGGTAACGTTCGTAGGGGTAAACTTGTAAATATTTTACAAAGTTATAAAAGACGTGTTTAAACAAAAATATGTCTGCTTATCAAATAATTCATTTTTCTTGAAAAAAAAAAACAATTTTTCTCATGATCTGATGCTGATCTTTTACTTTTTCTGTTCATCAAAAATTTAGCTTCCACTCATAAAAAAATTATATTCTGGTGATCAAATATTTCTTTTTTGCTGAATAAAGCATTTCTTTTCGGCATCGGATACACGAAGTCGGATATTCGGTTCGAATTGTATAGAACTCAATGAGACTGTTCTCACATGTCCGGCATTGTATAGGAGAAACCTCAGTTCATTCCGTCGCTGGATGAAGGATATGCACGTTCGGTTACATCGAAGTGTATGTAACTTAATTAAAGCGTTTAAACTATTCATCTGTAAGTCGGATATACGACATCGGGTGCAGAGTTATTCACATGCATCCGACGCCGGATATACGACTCATTGGGAAAGTAGCTCCACCTTAATTTAAGAACTACCAAACGAATATTGAGTACTGGTTTAGAATGTATACAATACATATCGTCAGCGCAAAGCTAAATTGTTCTGTGTCCACATTTTTCCGAAAATGTGTTAATAATGAAGTTTTACTAATTTGAGTATGCTCTTTCCGAATCTGAAATACGTTTTGGTGTATCTCATTCTGTTTATCAGATAATCTTTGTTTTAAGAGCCAATTTTTTAAAGGGAAACTCATTCCAAATAGTTCGAAGAGACATGATTGTATGGAATAGAACAATTTTTCATACACTTTCAAGATTCAATAAAAAAAAATCTAAAATGGTCTAAGACCAATTTACAGTGTCACTTAGACCAATTGGGAATGAAGTACTGTACATACTATTCGTAAGGACATTTTGTTCTAAGCGACAAAGAATTCTCATTTGATCTATCTCAAACGAGTGCACTGCTGACATTTCAAATGGTATTTTAACTGACAGTATGAGTAATTCATTGCCAGACATTACGCAGATTGATTGAAAATTTCAGTGCCTGATCGGTTTTTGACAAAACAAGTTCAAGTACCTACCTACCAAAGTGCATGAAAAGCCAAAGCCAGGATGAATACGGAAAAGTAGAAATTTTTATACTAAATTTGTCGAGATTGTTCCTAAAAAAAGAAAGTCGAAATTTCAAGACGAACTAACACATTCAAATACTTGCTTGAAAGCCATGGACAGCAATATCAAGTTTGCCAAACTTTTTTTATGGCGACTTTGGACATAACAAATCCCAGAATATATTACTACTTTAAGCAAAGCTATAATCCGACCACTGGATCCCCAATGCATTTGAAAAAGAACAATCTAGCCAAAAACAAAACACCAGCAGAAAAAACCTTCAAAACCTTCGTAATCCCACTGCTTCCGAAAACGCTGAATATCTGGAGCATAGGAGCCTAAACGAAAACAAAAAGATAAGAAAGTTGCAATAATATCTTATGACTTACTCGTACAAAGTGTATACTAATATTTCAAACTTTTACTATAAAAGAAAGTTCAGTATGTATAATCTTGGTGGCCTGTGCAATTTAAACGAAATTTGTGGTACGAAAGTCAAAGTGGAAGAAGTGGAAATGATATTGCGAGCACACTAATAAAAATTATAAACGCAGTGCTGCAACACAATCCGGAAGTTACCAAAATTATTCATTGGTCAGATTCGTGCATACCTCAGAACATGAATCGCTTAACATCCTTAGTTATCCCTAAATTTTTCGAAACTCATCCACAAATCTTCAAGAATACAAGAGCTTGATGGAGTTCACAGTGTCATTGATCGGCATTTGAAAAACATTTCTTATTTCAGTCCAATTTCCCTTATACAAATTAACAAATACAAAATAACCAAAATGACTTTTTTATCTATAGCAATACTACAGTAGGATTGAACTTAGTACCATTCTCAAAATGTAAAGAGATAGTTTACGAACAAAGTGATCTACTTCATATAAAATACCGTGAAGATTATGGGGAAATCATAATTTCAAAATCTGCTACGTTATTTAACAAAAAAAAAATTAAGAATATCAGAATAGAGAAAAGTTTTGGCTGAAGTGTTATTAGTATTTATTAAAAGGTTAATTACTTAACATTTCAATTGCAATTTGCAACGCAAGCTACCAGAGCTTTCGGTTGTTTTTTAAGAAGTAATACCTATAGATTTTTCATAAAACTCCAGTGAAATAGCCAGTTTCTTCAAAATTTCACCCACAAAATCGCACGTTAAAACTTATAGCACAGGTAATAAACTCCATACAAAAAAATGTTGATCTTTTTTGTGATGAGCAAACAACGATGGGCAAACAAAAAGCTTTTCTGCTTCGCCAAGGAAAAAAACGGAAAATAAATTTTCTGTGCGGAAAGCTTTCACCACCAGCGTAGGGTTTGTGACATACCCACAACGAAATATATTTTTTGTTTTGTTTTGTATTCTCGTATTTTTTGTTCTGGCCTGTGACTTTGGCACGGTGAGGAACAGACAGAGCAGAAATATACCTACATATGTATGTATACCTACATATGTATATTAAATTAGGGCAGGTTAAGATCAGGAATAATTTTAATGCGATCTGCGATGATGTTAAGAATTTGTAGGTACGGTACAACAAATTTAAATAGTAGGTACTGTAGGTATTGTAGGCTAACTTTATTTTACTTTACTTTATTCATATGTATGTAGGTATGTACGTATTATAAGACTGAGGCTGAGACAAATAATTATGTTTATTTATTTCCTAAGTGTTTGAATACATCTGTCTTTTACAAATCCTTGTGGTACTCCTACTCTCATTTACAGTATGTTTGATGTTTGGTCCTTACATTTTACATAAAAGAAGAGGTCTGATAGGAAGCCATAGCCACTCTTTTATTATTTTTTTGTTCATGCACGTTAAACAATAGGAAACAAAATCAACTCTGCTCTTAGCGCACTTTAGATGTGAAAATGCATTTGCAAAATATTTTTGTCTTTAGACATTTACATAATACATATAGAAGTATGATTTTTAGCTATTCACAGTGCCTTAACCAAAGTGGTTTCCAGGGGACACGAACGTGGCAGAATATTGACCCCCACCACCTCCCTTACCACACCAACGTCTTAGTTTTTTTTTCAAATATTCATACATTATGTATGTACATATGTAAATATTTATTTTAGTTTACATATTCACTAAATTTTGCAACTTTTTTGTCTTTTGTTTTGGATTCCTTTTCTTGTTTATACTCTTTTTTATATTTTCCAAAACAGAACTACCACAAGGAAATTGACTGTATCAATTTTGTGCGAATAACATTTATTTGTCTTAGGCTCGCTATCAAAAGTATCGCCTTCATTGTGAACTGGGAAACGATTTTATGAGGACGAGGATTTCTCGCCTCGCTCTAGTCTCGCTCTCACGCTGCATTGTGAATCGGGCATAAGTTTATTATCTGTGCTTATAGGTGATAGAGACATTGTGAATGCTATACATTCACTTGAACATCGGAGAAATGTCTCATGTCTCTCGCTTTTTATCGTTTTTTCCACAAAAAATGATCCAGCGAAATAGCCAGTTGCATTCTTCCCCTTCAAAATTTCACCCACAATACGCGACATGCTTCGAATGTACATCAGTTCACCCGAAAGCCTAACTTCGGCCGTACTGCCAAATATAGGTATTCGTTTATATGCCGAACGACACGAATGTGGACCGATCTACAAGGCTCTGTATTTCCCAAAAAAAAAAAAAAAAATAGCTGGGGCGATCTGGATCTGACAGGTTCAAGTAACCAGTCTGTTACGAATGCTTGTCAGCTCCAGACCGTCTCTTTGGAGAACTTAGGAATTCTACATTTACGAGTAGTGATTGTTATATTTCATATATTCATATTTATTAATTAGTTTCAACATCATTTACAGTAGACTAATATAATCTTTAGGTTGAAGATGCCATTTGGAAAAAGAAAATATATGAATAACAATTCAGAATTTTGTAAAATTAAGAAAACGATTATAAAACATCAATTTGTTTTATATTTAAACTAATCTTACTATTTTAAGTCAATTCATTAAGATCTTATGTTGAGAGGAAGTGCATTCCAAATGCGAACGGCATGAACGGAAAATTGACGCTCAGTGCAAAGATAATAATACCGCGGAAGAACTAAAGTCAAAGACCGATTAGACTGATATTAGAAATTAGTTTATTAAACAAATATGAAGGCTGTTTGGAGATTATAATTCTGTGAAAACATTTAATAGTGGAAAATTTCAGATACTGGTCCAATGTGTATCCGAGGATATTTTTAGCGTAAGCAGAAACGTGATTATAGCGTTTTAAGGCATATAAATATCGAATAATATTGTTGAACGCAACATTAAGTCATCTCTTAGTATTTGCATTTACGCAGCAGCAGATTTCACAACCATAAGCTATGGTGGGCACGAGAAGAGATTTTGCTGGCATAAGTCTAGTTTTAAGTGGTGTGCATCTTTGGGATACCGACAAATTCCTAAGAGAACCATCAATTATATCAATTATCGTATTAACTTGATCATCCCAACTAGAGCTTAGAATTGAACTAGATTCCGAGGTTTTTAGCCTTACCAACAAATTGGATTATCTCATATAGCAGGGAAATGGTTTACATCTGATTCAATTCTGCTGATGGCCATGCATTTTGATTTAATGGGATTCAGTTTCAGAAAGTTTTCTTGAGACCAATTTAAAATCTTGCGATGATCGTGGTTTAGTTTTATTATAGTTTCAGTAGTAAACAGACTTACAGCTGAGGTACAGTTGAACATCATGTAGGAAGGTCATTAACTAAACGCATGAAAAGAAGAGCACCAAGAACTAAACCTTGTGGAACGCCTGTTAATATTTCAATGAATTCGGTAAAAATATAATTGTAGAAAACTGCTTGCTTTCTTCCCTGGAGGTAGGAGAGAATACATTTTGCAACTATATAACATCTTGAGTTTATTAATTAACATGATGTGATTAACTGTGTAGAAGGCCTTCGAAAAGTCACGTTAGAAATGATATTAGGTTTTCGTCTAAAGCTATTGGAAGATCATCAGCGACCTTAAGCAGTCCGCTTGTACAACTGTGCATTTTCTGAAACCAGATTGACTAACGAAGAGAATCTTATTCCGTTGGACAAAAACTGATATCTGATTATGAATGAGTTTCTTCAGCACTTCAGCACAGTATCGGAATAATTTTTGCTAATTTGCATGAAACTGGGAACCTGGAAGTCGTTATTATATTATTGAAGACATAAGTCCCAACCGGAAGTATGAAAGGGAGTATTACTTTGACAAACGAAAGGTGGATACCATCAAATCCAACAGCTTTAGACTTAATTTGAAGTATCGCCTTAATAACATCAGTTTGCTCAACTCTGTGAAATTCAAAGGAGCTGTTCGGGGCAGTACTGAATACATTGAGATTGCTTATGTGTCTTATATTTTTAGGAAGCATATTGAAAGTTTGTTGTCCATTAAATAAAATACTTATCTGTGCTCGTACTGTCCTTAACATCTGTAGGTAGAATTCTGTTGAGCTTCGTAGTTCGTAGTTTATTGTTCTGCGTACGTATCATCAGGTACTTTGGACATAAGTTGTTTTTAATTTTAAAAACGAAGATCATTGCCATCGAGTAAAGTCTTTGGTTTATATTTAGCCAGTTCAGAGAGTTTAATAATGTCAATATTGGTGTGAATCTATCACATTTTAGTATAGTTCGCATAGCTTTGTTTTGGAGTTTTTGGAGTCTATTTTTTTGAGTGACGTTACATAAGAATAACAGACTGGCACAATATTCAAAGTGGGGTTTCACAATTACAATTACACAATTATTACATTTGTTTTGGAAATATTTTTCCTCGTTTTTCTTAAGACATACAGGTTTTTGGACACTTTGGTCTATGAAGGATTCGAAACTTAGTTTATTATCAAGCACGACACCGAGGTATCTAATGGACGACACTGGTTCAATGAGTTTATGGTTTATTTCCATGGCGATAGGGGTTTGAATTATGTGGTTGTCCAAAAGCATGTATTTAGTTTTGTCAGTGTTTATTATAAGTTTGTCCATTTTTAGCCACAAGTCTATTTCTTTTAAATCATTATTTATTTTGTTTTCACATTCTGTTCGATTTTTTTCTGTGATGTACAGCAGTCTATCATCTGCGAATAATATTAGTTTGCAGTTCTTACGTTTATGTAAATGATAAATAGTAGAACACCTAATATTGTTCCTTGAGGGACACCTTTCTCCACTTTTACTGCACTAGATGTTTTATTATTTACTATCGTTCGTTGTGTTCTCCCGGTAATAATCGTTTTAAACTAATTAAGTTCTGTATTTCGAATACCGTATTTTTTAAGTTAGCTTATTAGTATTTTGTGATCAACTGTTTCAAATGTACGTTTAAGGTCTATAAAGACCGATAACTGGACCGATAACACTTATGGAATTTTTAATCATTTTCTGGTTCATGAAATGAAAATCATTTTTTTGGTTTATCACGGTTATTGCACATACTATATCTTCTATGTTCGCCATTCGAAACTTAAAATCTATATTGCACTCCTCCACTATACTAATATATGTATCACAGATTAGCTCAGTTCATAGGTACTTTGGACAACATACTTATTTAATTTTTCACAGATTATTGCACTATCATTTTCTTAATCACAGTTTTCAAATTGCACTTCCAAAATGTTTTCTTTGTGTGTTTTTAAGACATATTCTTTTAATTGTTTCCACATGTCTTTTTGTGTATTAGCTCTGTCTAATTTGTTCGAAATAAATGCGGATTTTGTATTATTTAATAATTGTAATTGTTTATATATTTGCCAATTGTTTTCATTATTTGTAATCACAGCTCTTTTATAAAGATTTATTTTATAAATTTTCATTTATTTTATTGCACTTGTGAGCCACTCTGCGATGAGATAAGGGACCGACCTCGTTCTGTTGCGAATTTTTCACTTAACACGTTTAAGCTATATGGTGTTTCAACATTATAGTTTTGAAATAGCGGTTTTGACGTTAACACGGTAATAAACTGTTCACTGTCGTATCTACAAAACTTTATAGCTTTTTTTATGAATTATGCACACATTTGACACGCTTTGTTACAATAGGAACATGTTTGTTAAATAAATGCATAATTGTACTTTGAAGATAATCAGCATCAGAATTAGATTCAAAGTATATTGGTTGCCAGTAAATTCTTTGAAGATCGTGCTCCAAGAGTTCTGAATTCAAGTAAAATCTCTATATGAGTACATAAGCTCTTCACGAGGAACTAATAGATTAAATGCTGAGAAAATTAAATCATGTTTTGAAAAAGCCGGAGCAGAAACTTTATTATAAAAAACATCTTGACCAAAACTAGACAAAAATAAATCTAGGAGTGTATTCAAGTTACATTTTTTTAATATTTGTATACTCTATTAATATTTTTTACACACTAAAGTGTGTGTCCAAGTCGGACTCTCAGGAAACATTTGTTCATATCAGGTGTAGTTTTTGTTGGGTAATACCGGATTACCATCTGGGTTTAAGTTCATGTAAAAGTGGATGTGTTGCGTCCATGCTTGTTTTCTTTTGTTCTCGCAATATCTGTTTATTTGTCTTATGAAATTTTGTTCGGCTCTGCAGATACATTGCGAGCTGCACTGTCTGTAAGTTCGTTTCCTTTGATACCCGAATGGCATGGGACCCAGAGGATTATCAATTTGGATATGCTCTTGATGACGTTGTCTCGAATTTTATTAAGGAAGACGGTGTGGTTTCGTGTATTCTGAATTGTTTTGAGATTGGAGAGACTGTTGATACAAATAATTGTGTTTTTAGGAGACATGTTCGGCTAGTTCTGTAGCTTTTAAAATAGCTAAGGCTTCTGTAGAGAAAATTGAGAAATAGTTTGGGGTTCTCTCGCTACATAATACTTCACCCTTTGCCGTAACAACTGCATATTCAGTGCCAATTTCGCTCTTGGATCCAAAAGTAATAAAAACTTCAATAGGAGATTCGAATAAGAACATTACGAGACATGTTGGCTAGTTCTGTAGCTTTTAAAACAGCTAAGGCTTCTCTAGAGAAAATTGAGAAATAGTTTGGGATTTTCTCGCTGCATAATACTTCACCGTTTGCCGTAACAACTGCATATTCAGCGCCAATTTCGCTTTTGGATCCAAAAGTAATAAAAACTTCAAATTGGCTGAAGACGGCCAATTTAATAAAATAGTACTTAAATAAAAAGTACCTTCATGAAATGTTAAAGTTTTGATTTTCTTTATTTCAATGAATAAATGTCTGTTCAATGTGTGTATGTGTGCTTTTTTTTATTGTTTTCAGGAGGTGTTAATCAGAAATAAAATTTCATTAACAAAAATTGTATTTAAAATTGGAGCCGGCTCACTGAACGAGCTCAGTTTTTTTTTTCACAACAGAGCTGCCACTTTTAGAAAATGTGACTGAATCAGATTCAGAAAAATTCCATTGGATTTGATTTATTGTGTTGGAGAAAATCAGTTTAAATCATAGTAAATATTAGATTTTTTCTACTGTTCAATAAATCCTAATTAGTACAAACTTTTTACAAAATTAACACTAACTTCAGTCAATACTTAAGCTCTTCTATAATATATAACTTTTTATGAATTAAAAATACCTTCAACATCCCTCACAATTTTAGTTTCTGTTGTCAAAATGATTAATGATTGCAATGCAAATTTAGCTACAAAGGTAATTGTTAATAAAATTCAGGGAAAATATTTGTGGAGATTTTAGTTGGGGTATAAATTACTGCATTCCCACTGGGTTTAAACAGAAAATAATTAATAATTTGCCTACTAAAATAAAAATTAATAATTAAACTCATCATCAAAGCGTTGTGAAAAAGCATATGTATGTAGTCCTCATATTATAAATCAAATATGATGTTCCTATTTGACCAACAAAAAAAAAGAGAAGGAATCTATCTTGGCACATTACAATCGGATGTGCTTTTCCGCAGTAAAATTTCAATGAAAGTCAGCAGTTGAAGAATATAGTACAAATAAATAAATAATAATAACATAGCTGAAGCATTGGACACTCAATTGACTATCAAAATTATATACTTCATAATAGGACAAAAATGAAAAAAAAAGAATTGTAGCTTAGGGTTATTCTTTTGGCTTCTAATCATGTTGAACGAATTAAAATACTCTCGCATGTGACATTATTGTGATCAAAAAGTTTCATTTGTTCCGTGTATTTTAGATAAATCAACGTTCTTAAAGGAAATCAGAACACCAACATCCTTTTTTTTCAACTGTAACAAAAAGTAGTAGAATACTACATACTTGTTTAATATCTAATAAAATATTGCGGCCACATGTATAAACATAAACAGTTTTCATGCTGAGCAAACGGGTGTAGAAAATTTCAAATTTCTCCCAGCACAACCTTTGCAGATAAAAAATATTATAAAAAAACTTCAAGCCTTCGAAATCGAAAGATAAAGATGGATTATCATCTCACCTCATCAAACAACTTTGTGAAGAACTACACAAGCCAATTATCCAGATTATAAACCAATTGCTGGTCGAAGGATATGTTCCTGAACCGCTCAAAATCGGAAGAATAATACCAACCTCCAAAAGAGGAGAAACAAGTGATTTTAGCAACTACCGTCCTATATCGATTCTTCCTGTAATCTCAAAAATACTAGAAAAAATAGTGAACACTTAGAAAAACATAAACTGACATTTGAAAAGCAATATGGTTTTCGACAAAAAGTCAAGTACAAACTCTGATCTAGTTGACATAGTGTCCTACATTCAAGAGCGGAAAGTTTCAAAAAAGGTAGTAGCCTTACTCCTTGTGAATTTGTCGAAAACATTTGATACAGCAGACCACCAAATTTTGTTACAAAAACTGATGTCAATGGGAGTACGAGGAAATAGCTTCAGGTGACAAACCGAACGCAAATTCCTGAAATTAATGGCATAAAGAGCACTCATTCATCGTGAAATATGGAGTACCGCAAGGCAGTGTGCTGGGACCGACACTTTTTTGCACATATGTAAGCGACATCAGTAAACTTGCCACCAGAGGTAAATTATTCATGTTCAATGACATCTGTCTCGCTTTCAGCGAGAACAACACAAACGCTCTACAAATAAACATGAATGAGGACATCAGGAACTTAGGAAACTGGATGAGTTCTCATAAGTTGTCCATGAACAATAAAAAAACAAAGTACACGCTATTAAGGAAAAACAATATTGACTTAGATATTACATATGAGCTACAAACTGTCCAACGAGTTGACGAATTTAAATATCTAGGTGTCCGGTTTGATCGAGAACTTAGTTTTGAAGTGCACATAAATAAAACAACAAAAAAATTGTCCTTCATTGCTGGAGTCTTCAAAAGAATAGGAGACTGCCTTCCTTATGAGACTAAAAAAGCATTATACTTTTCGTTCTTCCATAGCCATCTCATCTATAGAATAAATGCATGGGGCGGTAGCTGTATGGGACTCATAAATGATCTGCAGTTTGTGCAAAACCGGACATTAAAAAATCTATTCCATTACAACTGGTACACAAGAACTCGCGAAATGCACAATCAACTTGAGATTCCATTGGTTCACTTGTCACGCTGTTGATTCACGGTTCGAATCCTGATGTCAAGAATCATCTATTTATTTCGCATGAAATAAATAAAAAAGTCGATCACTTGCGAAAGCTAAGTCAACTCTACTGTGAAGGCATAACACTGGCAGTAGGGTGGTCATATGGCTAAAATGCAACTTGATCGTGATGATGACATCAGGAGGACGGAAAAAATACTGTGAATCATAAGCAACGACAATAATAGAAAAAACAAACAAACTACTCACCAGTTATCTGGACAGCCACCCTTGGAGATTACAGAAACTTAATACATAAAAAAAAAAAAAAAACTGTGCAGCTGCACCTACTACGCAACATCCACAAAATAATGGCAACAAGATCTTACTCAGCACTACAACTAAATCATAGAAGCAAATTCCACACCTACAACACACGCAACAGAAATGATATGGTTTTTCAAAGTTATTTACGGTGATGGTTATATTAATATTTCACCAGAATTTGCATCCTTAGGTTACAATTGGCGACAGCCACACCCACTTTATTTAAAGAAAAGTTTTAGCAAGAAATTATCTGTTCAAATCTCTTAAGAATGAGTAGAAAGGTGTCATTTCATTTATGCATATCATCAAATCACAACTCCACGTTTTCTTTATTAGGGATGGGTTAAAAGATGAAGGATAGGGTGTCATACGATCCGATCCAAAGGGATTGCAACTTTTCTATATGCTATCTTTCTTTTTTAAAATAAATTTTAACATTTTTTCCTAAATTTTTGTTAAATCTCCGCTATACCCTTTCCTTTCAATCCATCATTGGTTTTTTTTTATAACTTTAAATGGCATCGTTCTAAGTATGTGCAGAGCATAAAAAAAGGTGCAAGTATGTGCGACCCAGTTGTGCATTTTATTTGCTTGTGGTGATTGGTTTTGTTGTTGCTTATCTTTCTACTTTTGGCAACAGGAACCCTATTCAAGATTCTCTTCAACTCTAATATATCTGTGGCCACAAGGAAAATCAGCATAAGGCAACTTATGTCAAAATTGAGCTAATGATACCTGCTACAAGATGTAATGGCTAATTTCGCCTAAATATTTTGGCAGATGAGCAATACCATAAAATCAAGATTCGCACAGTAATTAAAACTTTGAATGGCTCTCCTGAAAATTTGTAAAAATGTACTTATGCTGTTATACCATTAGGCTACAGATATTCACTCCGATTGCCGCTGTCGTTTTTCGTCATACGACGATTGCCGCTTTAAGTCGTATTGTCAATTTTCATCAGCGGTTCTAATCCATTTTATAGTCCAGATTCCATTATAATTCTGGCGTGTCAAATAAGTTGCGGAATACCAACAACTGAACAAGGAGTAAAACGTCAAACTTCGTATTTGACAACGGGAATCGTGTGATAAAAATATTCGGATTCAAATAAAAATGACAGCAGGTTACTAAGGGAATACCCATGCATGTGAACGATACAAACCATCGAACCCGAACAGTATGAAAGGTGTAGGTATTATATTCTACATGATAGTACTGAATGATATATTGGTTCAAAATTCGTCAACTTTGTGCATCTGATTTCTTCACATCATCGAATTCCAAACTGAGTTCGAGTGAATTCTTCGATTCTAACTTGAAATCAGAGAAATTCGTGTCGTGCCGCGCGCATATTTTGCCGTATCATCTGCGGTACAATGAACTTATACCAAATGACGCGCTATAGAATTGAATTTGTGACCTATCATCACTTAAGACGTAAATTCTTCTTCTCTTTTTTTTTAATGAATACTTCGGAATACCAAAAAATAAATCTGTAGTTTTGTCTTTTTTTTGTTAGTTGCTTTTACACTAGACACTTGTACGGGGGGGTTCAACGACTTGAATTTCTTCGCTCGTGACTACTAAATATATCTAAGTTTTCACTTTTATTAGGCCTAAACAAATACAAAACATATAGCTTAAGTTCAAAGTCAGTTATGAGTTTGTTTGTTTACATTCAATAATCTTTTCGACTTCTGACCTACACTGGGGTTTAGTTATTTAAACTAAAACCAGATTAGAACTAGAATGAATCAACAGTTCTGTGTTAATCAGTTTATTGATGGTTTTTTTTTTTTTTATTTGTATATACTTACGCCACTTCCCTAATTTCTTGGAATAACGAGCGATATTATTGCGTCATCTAATTTTTGCACACAAACAAAAAACCCACATGCAATCAAAGTTTAATCATTCGATTTTAATTCATAACAAAAAATTTTGTTAGAAGATAATATTTGTAACACTTTCAAAAATGATAGCTCTTTAGTGGATTTATAGCTTAGATTGCATCAGATTGATCTTTTAGAATTTGTCTTTTGGTTTCTTTTTTTTTTCATTTTTCCTTCTGACCAAAGCATATAAATTGCGTCACCCAATTTGTATTTGAAAGAAAGTACATATGTAGCTACGTACATTCACACTTTCTTCTTCTCATTCACTTTTACTCGTGCGAATTGTGTTCGAAATAAAAGACTTAAGATAAAACTAGTGGGAACCAGGTTAAACAAAAATATCTTCAGACTTTAAACATTCTTTATTAAAGATTTGTGACTAACATTGTGATTTTATTCGGATTTTTCGAATTTAGATCCATAGAATGGAACGTATTGAAGAACAGTTTTCCAGTCAGTGAAGTAGAGGACACCAAGGGAAGCAGCTCCGCCGAAACCAATTAGAGATGGAACGCTATAAGAAAGAATATGAAATTTAAAAGTTATGTATATTATTCAAATAGTAATAAACAGTAGCTTGAGTTAGAGACAGTCCTGTGTGTGCATAGGAGTGCGCTAAGAAAATGTAAGGTGCGAAAGAAATTGCATTTGGTTCACCTGTTTAAAAATATATCAACATGGGTATTTAATGAACGTTCATGAAGGAAGATAAAGGAATTATCGAATTGGAATATGACTTTGACAAACCTTCCGAAGATAAATTCTATTTACTCTGCCATTTTATATTCCTTAGTTTTTATAACGTGCTAGTATCTCATGGGCTATTCACCTAAAATCGTGAGGATTAATGAGAATCTAACTGAATATCTGAATTAAAGATAACTAATTCAAAATTATTGCAATAATATCGCCAACCGCAAGCACGCCTTCGAATACTTGACAAAAAGCGAAGTAAATGAGAGCACAATTATTTATTGGTGACATTCAGTCTTTTATGTCCTAAAGCGACATTTGGGGTTATACTGTGACTCACCCCTCTACACTGTATGATAGAGGTCTAGAGGTAGATGAGTAGCAAAAGAACAAGGAGAAGAAGTGAATCTGAGAAGTTCCAAACTCGAACAAAACACCATAAAATGGTGCATGAAAAAATCAAAATCATCTATAGGAACTGAGGCAGATGTATACTGACGCAGACCCAAGTACTTTCCCCAGTATTTTACAAGCAGAGGTAGAAAGTATCACATGACCTCGCGATATTTTTGGACAGCAAGGCCACCATTAGGCCCTGAGCTATCATGGAATGGTGTAAGGGTGTCGTGCCAAGATAAATCGAATAGGTCAGAACAACAAAGTCACTGGGTACCTGGTCACTTGGAAGAAGATAAAAACGAAGCAGCTGATTAACTAGCAAGAAGGGGATAGGAGACCTCTACTCCATTGAACTATAACCAGAAAAGAAGTAAGGTCTCCACCAACATCAATAAAAACCGGCATTGCACTCCTATAGGCTTCCTAACAGGTCTCTGTGGACTTAAGTAACATCTCAGAAAACTGAAGACTGCAGATTTTGTGGAGAGCACTTGTTTAAGGAATCTGGACTCCACTAATCCACAAAAGAAGGAACCACCTGGATGCCTATCAACTATCAGAAAAAGATCTATCCAGTCCAGATACTCTGGTTCGTCAAGGCAATTGGATTGGAGAAGGTGCTCTAAATCGACTATTTCATAGAGTAGAGCTCCAATACGGAGGAGCACAATAAATCTACAAAAGTCGCGGTGCGGCCTTCTACAATGAGTAGAATTGAAAGGGGAACATGGCATCGAACTCTATAAGTTACCAACTCTACACTAAGGCCGGACGACTCTACACATAAGCTGCTATTTATTGAAGGTTATCTATATATATAAAACTAAGTGGCAAAATGCGTATGTTTCTCTCTGCCGCCGGTATTTTTCAACCAATTTAGTTTTTTTTTTTAATGTAGATAATTACGGTACAAAGGTGATAGGCAAAAAAAAATACAAAAACATTGAAAAAAAAAACTTTGACATTTTATTGTGCGATACCGTTGGTACATATAGCTGAGTACAACAACAGTTTTTTTTTTAATGCCTGACGAAGCAGGCGGGGTTTAAGCTAGTATTGTATAAGCATTATCCTTTCAGGTATGACGCACTTTTAATATCAAGGCACAATGTAATGGAAAATTTTTGGCAAAAACGAATGATTTTCAAAAAAGTAGTACAAAATCTAGAGTACAAGGTGCAAATTTTATTAAAGGCGAGATAAGTGCAGAATATGACACATTTTGTCATCGTAAATAGCCAGCCCTCATTTCCTGCTGTGAAGATATATTCCGCGTGGTCTTCAGAATAGAATTGTGGGGGCGGGTTTCCATTATGCGCACTGAGCAAAAAATTTTTTTTTTCTGGCTTAAAATGGCCTAAAAAACATAAATATAATATTTTTTTCTTGAGGAAATGAAAAATTGTTATCGCATGTTTTTCATTTGTTTATAGTTGAGAACAGTGTTGCCAGTTTAAGTGAAAATCACCTGGCGCTTTAAACGAAGTTACATAGTTGAATAAGTGTATACCAAAAACTGTCAGGCAGCCGCCTGTAAGAAAGCCTGGTGTATTTAAAGTATGGGGTGGGTTGCTCGCTTCGCTCGCTAACAGGATTTTAACCCTTTTTTCCGCAGGGTTTAGCCGCTCACGCAACTTCGTCGCTCCGCTAAGGGTATGTCAACAACTGTCAGGCAGGCGCCTAGAGCTAAAGTTTAATTATATTTACTCTGGGGTATTTAGCAGTATAATATTTTCAGTCAATAAAAAAAAAAAATATCAAAAAAGACGAAATTAACTATAAATTATTTTAACTTTGGCAATACCTATAATATTTTCCAACATTCACTGCATTCACCACCCCACCCATCCCCCTCTTATGCAACAAAAATCACTTAGCACAAGCGTTATGCGAAGTGAACGCGTCCATTTGTGCAGTTTGTATAAGAGTACATGCACTTTTCTGTGAAAATTGAAAACTTTGAAAGTAAAAAAAAAATAGAAAAAAAAGTTTCCGCAGAAAAATTCTTTTACAGTACATCTTAGAATAAGTCAATTTAAAAAAAAAAAATAAAAAAAAAAATTTGATTAGTGCGCATAATGGAAACCTCAGCCGAATTGTGGCTTGACTTTGTACTGTTTTCTTGACAGCGAAGAGAACGTTCCGAATTAGATTTGGTAGTGCACTTATGAAATAAAGATTGGAATGTTCTCTCTATACAAGTCGAGGAAGCCATATAAAAAGAATGTCACTGATAATTGCCAGTAGCTGATGTGGATGCAGAATATTTTGTAGTTTTCTACTCTCACTTCTACGTTCGGAAAATATGTAATATCCCTGGTCTCTAAGTAGTGATAACCGAATAAAATCGATCGGCTTATTCTATAGTATCAAAATACAATGCTCACTCACTCGATATCTATTGAAATTCGTTCTACTTTACTACTACTACGTACTATTTTCATTCACCAAATATTGATACGAACTACCGTTCATTACTATATTACTTCATTCAGTTTATTTTAGTTGATAGTTCGGTGAATGAGCTTTATACCGAAGCTAACTGTGGAAATCGTTTTTGAGTATGAATATCTCGAAAACGTCACACGATAAAAATTATTCTAACCGAAATTTTAGGATTTGCAATTCTTTACTGGTTGGATGCCGAATTCTTTAAAATTTTCAAAAATTGTAAGTAGGTACGCAAACGCTTCTAAATGACTGTAAGGCTTTACCAGAAGCTAATGGTGGAAATTGTTTTTAAATGCAAATATCTCAAAAACAGTGCGTCATACGAGAAATATTATAACTATCGAAATTTTAGATTTTGAAATGGATGTCCAAATTTTCAAAATCCTATGTCCGCAATCCTCCAAAATCCCAGACTTTACTTTACTTTTGAGTGCGAATATCCCAAGGTAATGTGATCTCCCGGGGTAATGGGTAATGTGATCTCCCGAAAGTTGTTTGATACTCGAATTAATTCGATAGCACCCAACACTAACTCTAAGCCCCTCATTCAACAGCTAGTGCGGCAAGGTTGACAATTTTTAAATGTAAATATATGGCGTGCATTTAATTCAAAAGATAATCACGATAAATGCACACCAAACCACTTATTTTAAAATTAAATGGCCTTAGTACTGTCTATGACCCTAACCCACATTTAAATAAATCGTTTTAAAAGATGAACACAAATCTATGCTAATAAGTCATGTTATGTTCTTCCGAAATAAGTAGTTTGTGTCTAGTGGCATTCATCTTCTGTTGTTGATACTGAACAATAGAATAATTTTTTGGAAGAATATAACAGCTATTTGAAGAGAAGGATTTAGCATAAGGTGGTATTTTAAAATCAGTGGGTTATCGATATTAAGATTACATATCTTTTTAGTTATGAAGGTTGAATTAAGTATTTTACATAAGCATTTAGAAAAATAATACAAAACTAGAACCAGACAGTCGTCAGAATATAATTTAAAAGCAAATGTGAAATGGATCCACACATTCTTGGAGGAACCAATAGATGTTGCATAACTAACCAAATGCACAGACAATTTTCTGTCAAATGGTAAAATGTTTCCCGTGATTTTTTTATGTAATAGGGTACTTACAAGGATGTGGCAATCTCAGCATGCCTTTTGCCAAATGGAATTCTCATTTTGTTAGGATTAGTGGATAATTTATGTTTCGGTCACGAAAATTAAAGCAAATCAACTTTTTCGCTTAAAAGTCTACGACAAATCAAAATCGCTCGAATGTCAAATAACTCTACACAGTACAGTTCAGTAGTCTGCAATGTAAATAGTGGACGCATTCGATTTCATTAAGAAATGGGCACATTCAGTTGCTGTGAACTTACATACAGATATAATAAAAGAAATCTTTTAAAAAAAAAAACTATGATAAACATTAGATGAATTCATGTTACTTTTTAGTTGTTCCTAGTTTCGTAGTTCATTCTACGTTTTTGTTCATTCTTTCAGGTTGATGTTTTCGTGAATTAATTACCATGTTTCTATGGCGAGTTGAACCCGGATTGAAATTGACTTAGCTCCTCGTTTCTCGAGTTGGTGTTCAAATCAAAGAAACTGGCTGATTCGAATGAGAAACATTCGATTGTACACAATCCAATTGCAAACAAATGGGGACCATTACTTATGTTATTTATGTGTTTGTAGTAAAATAAATGTTATCTCAATATTATAGCTCCTGGCAACTGAATTCGATGTAAACGGTGCGAATTGGAATACTGGAATTGTAAACTCAGCGACAGCCTCAACTCTGTCAAAAGAATTAAAAACAAAAAGTGTTGGATACGTTGATCGATAAAACCATTTTAGTTTCGACTGACACTGACAATGATGAAATGTTAGATAATTTTCAATACAATCAAAACCAAAACGCTATTTCAACAGCTTCTTCTTCTTAAAGTTCTTCTCCACTGAGGAGATTGGAAATCATTGTTCTCAACGTTTCTTTGTTGTTTTGTCATTATTGCTGTTGGCGGAAGATTAAGCCATTCCTGCATATTTGATAAGAATGTCAGCCTTTATCCTCCGGGGGCTCTTTTTCCTTCTATCTTTCTTTGTGAACAGAGTACTAAGTATATACGTGTACTAAATATTTTAATTTCTATTTTCCTCATTCGCCTCAATACTTCTTCAATTGTTATTCTGCCAATCCGAAAGATACGTTATGTTCTATTGTACATTTTTGAAGGTTTCTATTTCTCTTATGGTTGCTCCGTGTAGCGTCCATGTTTCTACTCTATATAGTAATACTGACTAAATATAACATTTAAGCAGTATTGTTTTCACATCTAAATTAATTTCTCTACTGGATAGTACTTTTTTTGAATTTACAGAAGACTGCTCTCGCTTGTTCAATTTTACATTGAATTGGATTACTAGAATTTGCGTTGTTATTGATTGTTCATAGGTATTTAATGCTGTTGACTCTCTTAGCGTTTATGTTATTTATTTTCAATTCAAGTCCTGTACTCTTTGGTTTCTACTAAATACCATAGACTTGGTTTTTATGTTTATTTGTAATCCATCGTATTACTCAATTCAGTTATTTCGCTTGCTATTATGACTGCATCATCTGCAGTCAGTGGTGATAAAATACAACCTTATCTTACTCCTCTTCCCCTTCTATAGTTAGAGTCCAGTATAGGTTTTCAATCACTCTACTGTCTTTCCTATCTACATGTACATATGTGTTTACTCCTAAGAATTTCCACCATTTTTTAGTAGTTGGGAATGAGCTTTGTGGTATTGAAAATTAGTGAAAGTTAACTACAAAGAATTACAAAGACTACGAAACTACGACGACTAAGAAACAAACTGAATCGTGATATAAATCCCCTATTACGTTAAGTGGCCCATAAACATACATATTGTAATATGCAGGCTACGGCTCGAGTAGATAAAACGATATTCTGTGAAATTTATTTCTTTATTTTCTACTCTATAGAACAATTCAAGTTCACACTATACTATTCTTCGCAAATTCTTTTCTTACAAGGTCTCTTTCCTCTCAAATCACTTTATCTCCTTTCAATTACTTAATTTACAAATCCAAACTAATTACTTTTTCTTGTTCACTCTCAACTCTCAATTTATCACAAAATTACAACTTCGCCTATTATCACTTTTCTAATCTCTTCGCCACAGTTTAAAAATCACTGTCTTTCCTATTGATCGCCATCTGTCCTTATATAGCAGAAGTTTCAGATAGCCAGAAACTTCTAGCAAATTCTTCGACCACTGGAAATAATTCCAAGATGACAATCATTTCTTCCAGTTATAATTCTCTCTTTATCCGTGACGTTGTCAGCTATTGCGAACCTCGAATGAAAGTACAGTTTGGAATGGGCTGTAGGAGCGTAGTTATTATTCTACATTATTGTTGCATACTTTTAGACGATGTTACACTGCCCCCCTCTTAGACTTGTTCGTCCCGAACAAGTGCGTCCTCACTTCGACCATTGTATCGACTCAGTCGGTCCACATGAACCACTTTCATTTTGGCCCTTGGTCCTCGCTGGATGCGGTAGACAACATCGTTGATGCGGGTTACTATTCTGTATGGACCCTCCCAGTTCCGCTGCAATTTAGGTGATTTCCCCTTTTGGCGATGGGGATTATACAGCCACACTAGATCTCCTTCCTGGAATCCTGACGTTGTTGCCTTGGCATCATACCTGGTCTTCATGCGGTCGCTCGTTATCTTAATCTGGCTTCTGGTCCTTTGGTGTATGTCCCTAAGCCTTTCCCTAAGGTCCGCCACGTACTCTTCTTCATTTCTGGGCTCATTGGTAGGAGATCCAAATTTCACCTCACTGGGTAAACGAGCTATTCCACCAAATAAGATTTCGAACGGCGTATGTCGAGTAGTGCTATGCACGGCACTTCTATAGGCCATCAAAAACAAGGGAATCTGCCGGTCCCAATCCCGTTGGTAGTCACCTACGACCTTCGAGAGATGTTCGTCCAAAGTCCTATTGAAACGCTCCACCATACCGTCCGACTGTGGATGAAGCGGGGTTGTCCTTGTCTTTTTGATTCCGAGTAGTTGACACATCTCTTGGAAGATTCTTGACTCGAAGTTCCTCCCTTGGTCAGAATGCAATTCCAAGGGCACACCGAATCTGCTAACCCAATTGTAGACGATCTGCTCCGCCACGGTTCTGGCTTCCTGGTTAGGGATCGGAAACGCTTCCGGCCACTTACTGAAGTAGTCCATCACTACGAGTATATACCGATTACCATTGTCGGTTTCCGGAAAGGGCCCTGCGATGTCAATGGCGATTCGTTCGAAAGGTGCTCCCACGTTGTATTGGTGCATCTTACCTCGAGTTTTGGTTCTCGGACCCTTACTAGCTGCACACACGTCGCATTCTCTGCACCAGTCTTCGATATCTTCCTTCGCTTTTAACCAATAAAAACGTTCTCGTACCTTTTCTAGCGTCTTATTCACTCCCAAGTGGCCTCCGGACGCCCCGCCATGCATTTCCTGTAACACCTCCTTGACCCTCGTCCGCGGTACTACAAGCTGCATTACAAACGACTTTCCGTCGGAGGATTCCCATTTTCTTCTCAGAACACCTTCTTGGACATGGAGGGAGTCCCACTGCGCAAAATATGCCTTTAAGGTCGGGCTTCTGTGAGAGATGTCCTGATGATCCGGTTTCTCCATGTTCTCCTTCCAGGCCAGAATCGGCTCGATATCCGGGTCTTCCTTCTGAGCGTTCCGGATCTCATCTACGCTCCAGCCGGCGATAGGTTCGGCTCTCATTCTTTGGATGGAAACCAGCTCCCGTTCTTCCTGACGCGCACAATGTTTACAATCCGTTCTGCATGGTCTCCGGGACAGTGCATCCGCATTAGAGTGGAGTTTCCCTTTACGATGCTGTATTTCGTAGTCGTAGATTTGCAGCCTTTCGATCCATCTTGCAACCTGACCCTCAGGACTCTTGAACTGTAATAGCCATTTTAAGGCTGCATGGTCTGTGCGAAGAACGAACTTCCTCCCGTAGAGGTATTTGTGAAAATGCTTCGTAGCCAAGATCAAAGCTAGAAGTTCTCTCCTTGTCACGCAGTAGTTCCTTTCTGGCTTAGAGAGCACCTTGCTGAAGTACGCAACCACCTTCTCTTGGCCGTCATGCACCTGGGAGAGTACGGCTCCTACCCCAACATTACTAGCATCTGCATCCACAATGAACGTTTCCCCGGGAGTGGGGTAAGCCAGTATCGGGGCATCGCATAGCCGTTGTTTAAGTGCCTTGAAGCTCTTCTCGCACTCAATTGTCCATTTGAATTGTTTTCCCTTTTCCGTCAACTGGTGCAGGTTCTTTGCGATCCCGGCAAAATCTTTCACGAACCGTCTGTAGTAGGTGGCTAGGCCCAGGAAGCTCCTTAGTTGGTGTTTATCCTTGGGGACTGGCCAGTTTTTCACCGCTTCGACCTTCTCTGGATCGGTTCTCACTCCTTTCGCTGAAATTATGTGCCCCAAGTACTTGACTTCCGCTCTAAACAGGGCGCACTTCTTGGGGTTGAGCTTCAGGTGGGAACTTCGAAGCCTTTGAAACACATCCCTTAGATTGTCTCGGTGTTGCGCAAATGATTTTCCTACAACGATGACATCATCCAAGTATACCAAACAGGTTTTCCATGTTAACCCTTGCAGGACACATTCCATCAATCGCTCGAAAGTCGCCGGAGCATTGCACAGCCCGAATGGCATTACCGTGAATTGCCATAGCCCATTTCCTGCGGTGAAGGCGGTTTTCTCCCGGTCTTCTGGATGGATCTGTACCTGCCAGTAGCCACTCTTCAAGTCGAGAGTGGAAAACCATCGGGCTCCTGATAGTGTGTCTAGCGTGTCGTCAATCCGTGGCAGAGGGTAGCTGTCTTTCTTGGTGACGTAATTGAGCTGCCGATAGTCCACGCAGAACCGCGTGCTGCCATCTTTCTTCTTAACCAGTACAACCGGTGATGCCCACGGACTTTTGGAACTTTCAATCACAATTTCTTTCTCCATTGCCGACACCATCTCTGCAACTTCTGTCTGCTTTGCCAATGGAAGGCGCCTAGCAGGCTGACGAATTGGTCTAGTATCACCAGTGTCTATTCGATGTTGTACCAGGTGTGTTCGGCCGTATTCTCCGTCCTGTGAGGCAAATACATCAGCGTACTCATTGATAAGATTCTCTGCCATAGTTCGCTGCTCCTGATTCAGCTCACTGGACTGGAGAATCGTCTCTCTCGTTTCCGCTGTCCAAGGTGATGGGAGAGGTTTTGGAGGACCACGTTCAGATATTGTTGCGACGGCGGTAATCGGCGTGCATTTTCCAGTCACCTCCCCTCGCCTTAGTTTGACAGTGTGTGGTCTTGCGTTCAAAACTCTCACTGGAACCATGGTGTTCTTTGGTTCGACTAACGTCTTTCCCACGATGTAGTCTTGAGAATTCTTCTCCGGGTCTGGTTCTACTATGTAGAATCGGTGGCTCCCAAGATCACCTTCCAGCTTCGTCCAAATGATTGTCTCTGAAGACGGCGGCAAAACTTCGTCTTTGCTGATGACTGTCCTGAGAGTTACGGCATTCTCGTTTCCGTACACCATCGGAATCTCCACATTTCGATACCTCAGTACTTGCATCCCGATGTCCAAGATTACTTCATTTGCTTTCATG
The DNA here is from genome assembly GCA_963082735.1 of Pocota personata. NCBI lineage: Eukaryota > Metazoa > Arthropoda > Insecta > Diptera > Syrphidae > Pocota > Pocota personata. Next base: position 16,670,063 of record OY720432.1, read on the forward strand.
AAGTCTATTCCGATGATGCACTCGTCGCATATGTCTGCCACCAGAAACGCATGGGAGAACGTCAGTCCTGCCAGAGTAAGCGTAAGACGAACTTCTCCAAATACCTTCGCCATTTCCCCTATTGCAGTCTTCAGGCAGTAGCTGTTGGTGTTGTGCAGCCAGGAGCTTTTGACGATATCTCTTCTTACAATGGAGGCAGTGATTGTTGATTAGTGCCTCCACTGTCAGGCTCTTGTTATCCCGTTTGGTTTGCGAAACTTGAATGGTGGTCCTGGGGGCCTCGATTCCAGTAACCAACTTCTGCCCCGCGAAGTTGGTCCTTACGCATTTCCCGACTGCTGGTTTTGGGAAGTCTGACTGACAGGATGGATGTTATCACCTCCAGATGCTTCCTCTCTGCTTCTCCTACTTCCGCAATGTGGACAATTTCCTCGTCTAGGTGCACTTCTGCACTGCCGTTGTAGGTGTCCGGTTTGGTTGCAATTCCAGCAACGGATTTGACTTCCGCGAGCTCTGTCTTCATCCATGACGGCTGTTCTCTGGCATGAGCATTCCACGACGGACATTTCCCTGACACGGTGTATTCCCTGGTATGCTTGGTCCGCAGCCTTCATTGACAAAGCGAATGCCAATGCCTCGGGGAGTGTTCGCTTTTCAGCCATCCTTACAGCCATTTGCAGTTGTCTGTCCTCTATGGCCTGAATAAAAGCTTCCACCGCCATTTCGTTGATAAGCTCCTCACCGGCTTTAGGGTATGAAAGATGGGCTAGTCGCTCTATATCCGCTTGCAACTGTTGGAGCGTTTCCCCCCTTTTTTGGACTCGACTACGCAGCTGAACCCTGTACACCTGCTGCATGTGTTCATCCCCAAACCGCATTTCGATAGCCTGAACCAGAGAGTCGTAGTTCTGCTGTTTATCTTCCGGGATGGTCTGCAAGAGCTCCGCAGCTGGACCCCTCAGTGCAAGTGTGAGTGCAATGGACTTCTCTTCATCGTCCCAGCTATTGGTCATTGCGGCCGCTTCGAATTGCCTTTTATAAATTGGCCATGATGTTTGACCATCGAAGATAGGAGGCTGCATCTCCTTTCTTCTCAGACCGTCGGTGGAATATTCCCGTGCTTTCTGTCTCTTCACGTTGCTGAGTTCCTTAGTAAGATTTTCGACTTGTTTTTCTACTTTTTCGAACTGAGTCTCTATTTTCCCGAACTGAGTTTCATGCTTCTCAAAGTTTTCATCGAATCTAGTTTCGACTTTTTCGAGTTGCGTCTCTACCTTCTCGATTTTCTCTTCGATCACTTCGAATTTGGATTCCAAGTTCTTGTTTTGCTCATCAAGTTTACTTTCCAGAGCATCTAGAGAATTCTTTTGTTCGTCCATTGCTTTCTTTTGTTCATCCAACTTAAGTTCTAGAGAATTCCTTTGGTCATCGAGCTTATGACTTTGATCTTCTATTGCTTTCTTTTGTTCGTCCATGACTAACTTAAGTTGCAGGAGCAGACTTGTTATACCCGGGTCGGCTACTGTACTTGCTGGTTCCTCTTCCACGTCAAACTCTATGTCATGCGGATTTTCACCTTCCTGCGTTACTGCTTCTTCCAGACGAATCAGTAGGGCATCTTTTCCCCCAGTTGTGTCGAGATTCCGCTTACTGAGTTCTGCCTTTAGTTGAATTATAGTTAGTTTTCCCAACTTGCGACCCATTTTGCGCAACTAATTAACTCAACGCAGAAATCGTTTTTTTTTTTTTTTTTTTTTTTTCTTGTGCAATTTCACACCACGGAAATAGTTATTCACAGAATAAGTTTTATCCCAGCTTCTGACACCAATGTAATATGCAGGCTACGGCTCGAGTAGATAAAACGATATTCTGTGAAATTTATTTCTTTATTTTCTACTCTATAGAACAATTCAAGTTCACACTATACTATTCTTCGCAAATTCTTTTCTTACAAGGTCTCTTTCCTCTCAAATCACTTTATCTCCTTTCAATTACTTAATTTACAAATCCAAACTAATTACTTTTTCTTGTTCACTCTCAACTCTCAATTTATCACAAAATTACAACTTCGCCTATTATCACTTTTCTAATCTCTTCGCCACAGTTTAAAAATCACTGTCTTTCCTATTGATCGCCATCTGTCCTTATATAGCAGAAGTTTCAGATAGCCAGAAACTTCTAGCAAATTCTTCGACCACTGGAAATAATTCCAAGATGACAATCATTTCTTCCAGTTATAATTCTCTCTTTATCCGTGACGTTGTCAGCTATTGCGAACCTCGAATGAAAGTACAGTTTGGAATGGGCTGTAGGAGCGTAGTTATTATTCTACATTATTGTTGCATACTTTTAGACGATGTTACAATATGTACATAGGTACCATGTACCTCAATAGATTATTTTCAACATAATCATAATCTTAAATATTGTAATATGCGAGCTACGGCTCGAGTAGATAAAACAATTATTCTGTGAAATTATTTCTTTATTTTCTACTCTATAGAACAATTCAAGTTCACACTATACTATTCTTCGCAAATTCTTTTCTTACAATGTCTCTTTCCTCTCAAATCACTTTATCTCCTTTCAATTACTTAATTCACAAATTCAAACTAATTACTTTTTCTTGTTTACTCTCAACTTTCAATTTATCACCAAATTACAACTTCGCCCGTTATCACTTTTCCAATCTCTTCGCCACGGTTCTAAAACCAACTGTGTCTTTTTTGATCGCCATCTGTCCTTATATAGCAGAAGTTTCTGATAGCCAGAAACTTCTAGCAAATTCTTCGACCACTGGAACAAGAGAAATAATTCTTGCAGTTTCAATTCCCTTTTATCCCTGATATTATTCGTCTCTTTCGTTGACATGAGCGGTGGAGACTTCGTCCCAGACACGAACCTCGAATGAAAGGACAGTACGAACCAAAATTCTGCCAGAATGAAGTCACTTCGGAATTTGTTGCGTCATATTTTAGGGGGCGTAGTTATTATTATGTTACACTGCCCCCCTCTTAGACGTGTTCGTCCCGAACAAGTGCATCCTCATTTCGGCCATTGTATCGACTCAGTCGGTCCACATGAACCACTTTCATTTTGGCCCTTGGTCCTCGCTGGATGCGGTAGACAACATCGTTGATGCGGGTTACTATTCTGTAGGGACCTTCCCAGTTCCGCTGTAACTTAGGTGATTTCCCCTTTTGGCGATGGGGATTATACAGCCACACCAGATCTCCTTCCTGGAATCCTGACGTTGTTGCCTTGGCATCATACCTGGTCTTCATGCGGTCGCTCGTCATCTTAATCTGGCTTCTGGTCCTTTGGTGTATGTCCCTAAGCCTTTCCCTAAGGTCCGCCACGTACTCTTCTTCATTTCTGGGCTCATTGGTAGGAGATCCAAATTTCACCTCACTGGGTAAACGAGCTATTCCACCAAATAAGATTTCGAACGGCGTATGTCGAGTAGTGCTATGCACGGCACTTCTATAGGCCATCAAAAACAAGGGAATCTGCCGGTCCCAATCCCGTTGGTAGTCACCTACGACCTTCGAGAGATGTTCGTCCAAAGTCCTATTGAAACGCTCCACCATACCGTCCGACTGTGGATGAAGCGGGGTTGTCCTTGTCTTTTTGATTCCGAGTAGTTGACACATCTCTTGGAAGATTCTTGACTCGAAGTTCCGCCCTTGGTCAGAATGCAATTCCAAGGGCACACCGAATCTGCTAACCCAATTGTAGACGATCTGCTCCGCCACGGTTCTGGCTTCCTGGTTAGGGATCGGAAACGCTTCCGGCCACTTACTGAAGTAGTCCATCACTACGAGTATATACCGATTACCATTGTCGGTTTCCGGAAAGGGCCCTGCGATGTCAATGGCGATTCGTTCGAAAGGTGCTCCCACGTTGTATTGGTGCATCTTACCTCGAGTTTTGATTCTCGGACCCTTGCTAGCTGCACACACGTCGCATTTTCTGCACCAGTCTTCGATATCTTCCTTCGCTTTTAACCAATAAAAACGTTCTCGTACCCTTTCTAGCGTCTTATTCACTCCCAAGTGGCCTCCGGTCGCCCCGCCATGCATTTCCTGTAACACCTCCTTGACCCTCGTCCGCGGTACTACAAGCTGCATTACAAACGATTTTCCGTCGGAGGATTCCCATTTTCTTCTCAGAACACCTTCTTGGACATGGAGGGAGTCCCACTGCGCAAAATATGCCTTTAAGGTCGGGCTTCTGTGAGAGATGTCCTGATGATCCGGTTTCTCCATGTTCTCCTTCCAGGCCAGAATCGGCTCGATATCGGGGTCTTCCTTCTGAGCGTTCCGGATCTCATCTACGCTCCAGCCGGCGATAGGTTCGGCTCTCATTCTTTGGATGGAAACCAGCTCCCGTTCTTCCTGACGCGCACAATGTTTACAATCCGTTCTGCATGGTCTCCGGGACAGTGCATCCGCATTAGAGTGGAGTTTTCCTTTACGATGCTGTATTTCGTAGTCGTAGATTTGCAGCCTTTCGATCCATCTTGCGACCTGACCCTCAGGACTCTTGAACTGTAATAGCCATTTTAATGCTGCATGGTCTGTGTGAAGAACGAACTTCCTCCCGTAGAGGTATTTGTGAAAATGCTTCGTAGCCAAGATCAAAGCTAGAAGTTCCCGCCTTGTCACGCAGTAGTTCCTTTCTGGCTTAGAGAGCACCTTGCTGAAGTACGCAACCACCTTCTCTTGGCCGTCATGCACCTGGGAGAGTACGGCTCCTACCCCGACATTACTAGCATCTGCATCCACAACGAACGTTTCCCCGGGAGTGGGGTAAGCCAGTATCGGGGCATCGCATAGCCGTTGTTTAAGTGCCTTGAAGCTCTTCTCGCACTCAATTGACCATTTGAATTGTTTTCCCTTTTCCGTCAACTGGTGCAGGTTCTTTGCGATCCCGGCAAAATCCTTCACGAACCGTCTGTAGTAGGTGGCTAGGCCCAGGAAGCTCCTTAGTTGGTGTTTGTCTTTGGGGACTGGCCAGTTTTTCACCGCTTCGACCTTCTCCGGATCGGTTCTCACTCCTTTCGCTGAAATTATGTGTCCCAGGTACTTGACTTCCGCTCTAAACAGGGCGCACTTCTTGGGGTTGAGCTTCAGGTGGGCACTTCGAAGCCTTTGAAACACATCCCTTAGATTGTCTCGGTGTTGCGCAAACGTTTTTCCTACGACGATGACATCATCCAAGTATACCAAACAGGTTTTCCATGTTAACCCTTGCAGGACACATTCCATCAATCGCTCGAAAGTCGCCGGAGCATTGCACAGCCCGAATGGCATTACCGTGAATTGCCATAGCCCATTTCCTGCGGTGAAGGCGGTTTTCTCCCGGTCTTCTGGATGGATCTGTACCTGCCAGTAGCCACTCTTCAAGTCGAGAGTGGAAAACCATCGGGCTCCTGATAGTGTGTCTAGCGTGTCGTCAATCCGTGGCAGAGGGTAGCTGTCTTTCTTGGTGACGTAATTGAGCTGCCGATAGTCCACGCAGAACCGCGTGCTGCCATCTTTCTTCTTAACCAGTACAACCGGTGATGCCCACGGACTTTTGGAACTTTCAATCAGACCTTCTTTCTCCATTGCCGACACCATCTCTGCAACTTCTGTCTGCTTTGCCAATGGAAGGCGCCTAGCAGGCTGACGAATTGGTCTAGTATCACCAGTGTCTATTCGATGTTGTACCAGGTGTGTTCGGCCGTATTCTCCGTCCTGTGAGGCAAATACATCAGCGTACTCATTGATAAGATTCTCTGCCATAGTTCGCTGCTCCTGATTCAGCTCACTGGACTGGAGAATCGTCTCTCTCGCTTCCGCTGTCCAAGGTGATGGGAGAAGTTTTGGAGCATCACGTTCAGATATTGTTGCGACGGCGGTAATCGGCGTGCATTTTCCAGTCACCTCCCCTCGCCTTAGTTTGACAGTGTGTGGTCTTGCGTTCAAAACCCTCACTGGAACCATGGTGTTCTTTGGTTCGACTAACGTCTTTCCCACGATGTAGTCTTGAGAATTCTTCTCTGGGTCTGGTTCTACTATGTAGAATCGGTGGCTCCCAAGATCACCTTCCAGCTTCGTCCAAATGATTGTCTCTGAAGACGGCGGCAAAACTTCGTCTTTGCTGATGACTGTCCTGAGAGTTACGGCATTCTCATTTCCGTACACCATCGGAATCTCCACATTTCGATACCTCAGTACTTGCATCCCGATGTCCAAGATTACTTCATTTGCTTTCATGAAGTCTACTCCGATGATGCACTCGTCGCATATATCTGCCACCAGAAACGCATGGGAGAACGTCAGTCCTGCCAGAGTAATCGTAAGACGAACTTCTCCAAATACCTTCGCCATTTCCCCTGTTGCAGTCTTCAGGCAGTAGCTGTTGGTGTTGTGCAGCCAGGAGCTTTTGACGATATCTCTTCTTACAATGGAGGCAGTGGCACCTGTGTCGATGGTGGCTACGCACTTCTTCTCGTTGATTAGTGCCTCCACTGTCAGGCTCTTGTTACCCCGTTTGGTTTGCGAAACTTGAATGGTGGTCCTGGGGGCCTCGATTCCAGTAACCAACTTCTGCCCCGCGAAGTTGGTCCTTACGCATTTCCCGACTGCTGGTTTTGCGAAGTCTGACTGACAGGATGGATGTTATCACCGCCAGATGCTTCCTCTCTGCTTCTCCTACTTCCGCAATGTGAACAATTTCCTCGTCTAGGTGCACTTCTGCACTGCCGTTGTAGGTGTCCCGTTTGGTTGCAATTCCAGCAACGGATTTGACTTCCGCGAGCTCTGTCTTCATCCATGACGGCTGTTCTCTGGCATGAGCATTCCACGACGGACATTTCCCTGACACGGTGTATTCCCTGGTATGCTTGGTCCGCAGCCTTCATTGACAAAGCGAATGCCAATGCCTCGGGGAGTGTTCGTTTTTCAGCCATCCTTACAGCCATTTGCAGTTGTCTGTCCTCTATGGCCTGAATAAAAGCTTCCACCGCCATTTCGTTGATAAGCTCCTCACCGGCTTTAGGGTATGAAAGATGGGCTAGTCGCTCTATATCCGCTTGCAACTGTTGGAGCGTTTCCCCCCTTTTCTGGACTCGACTACGCAGCTGAACCCTGTACACCTGCTGCATGTGTTCATCCCCAAACCGCATCTCGATAGCCTGAACCAGAGAGTCGTAGTTCTGCTGTTTATCTTCCGGGATGGTCTGCAAGAGCTCCGCAGCTGGACCCCTCAGTGCAAGTGTGAGTGCAATGGACTTCTCTTCATCGTCCCAGCTATTGGTCATTGCGGCCGCTTCGAATTGCCTTTTATAAATTGGCCATGATGTTTGACCATCGAAGATAGGAGGCTGCATCTCCTTTCTTCTCAGACCGTCAGTGGAATATTCCCGTGCTTTCTGTCTCTTCACGTTGCTGAGCTCCTTAGCAAGATTTTCGACTTGCTTTCCTACTATCTCGAATTGCGTATCCACTTTTTCAAACTGAGTCTCTATCTTCCCGAACTGAGTTTCATGTTTCTCAAAATTTTCATCGAATCTAATTTCGACTTTTTCGAGTTGCGTCTCGACCTTCTCGATTTTTTCTTCGATCACTTCGAATTTGGATTCCAAGTTCTTGTTTTGCTCATCAAGTTTACTTTCCAGAGCATCTAGAGAATTCTTTTGTTCGTCCATTGCTTTCTTTTGTTCGTCCAGCTTAAGTTCTAGAGAATTCCTTTGGTCGCCCATTGCTTTCTTTTGTTCGTCCATCGCTTTCTTTTGTTCATCCAGCTTAAGTTCTAGAGAATTCTTTTGTTCGTCCATTGCTTTCTTTTGTTCGTCCAGCTTAAGTTCTAGAGAATTCCTTTGGTCATCGAGCTTATGACTTTGATCTTCTATTGCTTTCTTTTGTTCGTCCATGACTAACTTAAGTTGCAGGAGCAGACTTGTTATACCCGGGTCGGCTACTGTACTTGCTGGTTCCTCTTCCACGTCAAACTCTATGTCATGCGGATTTTCACCTTCCTGCGTTACTGCTTCTTCCAGACGAATCAGTAGGGCATCTTTTCCCCCAGTTGTGTCGAGGTTCCGCTTACTGAGTTCTGCCTTTAGTTGAGTTATAGTTAGTTTTCCCAATTTGCGACCCATTTTGCGCAACTAATTAACTCAACACAGAAATCGTTTTTTTTTTTTTTTTTTTTTTTGTGCAATTTCACACCACGGAAATAGTTATTCACAGAATAAGTTTTATCCCGCTTCTGACACCAATGTAATATGCGAGCTACGGCTCGAGTAGATAAAACAATTATTCTGTGAAATTATTTCTTTATTTTCTACTCTATAGAACAATTCAAGTTCACACTATACTATTCTTCGCAAATTCTTTTCTTACAATGTCTCTTTCCTCTCAAATCACTTTATCTCCTTTCAATTACTTAATTCACAAATTCAAACTAATTACTTTTTCTTGTTTACTCTCAACTTTCAATTTATCACCAAATTACAACTTCGCCCGTTATCACTTTTCCAATCTCTTCGCCACGGTTCTAAAACCAACTGTGTCTTTTTTGATCGCCATCTGTCCTTATATAGCAGAAGTTTCTGATAGCCAGAAACTTCTAGCAAATTCTTCGACCACTGGAACAAGAGAAATAATTCTTGCAGTTTCAATTCCCTTTTATCCCTGATATTATTCGTCTCTTTCGTTGACATGAGCGGTGGAGACTTCGTCCCAGACACGAACCTCGAATGAAAGGACAGTACGAACCAAAATTCTGCCAGAATGAAGTCACTTCGGAATTTGTTGCGTCATATTTTAGGGGGCGTAGTTATTATTATGTTACAATATATTGGAACATTATATTTCTTATTTGGGACGACCTGGAATAGTAAGAACTTCTTTAAAAATTTAAATTCCTGCTGAATTAAGTCATCCTGTTACCTGCTATTCTTCGTATAAAACGTCATAGTACTCCAGTGCAGTATTCACTCTTATTCCCATAGTCGAAGTGATAGAATGTCACCCTTCAAAGTTTTGTATACATGTAAAATTATGTATTGCAAACCGAGCTGCAAACCAGTGGATCACAATTTTTCTGCTAAGTAAAATTATTGTAAAAATGGACTTCAAACTCGGATCCAGTAAATTTTGTTTATTTAACATTCCTTTAGTTTTTAGTGTTTCATACCAGAATAATAAGCTGAACCAAAATAATGGAATCGAAAATAATTAAAAAAAATATTTTGTAATACAAACATATATACATACACTGTCGGACAAAATAAAGTGCAAAACTAAACCTAGAAACATTTTTTAGTTTTTAAATCGTTATTACGTTTATTTTTTAACTCATTTTAATTTATAATCTTGTTATTAATAATTTTGTTTACTATATATTGGACAAGTGAAGCAACTGTATTAGCTTATTTGCAAAATTCAACTAAAAAAAATAACCCCATATTTAGAGAAGAAGCAAAGAAAAGTCCTGGATATGACCTTATATCTGGTGTCGTACTAAAGAACTTACCAAGGAAGGCAATAATAAAAATAACAAATTTAACAAATTTAAGCTTAAATATGTGCCTAGTTTGTGAAAGGTTGCTGACGTCCTAATGATTCCCAAACCTGGTAAACCGCTAAATAAAGTATCATCTTACAGACCTATCTTGTTATTGCCAATGATATCAAAAGTGTTTGAGAAAGTACTCGCAAAACGTTTAAATAAAATAATTGAAAGGAAAAAGCTGATTTCGAACCATCAATTTGGTTTTCAAAGGCAGCACTCTATGATACAACAGGTACACAGAATTACGAATAAAATCGAAGAAGCACTAGAAAAAAGGAAAGTTTGCTCGGCTGTATTCTTGGATGTGACGCAGGCCTTTGATAAAGTATGACACGAAGGACTTATCTATAAACTGAGATGTATGTTGCCAAATCAATATGCTTCTATTCTGAAATCGTATCTAGATGGAAGACAAACATTCGAAGATAATACTGCAATACTAGCAGTAGGAAGAACCAATGAAGAATCCACAGAAAAACTACAAATTGGCATAAACAAAATCTGTAAATGGACTAATAAGTGGAGAATCAAATTGAACGAGTCTTGACTTTACTAATAAAAAAATTGAATATATACCAATTATTATAAACCAAAAAATAGTTCCATGCGCTAATACAGCGAAATATTTAGATATGACTCTAGATGCAAAGTTGAGATGGAAAGAGCACGTAAAAAAGAAAAAAAAAGAGTTAGAAATCAAATATAGAAAACTGCACTGATAGAAAGAAACTCATCCGTATCAATTGGAAATAGAGTGCTTTTATATAATCAAATTCTGAAACCAACATGGACATATGGAATCCAACTATGGGGTGCCAAAAAGACAAACATAGACAAAATACAACGTTTCCCAAATAAGGTGCTTAGAAATATAGTAATTGCACCTTGGTACATAAGAAATACTGACCTTCATCGAGACCTGAAGGTAGAAAGTGTATCTGCGGAAATTCTAAAACATGCAAAAAACACAAAGAAAAGCTAGAAGAGCATATAAACATAGATGCACGAAAACTACTGCATAATGAAAATCAATTACGAAGGCTTAAAAGAACAAAACCTCTCGACTTAACTTAATATAAGAAAAATAAAAATTTATATACTTACTTGTAAATACATACACACTCGAAATAAAGGGTCAGCAGGGGGTGTAACTCATACAAAGACTAAGATGTCAGAAAAAAATTGCTTATTAGTTCAAGTGACTAGATCGCAATTATGTGGGAGGTGGTTTTAGTCGGTAAAAATCTGACATGCTGATTACTCGGATCATCAGTATCTTTTGAAAGAAAATTCATGAAAGAAGACAAAATACTCGTAAATTGCAAATTCAAAAAAAGTAACAAAAACAAATCATATATTCAAAATTCAGCTTTTAAAATGAAAAAGCTCAATAGCTAGTGGTTTCTCCTTTGTTCTGAATTACTGCCGCAAGACGCTTGGGCATGCTGGAGACCAGATTTTTCAGCGTGTCGCCTGGAATTGTCTCTCATTCATTTTCAAGGCTTTTCAAAAAAGAGGAAAAGTAGCGACGCTTATGCAATGGAATCCTCTCATCCAAAATGGACCAAAGGTGCTCAATTAGATTAAGGTCTGGGGATTGAGGTGGCCACTCCAATATATCAACATTATTTCGTGTAAAAAACTGCTTGACTACTTGGCTCATATGCTTTGGGTCGTTATCTTCTTGAAAGATGTAACTTCCCAAAGAAATTTTAGAAACAGAATAATCTAAATTTTCTCTGATAATGTTGACGTAAGTTGGACCCGTCATTTTGGTATCGATTTTGACCAGATTTCCAACGCTGCTAAAGGAGAAACATCCCCAGATCATTACTGACCCTAATTACATTTTCTGTGTGCACTTTTGGCTCAGTCTTTCAGAGGGTCTACACCAAACTCGCTTTCTGGTTTTGAGATTTCTTAGCTCAAATTTGGACTCATCGGACCAAATTATTCTTTGCCAGAATGTTTGCGGTTTTAATAAAGACTTTTTTGGGATGTTAACTGTACGAAGCATATGCTTTTTCTTCGCAAAAAAACTTTTTTAATCCGCTTTCTTGAAGTAGTCTTTGCACTGTTCTTGGTGTTATACTTAATTGTCAATCTTCTTTAATACTCCTTGCGAAAGAAAATAGGTTTTTCCTGGCCTCAATTTCAATTCGTCGGTCTTCGGTTGCTGTAGTCTTCCACTTTCTTCCGCAAGAACTCTTGAAACTGGCAACTGACCCTCATTTTTCAAAGTTAAGGCAGATCTTCCTTACCCCAGATAATGACAATCCATATTTTTGTGCCAGTTTTTGAAATGTCAACCTTAGCATCGAAAATAAAATGTCCAACTTTGATTTAAAGCTTCTACCTCTTATTTTTTTTATCAATAGTAAATATCTGTTCTAAAAAATTATAAAACTATTTACAATACACTAGCGCGTTGCGTACAAAATAGAAAATGCACTTTATTTTGTCGCGTCTAAAGTACAACTGCCGTAGAATCAGCTCAACTGATAGTAAATAGACAAAAGTTATTAACGGTTAATTTTTACAAAACGGTGAACACATGTGTAGGTGACGTCAGCACAAAAGCATTGAGCCATAAATGCTCTTTCCTTTTAACTAACAGGACTTTGAAAATGAATCGACTGCTTGATGTATCCACTCTAAGCTGGAATATAACGCCCATATCTGGTCTGGTGCACCCAAGACCGTTCTGCACATTCTTGATAGGGTACAAAATCGCGCGTTAAAACTTATATGTGATAGAGACATTGTGAATGCTATACATTCACTTGAACATCGGAGAAATGTCTCATGTTTCTCCCTGTTTTATCTTTTTTTCCAAAAAAAATGCTCCAGCGAAATAGCCAGTTGCATTTTTCCCCTTCAAAATTTTACCCTCAATACGCGACATGCTTCGAATGAACATCAGTTCACCCTAAAGCCTAACTTCGGCCGTACTGTCAAATATAGGGATTCGTTTATAAGCCGAACGACACGAATGTGGAATGATCTACCAAGCTCTGTATTTCCCCATCACTACAACCTCCAAACATTTAAAGCCAACGTGCACAGGCTTCTCCTCTGTTCCTCTCCCCCTTTTTCCTCAAAGCCCATGCCCTGTAACAGGACTCGTATAAAGGTATTCATATTCCTTTTGGCGCGCGAATTATTAAAAAAAATATATATACAGGGTGTTTTTTGGGACTGCGGCCGATTTGAAATTAAAAAAAAAAAAAAAAACACAAATCTTTTTGCTATAAATGTATTATGTATTCAATATCATTAATGTTGAAAAATAATGTTGGCCAAATGCCCACCTGTAGCACTGGCACAAACGCGTGCACTTTCAATCACATTCTGCAGCATGTCATCCGAAATATCTGCTATTGCGTTGTGTATATTGTCTTTCAATTGTTGCAATGTAGTTAGTTTGATAGCGTATTCCCGGTGCTTTAAGTAACATCAGAGAAAGAAGTCGAGGGTTGTTAAATCTGGTTAACCCGGCGGCCAATTGATATCCCCAAATTTCGACATGACACTGCCTGGAAATGCCTGTTTCACAATTTTGTTAATCTGGCTGTATGGCATGTGGCTCCTCATGTTTCGGAGACGAAACCGAGCAACTTCAGACAAAAATAAATTTTGGAACATCTCACTATTTCGATCGCCAGTAACAGTACCATTCACCATTGTCATTTTCGTAAAAAATGGTCCAAGTATCTCACCAGCGTAAATCGCCTCGTCACACATAATCAACTTTTGAAAAAATTCAGGGTCATTTCTATTCAATTGGTCAATTTTTGCACTTCAATTCCGTCGTCCCTGGTCGTAATTTTCTTCAAGTTCTTGAGTCATTTGAAATTTGAATGAAAAGAAATGAAGGTGGCGATGCATAATTTGCCACATAGACGTTGGAGAACTCCCAATTTGTTAACCACGACGACGAATCGAACTTCACTCTCATTGTTCCTCACTGCATCAATGTTTTGTTGTGCACACTCTTACGACATGATCCAGGCTTTGGCAAATCACTTACTGTGTAATGGTTCTCGAAATCATGGATAATTTTTTGAATAGTGCTCTATACAGGAACTCCACGTCGACGAAAAAAATCACTTAATTTACAATAATTGATGAACCATTTTGATAAAATATTTTAATCACTAAAAATCGTTGTTGTGGCGTCAAACTCTTCATGGTGAAAATACATTGATAGCTGAACACTACTGCTAACTTTTACATAATAAAACAATCTCTGTGAGAAATGGCGGCAATTTCTAATAGGCCGCAGTCCCAAAAAACACCCTGCACAAACAAAATTTCATCAATATTCGTTCAGACGTTCTTGAGTTAGGCAGCTTAGAAATATGATTTAAACAATTTTAAAACCCTCAGTAAAAAAAACGTACGTTTACCTGATTCTTTCAAAATCGACCACAGCTTTCTACTTTTCTTAGGATTAACGAGGACGCAAAATTAGGATACACTTAAAATAATGGTACGGAACACCAAATAATTAAAACCAAGAGCATTCAAGGACACTCAAGGTCACCGAACTCATTATCACTCTGTCCGCAACAACTTTGCTGATAAAGTATTTTCCTCCAATCTTCAAACGTCTCTGAGCAAAACGAAGCTACCTTTGTAAAAAAAAATTTAATAAAATTTGTAATCACTTTAATTGATTCTTACAATAACCTCATCAATTATTCCCATATTAACTTTTGTTCCTTAAACTACCTTCTAAAAATTGATGTACACGAAATTTTTTTTTTTTTCACAACCAAGTTCTATGGAGATTGCCCTTACTTCTTTGCATTGGTCAAGGTCAAAAAAGCAAGTGGGTAATGATGCAATGTCACTGAAAGTTTCACTGTGACTATAGGAATGCAATTAGCTCACTGTAACCCAATGTTCATCATTACTCGCCCACACTCCCCAATCTTTCCTGGAGGATTTTTCAAACTTTCCCCGTAATGAAAAAGGCTCTATTATTATCATTCTGATTATCATCTTGCCCTTACAGCCGAACATGGTTTTACATCTTTCATTAATGAAATTATAAGGTCAATCTCAAGTACGTGTAACGATCATGTTTTTGGCATTTTTGCGAAAATCCCCTTAAATCTTTTTGTTGGTGTTGACTTTGACTTGCAAATAACTTACCATTGTATGACTGGCCTTTTGTTTGTAGATTTTAAGGTCATGAAGCGTTCTTGTAACATTTCTTCACAGACTATTACTAAAATAAGGTATAACTTACTAAATAATCAACTTCGTTTTGAGAATTGGGAGGCAGTCTTCGCCGAGGATAACGCTTCTAAAGCTTATGAATCGTTTTTGAATATTCTCCAAAATTATGTCAGAACCATGTCAGCCACTGTTGTCAAAAAGAAATCTCAAACAAGATTAAAGCCCTGGATAAATTTTGGTATTATGAAAAAACTCAAAGCCAAAAACAAACTGCGAAAATTGTGTCACCGACATCAACTAAACTTAACTTAAAAAAACAGTATAAGAAAATGAGCAAGAATATAAATAAAGAAATTTTATTACCACCACTGTACCTGTTTACTCGTACATACAAAAAATTCAAACATTTTCCGCCCTGTTCTGCATTTCGAGTGAAAGTGGATTGAAATCGAATTTCAATTTCCCTCGAAATGAAATTCAGTGTTCTGCATTCCGAGTGAATTCGATTTTTTTTTAATCCACTTCGAATTCTTACTTGAAATGTCACAATCAGCTGTAAAATCATTTTAAAATTATTTGAGATTCTCAGTTGCTTAGAATTTTTTGTGAAAGTGAATTAAAAATTTAATAAAATAGTTCTTATTAAAAATTGATGCTATTTTACTGCATATTATTGGTGAAAACCGAATGGAAAGAGTTCGCAGGAAGATTTTGATTCACAGCTAACACGTAAATTCACATCACAAAGGCATGTGTATTTAATTCACAACACAAAACTCAAGTGAATTCAATTCACATGAAAACCACAATTTTTCGAATTGCAGAACCGTTTATACTCGTACCTTTGCTCTAACTGTCATTTTTTAAATGAGATTTGAATTTATTTCTTTTCTTTGATATTCTACCAGCATGTAAAACCAAAGTTCATCAGAAAAAAAACACAACGGTACTTTTCGGTCGAAGCAGATTGAAGTGTTTTTTCAATTTCCTTATTTTTTGAAGTTAATTTTTTTCTAGTGCGAAAAAGTGTTTATATTTCCTGTTATTTTCTTACTCCTTTGCCTAAAATAATTGAAGAACATTGTGCATCAATAAATAAAAGCGATCAAATAAATATAAAAAAAAAATATCATTAATCAAGGTGTACTCGCTTGAAGATATGAAGTCATTTTTGTGTTTTTCTTAGAATGGACTTCAAATCTTTTACAACTCACTCTTTTTACGGAAAAAGATTCAATAATCTTCCAAATGCTGTAAATGCATAATCAAATGGGGTTCAACCAACAGAGTGGAATTTAATGCTTCCAAAATACAATGCTGTCTTCTGTCTCTTAAGCGAAACCAAAACCCTCAACCATTATCCATGGATGGTACTTGCATCACTGAAACCGAAAGACTTGCCATTCTCGGTATGTGTATTAATAACCATCTTCAAACGATCACATATTCGAGGCCGCCAAAAATGCTGCAAAATGTCTAGGTGCAAGAAATATTTTACCCAGTCTGATCTGGCCTCAATTTATAAGGCATTCATCCGCCCTAAGCTGGAATATAACGCCCATATCTGGTGTGGTGCACCCAAGACCGTTCTGCACATTCTTGATAGAATATAATATCGCGCGTTAAAACTTATAGGTGATAGAGACATTGTGAATGCTATACATTCACTTGAACATAGGAGAAATGTCTCATGTCTCTCCCTGTTTTATCGTTTTTTCCAAAAAAAAATGCTCCAGCGAAATAGCCAGTTGCATTCCGTCCCTTCAAAATTTCACCCGCAATACGCGACATGCTTCGAATGCACATCGGTTCACCCTAAAGCCTAACTTCGGTCGTACTGTCAATTATAGGGATTCTTTTATAAGCCGAACGACACGAATGTGGAATGATCTACCAAGCTCTGTATTTCCCCATTACTAGAACCTTCTAACATTTAAAGCAAACGTGCACAGGCACGTTCCTCTTCCCCTTTTTCCTAAAAGCCCGTGCCTTGTATCAGTATAAAGATATTCATATTCCTTTTGGCGCGGGCGAATTAAAAAAAAGAAGACGAAGGGAATGCTATTCGTATGTTGACCTGACGTTGATAACAATACAGACGAGGAAAAGATTGATGTTGATAATTTGGAAAATGAACAGATGCAAAATGATGTTCCAGGTAACGTCGAAATTTTTGTTAGAGATAAAGAATACGACAGTAATGATGAAGTTCCGTTAGCAATGCTGAAAGCTCCAGATGGTGACCAAAATAAAAACTACCCACGATGGTCTAAAAGCGAAGTTGATATGACTATGGGTTCTACCAACAGTTTCGAAAGCGGCATTTTGGATATGAAAATGAGTTTGGAAAATAAATCTCCTGTTGACATTTTCGTAACGCCGTTCGATTATGATGTCGTTCCACTGATTTTAGAACAAACTCGGCTTTATGCTTCCCAACAAAACCATCATAATTTTGAATTCACAAAACAAGATCTCCAAGTTTTTATCGGCATGCTTTTTCATAGCGGCTACCATTCAATGCTAAGGGAATCAATGTATTGGCAAATGGACAAGGACACACAAACTCTAATAGTTGCGAATAACATGTCTCGAAATAGATTTTCTGAAATAAAAAAGTTTATTCACTTGGCAGACAACAATAAAATTGATTCTCAAGACAAAATGGCTAAAATAAGGCCACTTATGAATTTGTTATGCCAGAAATGTCAAAAGTGGGGCTTCAAGCACAAAAATTATCTGTTGATGAGGCCATGATAAAAAATATCCGTCACCATATTCTAAACAGTTCATAAAAGGAAAACCAGTTAGATTTGAATTCAAAAGCTGGATGCTAACAAGCAGTTGTGGCTATTTATATAACTTCGACATATAGATCCTGAAAGGTCGCAAATACCATTAGGATCTCGAGTCGTTGTCGAACTGTTAGAAACTCTTAAATTTCCTACTGACGAGATTACGAATATATACTTCGATAACTATTTTTCTTCCCACGAGTTGTTACGTATATTGAGATCGTACAAAAAAACGTCCATTGCAAATAAAGAAAGAGTTGAAGAACAAGAAAAGGGGACACTATGAACATACTTACGATGCAAATAACAAATTTATTTTGGTAAAAAGGAATGACAATAGTGTTGTCACTATGGGCACAAACTTTGATGCTATCATACCAATGCATTTTGTAAAGCGTTGGTCATCTGCAGAAAAAAAAAAAAGGTTCTCATACCCCAGCCAAAACTAATTGCTGATTATAATAAAGGTATGGGTGGTGTTGATCTACACATATTGATAGGAGATGTAAATCACGACATTAATTTCTTGAGAATGTGATTTGCTGCATACATGTTAGTTGTAAGTGAAAAAAACCAAACTAATGTTTTTCAGCTTGGGCTACCAAACGTTGATATCAAATTCCACTGCTTTGATTGCCCGTGTATCAATTTAATTAATTTTTGTTGTACTACAGAGGCGCCTGGACCAATTTTTAATGAAAATGCAACATGCACCTCGTTATCTCGGTATAACTTTCGACCAAAACATGAGTTGGACAGAACATTTTTCGCTACTGAAACAATACTTACGTTCTTCCGTTCCGTGTTTTTATCGTCTGAAAAAGTGTTGTTCAAGCAGAACCCTTAAAACCACCTATCATGGAATTTTCCATTCGAAACTACAATATGGAATAAGTTGTTGGAGTTGTTCTTACATCACCAATATAAAGTCAATCGTCGTCTTGCAGAAGTGTGCCATAAGAAGAATTAGTACCATCTGGCCCATTATATGGTGTTGTGTATTCTTTTTTTAAGGTTTCTAAAATTGTTTTTATGAAAGGAGTAGGGATGCAGAGTCCAATATTTAATACTCGTAATCTACGTAGCACTACACGCTATGTTGTTGAAATTCCAACTTTTCGTATTACTCACTACAGAAACTCCTACCCAGTTGTATCTTGTAAGCTTTTCAATCGTCTTCCTTTCGATATAAGATCCATAAGCACTCATTATAAATTTCTAAAAAAAAAATAAATCATGTCTTCTTGATTTCGATCATAATGAGATTGAATTATTTGCTCGCCTTATTTGCATAATTGTTTATTTCAACATTCAACAAAATCGAACGGGCACTTGAGTTCCATTATTTTCATTTATTATGAATTTTTTTATTTGTTGGGCATTTATTGTATTTTTAAAGTGGCATTTAATACTATTTATCGCTTTTATTAGCAGAATAATACTACTACTGTTTATAAACATGTACATGAAATCTTTGTTTACACATTTTTGTAAAAGAGAATAATGATTTTAATAAATAAAAAAATAAAAGTAGTTTGAGCAAATCTAGAACAGCACTACTACTACACGAACTTGACCCTCCATTCCTTAATGGAACAAGCTTATCTTTTTCTAACGAAACAAAATATCTGGGTCTTATTTTGGATAGGAAACTAAGCTGGAAACCTAACATACAAGAAAGAGTAAAGAAGCCACTGTCGGATTCTTCTCTTGAAAAAAAGCCATTGGGAACAAATGGGTCTTACAACCCAGATTAACTCGCTGGCTCTATATTTCGGTCATCAGACCGATCCTTATGTACGGGTGGTTGTTTGGTGGATTGCCTCGGATTAGGCGACAAACCAGAAGTTATTAAGCAAAGTCCGACGTTCAGCTTGTCTGTCCATTAGCGGAGCACTGCGAACGACACCTTCCGCAGCTATGGGCACTCTCTTTCATTTAACACCACTCGACATTTTTAGTAGGCAAATGGCAGCTAAATCAGCTATTCGCCTTAAAGCTACTTCACAGTGGTCCAAAAAGTATATGTTCACGCCTCCATCTTAAACAAGTTTAATATCTTCCCTGAAGACATTGACTACACCATACCCAAGTCAAATTTTGACAAAAACTTCCAAGTTGCCATCCCTTCCAGAACATTCTGGGAAGAAGGTGGCTTTACGGAAGATAAGTCGGTACATTTCTATACCGACGGTTCAAAAACTAACGACGAAGTGGGTGGTGGTGGTATCCCTGATAGGCTTAATTTAAACCTCTCTTTTCGTCTCTCAAACCACTGTAGCGTGGTCTAGGTGGATATAATGGCAATAAGGGAAATCTTGTCTTGGCTGAAGAAAAACGTGATATCGACCGTTGATATCCGCATCTTTTCGGACAGCCAAGCAGCGATCAAATCCTTGGCATCATTCTCAATAAATTCTATAAAAGCTCTACACTGCCGATCGTGTCTTATAGAGATGGCGGAGCAGTTCAATATTCATCTAATGTGGGTGCCGGGCATAGGGACATTCCAGGAAATTGTAAGGCTGATGAACTTGCTAGACATGGAACAACAATATCCATCCTTTCAGACAAAAGTTCACTAGGTATGCTGATCGCTATATGCAAACTTATATTAAAGCTAAATAATATTGAAAGGACTAATTCTAGGTGGACTAGTGGTACAACACCACCAAAAGATGTAATAATCTTCCCCGTTGTGACAAGTGCAATCTTCCCCCTCATGATCATGATCCTCATGATCCCACCTCCACTATTTCCACTTCATAAGCAGAAATTACCAAAAACTCTTCTCAATCGCAATTCTTAGAAACAACATCTCTACCAACAAATACTCATCCCGACCTCTCCACCATTCCTGCCGCGTCAAATATACTACCAACAACCAAACAAATCAGTCCACCTAGTGAAAACACAAACGATCAAAAATCACTAATAATAAACCCCTCAGTGCAACATATACACAGAAACACATCTAAACCTGTCGATCACCTTAAATCCACTTCTACAAATCAGCCAAATACTATAGACATTCATCATCAGTTTTCACCGCAAAATATCAATAGGTACCACAATGTCACCAATCTCAAACCTAACCCAAAAAATTATCCGCGAAAACATATATTATAACTTACAAACCAACCGCAATTTACTTCCTACTACGAATAAACTATCAAAAATCATAATACCAAGGATAAAAACCACTTCATTGAGCCCATACAGACTAAAAACAAAGAATCATTGTAACCGGACAAACACTAGCAACGATAACGACCCCGCCATCAACAGACCGTCCATCCCAGACCCAACAATGGGCCCTCACTATTCCAATCCAAGATGGCGGGGTCGCACCAATAACAGCAACACAACACTCACCGCAAATCATCCCCAACTCATCACACCTGCATTAAAAATAATTCAATGGAACATCAAAGACTACTTAAATAACTACAACGAAATATTAATACTTATAAAAATGATTTCTCCCAAATTAATAGCTTTACAAGAAAAACGTTACAACACAACCAGATTAACTTCAACAATGACTTCGAAGTCCTTGCCATCACAATAATATCTAAGCTTAAATTTTCAATAATAAATGCCTACATTTCCCCTACACAATCTTTGCAATCTGTAAAACGTCTTTGACTATCAACATCTACCCACTCTAGTACTAGGCGACGTCAATGGCTGGAATTTTAGCTGGGGCTCGCCCAAAAATAATCACCGCGCAAACACTATTTCCAAGTTTCTAACAAAATCCGACTATCAACTTCTTAATGACGGATCCCCCACACATTTCAGCACCCACTCCACTTTCACCCACATCGACCTTTCCTTTTGTTCCCCGAGTCTAGCTGTCGACATCAAATGAAATATCTTTGGTGATCTATGTGGAAGTGATCACTTTTCCATTATTATTTCCATGTTCCACAAGACCTCCTTCCCCCCTAAAAGAAGACTCAAATTCAAAATCGACGAAGCTAACTGGGATTTCTATTAAAAACTTCTAGACAAATATACTACCGAACACCCCATCAGTGATAATCTTAACAAAGAAGCAGCTAATATCCACAAAATTATCCTCCAAAGCGCCAACCAATCCATTCCCCAAACGTCTATTTCGACAGAAAGACACAAAGTCCCTTGGTGAAACAAGGAATTGGAACAACTAAAAGCAGAAAAAACAAGACTTTAGCAATCCTTAAAACGCAATATTTTCACTGATACCATTATTAATTACAAAAGAACCAACGCCCGATTTAAAAGAAAAATAAAAACTGCGAAAACCGAGTCCATCCATAAACTTACCTCTGAAATCAACCCCAATACACTTACTGCTAAAATCTGGTCCAGCATAAGAAGGTTCTGTGGCGTCAAAACATTCTCTCCCATCCATTCCATTACTCCTACAGACCACTCCAACGTTAATACGTATTACGAACCCCTTCAGCCTAGCCAAACATTTTGCTGAATTTTGGTCCAAAGAACCCCACGATTCTAACTTTCCCCACCCCTTCTGCCAAAATAAACTCCTAACTAACCCTACCATCACACACTTCCCATCAAAAAATGCTGAAACCATCGACAGCGAGATCAGTCCCTCGGAACTAGACTCAGCATTAAACAAACTAAAAGGTAAGACTCCAGCCAACGATAGAATATCTTACCCTATGATAAAAAAAAACCTCTCCCCTTCCGTGAAAGCTCGATTCCTGAAATATTATAAGTCAATTTTCCATAGTAATATCCCCCAACTATACAAAAACAGTACGGTCATCCCTATCCTTAAACCTAATTCTGACAAATCCCTTCCGATATCCTACAGACCCATCAAACAAAATACCGTGGCCGTGGTGTAGTGGTAACATCATCGCTTGTCACGCTGTTGATTCACGGTTCGAATCCTGAAGTCAAGAATCATCTATTTATTTCGCACGAAATAAATAAAAAAAATCGATCACTTGCGAAAGCTAAGTTAACTCTACTGTGAGGGCATAACACTGGCAGTAGGGTGGTCATATGGCTAAAATGCAACTTGATCGTGATGATGACATCAGGAGGACGGAAAAAAAATACTGTGAATCATAAGCAACGTCAGTGATAGCGAAAACAAACAAAATACTCCCCAGTTATCTGGACAGCCACCCTTGGAGTTTACAGAAACTTAATACCACCCGAGTTTCAAACCACACCACTCTGTCTTTCTCTCTGTCTCTTCCTTTCCACAAAAACGCACGTGTTCTAAAAATTAGTATAAGGGTATTCATATCCCCTTCAACACGTGCAAATTATAAAAAAAAAAAAAACCTCCACCATTAGCTTAACTCCACCTTCCAAGACATACTATCCTGGTGCGAATACTCTGGAGCCAAATTATCTAGTAAAAAGCAAACATCTTCATATCTGCCAAAAACACAAATACTCCTGCAATATTCTATCAAGCAATATCATACTAGAAAAAGTTGATAGACTTAAAATCCTAGGCATTGTATTCCAAAAATATTACAAATGGAACGCACACATTGAATATATCCGCTTAGCCCTGGAAAAAGGATAAACATAATGAAATCCCTTTCCTACAAAAAATTAAAGTGCAAACCATATATATAATACTCACCAAAATAGAGTACGGTCTGTTCCTATACGGTTATTCCGCCAAATCCCACCTAAACAAAATCAAAACCATATATAACCGCCGATCTAAGAGAAGCACTCAACGCCTACCGAACAACACCCATTAACCACCTCCTGTTCGAAGCGAAAATGCAAACGATTGAAAGCCTACGCTACCAATCCACTCTAAAGCTATACAAACACATGCCCCTCTTTATAAAATATTAAGAAACCCAAAAAAAAAAACTGTTCTGAATCTAACGTTCCACAGCCCTCTGTAATGAAATCAACATTCCTCACAAACCCATTCAACCCTACCCCTCAAAAATAACTTAAGCGATTACTCCTTCATCTACACAGACGGCTCCAAAGTAGGAGATAACGTAGGCTTTAGTGTCGTAGGCTTGCTGACGACATAAACTCTTGTGGACTATATTAAAATCGGTGCTATAAACTAACTCTACAGTTTCTGTTGCTAATCAGTTTAATCAATTCGTTGTATCAGTAGCAACTCAATCAAAACCGCTACCTCCACCAATTAATTGTAATTGTAATTTTTATGCTAATGTAGTTGATGAATCAACTCAAAGCAATACATTTGTTTTTAAACCCTTTACCCCGCTAGAAATCCATAAACAAATTATGTCGCTTGATAATAAGAATTCCTGCACTTCTGACGGCATAACCAACTGCATTTTAAAGCATATTTCACTGCTTATTGCTGATGTTTTAAGTCATTTATTTAATTTGAGTGTCAATTGTGGCATATTTCCTTCTTCCTTAAAAGCTGCTGACGTAATTCCCATATTCAAAAAAGGTGATAGAAGTTTGATGTCGCAGTATAGACCTATTTCCATACTTCCAACATTTTGTAAATTATTTGAAAAACTCAGTCCTGGGGCCAGTTCTATTTTTAATTTATATAAACTCTTTATTTATTCAAAATTTTATAATTTAAAAATTTTTTTATTTTAATAGTCGTATTACAGCTTTTGCTGACGACATCACATTTACGTATACAAACAGCTACCTATTTGAATCAACTGTAAAACTTTATATGGTTTGTAACTTAAAAGGCCCTTATCCTTATGATTGCGATGTATATTTCCACTCCGCTGCTTGCGCCAAATTGTCATTAGCAGTTCATACTTGTGGTCAAAGTAATTTTTCGGTAGACTTTGTTTGTAGTCCAAATTGTTTTAAAGTTGAAAGTGTTGAACACTTTAAGTATCTAGGAGTTTTAATTAATAAAAACCTAAATTGGAAAGCCCATGTAGAGGAGTTAAAAAAATATATGTTATCTGTTACACGTAAAATGTATCTACTGAAACCACATTGTTCGAAAAAAATTCTTTTGATGATATACTATGGACTTACGCACTCCAAATTGCAATATGATATTGCAAGTTGGGGTGGAATATACAATTCCACAATCGAAGTATTAACAATTGCCCAGAAACACCTAATGAGAATTATATGTAGTGCGAACAGGTTAGCTAATAGTTGGCCATTATTTTACAATCTCCGAGTACTACCAATAAATCATCTTTATATCTTTAAAGTCCTAAAAGTGTTTTTCCTGCGAAGCGACTACAGCGCTACTCTTAGAAGCTCTAGGGTTCACGGTTTAAGAGTAAATAATATTTCAGTCGTAAACACCCCCGTAGCTAAAAAAACACACTTTTTAAAATTTTATACTGCGTCGGCACCTAGGCTGTTTAACAAACTACCATATGAAATACTAACCATAACACAACCCGCGTTATTTTTTAGTAAGATTAAAAAATTTCTTTTTACTATGGATATTTCTGTGGTCAAAATGTTTTTGAACTCGGCATATATTGAGTAATCTATTTTGCTCTATTTTTGCATTTGCTCACTCAATTTTTTTCTTAAATCTTTTTTAAACATTTTTAAATTCTTTTAATCTTCTATTTTTTTTTTCTAAAATTTTCATATTTTTTTGATAATTTTGTATTTAAAGCAAAATTTTTGTAGTTAGTTTTAATTGATGGATCATTCGCCTCTAGTCACTTAAATTCTACAGAATGATACCTATTTCTGAAATGCTTTATACTTAAATTAATTGGAAAATTCTACAATATCAATAACAAATTTTGTAACAACATTTTAGAATATTGAATAAAAAAAAGGCGCAGTTACAGTTAACTATTTTGAGCGCTAATTGTTCAAAACTCCTAACTTGAAGAACAAAATTGATGCTCTACAGTTCGATGATTCTTTATTTTTCTGTTCTATTATATGGTGCCAAGTGCTAGATTATTATTAAGAAAACTGAGCAGGTCCTAACGGGAGATATTTTAGTCTATGACAGATACAAGCTCTTTGCATCTCCAATATATTGTAATATGCGAGCTACGGCTCGAGTAGATAAAACAATATTCTGTGAAATTATTTCTTTATTTTCTAGTCTATAGAACAATTCAGGTTCACACTATACTATTCTTCGCAATTCTTTTCTTTCAATGTCTCTTTCCTCTCAAATCACTTATCTCCTTTCTTCTACTTAATTCACAAATCCAAACTAATTACTTCTTGTTAAATCTCAACTTTCAATTTATCACAAAATTACAACTTCGCCTATTATCACTTTTCTAATCTCTTCGCCACAGTTTAAAAACTACTGCTCCCTTTTTGATCGCCATCAGTCCTTATATAGCAGAAGTTTCTGATAGCCAGAAACTTCTAGCAAATTCTTCGACCACTGGAACAAGAGAAATTCCAAGATGACAATCATTCTTGCAGTTATAATTCCCTCTCATCCGTGATATTATCCGTCTCTTTCGTAGACATGAACTGTGGAAACCGCAGACACGAACCTCGAATGAAAGGACACTTCGAACCAAAATTCTGCCAGAATGAAAAGACCCTTCGGAATTTGTTTCCACATACTTTTAGGGAGCGTAGTTATTATTATGCTACAATATAATCAATTTACAAATATAATCCGTCTGCCATTGCAATCAACATTTTATTTCTTTCCACAAGACATTCTTTCTAAATAATAAAATCAAATCAAAAATGTCTTCAAATAAATAAAAAAAAAGATGCAATATTATATAAATTTTTAATAAAAAAAAAATGACAAAAAATTTGTTGCTGAATTAATAAAACAAATAGATTATGCATAAAATTAGAAAAAAACATGTTAATACATAATAATCACGTATATTGCCTTTGTAATGATGCATTATAAAAAAAATTGGACGATTTACCACTCCACAGTCACTGTATCACCCTCCTGAATCGAATAAAAGTCCAAATTTTTCGAGGAATTCTCCAATTCAACCACCAACTCAGGATGATTTGCATCTGCATATGATAACTTTGGCATTGTATGCTCCAACTTGAAATGTTTTATAATTAATCCTTGTAAAGTTTGAACCGAAATTTTCCGAGGAACCTTCTTCTCCCACACAACGCCGGTGAATTTATTTTGTATACGAAGCTTTATTAAATTTGAAACGTTTGCCATGTTACGCGGAATAAATTCCGCTGGAGATCCATATTCTAATAGAAACAGAAACATAATAATGACAACATATTGGCAAACAAAAAAAAATTATTATATTAAACCTACTTTTAACCAGCAATGGATACGAACGATGTTTTTTGTAGAATATCAATTTCAATTCTGGATTTTTTTCACTCTGTAACCAGTCGATAGCGTATTTCTTCCAAATATCATACTCAGCTCCGCGTCGGTCTTCTTTGGTAATCTCAATTTTATTTATGACTTTTAATTGGGGAATCGTTGCAATTGCCTTTGAGAACATTTCGTCGAAGTCACTTTTCAAATGTGGAGTCATGCCGAGATTTATTAGAGCTGGAAGTTTATCGAGTTCATTGAATGTAGCAATCTAGAGAAGAAAAATAATTTGAGATGAAAACAAAACTAATAACGTACTCGTAACTCACCTCATCATAGATCGGGTTGTAGTATAAATTTAATTTTGTCAGCCCAATAAATATATTTAATTTTTTATTTGGTTCACAATCCGGGAGCTTCACTTGTTGAATACCATTTTCCATTAAATTCAACGAGTTTAGGGTTTTTATGTTACCAAGCTTAACAATCTGGTCAAAGTCCACGAGTTTTGTACGATGCAAGTCTAGTTCACTGTAACGATAAAAAAAATAAAGTTAAGAAAGTCGGGACATCCCGGCCTATTGCACTATCGCGCTATTGCTTAGCAGCATCTTTGACGTGACTATGTATATTGCAGCCCTATCAGTGTTCCCAGATTATTTTCATGCAATCTGCCAAAGCTGGGGTAGAAAACTGCTAAACCTGCTAAGTCATCTACAAGAAAAATGTTAAAAAACGTCTGCAATATTTACTTACTTGTTTAAACAAAGGCCCTAAGAGCTTCAATTTCTCAACAAAACACTAACGGCGCTAAACTCAACATTGCCGGATAGCAAGTCGAGAAAGTACGCAGCTTTCTATATTTAGGAAGTATGGCCTCAGAAGATGGTGGTACCAAACTGGATGTGGACAGCAGAATCCGTAAAGCAAAGGGTGCGTTCGATATGCTGTCTAAAATCTGGAAAAGCAATGTTTTCAGCAGAAAAAACAAGCTGAGACTGTTCCGATAAAACGTGGAAACATTGCTACTTTATGGGTGTAGTACTTGGAAAGTAACCAACACCGTCGCAACATCCTAAGGATCTTCTGGCCGAATTGTATATCGAATGACCAACTACATGCGATAACGGGCCAGGAGCCAATAGACATCAAAATACGGAGGAGAAAGTGGCAGTGGATTGGTCACACCTTACGGTACGAAGACAGTTCCGTTGCGAAGTACGCCATGCAATGGAATCCACTTACCCAATCAGGCAGACGAGTGGGCCGCTCTAGGCAGATATGGAGAAGGACAGTCGAGGAGAAATCTAGATCTAGATGGGCATGATTTGGAGGGAGCTCAAGCACATTGCAAAAATCCAAACACGAGGTGTCAGAGGACATAACTAACTAACTAAGATTACCTACTGTGACCGTCAAAAGAAAGTGCACACCTCCACATTGCATTTTTAACATTTTATTTCAACGAATGGTTTGTATTCTCTTATGAAATATTTATGTACATTTTATAAGTATTTTTTTTTTCACAATAAAAAGGGAATAAAAAAAAAACAAAGACTACTTCATTCTCTACGCTTCAAAAAAAAGTGTACAACTAGAGGCACACACTGTAATAGATTCTGCTAACCGGGAAAACACCCATTAGATTTGTTTTGTTTTTATTTATTTTGTTCTGCTTGTCAGATTTGAAGGGACATCTCTTGTTGTTTTTTTCATTTACAAGGAAAGCAGCGTGATTTTGTGTTCAAAGCTGATCGTTCTTAGAATGTGAAAAACAAAGTTCAACTGAAACGCGAAAACTTGTGTTAAAATTTAAACAGGAAGGAAAATCGTTACGGGACATGTAAAAAATAGTTGGCAGAGGCCATAACATAGTTAAAATAAATTTAGATACGTAATTTGAGAGGTTCAAAAAAGTTAAAGGTCGACCTTGTCCTGGTAGGCCAAAAAGATTGTCCGAAGGGGAAGCACTGTCTATTGTCAGGGAACACATATGCCGAGCTTCTGAAGTTCCGTTAGAGCAAGTACTGTTCACCGAACGCTTCATAGTAATGGGTTACACGGCATAGTGCCTCGGAATAAGCCTTACATTTCCGGAAAGAATCAAAATCAACGACTGCAACTTTAAAACAGACTTATAGGAGGGGGAGCCACATCTAAACTATTTTCTATTATGCCTTCGAGGTTCGATGAGCATTTGGATTTTTGCGATTTCGAATAGTTCATTTGGGTTCGGAGCCATTAGATTAGGACGGTTAAGTAAGTTTAAGCACTACGAGGAATTGCATCGCTAAAGCACTAATCGCTTAATGACCAACTGAACAGGTCTACCAATCATTTTTATTATCCACTTCATTTTCATGAATATGCATTAATTATTTGTTTTAGCAATCTGGATGAATACATCCTGTTTTTCCGGCAGTTCTTTAGATATGTGGCAGCTTTGGCGTCAGGATTTATTGTGTTATAGTAGTGGGTGTAGGCATTCCACTGTTCTTTTTGTTTCTCACTCCAAAAGTGATGTTTATGGTTTTTGATGTCCTTTTTATTGGAAATAAATTTGGTTACCAATGGTTCTTGAATCTCTGCCTTGGCTACCGCATTCCCGCCTATCCCTACGTGTCCTGGAATCCATAAAAGCTTTAGATTCTCTTGGTTTTTTATCAATTTGTCTCGGATGGCTACGATGATTGATGTTTTATTGTTGATGTTGGTAATTGCCGTGAGGGTGGAAAGACTGTCCATACAAAAGACCGTTTTAAAACTACCTGCCAGCATCGTGGCCTCCAGAATGGCTGTAGCCTCATCACCAGGAGTAACCCCCCGTAGATATTTTCCACACACCATCTTATCCACGAATGCAACATCATCAAAGATAAAATACGTAGTCTTTTTCCTAACTCAAACTTTCCTGACCTAATCTCTTTCCTTTCTGAAACAAATGTCAAAAAAGTATATAGCCTCCTTTCATTTATAAAACTTGAAAATAGTATATAAGTCCATCTACATGGAGATTTAAATATAGCCGAAAGCCCTGGTAGCTAGTGCTAATTTTCTTTTAAGAGAGTGGGTCAATAAGTCACTGAAAATTAACACAAATTGTGTCGTCACCTTAAATTTAGTTTTTTTTTTGTCAAGAATCATCTTTCAAAAGAACGCACCCAAATTTTCAGACAGATCTGTTAAATAGTTTTGTTGTGGCAGCCATTTTATATAGACGCCTACTAGCATTTTCGTTAAAATGGAAAAAGTGAATTTCGAGTATTTTTTGCGAGAAAAAACTATCACACAAACGAAACAAAAGCTTGACAAATATTATGGGGACTCTTCACCATCGATTGGAACCATTCACCACTGGTTTACTCAATTTCGGTGCGGTTGTTCAGCACAAATGACGCCGATCGTTCTGGTCGCCCGATTGAGGTCACCACACAAGATATGGTCGACAAAATCCATGCTTTGATAATGGACGATCGGCGAGTGAAAGTGCGCGAGCTTGAAGAGGCTTATCACATGGCTCAGTGATTTTGATTTTACATAAATATTTGGATATGAAAAAGCTTTCCGCAAGATGGGTGCCGCGTTTGCTCACAATCGACAACAACCGCTTTCGTTTGACAACTTCAAAGGTGTGTTTGGCGATGTTCCAGAAAAATTCGGCTGAGTTTTTCGCCGTTTCGTAACCGTGGATGAAGCCTGGATTCACCACAACACATCAGAAACCAAGGAACAGTCAAAACAATGGACTTTCCTGGTGAATCGAAGCCGAAGAAGGCCAAGGCGGGTTTGTCGCTAACAGGGTCATGGCGACAGTTTTTTGGGATGCGCGCGGTGTTATTCACATCGATTACCTTGAAAAGGGTAAAACGATCACCGGCGCATATTACGTAGATCTGCTGGATCGATTCCAAGCCGATTGGAAGCAAAAACTGCCGCATTTGACGAAGAAAAAAGTTCTTTTTCACCAGGACAACCCACCGGAGCACAAGTCCGCAGTCGCAATGGCAAAACTGCATGAGTTAGGCTACGAACTCCTCCCTCATCCAGCATATTGTAACATAATGTAGCATAATAACTACGCCCTCGAACAGGCAACAAATTCCGAAGTGTCTTTTCATTTGAGGTTCGTGTCTGAAATTAGTCACCACAGCTCGGATAATATCACGGATAAAAGAGAACAAGAGAGAATTATAACTGCACGAAATGATTGTCATCTTGGAATTATTACATCAGAATTTTTCTTGTTCCAGTGGTCGAAGAATTTGCTAGAAGTTTCTGGCTATCAGAAACTTCTGCTATATAAGGACAGATGGCGATCAAAAAGGCGCAGTTGGTTTAGAACCGTGGCGAAGAGATTGGAAAAGTGATAATGGGCGAAGTTGTAATTTGGTGATAAACTGAAAGTTGAGAGTGAACAAGAAGAAGTAATTAGTTTGGATTTGTGAATTAAGTAATTGAAAGGAGATAAAGTGATTTGAGAGGAAAGAGACCTTGTAAGAAAAGAATTTGCGAAGAATAGTATAGTGTGAACTTGAATTGTTTTATAGACTAGAAAATAAAGAAATAATTTCACAGAATATTGTTTTATCTACTCGAGCCGTAGCTCGCATATTACAATATTCCCCAGATTTAGCCCCCTGCGACTATTTCTTGTTTCCAAACATGAAGAAATGGCTCGGAGGTAAGAGATTTGGGTCGAATGAAGAGATCATGGCTGAAACAAACGCTTATTGTGAGGGGCTCGAGAAATCGTATTATTTGGAGGGCATCAAAAAATTGGAGAAACGTTGGATGAAGTGTATAGAGCTAAAAGGAGACTATGTTGAAAAATAAAATATTTTTATACCGATACCATTGTCGATTAATCGAATCGAAACGCGAATTCGAAAGCGATACATGTGATTGCAATAATATACCGAATACTATATTATTTCACATTTTTCAAGGTAATCCACCAAGAATTTGTTTCAAGCAAGTCAAAATTCTTCACCCATAGACTCGGCAATGTATTTATCTGTTATTTAGTCTGCATATATTTTCAACACTTTGTTTAGTTGACAACATTGAAGGCCTTCCACTGTGACGGTTGCCTTCGGTGCTAATAATGCAAAATTAGTGACACCCGTGTATTAAGCTATTAAAACATGATGCTGGCAATAAGTGACATTCAATTTGAAATAGAAAAGTTATATCACTTCTTGCGGAAAAAAATTCTGCAACTTCCTCCTTACCGTAAATTCGTGAATATCTCCATACAATCGACTGGTGTCAGTTCAGTGACATCATTCTCTTGCAATCCAACCGATAAAATATTTGGCCATAGCTTTGCAGTCGTTTTGACATCATTCCAGTTGGTATATCCGCAATTCCCTAAGTTAATATGCTCCAAATTTCGAAAAGATGATTCCAAGTCGACAATCTGCTCATTTGTAGGCACTTTCATGCGATTGCAACTGTAACCAATAAAAAATAATTAAATGAAACTCCTTCACCCTCATTTGCACACGCCCACAACTTACCTCAAATTCAAGCTGACAAGCGTAGGTACTTGTGAAGTTATATCAGCGACATCCTGCCAATTCCATATCAAAGTTCGACTCAAATTAAGCGTAGTCAAGTTAACAAATTCCATTAAATAACCAGCCGAGTTCACATTCGATCCATCAACACTGATCTCCGCCAGCTGTTCGAACTTACTCTGTTTTCGGGCAATTTTTTCCATACCAACAATTTCCATTAGAGAAGCCTGCAGATGGGCCTGTGTTTCACGCAGCAACTCCTTGTCTAAAATAACTCCTGTTGCACTCAAATATCGCTCCCGTGCGGCCTCTTCGAGCGATTCATATGCTTCCACTTTCCCAGGACGTATAAAACTTCCAGAGGTCGGATGTCCGGTCTGAAAGTACCTCTGGCCATTTACAATTCCATTGTGTTTGCCTCGTTTTGGATCGTCCCACTCGATTCCAAGCCACATACTATCGTAGCCGCTGACCTTTTTCAAAAAAACATACCTTTTTAGTTTACAGATTAAAAATCTATTTTTAGAAGATGGAGTTCTTACCTCTCCCACATATCTAACAGTGCCACTGTTGTCATTCACCCGTATACGACAACTTATTGGAAATTTCACAAATGATTCGTCAACAATCCCAA